>OX352241.1:10974384-11608104 GCA_947086465.1 Eupithecia exiguata
CGAATGATACAGACGCTACAAAGCCATTGGTGTAACTATTATTCCAAGAAATAACCCTTACAACAATGGGTGACCTAAAATAGAGATTAAGTCGCTTGATTACCGAGATAAGTCAATGCGACTGAATTCCTTGATTGATTGATTGATTTATATGCTACTCCTATTCGTTTACTTGGCCATGAAGGCGGCAAGGAATTCGGTGACGAGTTTCTTGAGGGACTCATCAGACTCCTTGGAGATTTGACCGTCCTTAGCGATGGTGGCGAGGAGGGTCTGGTGACTGGTCTTGATGTGCTGAGTGAAGTCCTTCTCGAACGCTGTGATCTTGGCGGGGTCCAGTTTGTCGAGGTGACCGCGGACACCGCAGTAGATGATGGCGACCTGGGGATAGAGTCAGCTATGAATGGATTTCAGAGTTGTTTATTCTTTGGAAACAGGAGAAGTTGTTTAGTTTTGTACAAGGGAAATTCCAAAATGAAGCATAGCAAATGCAATATCTTTTGTTTTGCTTAGGTTATCGACAGATTATTTATTCTCCAACAGTGTCTGACTCTACATGAAGTTAGCATAGTGGAACTACTTCACCACTAACGCCAGTCGCCAATTCACTATAATAATAGTTATTAACGCCGCCTATCCAGTTAAACTCGACGTGAATTGTTTGATAAGAAACCATAACAAAATAAACTGAAACTCGCTCCTCATTGGCGTCCAGTTTGAGATATAATTGTTAGCAAAATGTATTTATTGAGGGAAAGATCTCAAATGAACAAAGACCGTAAATTGCGTATAAAAATACGGCTCAGATTGAATTTTAGGTTAAGTATGGATGGTTTGTTTACAAACATCTCACATATAATTTGGCTAAAGCATATTTGACTACAGTACAACTCACCTGCTCCTCAATAGCCATGGGCACGTATTGGCCCTGCTTCAGCAGCTCCGTGAGACGCATGCCGCGGTTCAGCAGCTGCTGGGTGGCGGCGTCCAAGTCGGAACCGAACTGGGCGAAAGCGGCGACCTCGCGGTACTGGGCCAACTCCAGCTTCATGGAACCGGCCACCTACAGGTAAGATAGAAGTAAATTAAGATTCGTCGTATCAGAAATACGCAACTATGCATGAATGAAAAATTCGAATAAAAGCGTCAATGATCGACCATAGTAATGATCGACCATAGTAATGGTCGATCATTGACATGGTTGCAAAGTTAATTTGTGTACGACAACGCTAATGTTGTCCAAAAACTATTAGAACAACAAGTTACCTGCTTCATGGCCTTGGTCTGGGCAGCGGACCCTACACGGGATACAGACAGACCGACGTTGATGGCTGGCCGGATACCCTTGTAGAAGAGCTCAGTCTCCAAGAAGATTTGTCCGTCCGTGATGGAGATCACGTTGGTGGGAATGTAGGCAGACACGTCACCGGCCTGGGTCTCGATGACGGGCAGGGCGGTTAGGGAGCCACCGCCCATTTTGTCGGACCTGGGGATGTAAAAGATTAAGTGAGAAAGTTTAGAGTTTGATGACCTAGAACTGCAGATATAAATATGCCGTCACATTCTAATAGAATAGTTAAAGGCGACGTTGCTCGCCTCGTAGGCGGCGGCAGATTGATATACAATGATATCAAATACGTTACATTTATGATTTTCGCGTTCGTTTACTGTGGTTGATTTTGTAACAAATGTGCCATGCATACATCCAAGTTCGGAAGAGAAACGGGTGGTATTTTTTTCGAGCTACTTTTCAACCCAGACTCGAAGACTGCATTATAGAAGTTCCAGCTTTGCACAAGTAGACCAGAAATATAAATAATACATTTGTTTTCATTGACGCGACGCACGCCAGCAAAGCAATTCGGCAAGATTTGATTTTCCCCGTCTTCAAGAATCATTGTCATATTTCAGCCAAAATGACAAAAACCCTGAAAGAATCATACAATACTAATAATAATTGGTGAAAACCCTAGGTAAATTGCAGTTTGTGTTTATCACAGATTTTCAGACAGAAATTGTTTTATAATATGTAGTGATTTATAATACTTACATCTTAGCGGCACGCTCGAGCAGACGCGAGTGGAGGTAGAACACGTCTCCGGGGTAGGCCTCACGACCCGGGGGACGGCGCAGCAGCAGGGACATCTGCATAGCAAACAAATTCATTTCAATGGTCTCCTCATGACTTGGGTTCACTATATTCCGTCTAGCTATTGTAATGATGCGGTACGTCAATGGATGCGGCTAACGCAGCATCGGCATATAGGCAGGCTAGTTTAACTTTACTGGTAGACTCTTTTTGTAGTTAGTTTTGGGTGCTCCCATAGCCGTATTTGGAAACAAGATTGTTCCATTAGGCGTATAATTGTACTCGGCGGAGTAGTGTCTAGATTTTATTGTATCTTTAGTATAAGTCTTTAGTATTTAAGGTTAAACTTGTCGAGTAGATGTTTCAAGCGCCTAGGATTCCTCATTCACGATGCAAAACTCAGAAGACGCACTAATCCAGACATAATACCTTCTTAGCACTATTAACAAGAAAGGTATTTATCCAGACACTATGCTAGTGAAACATGTGGCGTAGTTGAGAGCCCACCTGGCGGTAAGCCACGGCCTGCTTGGACAGATCGTCGTAGATGATGAGCGCGTGCTTGCCGTTGTCGCGGAAGAACTCTCCCATGGCGCAGCCGGAGTAGGGCGCCAGGTACTGCAGTGGCGCCGCGTCCGACGCCGTGGCCGATACGATGATGGTGTAGTTGATGGCACCTGAAACAATGATGTCTAACTTTAGCAACTGTGAAGATAAATATGCAAGGGCGAGACATGGGAGGCATGTGGAAAGGTATAGGCAGGTGTAAAAAACTTCCTACAGCATTCATTATTATATATTTTTTTATCAAAGGACTATTTGTACTGTTCAGATCTACCTATTTGGTCACACTTTCGTCGTGCGCACATTGTGTAACATTCCATATACTTATTGGAACAATTTTGAATTTCAAATTCAGGGAAGGAAGTAGTGAACGAATCCTTCTAGTTTTCATAAAATTTTACGAAATGGTTAGTGTATTTGCTTATTTTTTTTGTAGATATCCTATTCTAGTTATGGTCTGAAGTATGAATGTCTTCTATAAAATTGTAGTACATCACTTGCTCTATTGTTAATAGTTTCCGCAGCGTACGCGATGTAAGGATTTTTCATGGTATTTTTTTCACACCTTGGGTTACATCATCGAAGTTTTCATACGGATCCCTAACTTTTTTGAAAATATTCTATAGCCTATAACCATCAGGGATAATAAAGGATTCTAATGGTGAAAGAATTTTTCAAATCGGTTCAGTAGTTTCGGAGCCTATTCCCGTCAAACAAACACACAAAGAAACAAACAAATCTTTCCTCTTTATAATATTAGTATAGATAGAAAACGACCAGAACACCCTGAACAAATATCTGCAGATCGTACAAACATTTGTCCCGAGGCGGGAATCGAACCCGCAACCACCTGCGTCGCAGGCATACCTTCGCCCACCACGCCACAACGGAGTTTTGCTTCAAAGAAATGTGCTGTGCTTAGTTTTTAGGGTTCCGTACCCAAAGGGTAAAAACGGGACCATATTACTAAGACTTCGCTGTCCGTCTGTCACCAATCATCAACCGTGATAGTTAGACAGTTGAAATTTTCACAGATGATGTATTTCTGTTGCCGCTATAACAACAAATACTAAAAAACAAAATAAAATAAATATTTAAGGGGGCTCCCATACAACAAACGTGATTTTTATAGATAATGGTACGGGTTCCGTACCATTATCTTCGTGCGCGAGTCCGACTCGCACTTGGCCGGTTTCATTATTTCTTATATTCCATACTGATATTATAAACTCGAAAGTAACTGTCTGTCTGTTACCTTTTGACGCCTAAATGGGTCACAATGAAATTTGGCAGAGGTAGACGGTAACCCAAAGAAGAACATAGGCTACAGTTTGTACCGGAAAAGCGCGTGCGAAGCCGCGGGCAAAAGCTAGTTGTCTATAGTCTTACCAGCATCAGTCAGCCTCTTCACAATCTGTGCCACGGTGGACCTCTTCTGTCCGATAGCAACATAGATGCAGTACAGCTTCTTCTTCTCATCTTGACCCTTGTTGAATCGCTGTTGGTTGATGATGGTGTCGATGGCCAGGGCAGTCTTGCCGGTCTGACGATCTCCAATGATCAGCTCACGCTGGCCACGACCGATAGGTACTAGGGAGTCTACGGCCTTGATACCTGAAAAATGCAATTTAAATTTTACCGCCGATAAATAAAGACATGACACACCTATAAGTTCAATGAAAGACGAGAAAGTGCTGTCGTAGGTCGCGTCCAAGATGTCGCGATATTTTGAAGAGTTGAGATTACGATTCAGTTTCATTTCAGAAAATAAATTGAAGATCATGGTTATTAGTATTGTATAGAGGCCTTCCAGACTCGCGTTTATTCCGCCATACTGTCATTTTGTTTTGGACTATGATGATAGCAGCGTTGTAAGACTTTGTTTGGGTTTACAATGATTTGAAAGTTTAAAATTATGTAGCATACTTTACAGTTCCTGAAAATTACATTTGTATTGTTGATAAACAAATTAAATGTAGTTTTTTTGGATAAAACATGAGACATCCAGACTTGAGACCATATTGGAGACTATCTTATGTACCTATGATTGCAATAAAATATTTGATTTAACTTCACGGACTTATTAAGGAGAATGTCCTGAAGCTTATTGGCATATTTTTTATTGTTACATACCAGTCTGCATAGGCTCGCGCACAGACACGCGGGGGATGATGCCTGGAGCCTTGATACCCACACGCATGCGGGTCTTGGTGCCCAGGTCTCCCTTACCGTCGATGGCGTTACCTAAACAAAACAAACGTGTTATTCGCTAGTTATTTTGTGTGTGACGAGTCCGCGGAGGCGGGCGCGGCGTAAGAATCGACCTCTACAACTCAGCCCGTGGATATAGATGGAGCTTCTTTCAGTGTATTTTAACAGCTTCACTGCAGTCACCAATCCTCGTGCCAAGTGTGGTGATTAGGGAAAACCAACCATCTTTAAACATGCCTTTCAAAAACACCCCCTTGTTAGGAAAAGGCATGTTTATATATGTTTTTAGGTGTTTGTAGTAGGTTAGATAATGTCTTAAGGATGAGAAACCAAATGCGCCCAATGGTCCCTGTAAATATAAACACTGCTATTTCATCACCAGATTTTTTCCAAACATGGCTGAAACTCTATCTTTATAAAATGACACTACTTCCTATTTGTGGTCAAAGCCTTTTAAAATTGACATGTCAGCAAGTTCACTCGGCAAACGTAGTATAGGACGACCTGTGGTCATGTGGAATGACCGTCAATTAATACTGCAGCTAGATACTCGGTGCCGCAAACTGAAGAACTGAGACACTAATGGCGCTCAGGGACGCTAAGATACACCTGCCTATGTCCAGCAATAAATTGGTATGGGCTGATAATGACAATATAAACTACTACAGGGTAAGTTGATGCTTTAAAAGATGAACCTTTGTGTGAAGTATATGGAAATAACAGTTATTGCTTCAGATTCTTACCCAGAGCGTCGACGACACGGCCGAGCAGTTGTTCACCCACTGGTACATCCACGATAGCTCCGGTACGCTTGACGATGTCTCCCTCCTTGATGAGCTTATCGTTACCAAACACTACCACACCGACATTGTCAGGCTCCAAGTTAAGGGCCATTCCCTGGAGAGATTTAAGTATTAGAGGTGAAGGTATACAGTTCAATATTGTAGAACTTGAGCTGTCTTTGCTGTTTTTTTTAAATAGTTAATTTGTAATATTCTCTGGGACTCTACTTAAAATATTAATATGTAATCTTTGAAGTATTCCCTTATCATACTGCGGTAGGAGGATAATAGGATAATAAACTTTCTTGATTACAGGTAAAACAATATTTTGAATAGTATCATCATTTTGTAAAAATAATTAGTAACTTAGGGGAGGCTTTCGCCCAGAAGTGGGACAGTAAAAGCAGATAAAAAAAACTGTATACAGGGTGGCTTTTTGAGATGGGAGTGGAAGGCCAAATCATGCTATAGAAATCATGGTTTAGCCATGATTTCTATTTCTAGAGATGTTTTAAATCTTTTGCATTTACAGAAGAAAACAGCCTTAATTTTGTTCACCAAAGGATTCGGTTGATGTTAAATTTTTGTGAAGAAATTAATTAATTATCAAAAATGGAGGGACCATTTTTGATAATTAATTTCTTCAGAAATGCTATTTTTTATAATTTTGGTCTGAATTCTCTCTCTACCTAAGCGAAAATTATAAATGATCTTTCCAAATAACAGGTGTACTTGCCTGCTAGCCCGTATTTAAATGGGGTTTATCATGGATACATTCTTTCATAATTAATTTTAAAAACTTTAATTAAAAATTCAGTGAAAAAACGATGTGGTTTTTATTTTCTCATGAATTCAGCCCATATTTCCTTTCACACTTTTCTCATAGTTTAGGATTTGGCCATCCACTCCCATGTTAAACAGCCGCCCTGTATATTAACTAAGGCATGTCTTTATAGATCTATATCTATCTCTATTTAAAAAGCTTTTACATTATCAAGTACAATTAATAATTTTAAATTAAGTAGTAATTTGAGAGGTCAAAGTCCAGATGCAAAACGAAATAATCTCTAAAAGAAATCCTCATCATTTTATCTATGATTTTTTTCTAATCTCCAGACGCAATCTCCATAATATGCAAGTACAAAAGTATTGGAGTACAAACCTTGAGCCCAGATGAGAATTCCACCATCTCCTCAGCCTGGATGTTCTTGAGACCATACACACGTGCAATACCATCTCCAATGCTCAATACACGGCCAGTCTCTTCCAAGTCAGCCTGTGACAAAGAAAATATTAGAATTTTAATTTTATCCCAGGAAATATACCTATAATTGATTTGGTCTGCTATGAGGCAAGAGGACCTGCAATACAGAGCTCCAGTTTCTACTTGAAAAAAATTGTGAGGACCTTTATTTCTGGACTCCAGTTTCTGCTGCATTTGCCTATCAGTCAGGATCCTTTCTATCACTTTTTCAAAATAAGTTTGAGCAAGTTTTTGCAATAAACATTGAGTGATGAATCAGCCAAATGTCTACTTGCAGTACTGCAACACTGCTAGAAGGGCAATGAACTTAACTTTAAATAGGTCACAAGTCCTCTGCCCTATTTATTGAGAAATGTCATAATGGCACCATTTCAGTCTATAGTACTAGTTTACCTAGTTCTTACTAGATAACCTCTACATGTTTGAATAGTTTATGTAACACGACAGTAACCAATGGTTACCTTGGGTGCAGCTCCCAGGATCCTCTCCTCCAAGATAGTGGAAATTTCGGCGGCCCTGTGGGTGCTGGAGACATGGAGTTTACGGGCGGCTACCGACACTGCGGGCACAGCGACCTTGGCGACCTGCCGACATAACATAACCAACTCAACTTAACATCACCGTAACTTATCACATTTTAAAACTCACCACCAAGTCCAATACTTGAAGCACTTGAAGATTATACGACAAATTAGCACCATATTTCACAAAACTGTGATGATAACCGATAATACCCACGGCCGCCCAATATTACATAACACCGATCACGAAATTTGACAACCTGAGTAAACTGAATGATATGGATATCTATATGTAATTTTCCAATAAGATACCACTAATCATGTTATAATGGGGCAAATACCTTTGTATTCGTAGGGATTACTGTAAATCGTGGTCGGTGAACATTTCATGAACAACATGTCACCGGGGTATTAGCCAATTTACAGCTGCTAGGACACTTTTTACTGTGTTTGCATCAATTTATACCTGGTTGGCGGCGCTTGGTAGGCGCCTGGCCACCGAGCCGGCAATACGAGCGGAGATCAGCGACATTTTTCACAAATTAATTTTATCAATGGCAGACTGGCCCGTGGTACTCTCCACTCGCAACTCGTTGCGGAAGAACCGGATATGACAAAATACACTAGACTGCGACGATTTACTTTTCCGTCTACGTTCGGAATCTAGGTTTGACTCAGTTTACTTTAAATCTAAAAAATGTTGTCTTCACTTTTTTCAACTTTTGAGCTTATTATTATTATGATTAAGTTCAGAACATTTGTTAACTGGAATAATTGCAACAAATAAAACTATTTGAGATGAAAATCCTTATAATTACAAACCTTACGTATATAAACGAACACTTCGAAAGTTGGTGGGATGACATTATAGAAATGGTTACTGAACGTATCTTATCAATAAAAGACTGGTGAAAACCACTTCTTATTTTGTCCATCACCAGGTAAAATCTTAATACATTTGAAAAAAATACTTTAATTGTTTAAATAATATTTTTACCAAAAATTCAATAAAAATTTGACCCTTATGAAATAATAAAAAAATCTAAGCACCTATTTGAGTTTTACGTTTCATTCCATTTACTGTTGGTGAGGAGGAGGTTTTACATCTTTACATTTTCTTCATTGTCTGTTAGTTCAAGCAAACTGTTAATATACATATATTAAAAATCTTTAAACTGAAAAATGCACGTGATTGAGATGTTAATTTTTAGGACTTCGTATTAATGTTGATTTTCATGAGTCCAAATATAACAAGTAATAGAATCCCTTGTACTTTAGTACTATACTTACAAATCTGTGATCCCTTGCTTCAAATGAAACGCATTTATTTGTCAGCTGTTTCATTTGACAGACAATCAGCTGACATGGCTGACATTTTCTAGTTGTCAAAGTCAGTCAACAAATTATTTCGGATTTCGGGGGAGGAATCCTGTTTTTGAGCTCTTTAATTCCTTCCTGTGTTGTTAAAATTATACTGTGAGGGAATCAGACAAACGAGACGATCAATGTACCAAGTGTTCTTAGTGCCATGGCTCTGTTCAATTCGACATCCCAAACAAAAGCGAATATCGACGACACCGCAAAATTAATTTGCTCCATAGAAAATGCACAAAACATCAACAAACACACTGTGAGTATTTATTTCTAAGAACTTTTCTATATAGTAAACAAAGTGCTTCTAAGTATAACATGATCTTTAAATGAACACTCGTTTTAATGAACATCAAGGTATTTCCAGTTATAGTTATTACTTAGAAACTGCAGGAACGCAAATAAAACGCAATAAATAATCCATATAAACCATCTATTAACTGTTCTTATCAGGAGTACACATTACGGGTTCAAAGAGGCCCTGGGAAAGAGAACAACTGGAATGTTTCTAGAAGGTACCGAGACTTCTCCATGCTCCACTCAGTTCTCCAGCAGTCTAACATAGAACTGCCAATGCCACCAAAGAAGCTGATCGGAAACATGCATCCATCATTCGTAGCGGAGAGGCAGATTGCTTTGCAGGTCAGTAGCATAGTTTTATCAGATAATAAACTGTGTAGCAAGTTGTTTACAAAAATGTTTTTTTAACTGATAATGTTCTTTTTAAAAGGGGAATACCCTGAGATAATAACTTGACACTAGGGAGTACTCTTTGAAAATATCAATAACAAACTGATGATATGATATTGAAAAGTGAATCATCAATTTGTGTTTCATGTTGTTACAAAGTAAGTTCAAAACATCAAACGTAAAGTATTAAATATGACCCTGCTGAGGTGTTACAACTTATCTATATTATTATATTTTGCATTTAACTTTAACGAGTTAAATGTATCTTATTCTATTCTATGATAAAAAATCTGTTTTTTATGAATATCACATAATAAAAGGCTTAGGTATGATTTTGCCCTGCAGTGGTTTAAAAAGAATTATAATGACCAACAACCCACACCATCTAGCAAGAGTTATCTAAAAAAATTATTAGAAGTTTGTTTAGCTTTTTGTAACTTTGTAATCAAACAAAATCAAAATAAAAATATTATTCATTTTCAGAACTACATCAATGAAGTGCTGAAACATCAAATTCTAGCCCTGTCCTTGCAAGTCAGGACTTTCTTGGACCCCATCAACTACTCAACATCATTATCAGGTATGTTGATAATTAACAAAGAAAATTAGATTAAGATTAGATTTATTTATTGTTAGCTTAGGTCAATAGTAAATGCACCCTGTAGGACACTTCTAAATAATTTATTTAAAATAAAACAGCTTAAATAATAGAAACAAATTAAAAGTAGTATTTTCAACTGACTCGGAGCTGGCCAGTGATTGTGATGTCTGGAGAGAGTGGGGGGAGGCCTTAGCCTAGCTGTGAGATGACCAAGGCTAATAATAATAATTTACAATTGAAACAGTTGAGCTTACTGCAGACTGTTGCAAACAAACTTGAGGTTGCTCAACTGTAATGTTGGTAATTATGTTAGTCACTTAAATTTTATTTTACATTTTACATATTCATTGTAGATACATGTGTTAGTTATCTCGTTTGTTTTTCGTCTTTTGTATCTGTGCTAAGTTAATAAAGAAATATTTCATACTCATGAGATATTGATAACAAATTAGCTCTACTAAAAATACTTAAAAAATGTTGTAGGAATTGTAAGTTTTTGTTTAAACTGCAGACATAAGTAACTTTAATAGACAACATGAAAATTACGAAATTATTTGCAATAGAAGTTTAACAAGAGACATTGCAGTTACAGAAAATTTGGCATACCTACTTAAAAAATATAATAATCAGATTTAATAATAGGCCACCTAGCTTTTTTAGGGTTCTGTACCCAAAGGGTAAAAACGGGACCCTATTACTAAGACTTCGCTGTCCGTCTGTCATGCATGATGTATTGCTGTTGCCGCTATAACAACAAATACCAACAAAAAAAAACTAAAAAATAGAATAAAATAAATATTTAAGGGGGCTCCCATACAACAAACGTGATTTTTATTGCCGTTTTTATAGATAGTGGTACGGAACCCTTCGTGCGCGAGTCCGACTCGCACTTGGCCGGTTTTATCTATTAAAATAATCGTAGTTTGACGAAGTCTACTGATGTAACGTCGGTGTTCGTCCACCAGAAATAAGGTTCGTAGTTAACCCCCTTACATCTGTAATGAATAGGCTATTTTCTTTCAATTCGGGCAAAGTACATGGGAAGCCATGCAGAAGCTGTGGCTCATAAATTTGTAGTTTTCTGTGACCTTTATTTATAGCTAACATGAGCCGTCAACAAATTTTATTAGGTTACTGATTATACGTTTATATTATTAAGAATTAACGATGTCTGTAGACACATTATCGATTTGAATTGCAAATTAATTTGTGGTTTGATTCGTGAAATGGACCCTAACATGTTGATTTCAAGGTTACAAGGTTAATGTAGCGGAGACAATGGCACCAATCTCACGCAATTTGATATCATATGTGGGTTAGGTATGAGGTACGTTACATTCATTACACGCGCGCGAAGCTGAACGATCTGCGCTGCGGTAAAACTTTGTTCAAATACTTTTATCTCACAACTGCTGCTCAAGACATATACCTATTACAATTAATCAAAGTCATTTGATTAATTGTAATATATGTCTTGAGCAGCAGTTGTGAGATAAAAGTATTTGAACAAAGTTATATATAACTTTATTTCTTTAGGCTTACAAAATAAGCACTTAGACAAGTCAAATTTTATACATAAATAGTTTTATCAACAGAAAAATCATCACATGAAATATTAGCTTCATAACACAGTGTTCATAAGGTCAGTGTTCTAATGAATGGAATCTAAATGATGGAATTTATTCACTTCAATGGAAAAGTAATTCATGCATGTCTGTCAGTTGGTATTTTTACACGAATAAACTGCTGAACGAATGAAAATCAACACAACATAAGCTTGAAAATCAATACAACATAAGTTTTTTTACTGTAAACTTATGTCAATTTAAAAAAGGAAATGCAAAGATATTTTTGGGAAAAACGCGTGCAAATTTTGCACCTCTAGCTGATCATAAAACCTATTTTGTCTAACAATATAATGTAACTCGTATCCCTCTCTGAAACTCTGTCATCCTTTCTCAGCGTAGGTACAATCTATCTACAGTGGCGTAGCTTCACAGGGCTCGGCGGTGCAGGGCTCCGGGGCCTAGGGGCCCTCAAGCTCAGGGGGACCCTAGGACTTAATGACTATCAAACCTGCAAATAAAAGTTTGAATAAAAAAAACTCGATAATACAAAAACAAACATTTATTCAATCATACGTACTTCCATACGACATCAAGGGTTATGCCTTGCTTTATTTACCCCATTTGACTACGCATGCGCAGAGGAGGCCGGTAAAGACTAGATGTAATCTGTATGATGTTGGTTTCCAGATCAAGCTCTGCAGACGGTGTCGATAGCACTCCGCGGGGAGGGGCGGTACGAGCTGCGGGGGCCGCTACCCGCCATCGGCTGGCGGATACGGAAACACTATTTTTTGGTGAGTTCATTACCTTCATTTACCTGCGTGCGTGTGCACGCAGGGACGCGGAACGCGCGCTTCTGTTACCGCACTCACTCTGAAGAAAACGACCAGAACACCCGGAACAAATACCAGCAGACCGTACAATTATTTGTTCCAAGGCAGGACTCGAACCCGCAACTTCCTGCGTCGCAGGCGGACCTTCGCCCACCGTGCCACAGAGGTCGTCTCTCTCAGACATCTGTAAATCGCAGGCAGCTACCGAAGTTCACTTTATATCAGCTAGGAATTGTTATGATTCATCGAACCACAGGACATGGCATACAATTTTATCAAGAAGATAAAAAATATATACTTAATAAATGAATTTGCTTCAAAACTGCGCATTTTATAAATACTTATCAAGGTCAAATCGACTTGACCTTCAATGAGAAAAAATCGCCATTTTAAGATGAAAGGGTCCAGTCCAGCTGTGGGATAGTGCTGCTGTCAAATTACGCAAAAACCACCCATCCTATGTATATTACATTTGAAAGTAAAATTGTACGGCGAAGGCCATTAAAGGAGCTTTAAATGCCACAGCTGGGCTTGGCCATTGCGCATCGATATGAACAATAAATAGCTTATGTTTATGCGTTTATAAAGTGGACCTACTTTAAAAATACAATTCATGGAAAATTCAAGCGCCTATCACACCATTGAGTGATAACAAGAAATCGAAACTTAAATAGACTGTCTGTGCTGTGACTCATATTTATACTGGTACTTATAAGCATTTAAGAGGGCGCAATACCGCGCCATTTTGTGAAAAAGATAGGCATAGAATTTCGCGTTCATGTGAGCGGGACAGAGCGTGCGTTTTGGAACGGCGTACGCGCGAAACTTACTTCACAACTTGGAAAGTAATTAGTAATAATAATAACCTACTAATCAAAACATAAGTCATCCTGATAGACTGCAGGGTTCTTGAGATCTCAACCAAATTATGTATGAGCAAAACAGTGCACTTGGATGATATTTTTTATCGTATTTTTTTTCTCACTCGTGTTTTCACTTTCATGGAACCATACCATGAAAGTGAAACCAACAGATGTTAGATTTTATATAATTCTAGTTTTTAACCACGGGGATCCCGTAAGTACCGAGATCTAGCCCTAGTTTGACAAGCAAACACGCTAGGTTCGCCTCTTAAGGGGGTACCATACGACGCCATTTTATGACAAGGATAGACGCGGGACAGGGCATAGCAACGGAAGCCCAAAAATTAAGATTAAGTGTAATCTATTAATAAGGACATTATTTGAAAAAAAAACGCAACATATAAAATGTTCTTTATACTTAGTTCAATTACCATGCTTATTCTCAAGATCTCTGTATCTATTAAGGTTCATTACGGGAAAAATTAAGGTTTGAGTAAAAATTTAAGGTAACTACTGTAAAAAAAAATCGCGATTTTTTTTTATGGAATCGTGTTTTCGAAACGTGTGAACGATGTGTGACAAGTAAGTCCTGAACTTTACCATATAAATTTCAAAGTTAAATATTCTGTATTTTGGAAGATACGTATGGAGAACCGGCGTAGTTGATTTGAGCCAGTAGCTTTATATAGGATAGAAATCATTTAGAACGGGATATTTACCATGATTCAATTTTTGAGTTTGTCGCAGTGACATAAGTTCTTCCGTGATCATGGCGCATGAAACTGTGCCGAAATATTGGAAAACTCAAAAATTGAATCATGGTAAATATCCCGTTCTAAATGATTTCTATAGTAATAACCATGATAGTTTCAAAACTTTTATTATATAGGATAACTCTCACATACACAGGAGGTAATCGGTTATAGAAATCGGTTAATGTAAACAAATTAATTATAAAATCAGATAAGTATTAATGGAAAATATTTTAAAACAAAAATTCATCGGTCATACATGAAAAATGTTTATGACGGACGATACCAGATTGTCAGTGCAAATCGCAGATGGTCAAGTTTTTGATTTTGATAGCTTTCGTGCATCAATTCGTTCGAATTTTTATTTTTCACTCGGAAGACAGACGTTCTGGAACTCGAAACTCGCGTTTTTCGACGGGCTTGTGCAATAACGCGTTGTTGACCTAGCTGTATTCTGTTATTGTTATCAGTTCATTCATAAATGCCTTTGCTAACTTAAAACATCTCGCATTCTGGAACCAATTCCAGGTCTCGCCAGATTACCTTAACGTCTGATGAATAAATAATAATTCTTTTTCTGGTGTACAATAAAGTGTTTTGTATTGTATTGTATAAGCTCGTAGATTTATCGTTTCAGGTGACAGATACAGAGAGCAAATCTGACTGTATCCTCTCCTGGCAGAGCTACGGACCGGACCGCTACTTGTGCGACAAGGATCTGCAGACCGCCTTCAGGAGCTTACGTCATTTATCTGTGAGTTAACACATTGAGTGCCAGTAACGCACTGACAACCTAGGACAGCCCGAGTTAGTAGCAACGAGGGACGTGCCGCGCGCCCAGCCGTGAGCCAGAGTCTAGACTAAGAAGACTAGCTGCTGCCCGCGGCTTCATTCGCGCTTTTCCGGGATAAAAAGTAGCCTATGTTCGTCCCCGGGATATTATCTACCTCCCTACCAAATTTCATTGAGATCTGTTCAGTCGTTTAGGCGTGACAAGGTAACAGACAGACAGAGTTACTTACGAATTTATAATACTAGCAGCGCCTCGCGGTTTCACCCGCGTAGTTCCCGTTCCCGTGGGAATTCCGGGATAAAAAGTAGCCTATGTCCTATTCCAGACTATGATCTATCTCTGTGCCAAATTTCGTTCAGATCCGTTCAGCCGTTCTGGCGAGATAGAGGAACAAACATCCATCCATCTATCCATCCATCCATCTAAACTTTCACGTTTATAATATTAGTGAGATTAGTTTGAATTGGTATGGTACTAGTAGAAACCTATTAAATTTGCAATGATAGAAACAACAGAGGGACAGATTTGCTTACGTATTTAAATAAGTACCTTTGGATGTGAAAACTTTGGTGTTCTTCCAACACAAACAAGGCTCGTAGGTTAAGAGGCCTGCGGATGATGATTTGCCCATACAAACGTACTACCAAAATGATTTGTAATTCAAGCATATTTCCAGCATATCATGTGGTTTTTTGTATTCGAATAGTATATATCTAGGTCCCTGGTTGTTTTTTTCTTAATAATACACACCTATAATTGAATGTAATCAAAAATATGCAAAATCGAATTTTGCATATTTTTACGTCGAAAATGACATGTTTTCGTTCTATTTGTTTTGAATTAAAAACAACAATACCGTACGTTTTAATTGTTAAGGAACATAGCTTATATTGTCTAGTTACAGAGTAACAACACAATGTCGAAGATACAACAAGTTTTCAGTCATCATTTTTGGTATTACGGAACATAATAATTCACGAATTGAAGTTGCGAGCAGCTGTCGCCGGATTCTTAAGGCGGCGGCGGTACCCCGGCGCACACTAGCGCCCTCATTTATAAGCTTATAGCTAACATACATACAATAGCTAAGCTTATGTTAGGCATCACAAACTGCCCAATGGTTTTTTTGAAAATTGCTTTGTTTAACGTAACGATAAAATAGGTTGCGCACGTTGGCGAACGTGCGTCGTGCGGCTTAACCCGTTTTTATGCATAACGAAGGTACTTCTTTATGGATTTATGTACGATAATGGTATTTTTTTTGTTTCAGCACCCATACATAGACCAAATATTAGCCATAAACAACCTAGAGACCGGTACCTACGTAGTTAGGAGAATACACGAGCAAGGCTCACTCAGAGATATGTTGTACGGGACGGAGTACTCTAAGAGCTATATGTCCAAGTACGGGAACCCTAAAATTAGGAAACCGTTTACAACAGGCCAGTTGTCGCATTATGGATACCAGATATTGCAGGCGTTGAAGTTTTTGGAAGATAAAGGAATCCCTCATGGTATGTTTGCTGGTATACATACTTAGTATTTGATTTGCTTAAAAGTTTTATTCACAAGTGTTCTAATTGAAATTATCTGCTGTAGGGAAAGATGGCTTTCTATGGTATAAGCCCGGTATCCACTAAAGCCACAATTTTTTTATTGTTTGTTTTTATTAATGTGGTTGGAAGATGCAAATAAAGAATTAATCTATCTTAGATCGGAAAGTATGTCTGGTTTAACCAGTAAATATAATCTTGAATACATGTCGTAATGGCCTTTTGATGCTATTCTTTTGAAATGATATTGGTTGCTTTTACACAGGTCAGCTCCGCTGCGTTTTTAGGTCCTTTACACATGATTATTTTTTGTTGTTGGTGTTTGTGAAATTATTGGAAGAAGTATACTTCAATTAATTACTTACATACTCCTATGGCGCAGTGTGCCTTGGCCTCCGATGTGAGAATCCCAAATTGTTCCCTGTCCTGCTCAGTTTCCCGACATCCCTCGGGTTGTAGCTCACGCAGGTCTGCTTCCACCACATCTTTCTAGCGGTATCGCGGCGTCCCACGGGTCGTCGGCCGACCGGGGCAACCGAGGTAGGCGTTATAGACGTCACGGTCCTCTCCCATTCTCCATCCTAATTTTAAGACTTACTTTTATTTATTTAGGAACAAAATCCACAGCTCTTAAATCTAGATAATACAACACTTATATCGATACCGACAGCCAAAAAAGGATTTACATTTTACAAAATTAAACTTAAATTGACTATCACTAAAACTTATACATAAACTAAAAATAAAAGCTATAGCTATATATATATACTGGTATTTCACTAAACTAATTTACAATTATAGCAACCTCTATTTAAGCCTAGCTGCATACCTAAAATATGTAAATTACGCTTACATGATGAATCTTTAAATACTAAAATATGAAAAAAAAAAACGTAAGTAAGTCAAGTAAATATAAACAACCAAAATAATAATAATACAACCAACCAACCTAACAGCCGATCACCCCAAAAGACTAGCTATGTGTGAGTGGCTTTTTTCTCAACTTCTGCTTCCAAAGGTTTAGCGAGCGCTACGACCTCCTCCTTGCTTTGATCAAGATATGATTAATTATCTACTGTTATTTTCAGGCCACATCCACCCAGGCAACATAGCAATCGTCAACTCCACCGTTCAACTCCTGGACATCGAGAACGCTCTCCTCGGAGGCTCCTCCCTGTACCGTCCGTTCCTGGCGCTCCGCAGGCGGTCCTTTGCGGAGAACGTGGACGCCTACTGCTTCGGACGGACGCTTTATGAGATGGCGTTCGCGGCGCCGCTCGAGGAGACCTACTATGAATATCCGGAGGGACTTCATGCGGGGCTAGGTAAGATTTCACGTTGACGGATGGGAAATACTTTTTTGCATACTTAAATAAGAGGTAATTTACTCAAGCAACAATACAGAATGAAAGACAATGGACGGTCTTATCGCGGCGAAGTACCCACCTAACATATGGACAGGCCCATTACGAGGTGGACCGATGACCTGCTATACAAGTTGCGGGCAACCGCTGGTATAATTAATGTAGCTCTAAACATTAAACGCAAAAAAACCTTGCAATTTTATAGATTATTTTAACGTGACTTTATTTTTTTTTTTCCAGAATCAGTCTTCCGTGCCTGCCTCTCAATATCATCAAAGCTCGGCACCACAACACTAGACGACCTGCTCTACCATCCGTTCTTCTCTGTCGCACCTAGGAACGGGCTCATGAGTATGAGCGAGGCGAGATGCTCGCTCAAGTTCCCTCTCGCGTTGAAGGGCGAATTGCAACGTGCGGTGGACTGTATCGAGAATAGACTTAGGACTGATCAGAAGATGGTATGTGGAGAATGAATCCTGTTGGTATATTAGTTAGGACTTTACCCCATTAAGCCGCTGACCCACCGCTGCGCACGGACAGGCTACGCTCGTCTGTTTAACTTCGCTTGTATGTGATAACGTCCACTGCAACCCGCGAACACGCTAGGTACGAATACGAGATTAATGACGTCATTGCTACACACGTGGCATGCTCGATTAAGGCACCCACGAAGCTCAACGCTGTCAACACTATGCACGCGATACACGCGTGCATAGCTTAAATGCGGGAAGTGGGACATCGAATAATGTATTCGATTTTATATATCAATCCTAAAAAAATGAAATAAATGATGAATTATATTTTTTCTAGGAGCGTATTGCGAGGCGTGAAGTCCGGATACAGGAAATATTGGGCTCTGAAGAAGAAATGAAGAAGCAGCGGCGAAGAGCGGTATGCAAAATAAAAATCATCAGTTTTCACTTGATACCAATGGATGTGCTAGCTTAGAATTTGCACCACTGCAACTCTTCGCGCGGGTGGGGTATGGGCTATGGGATATTAAACCCCGCTATTACTGTTTCACCCACGTTAAATTCGAATTTCACAATTGTAGTGGGGTATTCCCGTATATCTCCCATGGGAATTTGATGTTTTAACAGAACAAAATTCATCATCCTTTGAACTAACTAACCTTTGTTCAATCACTTTTTATTTATCGAGCATCACTCATTTACACAAGTAATTTAATTAGGAAAAAGTAGCATCCTGTAGCTGAACTCAGGCACAGTGGGATCACTGCTCGCGCGTGATTGGTGGATCGCCTGTGTGCGGCTGCCGAACAATGTAGCGGACGGACGGTGACGTCATTGTGCCTGAGTGCGTGAATGCCCACCGCACTAATTCCGATACTAGCGTAGAAATTAGAATTAAGTATGTATTGATGAGAACTCTAGTGTCTACATAAACCTAAATTAGGATTTAAGATACTATAAACATTAATATGTAACAACTTTTTTAAATAAATAAATATATTATTATTACTATTAACTCTATACCAAAAATCAAGTCTATTGGTTGCTAAGTTAGGGTGTGAAGGACAAACAAACAGACTTTCGTTTATAATATTACTTGGTAACAAGTACTGAAGAGACTGATTAGTTTTCTGTTTGCAGAAGAAACGTGACAGTGTATGGAAGTCATCGTCCTCATTAGCAGAGACGGTTCGATCCCAGAGCGTCAGCACCGCTTCCTCACCGACGCCACCTGCGATGCGTAAGTGTTCAGAGAAAACTTGCGCTCAAGCTAATTTGAACCTTGGGTGTATATGGATAGATTTGATACGCTTTATCTCAATAAAGGCTGAGTTGAAGAATAGAAACAAATTAGAACTAGTATTTACAATTGAAACCTGTAACGCAGGAGATTGCGGGTTCGATTCCCGCCTTGGGAGAAATGTATGTTAATAATAAAAGATGTCTCATCATCAACTTAAGTTAGTCTTTTGCTGGATATAGGCCTCCCCTAAAAAACGCCATAGCGCCAAGCATCTGCCTGCAGTCTTTCGCAGGTGGTCATCTCACCTGGGCGGAGGGCCTATACTACGTTTACTGAGTCGTGGTCGCCACTCAAGAACATGTTTACCCCAGCGGTTGTCGGTTCTTCTCGAGATATGGCCGGCCCAATACCACTTCAGCCTGCTCATTCACAGAAAAATATCTGTCTATTTAATATCTATATAATATATTGTATTAAGTACTAGCAGCGCCTCGCGGTTTCACCCGCGTAGTTCCCGTTCCCGTAGGAATTTGGGGATAAAAAGTAGCCTATGTCCTATTCCAGACTATAATCTATCTCTGTGCCAAATTTCATTCAGATCCGTTCAGCCGTTCTGGCGTGATAAAGGAACAAACATCCATCTATCTATTCATCCATCCATCTAAACTTTCACGTTTATAATATTAGTGAGATATAATTCATTTAGTACCCATAATACAAGCTCTGATTAGCTTTGGACTAGCTGATGCTGTGTGAATTGTCCAGCATTATTTATATTTATTTATGTATGTACATTTGTCTCCATCTCTTCCACAGCTGCAGAAACCAGTGCTCTGGCCAGCTCTTCGCCAATCAGCGCTTGCGCCAACGGCGACGGCCGCTCAGCGCTACTTGAGGCGATATGCTCTTTCGACAAATCCAAGCTTTCACGAGTCTCGCGGTGAGGAACAATCATCTTCAGCGCAGTAGGATAACGTTTAAATTTAAATACGATTTCAGACACCGTTGCTGAACATCCAGTGAATATGGTCTTGGGGTCGTCCATTAATATCGTTAACACCCCCTCCTCCCTGGTGACATATGGCGCGGGTTTAAGACAACCCCCCAGCCAAATTCACGTGTATTTTTTGCAGTTAGATACAACAAAGTATCAAATGAATTCAAAATAGTGTCTCTAAATACATCTATTTAACTTCATTCTGAAAACTTTAGTACCATTACAAAAATGGCTGTCTGTCCGGTTTGGATCGCGGGTTCATCGAAAAAAAAAACATGTGATGTCTCACTACACCCCCTGCCCTTTTGATGTTTCGTGATTTTTCGTGATCCGAACCCCTCCCTTGTTTCAAGCCTCACGCGAGTAACGTCCGACCCCTTTTGTAGATTTAACAAAAGGTCTAAAAAATGCCAGTATTAAAGCTGCTACTATGGGTAAATTCCTTGTAAGATATTTTATGCATTTTTGTATGAGAGGATTGAATAATGTTTTATTCAGAATCTAAACTGATATTGATTTTTCAAACATTAGCTTTTATTATTTGTAAATTGTTAGTTAAAAATATTAGAGATTATTGACTGTTATTTGGTGCATCCGTGTTTGGATCTCTGAATAGCATGATGACTGATTTTAAGAAACTACCTACTCTGAGACGTTTTTAAACATTGCCGAATAGAGATGAAATAAGTCCCAAAAATTATCGGTTTGGGCGGGATTCGAACCCGCGCCCCACTCTAGTACGGGTGTGCTCTAACCAACTAAGCCACGTGGCTTAGTTAGTTAGAGCACACCCGTACTGAGGGTGGGGCGCGGGTTCGAATCCCGCCGAAACCGATAATTTTTGGGGCTTATTTCATCTCTTAGAGATACCCAGAGTGCGGGTTAGCACTATAACAAAAAACCTTATTACCGAATACAAAATAAATCATATTTCTGCAAAAAAATTACTTATTACATATGCAATTTCAATTTCACTCGGAGAACCGTTACGCACTGTCGACTGGTCGCCGAGCGAGAGTCGCTAAAACATAGGCCGAGGCGACCGGCGACCAAATGCGTACACACCTTATACACAAATAGTAAATCACAGTCGACAGTGCGTAATGGCTCTAAAACACAGTTACTATTAGCATCTGTCTATGACGTCACCGATGCACGATCATCTGATGATGCAGAATGACCATAATATTTTTATTCAATAGAAGAATTCTCTTTAAAAACTAAGAAAATTACAAACAAATAAGAACTAGTATTTACAATATTGTCAAAAAAGAGCTATTAATTGAAGAAAGTCAGACCTTTACCATAATATGGTTGTTCTGTGGTTATTACATATTGTGACGGCATGACGTCACGCCTCGGTATTCTCTGATTGGTGTTCAACGTGTCATAGCGGATTGCTGTATTTTTTTAAATCTTTATTTAAAGAGCTTTAATCATTTGCGATTATATGTATTTTATAAAAAATAAATAAAAAAACATTAGTAAGTGTTTTGTAATCTAATGGCTCAGGTATAATTCTGTAAATACATATTTTTTTGTGATTTTCAGTAAATGTCATCATGCCTATTTATTTGTATTTGATTAACACCGCAAGTGCTAGAGAAATTAAATGAAAACATTGTTGTATGTACTATATGTATATAGCAATATAGGAGTGTGTTAACTATAATACATCTTTGCGTTAGTGTTCTTCGAATAACAATCGGAGTTACATTTTAATAGGCTTACAGCCGGTTTTTTACCCGCTTGTTATAATTTGACAACAGTTACAACTTTTTTAACCTCTACTTTTTACTTGTGTGTGGAAAGTATTTTTCGCTTCTTCCACTAGTGGACAAAAAATTTAAGCGAACCAAATCAATAACATTTTGTTTCTTATTTGATAATGATTACTATTTATTAAGCTGTTTATGTATCAAACTTGACTCGTCAAAGTGCTCATTTTGTTAGCCTAAAGAAATAAAGTTATTGACTTTTGACTTTCAGAAACCAAGACTTGGTTCGTAAAACAAAAAAACAAAACTTAATCAGGATAAGTGCTATATATGCTATACTAGCAGCGCCTCGCGGTTTCACCCGCGTAATTCCCGTTCCCGTGGGAATTCCGGGATAAAAAGTATGTATGTATTCCAGACTATAATCTATTTCTGTGCCGAATTTCATCCAGATCCGTTCAGCCGTTCTGGTGTGATTGAGTGACAAACATCCATCCGAACTTTCACATTTATAATATTAGTGAGATTAGGGCTTTGTATAGGATTGTAGTCTCTCTGAGTAAAGCTCTATTTTGTATTAAAATATAGCTGAGCGCTTTACGCAGAGGTTGTTAAAAATTTTAAACTATTGTCAAATTATAAAAAGGGTATGAAAAACTTAATCGACGAAGCTGCTAAATAAAATGTTCGGTTATCTTTCAAAAAACACTACCCTTAGAAGGCATATACCTTCTACATTAGATGGTAAGAAATCAATGCAATTCTTATAAACTGAATCCGAACAAAATATTTTAAGACTTTGTGCTAATCTACTTTAATAGATATAAGAGATCTAAAATATATTTATTTAAGTTTGAAAGTGATAAAACTGGTCAGGCATTATTTATTTGATGAAGAAATTATATATAATATTATTTATTGTATAATCAGCTTTAATTGTGGAGGATATAATACAAACGTAGGTTATATGTCTAATATATTTTGTTTGTTAGTGTAAGTTAAGAAAATATAATGATATATTTGAACATAACATGTTTATTATTACTAGGTTAGGTTGATTTTGCGACCTATGACGTTATTTTGTGAAAAAGATAAGCATAGGAATTTGCATTCATAGGAACGGTACAGAGCTGAGCGGCGTAAGCCCAAAAATCAAGTTTTTGTTTATTATCTATAAATTAGGACATTCATTTGCAAAAATAAGCCGAAGGTTCCCTTGGTATTCTCTTTCTTTTAGTTAGGAGATGACGATGAATAAAACTTAAAAATTGTAATAAAATAACTGAGAAAACAGATGGTACTTTAAATAATTCAGGCGTTACTTTGCGGAAATCCTTTGCAAAATATAAGGATGAAAATATTTAGTAACAATTCCGCGAAAAAACCTCCGATAAGTTCTAACAAAATGTAGTCCGCGTAAAAAACCCCTATCAAAGCAAGACGTCAACTAGTTTCGTCTCTCCACGAGACATCAGGACACCACAATACTCGACCTTATCTTAGATGGTACTTCGCATAATTATTTTTGTATTCAAAATGTTTTTAATTTTTGAAAAGAAGAGGATATGCCTTGAAGTTCATAAATTATTCTTACCTTTTTTCTCCGTAATCTTTATCGAAGCTTCTTCTTTAAAGATTACGGAGAGAAAAGATTTTAATGTAACCCAAATTCGCCCAATTCACAATGTATATCGCTGCCTTAAATAAAACGGGCATGTGTAAAAGTGACATAGCAGAAACTTTATTTGGAAACTTACAACTACACATACAAACTTTAAACATAAACAAACACTATATTATTTCGACCGTGAGTGAGTCTCGAACTAAAATTAAATATGCTATAAAATACACATCGTCATTGTGTAATGACTGTCATGTCATTGTGTAATTATTCGTAAGATTCATGTGTATGATTCTTACGAATAATTAATCTGCTTTATTTGTGAATAATTTTCTAAACCTACATTGGATAATCGCATAATATGAACCCTAAAGTTGGAAATTTCACGAGAATTCTTAAAGTTAAACATTTTTTAAATCTAAACAACAAAACGAATGACTTTACAGTTACCATATCATATTTCTAAATAATATGCTTATTTAGATTTTTTACTAAAATAACGAAATAATATAGTTAACTTTTAAAATAAATGGTTTTATCACAAGGCTGTACTCACCATCTTGCAAGACAGATAACATATAAAAAGAAAGAAATCACCTAATTTTAATCGGTAATAGATGCATATGGATTGTCAACCAAGCAGGACGCGAATAACGTATAGTTTCACCGACTACTAAATAAAGTATCGTAGTCGTATAGTATAAGGCAAAATTTATCTTTACGAAAGAAAACCGTCTGAGATAATTTTTACCAGACTATTCCTACCCTATCCTAGAGGCCATTAGGTGACCACACATTATACCTTAGCCAAACTCTTATAGAATTTTTGTAAACAGGACACGACACTAATAACTAAAATGGACCTGCTTTGCGTCGAGTTTCAGATATAATTATTATTACTTATACGAAGGATCTCAAATCGAGGAGTAACGTAAATTGCGAGAAAACGATGCGGCAACAGAGTGAAATTTAGGTGGTTTATTTAAAAACATTCTAGAACTAGTTTAGCTAAAGTATAATTGCTATCGCGTGAGCGATCGTTGCCAAGGTGAATCAAATTGTATTATCTCATCATTTGTATTTTCTGCTGTCTTCAGGTAATATAGGTAGCAGTTAGATAGTTTTGCGCGAATTGTACACATGTTTCCATTCTTTTATCAACATGGAGACAAAGAGATTTATTTCTAAACTAAACTGGGTCTCGTTACACTCCAAAAAGACATAACGTGTCGACGGTTGGTGGACGGCTTGGCAATATTAGATACTTTAGTTTAGAAAATACAAGAAACCAGAAATTGAATTTCGCGTTGTTCACGCACGCTCCACCATGACTTACCGTTCTGTAACGTGAGCTGCCGAGAAGTGTAAAGTACCGGTCGAATGTCAATTTTGTCGCTACCAAGTGGTAGCATGAGCAACTGTTCCGTTACGCCAAAACGACCACTTCCACCTGCTCAAGCGATAGTAGCCAACATGCGGTCAGCCTTACATAACTCTTAGTAGATAAAACAATTATGCTATACTACTATGACTATAGAAATCTTGCATTGAAGTTATCATTCTCAAAAGTGACTCGACACAAGTAAGTCGGTTCCTGCTTGAATAAATCGTTCTAAAGATAATTTCAGCGTATCATTTAGTCCAATTCTATTATGTCGTCAATGTCGTCGATATCGAAGTCCTTCAGCGTCATAACTGAAACAAAAGAACAAACTACATGTAGGTTATTACATTTAGGCTAATTTTGATCAAAACTGTTTATCAAGAAATATACATACATAGAGCGAGCGGTGACTCCTAAAGTTTATATCTTCATCGAACGGCTCAACAACTGTCGTGCATTATCGCTCTAAAGTTGCACGCATAACTTGGAAACGTGACTTGGCACTTACTATTCTACTAATAATAAAAAGACGAAAGTTTGTGACGTTGTGAAAATGTTTGGCCAAAGGCAACACCAACGCTACGAATGGATCGGACTGAAATTATGCATACATAACGATATGGACCTGAAATGACATATTTAAATGCTACTTTTTATTTAAAAAAACGCATGCGAACCCGCTGGGAGAAGCTAGTCATACATTTAAGCCCATTGACTTGAAACTCTTCTCTTTTAACACCTCATGCTACTGCCGCCCGACGATATATCGTTTACAGCCGAATACACCAAGATTCGAGGTCGAATCACGATTTCTTCGCAGTTGTCTTTTGGTTATGTTGAAATTATTATTAACCACGTGAAAAAGATGCAGAGAATGCAATTCTAAGGCAAAATTGGTGAGATGTCGTCTGGACAGTCGCCGAGATTACTCATTGTGAGTTTTTTGTTCGAAAACTTCCCCCTTTCGCTGCCCGTCACCGGACAAGATGTTTGGCGGTAACCACCAGTCTATGGATGCTTATGATAAAATTTTGTAGACACTCACTCTTGGACTTCTTCTGAGGCGCTCCCACGGACGTTGAGGGCGCAGGACGCTTGTCCACTTGCTTCTTCATGCTCGTAATAGGGAGGCTGCTGTAGTAGAATTGAGTACATGTAAACACTGCATAGCACACCCTACTGAATAAAAAACTTTGGGAGTGAGCTACGAAAAAACTTCAGTTATTCCCAGTAGTTCAGTGCTGTATTTCGGTACAGAACTGAGACAAGATTTGTCATTTACATAATCTATGCAAGTGGTCAAAAAATCAAGAAAATATCACAATATGACAACCGGAGTCAGGAAGTAGGCGGTGTTACACCCTGTGCCTCGGAAAGGATGTTAACCGTTGGTCTTGCGCCTTTCGGATTATGAGTGAGGGA
Organism: Eupithecia exiguata; assembly: GCA_947086465.1. Taxonomy (NCBI): domain Eukaryota; kingdom Metazoa; phylum Arthropoda; class Insecta; order Lepidoptera; family Geometridae; genus Eupithecia; species Eupithecia exiguata. The sequence goes on from OX352241.1 coordinate 11,001,062, forward strand.
ATAGAGTGCACTTGTGCACTATAGTATAATATATGAGCACACGGCTGACACGTCGACCAGTGTCCGGAATTAGGGACATCAATGGTCCCATTAAATAAATTTTGTTCTAAAGGCCGGCAAGGCAAGTCTCCAGGTAACTATTAAGCAAAGCTACGGGTAGGAGCTAGTATAGTAAGTGATATTACTAATTAAACTTGTAAAATTTACATACCTGCTCTTGGGTTCCATTTTCAACGACTTCGATTTCCCATCCAGTATAATACTCTTCGATGTTCCGACCAGTTTTAAAGGAATTGGCTTAGATGAACTCGGCATAGACAAACTCAGCTTAGATGAACTCGACTTAGACGGATTTGCAGAGTTCGTGCTCGTGCTAGGCTTCTTACTGAGTTTAGAAAAGTCTAGTTTGAAAGAATCCGTTTTAGAAGCATCCTTTCGTACGTCATTGGATCGCGAGGTACTGGGCTTAGAGGTGTCTATTGGCTTTTTATTGCTCGGAATCCTTGAGTAACCAGGCCCAACGAAGACATTTGTGAGATCAACTGTGTTTTTATCCTTTTTGGGATGCAATCGAGGAGATTCAGACCTTTGGTTCCCATGTTTTATTTTATACGAGCCAGTGTTAGTAGATTTGGGTGTCGCGTCAACCTTCTTCTTTTCGGGTTGAGCAGGTTTGTCTGGCGCTTGTATGTGGATGACGTCTTTGAGGATGGCAAGCGGGTCTACGGGGCTCGTGGAGCGAGATCGGCCGCTGCTGCTGCTGCTTGATGACCAAATTCGACGGAATTTCCTCCTGGCAGGTTGTTCAGCGGGTTTATTAGGTGGCGGGGTCAGAACTTTTGGCGGTTCGGGAGACTTTGGAGCTGTTTTAGGTGGCGGCCGCGGCGTAGGTTTCGGCGTGATCTTTGGCGCGGCCTGAGGCGTAGGTTTCGGCGCGAGCTGTGGCGTAGGTTTCGGGGCGAGTTTCGGCAGCGCTTTTACAGCTACCGGCGCCGGCTCCTCATCATCGATTATAGTTGTCGTCAGATCCGTAGTCAGCTGGTTCAGTGCTTCCCTCTTCCTCTCTAGTATCTCAACGAGACCTGATTGTGTGATGCGGAGGAGATCGCCCGGTTTGACCGTCGCCGGTTGTTGTTGCATCGGCGCGCGCACGGTGGTCGGCGTCTGTGCAGTCGGCGTCGGCTGGTGGCTCGAGAACACTTTTGCTTGTCCGCTTGCGAACATAGGCATGCCCGCGAGCCCGACCGGCCGACCGCTCGCATCGACCAGAGACATCGGGACGGGCGAGGGCTCTAACGTGACCGGTTGAGAATCAGGACCGACTAGGGAAAACGGGACGGGCTGTGAACCGGGGCCTGATAGCGAGATGGGAACGGGCGGCGCGGCGCGGCCCGGCTGTATACTAGAGTCGGTAAAATAGCCGGGCATGGGGCGTCCGCGCAAAGGCACGGCCTGAGATGGTGTAGGCTGAGAAGCGGGACCGAGGAGCGAAATGGGGATAGGTCCACTCGAACTCGACATAGGCAGAGGGATAGGCGCTTGCACGGGGATCGCGCGCGTTCCGCACGGAGACAACTGGTAGTACGTCGGCTTGTTCTGACTCTGTGGCGCGGTCAGTGTTATGGTCTGAGCGTTGGGTCCGGTCAGAGCGATAGGGACGGGCGAGGGTCCCGTGCCAATCTTCGTGAGTCTTCGCCGCAGCAGGCCAGGCGCGGCCGCGGGAGGTCGGTCCTCATCATCGCTGTCGAGGCAAATCGTTCCTCCAGAGGGCTGGGCTTGCTGCGGCAGATCCTGAGGGGTGGTGGCTGGTGGGGCTGGCCCCCGCCCCATCGCTACCGGCGTAGCGGAGGGCACGCTAGTCGCGCCCAGCTTGATCTTCCTGAGAATGATCGGTTTTCTATCCACGTGAGGCTCTGTGGACAAGGAGATGACGACCTCATCGTCTGGAAGGATGCTTTCCTCGCGGGCAGCGCTCGTGGTTAGCTTGGTCTTGCATTTGGATGGGGCGAACAACGTGGCATTTGAACTGTGGAAAGGAATTCATTGTTATTGTCAATGAAATTAAGTCTATTTGGCTCTGTAATCCTTCACACATAAAAGATCCTGGATAAGGACTTCCCACAGTGGGCGATTTCTTCCTACAAAGTTGACCGAAGCTGCTAATTGTTCAATTTTCTTTTGAATAACCCTAACACAATTTAGATATAGACTAATGCGTCAGCCGTGTGGGGTCGGGTCGGCTAAGGAAGAATAGCCCATTCCCATCACTAATAAAATGGTGCTTCTAGAACTTATAATGAAAATTATTTTAAACTTACACTGCCTTTATCACGGGCTTTCTATCAACAAGCTGCGTCGGCGTATCTACAGCCTTCGTTGGCGTATCAATCTTCTCTTGTTTGACTTCCTTCATTACTTTAGACTTGGGTCCTATCCTCGGCTTCTTGGAAACAGGCGGTGGCGCTGGCGTAGGCTCAGGGTTATCTCCCAGTAGTAACCGTAATTTGTTAGACGTGTCAGTGGAGTCCTTGTCAGATTTTGAATTTGTTTTGTGTAGCTTTCTGAGGACATCTTTACCTAGGGCCTGTTAAAAAATATGATCTCATTATTGTGATTTCCATCATGTTCCTATTTGCAAATGTTCCGCTGTGTGTGCCAAAATAAAAATATAACACAATCATTAGATGAAAACTGCCCAACCGCTGGCCTCCCCTGATAAGCGTCATATTGGTTTTTATCATAAGGGGTAGTAAGTAGTAAGTATTCTAACACAAAGATCAAATTCCAACATACCTGAACAGCTATATCATAGACGGGTCCGCTAGTAATCGGTTTCCCTTCACTCTCAGATTCCCGCAGTGTTTTCAGCGTACTATACTGGGCCGCCAACCGAGCGGCCGCTTTGTCCATCATAGGATTATTTTTAGCATACGCGCACGCGACTATCTTTATAAAGTGAGCGTTGGTCAGCAAAGACGGTAGAAGTTCGATGACCTCGTCGTCTTGATTTGCTGAACTTCGGCTTGGGGTAGGCGCGGGGGTATTGACCTCAATTTCAACTTCATCGTCGCTGAGTAAGATACTAGACAAAATATCATCGACAGGTTTCTTCTCTTTTGCAATAGGTTTCCGATTTGAGACTATCTTTCTAGTTATCTCTTGAGGTGGAGTATCTTTTTGTTTAGGAATAGTTTTGACTTGGATCGGTTCGTCGTTCGTCTCGCAGTCAGTGAGCCAGTCATCGACTGCGACGGCTTCGTCTTCTAGGTCGGCTTGCCACTCGTCCGCGTCATCATCAAGGTCAATGATATCTTGCTGCGAGTCGAATTGTTTTTCTGCTGCTATGGCCGCTCTTCTTCGCCGCCTGCCGTCCATTTCAAGCTCCGGTTCCGGTTCCGGAGTTGGAGTTGGTGGTTTTTCAGGTAATATCTGTTTCTTTTTCCTGCCGCGTTTAGTTTTTACTTCTGGAACCATCGGTGGGGGTGGTGGTTCTTCCATTATCGTAAGCGGCTGCATGGGAGCATCTTGGTGTAGAAGTACGTTAGCTATGCTGGTCGATAGCTCATCATAGCCAGGGCCGAGCGCCATGGGCTGCCCGGTTTCGACCATGCGTCTCACTTTGGAGATAAGCTTGGTTACTTCAGAGTGTTCAGTTTTTTCTTTGACGAACTTGTGTTTGATGAGTAGGGAGGTGATTTTCTGAACCATCTGCAGTTGGTGCTTCTCGGCCTCATCTGGGTTACTGGGGCCAGGTAGCGGACCCGAGGCAATGGGTATCCGACATTGGACGACCTTTTTGTACTTCCTCCCCCATCTGGGTTTGACCCCGGGTTCCTCTTTTGGTTCAATGAGGTGGTATGCGTGTTCGGTCTTCGGTGTTATCTGGGCGAGCGGCGGCGGGTTGGCTTGAGCTTGCGCGTCTTGTAGCTTCTGTTGCCTGAGATGATCCATTTCAAGTCGCTTCATGGCTACCCGAGCGGCCTGTTTCACGTGGAGTTCGTTTTGTTTTTCTGCAACAAGACAATTCCAACGGTAAGCTTTTTTCTCGCGGAATAATACAAAATAATGCTGGACAATTCACACAGCATTATCTAGCCCCAAGTTAAACAGAGCTTGTACTCTTCTTATGGTTACTAGATAACTGATATACATAATACAATACAATACACAGATTTATTATACATAGAGAATACGCAGAACACCCGGAACAAATATTTGCAGATCGTACAAACATTTGTCCCAGGGCGAGAATCGAACCCGCAACCTTCTGCGTCGCAGGCGGACCTTCGCCCATGCGACGCACGCTACTGACATTGACATTATCGCAAGTTTGCACTATACGTTTGTTTTGTTCGTGCTACACAGTATACATACGCTTGTTCTCGTGCTCCAGCTGGAACTGACTCCAGGCGGCGGCGCGCTCGTGCTCGGGCAGCCCCTGCTCGTGCTCGCCGCGCAGCAGGGAGTCGTGCTCGTGTACGGCGTGCACGGCTGCGTCGCGCGCCACGCGGAGTAAAGCTACGTCGGACACGCCAACCGCTACGCCGCCTGCTACTGACATGCCCATCTCGTCCACACTGTTAGAAAAACGTTCGTTAGTTATCAAGAATGCGTGTAAAGACCCGTGTTATAAAGCAAAGTCAAGGGATAGGATGTGGAGAACAGAGCCCTCAACTCGGTGCACTCAACTCAACCCACAATTACGTGTACCCTATCTAAGGTGTAGAACAGTCACGGCTGATGGGTAATGACTAAACAACTGCTGTAGACCAAAAAAACTGCTGTAGAAAAACTGCGCAGGACAGGGAAAAATGGCGACTTCTCGTATCGGAGGCCAAGACTCACTTCGGGTCGCTGAGCCATAGGAGTAAGTAAGTATGCTGTAGACCAGACAATAATAAATGGATAGTGCTGGAAAATTCACACAGAATTATCTATACATGTCATGTAGTAGACACAATTGATACATAAATATACTAGGGGTTTCCTTTTAACCTCTTCCACTAGTGGTCGAAAACTTGAAGTAAATAGAATCGGTAACACCTAATTTCGTATTTGATAATTACTATTAATTATAAAGCTATTTATAGTATAACATTTGACTTGTGCTACTTTTGTAAGCCTAAGATAATAAAGTTATTGACTTTGACCATAATGTGGAGCAAGACAGTTTAGAACCCACCTGTACAACTCAGTTAACTCCGCGAGGTTGTAATGCCGGTCTATCTGCTGTTCGTCGACGACGCGGCACGCCACCGCCTGCTTCGTCACAGAACGCTCGTAGATCTTCTGTTCCATTGTACCCTGAGAAAAATATTACAAGCCATAACGGAGTGTTGACAGACCACCCACTCGGACCGACGACATCGTAGCGGTCGCAGGGAGTCGATGGATGGATGCGGCTCAGGACCGCTCTTTGTGGCGTCGTATGGGGGAAGCCTATCCTGCAGTAGACGTGTATGGGCTTATTAAATGATAATGAAGATTAAAAAGATTATTTGTCGCGTACCTTTTGTTAAAATACCAATAAAATTATCTTTAATATGTTAACAACGAGAAAATTTTAAGTTTTATATTACAAGCATTGATGTCAGTCTTCTTCACATTCTACAGTTTTTTAAGGTTCCATCTTGTCCTAGCTGACCCCTTGTCTTGTCTGAGCGAAATGTGGACGTAGCAACTGGTCGTTCAGCTAGGAAAACGAGTTATCCGCCTAAAACTTTTGAAACTATCATGGTTATTAGAATTAAAGTCACCACTAAACGTGGTAAATATCCCTTTAATGACTTTAGAGTTATCCTTCTGACCAGATTGGTGACTGGTGGCTGAAGCGAAATGTGCGAACATAGAGTGAGTGTAGTTTTAGCAAGTTGACGGTCAACTGCGTATCGGACCACGCGCAGTGTAGGGTTTCGTAGTTGCATGGTTCAGTACCTATACAAACTAAGGCCCGTATTACGTATACGAGAAGTATATAAACAAACTAGATAGAAACGAATACCGACGACCTATTTGAAGGTCGTGGGATGCGGGTCACGCAGGACTGGTCATTGTTGCTATCTTCGAAAGAAGTCTACCTCCAGATGTAGTCCACAGCTGGACATAGACCTCCCCAATGAGAATCCCCTGCCAGTGAATGTCTTCTGGCTAGATGAAATACTTACCATAGCGACTAGTCGGTAGATATAACAGTCCTTCTTCTGTCCGAAGCGATAGACGCGGAAAATGCTCTGTATATCGTGCGCTGGGTTCCAGGAGGTGTCGAGGATTATGACGCGGTTCGCTGCCGTCATGTTGAGGCCGAGGCAGCCGGCTCGGGTCGATATCAGGAATAGTCTGGGAAATAATAATAAAAAATATAAATAAGCCTCACCTCTCACACGACGTAATGTAAAGGTATCTGTAATTGTAATGCCTTAATAAGAACCAAAGTCATCGACATAGCTCTAAGAACTAGCAAGCTAAAGTGGCAGTGGGCCGGCCATATCTCGCAAAGAACCGATAACTTTTACATTTTCAATGCATTTTTAGCGCACTCATCGATTCCATAAAAATTATATTTATATTATACAATTTAGAGTGGTTCATTAGCACTATAGAATTTAATTGAGACATTTATCAAAAGTGGGTGTAGTACCCTATTTTGGACAACCTTCAAATAGACAATCGCGCGGCGCGGAAATTTGCCTATGGACTGTCAGAAATCCACTCTCGTTGCTCCCAGAAAACCCAAGCGGAAATTAAGTTGACGCAGATCTGGACTGCACAGCACAAAAATTTGCATTCATTTTTTTTAGATGCATTTTACATTGACAGAGTCAGATAATAGACAGCTCACGGGGCACTCGTTTGAAGTATGCGTTAAGCCATTATGTCACTGTAAAATGTATTTAATGTTAACGAGTTTAAGCCCATAATTAAATGCTAATTTTTGTGTTATGTTCATAACAGTCAGCATTATGCTGAGCCTGGGCCCATTTGCTACTGCAACACACATTGAGTACCTACTTACACCTTCCTACTTGTTTTCTATTGTTATTTTCCTACTTAAGCGCAGAGTTTTGGCCGAAAGGTGTTAAGTTCCGACGGTTCACTGGCCGCCTGCAAGGAGACACCGCCCGCCGTGCACCGTCGTCAGCTGACACCCTGATTGCGTCACGTCTCGCCGTCAAATAACGCGTCTTTAATTTTAGTTTTTAATATTGTATGTATGTTAGTTTTAAGGTATATATTACTATGGACCGTAGAATAAGTTAAAATAAGATCTGTAACTGTTCTATAGTCTGAAATAAATGATTATTATTATTATTATTTATGTTGTTTTATTCACCTGTTGCACCAATGTACATTATTGTGTAATTAATATTTTATAAATATTATTTTTTTATTTAATTACTTTTTTTTTATAAATATTAAGAATTTAATATTTATTTAAAAAAATATCTTGTGTGTAAATGTAGTGGCAAATAAATGATATGTCTATGTCTTATGGGGCAGCGGGGTTGGATTTGTGAGCGACCTTTAGTTTGACGTACTCACTTGGTCTTGAGATTGTTCTCCGCGTTGAACTCGCGAACCCACTTCTGGCGCACCTCGGCCGGCACGGACCCGTCCAGCCGGTAGTACTCCTGTCCTAAACTCCACTTCTTTATTTTCTTCAGGAAATACTCGAGCGCGTCGAGGCAGAACAGCGATGTTGAGAATATTAGTCTGGAAACAAAATGGAAGGTTAAGGCGATACCCCGACCCAAACTAGCCCCTCCACGTATTTGATCTTATTTTTATGTTGATCAAAGGAAATTTCGAAAATTTTATTTGGTATTTTTTGATAACTTTTCTATGCTTATTTTTAAAGCCAAAGCTAAAGCTGTAATAGTTTTATTTGGTATAGTTTAGGCAGAGATGCGAAAATAGAGTTTGGTGGCAACTTCGTATCTCTGCCTATACAGAATAAAACTATTACTGGCATTAAAAAAAGTATTAAAAGCTTTAATAAAATAAAATAATAAAACTATTACTGGGGTATTAAACCCCAGTAATAGTTTTATCTTTATATATAATCACATGACTGATATACACATAGTATACCCCCAGACCTACTGTGCGATCACGCTATAATCTCCCATTCCCATTGAATGCGTCATCTGGGGAGACTGGGTATAAAGGATTTCGGTTTCCAATATTGGAAATTATTATTATAACTTATTCTTTAGATGTGGTAGGTGTGCATTTTTCCTCGTTTCTATGACAATAAAGCACATGCATCAGCTATTGCCTAGTGTAGTGATCATAATGCTATTATTTATTTTTCGAAAAATTTGACGGATTATTCGGATTATTTCATATCTTCTGATGTTCTGTGATCGAAGCTGAACCCTCCCTGAACGTTTGTACTTAATTTTTGTTAAACTGAACTGCACTCACCCTGATGTTGTTCATCACTAAGGAATGACACGTAGGTGTTATTCCACTACAAACAACGTTCATAATGAACAGTTAGAGAACTCACACTTTATCTCCCAAAGCGACGCACTCATGCAGTATCCGGAACACCGCCACGAACTTGTTGGAGCTGTCGAGTGATTCTAGCATGTCTCCCTCGCTGAGGTACTCCAGCCACCAAAGCTCTGTCTCCGCTGGCTTGATGTCCGCTTCCTGGTCCGCTATGGCTAGGTCGTCTTCGAGCTTTTCCGCTGAAAGAGAACAACAACATTTCATTTATTGTAAAGACCGACAAGCGGGAAAACTAAAGTGAGACTGGGCGGGCCACGTCTGCCGCATGTAAGATAAGTCGTGAGCGAAATCCACCACAGAATGGATCCCGAAAGACGGGAAACGACCTCGCGGCAGACCTAGCGTCGATCGAGGGACGAATTAGACGCGCACTTGAAATACCGAGTGGTGCAAAACAGAGAAGTGTGGAAGGAGGGATGGGAGGCCTTTGCCCAACAGTGGGTAGAAAAGGTTAGTAATCTTTCTTTATTAAACTACTACTACATTACTATAATTAGATAGAGAAACCAAGAAAAATGACTTTTACAGACAAGAACCACTGAAAAACACGAAATAAAATCCATAAAAACATCATACCTTTAATTTTGTCCCTCTTGTCCCTCGCCTTTAAATGAAAGTTATGCAGTACTTGAGGATGCGACCAGATCTTCTGCAGGATATGGAAATCCTTCAAAATCTGCTTCTGTTTCTGCGTTTTTGCATAGAAATCTATGTAATGATTGTACAACTGCCATTGGCATTTCGTTAGTGGTATGAATACTGTGTATTCATGTTTCTTTGGTAGGTAGGGGTATAGGACGGAGGCCTCTTGCCTTTGGAGGCACCCTTCTAAGACTTTGTGGAGGATGTGTGTCCGAGCTTTCATTAGTTTGATGTCTTCTTCTCGCGAGTCTCTGTGCTGGCCGTTCATTATTGGATTCTCAAATCTGTAATGTTAAATGGATTATTATTTCTTAGCCTTCCATGTCATAATTTATTTATTTATTTACAAGTGGACACTACTTACACTTAAAACCAAAACGTCCCGTGGTCATGTACATATTAATAATCAATACAAAATAATTTAAATAAAATCAAAACAATATACATAACAATGAAAAATGTACATGTAGGTATTTGTAGTGACGCTAATTTGTGAAAAGGATGGGCATAGGATTTCGCGTTCATAGGAGTGGGACAGAGCAGAGCAAAGTCAGTGCAAAAATAAAGTTTTTGCTATCAATTATTCAAAATACATATAAGCATGAAATAGAAAACTAAATGATTACATTACTAAACATTAGTCTGGCTATTTAATTCGTAAAAAACAATGTGATGTTGCTCCTGATAATTTAGAGCATTTCAATTAAAAACCTTTTTTTTTTTCATTAGAAATTTGCAATTTTTTTGTTAAAGAAACCAATTTGTTTTCATTCGATTAAGTACTCGGCTTCTACTTCCCCTACCTATCGTAAATTTTTGATCTAAACATTTACGTTCTTTACCATAAATCGAAGTGTTTAAAAATACACATATTGCTTGATTTTTGCATTAGGCGCACTCTTAAAATATTAAACGATATTGTTTTTAAGAAACGCAATCATTAAGTTTAAAAGTTGATATGCGCTGATTGTTTAACATTTAAAAATGTACATTCAAACCATAAAATGCAAGCTAGTCAATACGTTAACGAGTTAAAATGAATAACAACAAGAACTATTTAGTACACACAATGTGAACATAAACTTACCGATTGGAATACTCCGAGTAAGTTCCCAGAAGATTAGGCTTGATAAAGTTCACCATACAGAAATACTCTCTCAAATTATTCTGCATCGGCGTCCCAGTCAGCACAATCCGTCTCTTGGTCACCACTCGACTCATCGCCACGGCTAACACGGAGCAATCATTCTTCAGTAAATGTCCTTCATCACATATAACGATATCCGGACCAGGGTCTATTAACGCTGTGCGGATTTTGTTGATGATTGTCGGTCGGATCTCGTCTATCTCAGGGTCGAGAGTGGTGAGGGATCGGAACAGTTCGTATCCGATTATGAAGATCCCTCCACCGTTGTACCAGTCTTCTAGTTGGTACGCGCGTTCGTAGGTTTTGCGGAGTTTTGATAGCTCGAATACCTTTGGAAAACAGAGTTTTGGATTAATCCAGGTGCCAAATAATCGGCCTGAATACTAAGCCAGAAGGGGGTGTTTCAGGTCGGACCGGATGAAACGGAAAGAAGTATGGAAGCTCAGAGGTTCGCACCCACCTTAATCGTAAAACAAGACCCCTAGTCTTGTTTTACGATTAAGAATTATTATTAATACCGAAAATTCGCCTACTTATAAATAGTTATTCGAATTATTTTCATAAAAATTTTTTAATTGGGTCCCACAATGCATAGAATTGCTTGATAGAAAATCAGATTTTGTAGATTTTTTACCCTCTTAGCAGTGTGGGTATAGACTGATGACAAAGGAAGAGTCCCTTGTGTACCCACTAAGACAAAAATAATGTATGTTACCTGCAGTTTTCTTCTTATTTTTCGAGGCTTGAAAAAGGACATAAAAACTTTTAGTAAACAAATGTATTCATGTTAAAGCTAAGATTGGTGTTGCTGTTCAATATAATTAATCCGATCGTTTAAATTCATTAAAGTTTCAAATACCCATCAGGTTAGTCAGGGTAGTTTCAGAGATTATTTTGCTTGTCTTTACACATTTCTTTTTAACGCTTTGGTAGAAATCGGACCCCGAGACGGAGACTTGTTTCTGTGTCGCGTTATGGTCTCTCTACACATACAAATGCCTAACCTCAAGCATGGCCTTCTCCGGTCTCTATCCTGGCCCGCACCGCCACATAACACACATACCTTGATCTCATCAGTGACGGGTCCGATCCACTTGTGTATCTCGTCGACCCAGTTGAGTACCGTCGACAGAGGGCAGCACACTAGCACGCGCTGCATGTTTGCCCGTGGGTGTGTCAGGACCTGTGTAATAATAATAAACAATTAAGGTAAAGAAGTAAGAAGGGTCATGAACACCGGTAGCCGGCGGTCATCTGGACTACAAACTATACCACCACGGCAACTTCGTAAATCCAGCGATATCTGGAGCGGTCGACTGGTCTACGCGCGACTGGTTTTGCCTCATATGCTTTCTCGGTACTCATTCACTCAACGTGATCCAGGGGGCGCTTTTAATCTCGCTTATGATGTTAGGTTCGACAAAGTCACGAAAAAGTTAGTTTCTTCTTTGGGCGTCGCACCATTGTCTTATCTTCGCACCATGCTTTTTTTTTATTTCTGTACTGTTTTCTGTGTTTGTGTGGTACAATAAAGAATTATCTATCTATCTATCATGCATCAGAACTGAATTTTTTATACATACCGTGTGTAACAGAGCCAGCACTTGCAGCGTCTTGCCGAGCCCCATGCAGTGCGCGAGGATGCAGCCGCCGCCGGGCTGGCCCATGGAGATATTGTGCAGGCTCTCGAAACACGCGTCCCACATGAACTTTACGCCTTCGTACTGTGGAAATAAGGGAGTTTAGTAGGGCAGAAACTGAGATACTAGACTGAGGTCAAAGGTGAGTAATTTTTTGTGAGTCGCGTACTTTCAACAGAAATGACAACTCATTGTGTGGCACATACAGCACGTTTGCACGGGATCATTTGCATTGGATAGATATAATAATATAAAAAATAAATGGGTATATTCTTCCTGCATTTCAAGAAATGTCTGAGCCAGACAAAAGACTTCCACTGGACTGTAGTAAAAACTTTAATCAAATATCAAATAAATATCAAAGTGCTTTATTTCCTTTAGACCTTACAGGACTCTTGGACACGTCACAAAATACAAATTACATACGTAAAACTAGGAAATAAAGTGATCACTTTGATTTTTTGTTCACTTCAATCTTTTTAAGGTAAAGTAAAGAAGCGAACAAGAAACTTTACCTTGTTAGAATGTTAGAATGTTGAATGTTAATTGTTTCGAGTTGGAGCAAAAGTCGTCCCAAGATTTTTTATCGTCTAGATAATCTGATATTTTGTAGTAAATACAAAATTTTGTTGACTAACCTGATGCGCCTTCATGACCCTGGTGAAGAAAGGATGAACGGAAACCACCGGCCGCTGTTCTTCAAAGTCGTACTCCAAACAGACTTCATCGTTTATCACTAACACATTCACGCCTTCTTCACAACCGAGGAGTTCTCTCTGAAAACACCAATAGGCTATAGAAGATCGAGGTGGGTCGTGGCAGTCGCGGCAACGTAAGAATGGACCCCTCCACTCAGCCCGTGGATGTCGTAGGAGCCGACTAGGGGAACCTACCAGAGGAAGGGCATTAATTAGCTTCCTTCTGTGTGTTAACGGCTCCATTGCGACTACCAATCCGCCTGCGAAGCGACCACGCTTCGCAGGCGGATAGTGGCGGGAAGTGTTACCATAACCACCAGGTTATGGTAACACTTCCCATTTGGAGGGGGGGTGATGTTTAGCTGTAAGGGCAGTGAATCGAAGTTGCCCTTGCCTAAACTAAATGGAATAAAACTATAACAGACACATTAAAAAAAGTTTATAATAGGTATCACAAACTGAGCGACGGATTTTTGAAATTTCCTTTGTTTAACGGAATAATAATATAAAATTGGTGGCGGCGCTAGTTTGACTGGGTTATGCGCCTTAATGCTTGTTTACTTTTATTCTACATTCATTTACGACACATACGCTTACAGCTAAACATCACCCCCCCTCCAAATGGGAAGTGTTACCATAACCTGGTGGTTATGGTAACACTTCCCGCCACTATCCGCCTGCGAAGCGTGGTCGCTTCGCAGGCGTTTCGCAGCGTATGTGTCGTAAATGAATGTAGAATAAAAGTAAACAAGCATTAAGGCGCATAACCCAGTCAAACTAGCGCCGCCACCAATTTTATATTATTATTCCGTTAAACAAAGGAAATTTCAAAAATCCGTCGCTCAGTTTGTGATACCTATTATAAACTTTTTTTAATGTGTCTGTTATAGTTTTATTCCATTTAGTTTAGGCAAGGGCAACTTCGATTCACTGCCTAAACAAAATGGAATAAAACTAAAACAGACACATTAAAAAAAGTTTATAATAGGTATCACAAACTGAGCGATGGATTTTTGAAATTTCCACCCGCGGACGTGCGCGACACGCCTGGTGCGATAGGTTTTAGGTAACACAAATGAGCTTTTTTTTTCTTTATTATTTTTCGTGTTTTGTGATCTAAAATGAAAGATTAGTACTTACTTTTTGTTACACCCTGTATATTAAATTATGCTAGACCGTAGCGGATGCGAGCCGTGCTACCGTGCGAGGCACGGATCAAAAACTTTACGCGAGGCGGACGCCGCACGGTATAGTTATAACCAGCATCATATAAATGTTTGTGAAGTTTTGAATTTGAAGTACCACGCCAGTGCCTCGCACGGTTTCTATAATTCATCCCAGGGATTTTTATTTTACTTTAAGTAGCTTTTAGAGTAGTGTTGCTTAATTTAAATTTAAACAATTAACCATAACATTGTTAGTTATACTTTAACCATAACATCTTTAAGATAGCCGCGCTGCAGAGCGAGACCCTCTAGCACAGGTATTATATTAATTAAAAGAGGGTCCCATACCACGGAAATGTATTAGATTAAGTAAAAGAAATAAACTATTATTATTATAGAGTGAATTTTATGCTATCTCAAGTACGGAAAGAGCAACTCATGTAGGAAGAGAGAAAGAGACTATTCTCTTTCCGTACTTGAAAACTACCTTTGTTGTAGCCGCAGCATTAACAGAAGCGTTTTAGTTTAAAACTTCAAAGTAATATCAATAGAATTGTGACTCGTTAACTAACACTTACCAATCTATTCTGTTTCATGTTGAGTCTCCTCTTTCTCTCAAACTCTTCCATATTCGCCACGACAGTGCTACGCGCCAGCGATTTCTTATCTATAACCTGCAAAGAATTGATTTGTTTAAATCCAAAAACCATCAGGGTTTCTCATCGAACATAATGGAAATGCTTCGCCTTAGCTAAACACATACAAACGTACTGCGCAGTGCTGTGATGTGAAGTGTTACGTAGGAACACATTTTGTTTCAGATTTTTAAAGATCAGGTTATATCTGGAATAAAACTAGCCAAGCATAAGCTACGTGGCCATTGTAGAACTATTGGCCAATTTTAGAACTTACCTTCCTGATATTACGTCGTCCTTTGAAGAGGCCGGCGGCCGCACCTCGTTTGCCCGTCACGATTCCATCCACGCCTTCGTTGTAAAGCTCGTTCGATAGGAATCTGAAATTGTACATCGAAATATGTACATGTATGTCAAATTAAAAATACATAATATCTCAAAAGGTACGATTTTTGCGGGACTAGAACCCGCGACCTTCCCTCAGTATGGTAATGCTCTAACCTACTGAGCTACGAAATTTAGAAACCGAGCACAAAATCTTTGGGACTTCCTACACCATTACCTCCATCTATAGGGGAAACATTGAAGTTTATACAATCCTGGTCAAAGCCCGCCCAAATCTATAGGTAGTATTAATATTTTTTGGGATAATATTTAATTTCTTAGAGATTACCCCGAGTGCGAAGGCATACGCACTATAATAACAAAAAAAACCTTAGTTATGAAGATATTTATTCAGAAAAATAACATCATAACAGGATTTTTTATACCTAAGCATAGATATAATTTATATAGCAATATGATACAAAGTATTGAGTTTTGTAGATCGCGTTGTTTTTGCGGGTTAAGCCGCTTCATTCTGTTGTCATGTATTTACCGTAGTTTAACATAAGATGATGACAATTCATCATGTAGTTACCTCAGTTGTTTTTGCGGGTTAAGCCGCTTCATTCTGTTGTCATGTATTTACCGTAGTTTAACATAAGATGATGACAATTCATCATGTAGTTACCTCAGTTGTTTTTGCGGGTTAAGCCGCTTCATTCTGTTGTCATGTTTTTACCGTGGTTGAACATAAGATGATGACAATGAATCATGTAGTTACCTCAGTTGTTTTTGCGGGTTAAGCCGCTTCATTCTGTTGTCATGTATTTACCGTGGTTGAACATAAGATGATGACAATTCATCATGTAGTTACCTCAGTTGTTTTTGCGGGTTAAGCCGCTTCATTCTGTTGTCATGTTTTTACCGTGGTTGAACATAAGATGATGACAATGAATCATGTAGTTACCTCAGTTGTTTTTGCGGGTTAAGCCGCTTCATTCTGTTGTCATGTATTTACCGTGGTTGAACATAAGATGATGACAATTCATCATGTAGTTACCTCAGTTGTTTTTGCGGGTTAAGCCGCTTCATTCTGTTGTCATGTTTTTACCGTAGTTGAACATCAGATGATGACAATTAATCATGTAGTTACCTCAGTTGTTTTTGCGGGTTCAGCCGCTTTATTCTGTTGTCATGTATTTACCGTAGTTGAACATAAGATGATAACAATTAATCATGTAGTTACCTCAGTTGTTTTTGCCGTTCGAGCCGCTTCTTTCTGTTTCGCCTGCTCCGACCCTGGTTATTCTCTCGTTTGTCCTTCCGTTCTGCTTCATTCCGTCTCTCTATGAATTCGTTGACTAGCTTAGCACGTTTCGCGTCGTCCGCACTGAAAACAAAACGATGGATTAGATAGGTTGAAGTGGTAGAAAGTACAGCTAGCTGCATCCATATGTAACCCACTTGACAGGTTCCAAGTTTCGTAATTGCATAGGTGTATTTGTTTTTGTGAATGTTTTCTGTATTGTAAGGCTATGAACAGAATGTATTTAAAATACACGTACACAACATCTTCCTTCTTCCCCATCCGCTTAAGAAGTTTCTCTTTCGTAGAAACCCATTGCTTCTCTTCCTCTGAAGAGGAATCATCGTCGTTTTTGACGCGGTCCTTGGTTTGTCTTTTTGAGCTTTTCTGTAAGGAATAAAAACAGTATTTACACAAACATTATCAACCCATGCAGTACCTAGGTAAATGTGGACCAAAGATGATTTTGATGATGCTGATGAAATATTTTTCCGAATTTATCTGAGGATCTCTGTGGCGCGGCGGGTTATGGTTCGACTGCGACGTAGGAGGTTGCGGGTTCGATACCCGCCTGGGGCAAATGTTTGCACCATCTGCAAATATTTCTTCCCGGTGTTCTGGGTATATTCTATGTATAATAAAATGTATTGATCTTTGTAACACATCATAATAAAAAATATATCAGTCATCTAGTACCCCTAACACAAGCTCTGCTAAGCTTTGGGATAGACGACTAAAGATGCTGTGTGGATTGTCGAGCAATATTTATTTATAGAAATCTATAGATTTGTTTGTTTGACGGGAATAGACTCCGAAACTAATGGACCTATTTGAAAAATTCTTTCACTATTAGAATCCTACATTATCCCTGATGAACATAGGCTATAGAATATTTTCAAAAAAGTTAGGGATCCGTATGAAAACTTCGATAATGTAACCCAAGGTGTGAAAAAAATACCATAACAAATCCTTATATCGCGTACGCTGCGGAAACTATTGCCAATAGAGCAAAGTGATGTACTATAGTTTTATAGAAGACCTCAATATCTACAAAAATCCGCGACACCGACCGGCGATTTAAATTCTAACTGTTACAGTTATCACACACAATCGTGTGTCACACACAATAACTACTTATAAAGAGGAAGGATTTTGTTTGTTTGAATTGAATAGGCTTCGAAACTACTGGATCAATTAGAAAAATTCTTTCCCCATTTGATTATACCACCCTAGAATAATAAAAAAAGGTATAATTATAACATCTACACTCTTTTTTATTAAGCCCCGACACAAAAAGAGGGTTGTATAAGTTTAAGGTGTGGATATACGTGTCTGTGTGCATATCTATCTGTGGTTTGGTTGTTTGTTTTGTTAAAAAGCAGACGATCGAGTGTTCTAAGCATAGAAAGTCTGCCAAGAGTGTATTCAAATTTATATTTTTTTTCTTAAATACCCGAGCGAAGCCGGGGCGGATCGATGTTATCATAATTGGATTAAAAAAATACCTTGCTATGTTTGGCCTCATCTTTCGGACTTGTATCCTTCACTTCACTTTTAATATTGTCCTGTAAAAGTATGGGTGCATGTAGCAAGTTCAACTCTTTATTCATCATTTTGTCCGCGGTCAGCATAAGAGACTCAGAGTCTTGGCTGTTAACTTTGGTCTTCGATTTGAGTCCGCTTTTCTTGGTTTTCAGCGCGTCAGGGTCTTTCGGCTCTTCCTTTATTCTCTTCCCGCCTCCGTCTGAATCACTTTCTTGATCGTGCATTAGAAGATTCTTCGCAAGGTTGTTCTCCGACGAACGTACTGCCACCTAAAATAAAAGGACACTAATATAAAGGCTAGTTTCCAAAAACATGAATAATCTAGATTATCAGAACATTTTGTACACGTATTTTTTCTTTTGTCAAGTTAACAAAAACTGCCAGTTAAAGTTCCGCGTGACGTCACGCCGTGCGACACATTTCAGCACGGCGGCGGCGTGACGTCACCAGCCCCTACTCCCAATCTTTGACGCGTTTATCTTTGAGCTTTTTGGCGTGAAGAGGTAACAAACATCTAAACATCCAACCTTTCGCATTTGTGATGATGACAGATTTAAGCTTTGTGATTATTAGTTCGATTTTTTCCTAGAATATGTTTATACCCTAAACTTACACACCAGGATCATCAATATACGAAATACTTACGGGAGGTGGAGTCTCATCTTCTGGATTGGCGCCTCCGTCATCATCCGATGGCACAAGTTCATCGAAGTGGTCTGAGTAAGTGGGGCTCGAAGCCCTTGAAATATTCCCAGAGTTCAGTTCACTAGAACCTTCTTTGTTTGTTTTTGATTTACTCTTCGTTTTCCCATCTTTGATATCCTTGAAATCTTTTCCACTTCTGTTCAAAGACTGCAAGTTTATGAGTCTGAAAGGTAAGCATTATTATTAATTTAATTTGGTCAATAAGTTTTTATTTAGAATAACTTATTTTACTAGGTATATAATTTATCTTATAATTACCTGTCAACTTCATGGTCATCTACATCTTTGTCCATAACATCTTGATATTCTCTGTATATCTCAACAAATGATTCCGGAAGTTTTTCTAATATTATCTGAGCATTTGCATAGAGTTTAGGGTCATTCGGATTAACATTGTAACAGTGCCAGCCATGACGCTCTAAGAAATCTTTAGGTTTATCTTTATCATAGTCTGTTTCTATATTCTTTTTATTCTTATGTTTTTTAGGTCCAGGACGTTTTTTCGGTTCATCGTCAAACATTGGTAAGGTGGGTTCACATTCTAAGAGTTCCACAGGTTCATTCGGGTTTATAATTGGACCAGTAACCGCTTCACAAAACGCATCAGCGGTAGCTTCTTCAGCAGCATTGTGTTCTTTATTTTTGCCATGATCATTTCCTACATCAGGCAAAATTCTATTATAAACAAATTGAAGCAACTTTTGATAGTTTTTTGTTGCATCCTGATCAATTACACTGAATCCAGAAAACTTTTCTTTATCTGTTACTTCTGTGCCACCTAATGTTTCAGTAGAATCCACATTGTTGCATTGAACTAAGTCTTGTTTTTTCGTTGTTTTAGTAATGTCTGCACTAGATTGTTTATTTTTTGTGGTCTTTGTTTTATCTTTGATTTCCTCCCCTTTTTTCGTTTTATCTTTGACATCTTCATCAATTTTACTGAACTTATACAGGGTATCAGAATCGTTATCCGATTCTTTTTCTACCACTTTATCTTTTTTGCTTTTATCTTTCCTTGAAGCTAATGAGAGATAAGAGTCTGAATCGGAATCAGATGATTGAATCTTCTTCTCCTCTTGTCTTATTTTCTCCCTCATCCTCCTTGTCAACACAGCAACTTCATTTTCGGGTATTATCTTGTCATTTACAGCAGGCACTTCTTTTTGTACCACCGGGGCTTCTTTATTAGTTACTTTTTTATTTTTTTTCTTCCTCTTATCTTTCTTTTTACCAACTTTTTTTGAGCTAGTGCCATCATCGGAACTGGATTCCATAAGGCTGCCTTTAGCTTCCACAAGATGTAATGGCTCAAAAGTATGTGGCACTAACAAGCTCATATTGGGGTCATGTCCTGGGTCTAAGTCTGGTTCATGTTGCCTGCGTATTCTTAAACCACTTTGGCTAAATATCTCATAATCATCATAAGAGTCATTCATTGATTCATCCATTGATTGTATCATCTTGTTTTTATTAACAAATTGCTCAAATGACTCAACATTATAGCTTGCACTACTATGAATCAGAGGAGATCCATCTGCTCTTATTGATGGATCTATCAGTTCCCTTTTCGTGATTATTTCATCAGGAATATGAGTCATTTCGTTTAATGCATGCAATCCTTGATCAGGATCAGTAACTGCCATCGGTTGAATTGGTTCAGATTTAACAATTGATGTATCAACTACATTGTCATCAGCAAAATCGTCTATAGGTTCTCTTTTGATGTGTGGTGTAATTTCATCAGGTTCTTGAAGTGTTTCATGAGTTTCTTCCATACTCTCAGTAGTATCAACATGTGGTGTAAAGCAGGAACGAAACTCCTGCACCTGTAGTTGAGATGCCCATCCATTATCATCTGCCTCATTTACTGCATTGTAATCAATTTCATCATGATCAACATAGTCATTATTATCAAATCCATCCGAAAAATTTGAACTATCTTGTGATTGCTTTCTTATTCTTACAGGTTCTTGAAGACAATCAAATGCTTCTTCTGACAATGTGTTTATACAGTTAATTGTGAAATTTTCGTTTGCTCCATTTTCATCATTTGTTATTGTATCAATAGCAGAATCAGTAATTTCCTCAATGTTGCTTGGATAAAGGTTAAGTTTGATAATATCAAAAGCAAGACTCTTTAATGATTTGATGTTACTTACATCAGCATGTGATGTAATGGTATGATCATGGCGTTTTTTTGTAATTCCTTGCAGGTTTTGTATAAGTTCTACACATTGCTTGAATAATGATTTTGGATTATTGGGAATAACATCTTTATCAGATAAATATAAAGCTTCTTCGCTCGTATGATCTAGATGGATTCCGTCATCAATATTGCTATAGCTATCTATTGAATTCTCATTGTCAAAAGAAACATCATTTAGTATCAGTGTCATATGGTTTTTTTGGTGATTTTGTGATGTGAAAAATGTTTTCACTATTTCTTTATAACATATCTTAGTGAGAGGTGAAACTGCCTTGTATATTGGACGATCTTCTAGTTCTTGTTCATCGTTTTCATTGTTATCGTCAACAATGCCATAATCTTCAGTCCAATTATTAGCTTCTTCTGTACTATCAGTGTTAATTTCATCACATATTTGGTTTTCTTCAGTAGTTTCCTCTTTATCATTAGCTTTATGTACATTATCTGAACTATGTTTACTATGGAGATTACTTCTTAAAACATCCAGGCACAGCCGAAATAATGTTACAGCCCCTTTTGTGTCACCCCCATCTGTAACATTATTACATGTATATTTCTCAATTTCCATGTTCTTGTAATGCAAGCATTTCAGTATAGCTTTAGTGCATAGGCTGAAGAGTGTTTTCGGACTTTCATAGAAATTTGTTTCATTAATGACACCATTTTCTTCAGGCACTTCAATATTATTATCAATTGCAATCACAGTGTTAGCAGTATCCAAGTCATTCACAAAGTAATGGCATACATACTGTCTTTGGATAAAGGGCCAATCATTGTTTATGAATGGTGCACATGTAAGTAGGGCTTTCTTACGATTGTAGCTTTCGAAAAAGTCACTTACCATTTCCTTGGTTATCACATCAGGTGGTTTCTTATTTCGGCTGTCCTGGGCTAAAAAAGACTGAGTAGGAGTGACTTTTTTAACCATGACGTTTTTGTTTATCCAAACTGCATGTCTTCCTTTGATTTCTAGTTTCTTTTTTCCTGGAACAGGCTTCTCTGGAGTGCTTGGCTTTTTGGCAATTTTTATAGAAAGCTCTTTGTTTAGGAAAACAGTCTTTGGATTCACTTTAGGTGTAGCTTTCTCCGGTTTAGACCCTGAACTATTAGTACCAATTACTTCAATAATTTCACAGTCACTATCACTATCATCTTTTGGTTTTGGAACAATTTTTTTAGGAATTTCTCTACACAGTGATAGTTTGTGCTCATCTAGGAAGGCTTCATACTGATTAGACAAGTCTTCTTCCATTTGTAACAAATTGTGCTTTGCGAGCTTGAACAGCAAGAATGATTTTCTCACACAATAGTCCATTTTGAGTGTATCTGTCACATTTGCAGGGTTAATTTTTTTCCTCATAAAATCCTGAGATTTTTGTGACATCAGTTGTCCCAATTCAACAGTAGTTCTGACCACGCTAGATAAAAATTCACATGCTTTTTCCGCCTGTGCAGGAGTCAAATCAACATTCATTTTCATTGGAATATCATAGGGAGCACTTGTTTGTACACCCATGGTTGAGGTACTGGGTTTATGAGTTTGAGTCGATATCTCAATAGTTTTTTTAGATTTTGTTTGATCAATGACCGGTATTTCTAGAGGAACAACATTTTCAATACTTTCTTTGGTTGAAACCTTTTTTATTTGTAAGCCGCTATTTTTATTTGATGCTATGAAGTTTTGGAATTCATTTGATTTAGCCCATGCTTCAGCTGGTGGTCTTAAAGTCTCATCTATCTTAATGACTGTACTTTCAAGACATCCTTCTATATCAGCATCATCACCTTTTGGTTTTATGACACTCACAAGAGATTTATCCAAAGATTTGGGTGCAGCAGTACTTACTGATGCACTTCCTACGGTGTTAAGAGAGTTGTTTGCTTTTCTTCCTTTTTTGAATGGTGATGTACCCAATGGTGTCTTTTTCTTTTTTCCAAATTCATCATCAATATCCTCATCTTCACTTTCTGATGAGGATGATTTAATTTTTCCACCACCTTTCTTTTTACTGTCACTTCGTGGGACATATTCATCATCAGAATAATATTTAGTTCCCTTTTTCCTTCGTTTTGGTTCATCATCAGATGATGCCGCATCAGCAAAAGGGTCTTCTTCCTCAGAACATTCATCATACACAAAGCTTTTCTTAGCTACTCTTCTCCTTTTAGAGGTGTCTTCAACTAACAAGCACTCACTATCAAGTGTCTGATCAGTTTTATCATCAATGGAAGCATCTTTTACTACTTTATCTATATTATACTCAAAATCTGGCAAAGATGGCATTTTAGAGTTTCTTCTTGTTGAACTGGTACCAGCAACTTCAGATATAGTATTATTAATTATGTTGGGCTCACCTACTATTATGGCTAGATTAGTTTCTATGTCATCAATTGGCATTGACCCCATTGAATCATCTAGAATTGGCTTGTTTTCCACAGGACTTGGTTCCAATGTATTCTCACTTGCTGGTGCTGATGTGATCTCACTTTGCTCACTCCCTGGTGCTAATGCAATTTCACCATGTTTTAGGTCTTTTTTCAATTTGCTCAGACAAACATCATCACCATCATCATCAACATCGCAACTTTTTTCTTCATTGACTTTTTTTATTGAAATAGTTTTAGTGACCTTTTTCCCCTTAGTTTTTTTTCTTTTAGAAGTGTTTGGTGTCACCTTTGTTTCATTGTCACTAGGTAGTGTAGAATCCAGTTCCATTTGACAGTCGTCTTCAGTTTTAGTAGAATCCACAGCTGTGTTTTCACTATTTTCAAAACTGTTTAGCTGTTTATTAGCAGGTGGTGGGTTGGCTTTGGGTTTTTGAGCTCTTGTGCGTCTGCCTCGCTTACCTTGTTGTTGAACAGGAGTTAACTCGTTGGGTCCATTGCCACGAGTACTATGTACCAGTTCTCTGGTACTTTCTGTTCCATGAAGCAAACTTGAGTCCGCGTTTGTGGAGTCGGGTTCCGATAAAGTCTGAACTGGAGGATTTTTTTTTGGCCGACCAGGGCGGCGTTTTGCAGGTGTTACTCTTTCTGCTTCAGAGTTAGACGCTGCAGTCATGGGATATTTGGCGGTATTTGGTATTCTTCCACGTTTAGTTCTTCGAGGATAGACAGGCTCAGGATCTTGAGCCGATGTTTCCAATACATCATCGTTTTGATCTAAGGTGGTGCTAAGAAAAGAGTCCTGAATCATAGAAGTATTATCTTCGACTAAATAGTTTTGGTCTCCTAGACCATCACATGATCTATTGATTTGTTGTTGATCTGAATTACCAATACTATTGGACTCATTGTCAGTTGTAACTGGAGGGTTTTCAAATACATTATTCTCAGAAATGTCTAAGAGTTGCAGGCCGGTACCATTATGATTGTTTACTTGGGCTTGATCGTCATTATGAACCGTATCCAATACCACTTCATTATCGTATGGAATTTCATTTAGCTCATCGCTAAGGTCGGGAACAATGTTTTGTTGAGGTGCAGTTGCAATATCAGAAAGTGTAATAAAATCCTCTTCTTCGTACAAGGATTCGGCTTGAAACTTATCAAAAGCATCTTCACTTGCAGTCAAATGGTTCGCGTCCAAATTATTTTCCGACATGATGGTTGTTTTGCTTTGACACTGTCGCACAAATAGAACTAAACATTATTGTATTACCGTACACACTTTTAATCTTTCACACTTATTGAAGGAAACACATTGAAAATACTATCAAAATCTACTATTAAATTTTCGCAATTTTAGCGTCACACGCGACGAAACTCAAAGGAAAAGAAAAGCCACCGAAAACGAAAAGTCAGTTTGCTTGCTTACTTATCTTGCCACTGGCCCCAAGTGGCGCTGTGCATCAAGTACGGTGGTATTGAACTAGGGTTGTACCATCATGTACACTGTCATTTTCTTTATTCGAAATCAAAACAATTGAACCATGGCATATCCACGGATTTAGGCTTCACGGTTTTATTCAACCTTATAGTGCTTATAGTATGAATAACACCATCAAATGGTTCCCTGGGTTCCCTAATCAAGCTTGAATAAAATATTATCTAACACAAAGCAGACGCAGCGTGTGAAGTTAAAAAAAAAATTATCGGCCCTTCGATGCGGAACTACGGAAGTTAATGGATAAGCGCTATAAAAATATTTTGCGTAACTTTATAAACGTTTATAAATATGCATTGTCTGACCAAAACTTTTCATCGATATCATTTTGTGAGACAAAAAATATAATTTTTCAGAAGCAAAACACCAATTTATGGCGATAAACGAGATAATACATATGTACAATATTACTAGCTAAATGCGCAAGTTAATCAAATAATAATTATTTTTATCTGCAGTGTCACGAAATAACAAGGTAGATTTACAGGGACGAGTGAAATTTCACTCGTCCCTGTACTGTTTACTTGCAAGCATGCTTGCACAAACCAGTTTGCGCAGGAAAGACGGAGCGTGAGGACGGCAAGACGGTAGCTTGCACAAGTTTTCACACAATAATAACTGCACAGACTGAACTGCGCAAGGAAGACGGAGCGTGTGGCTGGGCTATAAGAGCAAGCCGTCTACGTACCGTGGGACCAATTTAGGACTACAATAGCAAATATATACGACAAATAATGAAAATAGTGGTTTAACACTGCAAACGCACTGTCTATCTTTCTGGGTCTGATGTCTCGCTCAATTTGCAAAATGTAGAAAGAGATATCCTCTCTTTCGACACAAAAAGACATCTGTTTGAAAATTAGCTGTTTTTGCGCTGAAGCTACAGAAGTTTTCCCGGCCCAGAAAGATAGGATTTACATTACAGGTGCCGACTTGTAATGTTTGACTACTTTAATAAGTCGCATAGGCAAAATTTGTCTTCACCGTAGATTGAGTATAGGTACCTATCAGTATTATCAGTATACCTATAGATTACGGATCAGTTGAGCTACTTGTAGGTTGTTTGCAACAGTCTGCAGTTAGCTCAATTGTTTCAATTGTAAATACTAGTTTTCATTTAATTCTGTATTCAGTATTTTTTCAGTATTTTATTTATTGCATTCATACAGTCAGGTCTTAGTAGTTAGGTGAGTGTTCATAAAATGTTCACAGTATGTACCCATTTAGGGTGTTGCAATGGAAGACAGGCCAGGTTTCATGCCTTTCTACTTATGATGTACTTACTTAATAATAATGCATTCAATACCTATTAAAAAGATTACGAGTCGCTAAATTTATCATTGAAGAAATCGTCAAGTTCGTAAAAACATTTTTTTATGAGTATCACTTTTAATTTGGATTCAAACATGTCATTTTTTTCTATACTTTTTAGTTTTTCTGGTAAAGTGTTGTAAATTTTTACCGCCATCGAGTTGGGGGAGGATTGGTGGATTTTTAATTTTGATGCGGGCATGACAAGGTTGTGTTTGTATCTAGTTTGGTATCGGCGAGGCTGGTCATTTATTTTTTGGAAAAAAATTGGGTTATTCCTTACAAATTTGCATGTTTCTAAGATGTATATACATTAGGGTGTCCCTTAAATTTCAAGTTCGATATTTTTTTACGCATACCTTCTTAAAAGTTTCGTAATAGCCCTATATAGTCTAGAAAAAAATATTAGTTCGATTTATAAACGATAAAAGCTTCTATAAGCAAGTTTAACCATCACTTGTGGTATTTATGTGAAGAGACAGTCATTCTATCACTATTTGATGATGAAGTTGATAACCAAACTAAGAAGAAAATGATTGCCAACTTCAACAGGGACAAAACCTCAGATTTTAGCAAACGCTATGACCCGTTGAAGGAAGAACTGACTCAAAAGTTGTTTGGTAAGTTAAATTGACTATTATTTTGTTATATTTTCAAAATTTATGTTGATTTTTAATGGTTATTTCTTTTTTTTTTCAGACAAAACACTGGATGATTTCGTATCGGAAAAGAGCAAACAATTTTTATCACGACTGCAGATCGACAACAGTTTTCTAAAGGAAGATGTATCTTCTTGGACAAACATTGCTGATTTTCTGGAAGCTAAAAGAAGAATAAGTTATTTGAGAGTTGTAAATGATACTGCTGAAAGGGCTGTTAAATTAATGCAAGATTTTAACGGACTTATCACGGCTGAAGAAGAACAAAAACAGTTCTTGCTGCGCTGTGTCCAGGAAAATTTAAAATTGTATCCGGACTGTAAAAAAACTACTCTAAAAAGAAGTTACCCTGAATGATTGTTGTTACTTTATGTTTTTAATTAAAGATTAATGTTCATTTAATTTATTTTTTACTTTTATCCACTTAATTCATTGTATTTATACTAATTTTATAGCAGACCGAAATTTCAGGACAAAACACGTTTTTAGCTAAACTTTGAAGCTCGGTCGGCACTGGTTGCAATTATGCTAGATTGATAAAAAAATATATTTAGGTATCTTATAGCATTAGTAAAAAATATAGAGGGTATGCATTTCGAAATTCGAAAAAAAAAATTTTTTTGTCATATAAGGGACACCCTAATATACATACTAGGGTGAGAATTTCTAATTGTATAAAGTGGGGTTTACACGTCTCTGGTACTCTTATATTTGCTATGGTACGGACGCATTTTTTCTGAGAGATGAAAAGTTCGTTTGCGTCTACGCTATTTCCCCATAGTATAATTCCGTAGCGGATCCAAGAATATGCGTATGCGTAGTACGCGGCCAAACTCGTTTTAAGGTCTGTCGCTTTTCGGAGTTCAATCAAAGCATACGAGAAAGAAGACAATTTGGATTTGATTTTTTTTATATGGCTTTTCCAGTTTATGTTCGTGTCAATATCTAATCCTAATAAGGTAAATGTGTCAACGCATTCTATTTTAGTATTATTGTATGTCAAATGTATGTCAAGCGGAGGTTTTTGGTATGGTCTAAATTGCATAATTTTAGTTTTCTTATAATTAATTTCGAGGTTATGGTCAGTCATCCATTTAGTAATAATATTAAAGATGTCGGTCAGATTTATATTTAAATTAATGTCATTTTTGCAAGATGTCAATATTGAAATATCGTCAGCAAATAAAATACACGATTGAGTTATACACTTCGGTAAGTCATTTATATAAATTAAGAAAAGAATACATCCAAGGACACTGCCTTGGGGTATTGAGTTGTTAATCTGCACCGCATTTGATCTGACCATGTCAATCTTCCCTGTTTTTTCGTTAAAATGTTCTATTATTTGATTGTAATTTTCTTTGTTAATAAAGAATTTTATATGTTTACCTATAATATTACTAGGTATAAACCATAATATTAGTATACCTATTAAAGCCTAATACTTTAAAATAATTTTTAAAAGCATTTTTTTTGTAAATGTAAACTGAAAAGAAACGTCGTTAAAAAAAGCATGAAATTGTTGTGAAAGATCACTTTTTTCCACAAACGTATTTTTTTTCATGTTTTTGTTGTAGCCTAATAAAAAAGTCTAAGCATCATAAATAGACAGTTAAATAAACTTCGAAATGATACCTTCAAAATACAAATTGGTTCAATAGAACTCGCGAAATCAGCAAAGCAGATGCGTTTCACGGTAGCGCAGCGGTAAAACATGCGCGAAGAGCGGTATCAGTGTTACGGAAATGGTTATAACTTTTATATTTATTACTTGAGATTTATCTTTTATATGTCATTAGATAGCTTTTAAAATGGTCTTAAAATTTTTCTAAGACATGAATGGCAAAAAGTGTAGAATGACATGTAAAATGTAGAATGACACGTGGAGAAAAAGTCTTAATATTGAGAATATTTACTAAACTTTAGTGTAGTATTTATGGCCATCATTTCTGTGAAAAAGATAAAGGACATCAAAATATCTTTCAAACGGCACCTTAAATGTATAAATTGGTTGAGTAGAACTCAAGAAATCTTCAATAACTAAAGTAGAGAGCCGCCATCTTTATGACGTCATAAATACCACTTGTTCCTGGCTTTCGAAACTAAAACAGGCAGATTCGTCATCTGGAAACCCTAGGGAATCCAACTATACCGGTTTTAGGTATGCAGCACTTCGTAACCACGACTTTGTTCGAAATCAGGCCCCGTCGCTCTACTAAATAGAATAACTCTATGGTTCGCAACAAGCAACGGACTGCGCGATCTGCCTGACAGATAGACCGATGCGGGGCGTTAATAGTAGAAGAAGCACGTTGAAATAACTTCAACCTTGCTATGCTACGAGTACGATACGAAGACATTGTACATGTATGTACACAACACATACATACATACAATCACAAAATACTTTTTGTACAATACAATAAAAAGTTTTTCTGCTTGTTTTCCGTTTTGTGTATTCTACAAATTAGTTATTTTGGAGTGCAGTAAGCGTTACGTTGGAAAAATAATCATACACTTGGCAGAAACATCAAATGCTTGTTCGCCATGTATTTTCCCATAGGATGGCCAAAAGTTCTAAAACCTGTTGGTGCTGATAATCAAATTATAATGCAAATTGTGTCTAATCGGGATAAAATATTATTTGCATCCCTCACTGACGATTCTCTTACTGTCTGGTTTTGTAAGGTAAGTGCATGGTAAAATATAAATTGATACATTGTGCTTCTGACAACATTATGGTGTAGGTACCAAAACGTTGTCAGAAGCACGGTCTTACGTACAGGTACACACCAAAGTCGGCGAGCTGTCGACAATTTGATAACACTGTTAACTGCCTACAATATTCTTATCAGACTGTTTTGCTGACTCGGTAGTACACTCCAGTAATATAACTTTTACTTCAATACTGAGTGCTTACCTCTACCAGATTACCTGCAAATTTACCGACACAGCTACATTAATGTTTTGTGTTTTCAGCCAACTGTACCTATAGTATATCATAGACGCAATGAAGAATCTTTACAGAGACTCGGTCTCAATGTTGGAGTGGAATGGAAGCCAGATTCATCAATGTTATGCATTTCTGTAAGGATTTATAGTATATAAAAGTACATCTATTTTTTTCTTTTTAGTGTTCTGTACCCAAAGGGTAAAAACGGGACTCTATTTCTAAGACTTCGCTGTCCGTCTGTCACCAGGCTGTATTTCATGAACCTTGATAGTTAGACTGTTGAAATTTTCACAGATGATGTATTTCTGTTGCCTCTAAAAAAACAAATACTAAAAATCAGAATAAAACAAATATTTATGGGGGTTCCCATACAACAAACGTGATTTTTTTGCCGTTTTTATAGATAATGGTACGGAACCCTTCGTGCGCGAGTCGCACTTGGCCAGTTTTATTTATTGTTGATAGACCTTTGTTTGATCACAATATCACCAGACGGAAAGTGATGATTTTGAATATTGAAGATTAGAAACCTGCTTACATCCGTAATGAAACTGAACAAAAAGAAAAAACGACAGTACCTACTTTATAGATATTTTCTTAAAATGGATTTCTACGACATTTCGATTGTGACAAATCTGTATTTTAGACCACAGAAGGGCATCTCATACTGTACAATGTGGAGTCTCATAGTGAGAATACAGCATACCAACAGTATGACCCACCAACGGCCAGTCTGCGGCGAGATTCAGCCGAGCTGTTTGTGAAGGAAGTCATTCCATCCTTGAAAATCACTCTGGTAATAAAACACAAGATTAATTAACCTGCCAGGCTTTGCTTGTAGGCCAGGCAATGAATACTCAAAAAAAGGTATACTTAGAGGGAAATGCTTGAAACACAATTTTTGACTTCGTAACTTTGTTTGGACTAGTAAGGAGTTGAACATATTAAAAGTCCCTGTCCGTAGCCCTTAAGCCGGGGGATTCTAGTAACTTTAGTTGTTGAGCAGGTTTAGATAACTTTCAATGTTTCTCCTGTAGGTGGAACTAACGACGCTAGAGTCGTAAGAAATTTTAAACGGGGAATGTACTAAGGGTGAGGCGCGGGTTCGAATCCTCCTGAAATCGGAATTTTGGACATTATTACATTTTCGTCGAATACTGCCCCAGTGCGAGTTGCGCACTATAAAGCAAAAACCTAAGAATACTATGTTTGTACACTTCTACCTTTTATTTAAGGCCTTTAGGTTTTTTGGCTAGCGCCCTTTATAATGGTAGGCATAGTATAAGAACCACCTTAGCCAATTTTTCGTTTTAGATTTTTTGAAAATAAACTGCTTATACTTACCCCAACAGAGTTTGGCTAAGATTATAGAACAAAAACTAACCTTATTTCAGTTCAAGGAAGTCCTAATATGGGACGGCCAGATCACCCGTATGTGCTGTATATCAGGCACGGAGATCTTGGTGTGCACCACTCGCTCCCATCTCCTGCGGTACCGCTGGGATGGTACACAGAATAGAGATTACTGTCTTGACCTGGGTCGGATACCATTCTCTATTAATCAACAGGTTTCTAAAGGTTAGTTCCTCATATACAGGGTTGTGAGCAGTTTTAGTTTTCTTAAGGTGCATAAGACTGGCAGGTCACGTCTGTCGCATGTCGGATGAGTATCGGGCGAAATGCGACGAGCTCCAATAGATGTCAAGATACAAGAAAGTACCTCGCAGCGAAAGCGTCGTCGGTGGAGAGACAAACGAGACGCGCACCTGAAAAAGTGGACCTTAGTGACATTAAAGTTTTTTAAACTTACACCATTAGAACACATTTCTGGTTGCCTGGAAGAAATTGCTTTAAGCGATAAGGCCGCCAAATCCATTGCATTGCTATCTTTAATTTTATACAATCTGTTTTTCTTTTTTTTAAATTTAAGGTGATGATTAAAGAATTATCTATCTATCTATCACATTATAATAAACTACCTTATTCCCGCGGCTTCGCACGCGGTTTATGGAATTAAAACTACCTTATATGTTATTCCAGCTCCAGATCTTTGTATGCAAAATTCCATCTCGATTCATTAACGTTTACTTTGGCCAAACACCTTTGCAACGGCACAACTCACAAGCTTTCGCCTTCATAATATTTGTAGGATATTCACGGGTATATTTTTACGGTTACCCTATATAGCGTTCATTATATCGTTAATTTTTGTAAGATCTATGTATTAATGACTGAATAAGGCTACCGATGTAGCCCGGTGGGCGAAGGTCCGCCTTTGACGCAGAGGTTGCGGGTTCGATTTCTGCCTTGGGACAAATGTTTATACGATCTGCAAAAAGGTATTTTGGGTATTTTCTATGTAGGTATTATAAAAAAAAACTATGTAATGTATTGTATGGTAATGTACGTACATATATCAGTCATCTAGTATCCATAACAGAAGCCCTGCTTTGCTTGGGGCTTGGTGTTGCTGTGTGTATTTGTCTAGCATTATTTATTTATTCTTATTGTAAAAGCCGAATTCTTCCAATCGTGCATAAATACATTGTATTCTACTCTTCATTTTATTTTGTAGCCAGTAATTTTGTCCGTCCAAAGAAAATGTTATTTGTTGATAAATAATTCTGTGCACGCTGAGACGTCCTATATTATAGAGACACATCGATTTAAGAACTGTTACTAACTAGCCTTATGTGATCTCATGTTGGATGTCCTATTTAATAAATAAATAAATAAATAAATACATTTTCTGTTTCAGCTGAGCCAATTCAAGAAGAGAGTGTGCATGTAAACGACATTGAATACTCTCCTCTGGTGTGCGGTTTTGGTATAACCCTTAACGACGGCCGGGCTGCCTACCTTACGGCTCCAAATCTCAAGTTTGATCCTAATGTAAGTAATAATAGAGCTTTAAATACACGTTATTCACAAAGAAAATTACAATCAAATAATAGAATTAAATTAAAACTATAATTTACAATTAAAACAATTGAGTTAACTGCAGACTGTTGCAAACAATCTACAGGTAGCTCAACTGATCCATATCAATACCAGTCGGAAGCGTGCCCAAGACGCTGGCTGCCTTGCCCCGCTGTATTGCAATGCTGATGCGCTGCGCCAGATACTCACCAGCTATCTGGTCACGCGTCGCGGCGTTTCGACCAGACGCTCAGATAATTTTTAATGAGATTTAAATTAGTTGTTACTCATAGTTGTGGCATAAACTGCCGAAAAATAGACATATAATACGCGCAAATCTTTATGAATTCTCGGAAGTACGCGCGAGTGGCTGCGCTCTAACGTATTTTAAGGCCAAGGATATTCGAATTTAGCCAATTTTCGATTCAATTTTAAACTATCAAATATCCTTTGTTTTGATTGGACTAAAATTTATGTTGTAGTTGGATTAACATTATTGATTATTCTACGGTTCAAAACACGATATTTATCACTTCACCTGATGATAAAAATTACGAAGAAAGGATAGTTTTTTGTTGTTTTTGTTGTTGTACTTCTAGTGTATCAACGTTTTACTCCCAAAAACATGTCAGAAAATAGGCAACGACGTTTAAAAGAATATTTTACGGTTACTTTTTCTCAAAACCTTTTTTAATTTTGATAATAAGCAAAAACTTGATTTTTGGGCTTGCGTTGCTGTGCCCTATCTCACTCTTGTGAACACAAAATTCTATGCCTGTCCTTTTCACAAAATGGAATATCCTGCCCTTTTAGGGTGTCAGAGACACATAAGGAAACGGGGAGCTAAATACTACCAACATTAAAAAATACACCAATGCGCGCCCTGCGAACGCCGTGAGCTAGTGTGAGTGCTACGTTCCTACACGAACGAACGGCACGTTGGAAGTACAGTCGAGTCAAGTGTCATTTCACATTGTTGTTATTTTGTTTTTGTGTTATTGTTGTTATGTCTTTTTTAATCAAGCCTCGCAGTTATTTAACATGTAAAATGGTGTTTGATAATTCAAATCAGTGAAAACGAATAGAGCTATCCAGAGAAGATTGAGGGTGCAGATTGCGATAGTAACTGATGAAATAAATATTTCTTGTTCATCTGAGAAAGATGTCCCTTCATCTAGTCGCGAAGCTATGTTTGTAGAATTCATAAAGATTTGCGCGGCTAATCAGGTAGATTTATTATATACCTTTGAAAGATTAGGTATTTTTTCAAATGTCTGTTTTTAAGCCTATTACGAAACCACTGAAAAAAACAATTAAATGAATATTTTTCATGAACAGATTGGTTTGGACACAGAATTGGGGGTAAGAGGGTTGCGTTTGCTAGAACAGCGTTTCCCTATATTGTTGCTAGAACTTAGAACACAACAAATTGAAATTATTGCTAGCTAGACCCCCAAATAACCCTGTATGATACCGATATGTACCCTATCATGGCCTCACTGACATATAAGCCTACTTAAGCTAATAAAAAAAAACCCTGTATTGAAATTCCTGAAAAACTTCAATGAGTGGTGTCAAAGTGTGTACCCAGTAAGTTGCACAAAATAAGACCTTGAAACAAGTAACGTAAAGTAAAAATTTGTTTATTTTTCAGGCGGTACAAGGTATATGGGCGACGGGTATTGACGACGCGACTTGTGCGAGAGTCAATCATAAGTTTAGGCTTATAGCTATAGGGAGGAAAAAGTAAGTATACATACATACATCTTGTGGCTAGATGATGCTGTGTGGACCGTCCAGCATTATTTATTTATTATACACAGGGGGGTGTATAATCCCCCTCATATAGGTACGTAGAGTGCTTTTCACGAAAGAAGTCCCCTAGATGCAGCGCTATCGCACTGTGGATAGCGCTGCACGATCGGTCGTACGAATTTCGTAAATTTCGCGTTGATTTTTTTTTCTACTAATAGGCTATTTGGCTAAATTTGGAAAATCGTTTTAAATTATTCTTTATTACATAATAAGTAGGTATACTAAATTGATATTTTCGGGATATGTACGGTATTTTCGTTATAAATCAATGTTATAGATTAATTTTCCAAAACCGCACCAAAAACGCTGATTCTGTAATGGCGTTGGTCGTATGACACGTGTGACGTCACACGCAAGTAAACAATTCAATAACAATAATAAAACAGGGCAGATGAAGTTAATATTATCGTTTTGCTTTAGATTTATGTGATAAAATGGTGTATAAATGGTCTGTAGTGCCACAATGTACAAACAAAACTATAAAAAGTCCAGATCTTAATGAAATTTGGTAGGGTAGGTAAATAGTTGAGGGACGAACATAGGCCACCTAAAAAAACGCGTGCAATGCCACGGGCAACAGCTAGTATTAAATATCTCAGTCATCTGCACTTTTTCCAGTTCACAAGTGGATGTTTTCACGATAGACGAAGCGACGGGCGGCCTCGAACTGTCCCACACAATGGTGCTCAGTTCTAAGGACTTCCCGGGCGATCCGGGGCCTATCAAATGTATGCGGTAAGTGTTTTTTATAGTCTATAGACTTCGATAAAAGTAAAAAAGATACGGTACGTTCTACCAGCGCTCACTCAAAAACTGTACCGTTTCACAGATGAAATAATGATAAGGTATCGGATTATCAAAAAATTTAAAGTTTGGTGTATCTACTTACTTTGTACGCGGGAAAATATGTGATGCCTTGGGCTTTGTTTTTGAGCTATTTGCACACCTGGTGAACGAACACGAGGGCATTGTCGTGGTGTTTCAGTCGAAATCACACAAAATTATACGTCGTCGTAGCAAGCACGCGCAACACAAACGCCACCGCCCGCGCCCCCGGTCCGACTATGACTGAGGTAAGGGAACATAGTTGAACCTAACTTGAGCCATACACTTTCGAGATGGTAATGCCTCATCTCCTTTTTTACTTTTATCGAAGTCTATAGACCTTCGT
Organism: Eupithecia exiguata; assembly: GCA_947086465.1. Classification (NCBI taxonomy): domain Eukaryota; kingdom Metazoa; phylum Arthropoda; class Insecta; order Lepidoptera; family Geometridae; genus Eupithecia; species Eupithecia exiguata. The sequence goes on from OX352241.1 coordinate 11,036,304, forward strand.
TTGATCACAATCTCACCTGATGGAAAGTATATTTTGGTTCGCTTTTGTTCTCTTTTCGTTTTATGCGTGAACGTTTCATACACATTACAGAAACTTAATACAGAAATAAGTACGTAATATATCTTAAAAAGTTGTCATTCGCATTTGAGTGTGAGCGTTAAGCTAGAATCACACTATTGTGGTGCGTTGTGGCGCATCAGAAGCGGTTTCATACATTTTAGTACGGCTAAGTAATTTAACTGACACATTATTGAAGCGACACAACACACAGTTATAATATTGTGTTTCTAACCATACTTAATGTATGAAACTGATTTGCTTCTATCGCGCCGCACAACACACCTCAGTGTGGTTCTAGCTTTACCCCTAGGCCACGACATGCCCGCCCGCGCGTCTTGCGTCTGCGTCCGCGGCGAGAACAAATCAAAGAAGTGTGTCCATGAGTCTTGCGGAAAAGTGACAACGACCCCAAGACGCGCCGCAAGACGTATCGCCCGATGTCCTGGCCTAGGCCTAAAGGTTCGCGAATGCTTGATTTTTAATAGTTCGGTTACTGATTCGCTATCGAAATGTTACACACAGTATACGATCCTCTCAATAGAGCGGTGGTGTGGGAGACTAGATATGCTATGTCTCTGTGGCGCGGTTGTCGAATGTCTGCCTGCGGTGCAGGAGGTTGCGGGTTCGATTCCCGCCTCGGGACAAATGTTTGTACGATCTGCAGACATTTGTTCAGGGTTTTATGGTCGTTTTCTAGATATAATAAAAAAACGATCTATACATTGTATTAAATTATGTATATCAGTTATCTAGTACCCATAACACAAGCTCTGCTAATAGCTTGGGGCTAGATAATGCTGTGTGAATTGTCCAGCATTATTTATTTATTTTTATTTATTTTATGTGCAGACTGCTGTCGGAACCTAGATATACACATGTCTAGGTTTCCACAGTAGTAAAATAGGCATATGTTTGAGAAAATGATTCTTTCCAGATGGACAGCCGACGGTCGCTGCGTAGCGGTGAGCTGGGAGCGCGGCGGAGTCTCCGTTTGGAGCACATTCGGAGCCCTGCTCATGTGCTCGCTGGCTTGGGACTACGGACTCAGTCAGGACCTGCTCAATCATAACCCGCTTGTTGTTTCGAGTCTGGTATGTAAATCACAATATAAAGTATTAAGTATTAGGGGAGGCCTATGTCCAGCTGTGGACAAACAGGCTGATGATGATAATGATGATGTAGATGTAAAGTACATTATAATACACATGCAATTTTTTTTTCATAAATTGTACGTTCGTAATGAATGGGCAAACTGTTGTTTCCACCTAGTTACTGAAGAGGGCGCATTATTTGACTACATGAAAAAAAAGTTCTAAATGGTTTTCATTCTGCTCTGTGACAACGTAACAATGCGTTATTAAAAATATGCCTATTTAGGTTAGAAAACGGGATTAAATTACACATTTTTTTATATGTATATGATCACATGATGTTTGGTTGGAGCGCTGGTGACGTCACACTATCACAGATTACAGTGTCAATGAGTTTTTCTTGTTAGGTGTGGTGTGGCGTATGACGTCATTTCTCAGAGCACGGGAGCCATGACAATACGACTGGCCGTGAAGAAATATTAATTACACTTTGCATTATTTTTATTAGACAATACGTTATAATTATTTCCCAGTAGTAGTCAAGTAGCCTATTCAACTGTTTATATTTCCCGATTGGTTCCAGGAATGGGCGACCGAGGGCTACCAGCTATGGATGGTGAAAGTCGAAGGCGATGCTAACACCAGTCTTATTCAACTAGATTTTATGAAGAGTCCACTGAGCGTCAATCCTTGTATGGTACGTCATTTTATTTTATCTCACAAATATATATCATTTCTTTAGCTATATGAAATTTCTTTGATTTGGTTTATTAAATTGCCGTCTTTATAACACGGAATTTCATCAAACGACCGCCCGAACTATAAAACTAACTGACCGTGCTCTCGGCACGGTCGAAGCGACGCGTGACCCTACAGCTGGTGAGTATCTGGCGCAGCGCATCAGCATAACCATATAGCGGGACAATGCCAGCGTCTTGGGGACGCGTCCGACTGGTATTGATAATGGATCAGTTGAGCTTCAATTGTAAATACTAGTTATAATTTGTTTCTATTATTTGATTGTATTGTAATTTTCTTTGTTAATAAAGATATGGCTCTTATGAACAGTAAACCGTAGATCGATGTGTGTAATATAATAATATGAGTAATGAATTTCTTAGTTAGAGAATGAAACGCTAAATAAAAGATATCGAATCGTACCGCTTATTTAAAGATATTCCGTCTATCCCCAATCACGAAACCAACCGTTTGCAATACAACCATGTAATTTTAAACATTGAAATCATGTACCTAAAGTCCATTTACCTTTACAGAGCAACCAAAGACACCTCTACCTACAAGCAGACGACAAACTCTACATAAACCTAGAAGACAACCTAACAAAACGTACCAAAATCTCAATAATAGACTCGTCCGGCGACGGCTACGACAATGGAATGGACCAGCCCAACTTGGAATATGAGAGCAGTACTAACTACAGGGAGTTTGTTGATGACAACGAGTGCAGGAAACAGTGGATCGTGTTGCCACTGCCGGCTACTTATATCGCTACTAATTGGCCTTTAAGGGTAATTCAATTATAATCACAACACAACACCCAATAATATATATTGTGATGTATTGTCTAATAGTTTATGAGACAATACAAAGTAAACACAAATAAGTAAGTCGGTACAATATTAATAACTAAATTTACAATAAAAAACATAAAATACCAGGGTGTAAACAGTGACACAACTTAAATACGGTCTACTAGCTAAAACAACAGTAACAAAGTTATAAACCGTGGGTAGCAAGCAGCTCATCCGTGGGCTGGTAGATACATGCATTATATGCAATAGACCCTGGCATAGCCCTTGGATTGCTTATGATCTCATATACCTGGTGCTTTCGTAGAGTATGTATTATCATCATCTCATCGCAAAATATCTAGATGCCTATATCATGCAAATGTAAACCTGTTAGCCTCAGCTTACAATTAAGCCGTTACGTCTCAAAGGGCGTCTAGATACAATAAAAAACAATACAAAAATTCTTTATTGTACACCAGAAAACAACATTACAATGAGACATTACATACAATGGGCGCTTATCGCTAAGCGATCATTTCCAGGCAACCTTTAGATTTCGATTTTAAGGTCGTGGCATCAATCTTTCCGCTTTTTTTTTGATAATTTTTTAAGTATGCGGTAAAAAAGACTCGTTTTTACATGAACATATTCCCCACAGTACAGTGCAATAGACGAGGACGGAGTGAACGTGTGCGTTGCGGGCCGCACCGGGCTCGCTCACTACAACTGCATGTCCAGACGGTGGAAACTCTTCGGCAACGAGGCTCAGGAGAAAGACTTTGTCGTCACTGGCGGGATGCTGTGGTGGCGAGAGTATATTGTTATCGGTAAGTTTGCTGTCCAAAAAAAGGCAGAAGACCTTTGGTAGAAATCATCAAAACCTTTGTAAATATCAATATTAAATACTTGCTCATCTAATCATCATACTAAATACTTGCTCATCTAATCATCGAGCAGAGTTCGCTTTTCTTTTCTTTATGACCGAAGATTTACCTTTACTTCATCCAACAGGTTGCTACAGCATACTCGACGGTCACGACGAGATTCGCTTCTACCCGCGCGACGCGAAACTAGACAATAAGTTTGCGAAGATCGTCCGCGTACAATCGCAAGTGTTCGTGGTGGATATCTTGGACGATCAACTGGTGGTGTTTGGGGCGGACGCGCTTGTCACCATTTATGAACTGAGCGTGGACAATAGTAAGTTTTATTGTGATGCTCTTAAGGCTGATTTGGTATTTCATGTTTCAGCGGTACGCAATAGCATGATTCTAAGGCCACTTCCTCAGTGGGTCGATACGTTTTTGTTAAAAACATTTTCAGACTGGGTCGTTAAGTTTTCGGTACGGTACTGAGTCGTGCGCTGCGGGTGAGGAATGGCAGGCGTGAGAAGTTTATAAGAGAGAAGAAAGCCGATGATAAGAGATACCGCCCCTTTCATATGTACTGAATTAAGAGGGACACATATTTTTGCGCTATTTTTAGCAAACTTTCATCAGTTTTTACTAAAAAACCACGTCTTTTCCTTTTTTACAGACCGAAATGATAAAGACAGAGATATTTTGTGCCCGATTTTTTGCAAACTCCACGTCTAGTTCGCATACAATTCAACCAAAGCGCATGTACAGGTACAGGAGATCTAAACATCTCGTAAATTTTCCCAGTGAACTAATACAAAAAACAAAATAATTTATTTCTAATAAGGTACTTAATATTAAATATGTTACAAATGAACGATGAGGCAGCAAAAGTTGAAAACTGTGGAGCAGCCTCATCGCCCGCCTCCTTGGCACAACATAAATTAATTATAGGTTTATATATATTTCTTGATCTTATTATCTCCTATTCCAGCTGGCATGATAGAGATGAGATGTGTGCAAGCCGTCGACATATCCGCATTATCTCACCCCGCGTGTGTCGTCTCCGCCGCGCTATGTCGTCTACAGGATCCGCCGCACAGGCACCGCACCTCGCAGCCGCTCATACACACACAACGACAGCCGGACTCGTTGGTGAGATGTAGTTAATCATTCGTGAGATATATTGTTATAAAGATATAGATATTGTCGTATAGCTATAAAGTTGATATATCAGCGCTTTCTCACCCCGCGTGCGACATAAAGCTTCGGTCAAACAAACGGGACCGTCAGCCGCGCGACGGATGCTGCAATGGGACCTCAATGGCGCCTTATACACCTATGCGACCGAGATACGGGAACTTTTTAGTGGAAAAGTTTCGTGTAGTTGCTCTCGCTTCGCGTTCCGCATCCTGCGTGTTAGACGCGCAGGTATGTCCGTAGCTTTATGTCGCCTCCGGGATCCGGTATGCATCAAAGATTGCATAGAAAAATCTTTTTTATATCTTCCACTAGATTGTTTTTCAAATTCAAATCATGTCTTCTTGCAGTAAAATGTTCCATCTACAATATTCAAGGTACTTTCCCTCCATGTGGCACATCCGTGGGACGCCCTGTATATGTATTTAACTGTAGAATAGTTATAGAATATTTTATTTCTTATAGTAGAAAATGTATTTTGCTAACGAGATTTGTAAGAAATGAAGTATAATTACTATTAAAGTAGTTAAGCTGTTCATAGTTTAAAATTTTACTTGTCTATGTCCTTATTTTGTAAGCCTAAAGAAATAAACTTATTGACTTTGAGTTTAGAAAGGTTTATGATAGAATTAGACACATGGCACATGAGCCTCCAGGTGGGATAACGACCTGCGAAAGACTGCAGGCAGATGCTGGCTGCGGCAAGCTAAAGACAGGGCGCTATGGCGTTCATTAGGGGAGGCTTATGTCCAGCAGTGGACTGTTATAGATTGATGATGATGATGATGATGTGATGCCACGGGTGGCGTGATTTAAACAAGTGGTCTATTTTCTGAAGTGGCTGATTCGATAAAGATATAAATTCTTGCACAATGATTAACATTGACTTTGGTGCGGTAACAAGGTACTTATTTTCAGGTGATCAACGCAAGCGGCAGGCTGATGATGGTCCAAAGAGAAGAGTACGACGTTGACGAAGACAATAATCCGGTAAGTAACTTAATAATTAATTTAGTTATTTTTACCGTCTTCTTTATTCGACTGTATATTTTTTTCTTCAATACTCAATTATTTATTGCATTCTATAGGTGATTTTGTAATTATATTAGCTACTTACTAATGCACACAGATCCCCGTTCAATCCAACGATCCTATCCATCCACGGTTGTCTGGTAGGGATCGCTCCTGAGCGATAAGACCGCCAATAGTCACATTTTTCTTATTTACTCCATTTTATCTTTGTCTGTTATTTTTAAGTTATGTGTGCAATAAAGCATTTTCTATCTATCTATCTATCTATCTATCTATCTACAGAGGTGCCTTAAATAGGTATTTAAGTGTCACTATAGACCCTGCTGGACACACAATATGTATGTTCATAGATTTTTTCGTCAATCATAGGCCGAGTGTGATGATTCTTCGCTTCGCTATTGTATAGAAAGTGATCCCGAATTAGTCCCATAAAAATATAGTCCCGAGGGATTCATATTATTTTTTTAATTGTCATTGTGACTCTCCTTTTCAATATAGTTATTAAGTTATGTAGGTACACTATCGCATTAGGGGTGCCTGTAAGGATAGGTGTACAATATTTTAAATCAATAAATATTTATCCCATGAAGCTTAAATAAAACCGGCCAAGCGCGAGTCGGACTCGCACACGAAGGGTTCCGTACCATTATCTATAAAAAAGGAAAAAAAATCACGTTTGTTGTATGGGAGCCCCTTTAAATATTTATTTTATTCTGTTTTTTAGTATTTGTTGTTATAGCGGCAAGAGAAATGCGTTATAGTATCCCAGTAGTAGTCAAGTAGCCTATTGAGCTAACTGCAGATGTTGCAAACAATCTACAGGTAGCGCAACTAATCCATATCAATACCAGTCGGAAGCATCCCGAAGAAGCTGGCTACATGGCATTACTTTTGGATATCCTCCAATGTTATGTATTTGTAGCGTTTTTTAAGAATAGGTTTGGTACAACCTTTTTTAAATTGTCTATGAGCAAGCAGCAGTTTTCGTAGCTGACAGTACTTATAATTTCTTAATGTATGCAATACTAATGATGGTAATTTGCTGCCACCTGATTACATTTATGTAATAGAGTTTATTGATTGTTACGTGTCAGCGAATATCAGTCGAGCAAAACTAATTGTACGGATTTTTATGCGTGAATTGTTGCGAAAAATGTAACAAATGTAACAGATACAATGGAATTGTAAATACATGTGATGCTACTTTAAAAATCTCTTCCTTTTTTGAATTCTGTTATGTTTTTTTTTACTTTTTTATGTATGTTCGTCGATTCCTCTGTCAAGTCAGTATTATAATGAAAATGTTCCATACAAATTTTATTCCCGAGGGATTAGTATTTCTCCAACAAAACTTAAAAAAAACAATGTAAATTTTCAGGAATTTGAAGTGGGTTTTGTTTTTTTTCCAAATAATCAAATTATGACCACATCTTATTGGATATATAAAATATCCCCGTTCTCTGCTCCGCTTTGCTTTGGTAGAAAACGGTCCTAGGATTTGAGACAGAAATAATAAATAAATTTGGACCAATTCACACAGCGCCATCTAGTCCCAAGCTAAGCAGAACTTATGTTATATAAGCTTATGCTTATGCTTAACATGGGTACTAGATAACTGATATTTGATATTGTTAATGATATGAGGGTAGATAGTTTAAAAAACAAGTAATTTTTTTGAAATATTTATTTCGCTCAGGTACACTTCGTCGCTTTGGATACCGTACTACTTAACTTCTAAACAGACCTATGTGTATTTTTGCACGCAATTACCGTGCAAGAAGACACTAGCGCCGCGAGTAACTAAAGAGGTTACCTATACACGGAGAAGTTAAAAATAACTTATAATACAATTGCCACAATGGTCTAGATCGATGTTAGGCTGGCCACTGAAATAAGGTGTCCTTTTAGAAGGCTTTCACACATACCTATCAACTCGGAAATATCAATCAAAAAGGCGTTTCCTAAAAAAGAAACCCTGTTTACTTTAGAACTCAATAGATGGCCCGGATCTTTTGCGGAAGAATAGAGGTTGTTAAAACTCCTTACTTAACGCGTTTCTATGTATGAAACTCACTATTACAACGCACACCGGTCAACGTAACGGCATCGCCGCGCCTTTTTTGTTTTTCACGGCGAGGTGAGGCAAGGCAAAGCCGCTCCGTTTCTACGTTTTTTAAAATTCCGAAACGTGTGCGTTTTTATGAAAAGTACAATTTATTTAGGGCTGTCTACGACCGGTCTAGATACATCGGACAGTCTAAACTACATCAGTGCTTGGTTCTAATAGTGACAGTTTTATCAGCAAGATTGATAGGCCCGGTTGCCCAGCGGCGGACTTTGCCCTTACCGCCCCAGGATGACCCTGAGAGATGCACCCACGGCCCCGATTGCGGGAGAGCTAGCCAGGGTAAGAGGTCTAACTGCGGAATGAAATGTTGGTCTATAATCGGGGCGTGTTCCAAAATTGGAACTTGGTCTATGATTGGTCCTTGGTCTAAGATTGGTCCGTGGTCAAGGATTGGTCCGTAAGGGATGGCTTCATGAGCTACTTCCACAATTGGAGCCGGTTCCGCAACAGCCACTGGTGTTATAGAGTGAACGGTCGGGCCTGTCCGTTTCACGACAGCGTTGAACCCTCTGATTGGATCAGCGGTGTATTCAACCAATCGGATGTTGCCGTCCGGTTCGACCAGCGAATAGGCGCCTCGGACTACGTCACCTTGGCGGGATTCCCATTGAGCTTTATTGTCACCTGTTGATGGGTCGTTTACTGCGTAGTTGAATCCGTAGTCGGAATTCGGCTAGAAAGATATCTTGAGTTAACAGTTATAAAGTTCTCTTTACCGTGTAATGTAAAAGTAACAAGTAATAGACTTACTATACACGGAATTACGAATTTATTACAAAAAGTGAATTCAAGGAGTTTACTTACAATACTGTCGACGGCGTAAAGGGGTCCCCCGATGGGGTTCGCCGATGCGACTGCGACGGTTGCCAAAAGGCATGACAGCTGAAAATAAAACAGTTATTTTATTTCGTCAAATTTTATAAGTGTTATGATGACATAACATTTTGTGGTTATTTTATAAGCCTAAAAAAATTCAGTAATTAAAATCTGAATCTGAAAATCGTAGTGAAAAAAACCTTGCAGATATAAACAGCTAGTAATTTTTTGCAGCGCTATCTAGTTCCAAAGTAAGCAAACAATATAATAGTAGAATTAAAAACAAGCAATATAATGCACACGAATAATGAAAAGGGAACTAACCAACCACGTGACGTAGTAGGTACTTTATTTTATACAAACCCAAAATAAATAAATAAATAATGCTGGACTATCCACACAACACCCTCTAGCTAAGCAGAGCTTGTGTTATTCGTACTAAATCTGTGGATGCTATATATTTTCACACTGCGAAACAAATGTCGCCCACATCTTAGCGACTTCTTCCCTTTTAACTCTAGACTTCCGAAGGAATTTGATAAACTCATTTTGGAAGCCCAGGGGAAGTTAACTGGGAAGTAAAACAAGGAAAAGCTGTTACCGCAAAATATGTATTCATATTTCCTGACGAAGGTACTCCAGTGAGCTGACAAAGTGTACTGATGCTTTGTCACTACCTACTTGCTTATTTATACTACACTAATTATTCGACCTGGCCCGCCCTGGTTTTGTCGAGCATCTTCGCCCGATTTGTGTCAGCGAAATTTTTTGTAGTTTAATTTTTGCATACAACCAGTTCCGTTGTGTGAGTAATCAGGTATGCGGACAATTATGAACTAATACTGTAATTTGTAGGTTATTATGTTTGACTGTTCTATTGGTTTCTTGTGTAGTGGCTTGGGAACTGTCTTCGAGTTATCGTGTACCCTAGCAGTGAGTGTTTTAAATATCAACTCATGCAAAAATAGGGGATGAGGGTGGTACAGGGCCGGACAGAGGCCTGTACCCATGCAGCGTGGGTTCTCATTGGTGGATTTTGTAGATATTTTTTTATAATTGACACAACGTTCTCGCTCAATTCTAATTACATGTTTGTACACTTTCTTTGTGGCCTGAAATAAAGTATTAATATATGTATCTATTAAATGTATAACCTTTACACCACCTGTCGTGGCCTAGAAATATTGTCTTACTTGATTGTAGTAAGGGTCAAAATTGTACCTTTTTGCATAGTAAATAAAGTTATATTTTCTGTGAGCTGACCCTAATGCGTTCTCATAACACACTGGAGGGACTCTGTTGTTGTGGCTTGGCGCTCTCAGTGTCGGTAGACTAGTATTGTGGTGTCCTGTTATGTCTCGTGAAGAGACGATACTAGTTGACCAGACGACTTACTTGGGTATTTTTTTTTAGAATCTTATCAGAGAATATTTGACGCGGATTATCTCTAATAATTTTACCATAACATAGTAAAAAGCTTGTCGACTGGACTGACCGGTCGCGGTCGTAGCAACAGCGCACAGCTCATCAATGCATCTCGGTGCAGCCGACTAGATAAGCCTATAAGTTGACTTTGAGCTTTGTACATTATCTTGTGTCTGAAGAACTCACCCCGGCTCGTCCCTGAAATGTTGCTTGGTCAACTCTCGACCCGCATGTATAGTGCCCATAACACGAGCTCTGCTTAGCTCTAGGCTAGAGGATGCTGTGTGGATGGTCCAGTATTATTAATATACAATTATCGTCATATTTGTATATTGATGATGAAGCCTTCAGTGCATCAAGTGCTGAAAACAGCATTTATTGGATACTAGCAAGAGCTTTCCTAATGGTACATGCTACCTTGCACCTAGTATTGTGACGATCTCTGTGGCCTGCGACGCAGGAGGTTACCGGTTCGATTCTCGCCTCGTGTCAAATGTGTGTACGATCTGCAGATGTTTGTTCCGGGATTCTGGGTATTTTCTATGTAGGTATAATAAAAAATATCTATGTTTGTAATTTATTGTATTATGTATATCAGTCATCTAGTATCCATAACACAAGCTCTGCTCAGCTTGGGGCTAGACGATGCTGCGTGGATTGTCCAGCATTATTTATTTCTTAATGCTACATGCTATTATTGCACCTAGTATTATACTACATTTCTCCTAGTTTTATGCATGAGGAGGATAGATTTGTGAGAGTTTTAGTTCAAACACTCTCTTTTAACTTTATCAATAGAGAGAGATAGTTTTCTTTTCAAATCTTTCACGCCACTGGCACTTCAAGCATCAGTTGGCTGTATGACCCAAAATATTTAATTGAGAGATTGTCACTTATAATTGGGCTGGTCCCGTCGTATTTTTATTCCTTGGAGGGAATTTAGTCTTTGTTTGGTTAATTTGTCATTGAATTCATTAAAATAACATGTGCCAATCCTACTGAGCGTCGATCAAATGCAGGAATGATTCTGTATTGCTTCTGCAAGAATTAGATAATTTTTGAAGGATGAATTAGGAGCGAAGTGATCCTGTCGGGTATAATTTTTATCAGAGCTCATAGGCATAACTATTTAAACTTCGTCTCAGGTTCTGTGCACAAAACTTAAACATATTTTAATTTCTAGAGTTGGTCTTTTTATCTCATTCAAAATACTAACATTGTTCATTCTAAAGTTACTTTTGAAATAATTGAAATAACGTTTATTTATTGAAAAATATTCAAGATGCAAAATGATTACTTCATTGATCCCTAAACCAGGATAAACCTGTGTCTTCGGGACCACCTTCTTTGCCTTCTATAACATGATAAAAATCTAGATTTTCTTCAAGTTTGTAATCTACTTTGATAATCCTGGAAGCGTGACGAACAGCTGAGATGTCATTATACTCTGTTAAATTAAATATCCTACAGGTAATGGAAATTATTCACGATATCGTTCAAATACTTTATTGGTCCGTAATTAAACGGCTCTTGAAAACGGACTAGTGTTCAATGCCCCAAGATTGCATCGTATATGTCTATTTACATTGCACAACCGACACGATAATACAATACATTACAATAATTATTATCTACTTCTACATAACACACAGAAGTATAAATCTAGACCTCCTTTAATGTTTCTTCTTTCTAATAACCAGCGTCTGTCCGTGTAGTGAAATAGGTCCTGTCTTCCATTTGAGTACTTTTCCGTTGACTATCTTCTTGCTGTAGATCGTTGCGTACGGTCCTGTAGGCAACAGCCCCCCTAAGGGCACCCATCCTCCATAGGAGTGCGTTAAGGGATCCCAGGGTAGACTCCACTTGCCTAGCGCTGCTGAGGGTAAGATGGGTGTTATAGGGCCTAGTTGTGTTAGTAGTGGGACAGAAGGGGCTAAAGGCGCGTGTAAAGGCAGGATTGGCGCTAAAGGCAAAGGCGCTTTGATCCCTTTTAGTCCTCCGAAGCCGTAGTTCAAAGGTCCTACTATCGGAGCGAGCGGCGCAATAGTCTTCGCTATCAATGGCGTCGGGTGCAAGTTAGGTCCGATCTTTTTCACAACAGCGTTGAAGCCAGTCAAGTCGTTGGCGGTATAGTCGACTGTGCGGACGCTTCCGTCTGGTTCTAGGAGCGAGTAGGAGCCCTTTACGTTGCCGCCGTCTCGCAACTCCCATTGGGATTTCTGGTCGGCGGTTTTTGGGTCGTTCACTGAGTATTTGAAGGCATATCGAGGATGGTCCTGAAAAAAAAACTTCGTTTTAAAATCTCAGTTTTGATTTTGAAGTGATCGATTTATCTAACATAGATAGAAAATTTTACAATGTTTTACAATAGAAAAGTTTCGAGCCCAATTTGTAGTGATCACACTAATTGGTTAAATAACTGCCGGATATGAATGGGGGTGCGGGTTTAAGTCCCATCGGAAGCGAAACTTGATGAGCCAGTTAAAACCTCATTAGTTCCACTCAATTGAATAAACAAATTTTCATGAAAATCAGCAAATTTTTGGGGCTCGATTGATTCAGAGATAACTTACAATGATTTCAGTGGCGGCTGGTTTTGCATCAGACGCGGGAGCACCGCTAACAGCTGTAGCTGTCATAACCAGACAACAAATACTCTGAAACCATTCAAATTATAAGAGGTCAGATCATTACTAAAATCTTATCTATCCCTTATTAGAATGTGATACCGTAGTCTCAGACTGGCCACCCACCATGCTGTTGAGACGCTTTAAATTGACACGATGACAGGAACGTGTTGAACACTTTATCGTAAGAACTTGATGTACATCGATATGTACATCAAGTTCTTAAGATAAAGTAGACCGCCGGATCGTAGAATCAGCCCGTTTGTGGAATGGCTAGACCGTTTGCACAACAGTGCAATTCAATTAATTGCCTTTGCCGATTGTTGGACGAAAAACATTCAACAATATGGCTAAACGTAAAATAGTCATCTCGTCGAGTGAAACAAAAAATCAACGTTCGCTTTGGCGCCGCCAAAACGAACGTACATGCACATGAATAACTTAATAAATGATTACAAGAACATTTTGATAACCAAAATTAGGTTTTAAAAGATACTGATCTTAATGACATAAAATTATTTACTATCATTACCAGTAAAATTAATTTCATTATGTCGGTTGTTGAGCCGTTGAATAGCCGAATGATTGGCAATCACTAAAACATCCTTTTATAAGCGTTTTACATGAAGTATTGACAGACCTGCGTAACCCGTTGTAGCAGTTTTTCCTGCGACCCGGTACACGGGTCTTGTATATGCATAGACCAGATATGCTTCAAAATATTAGGCGATGTATTGGAATTGAAACCTCAATTCATTCAAGCGACATGCAATGTGTGGCTCGCGATTGTGTCAACACGTTTTGTCCGTCGATAGTACCTACAGTCGTGAATGTTTCACGCTTGGATTCCTCTGCAAGAAGCAGATTAAGTTTGTAAAATTGTTGACAGGACGAAATTAAACGACAGAAAATATACCACACAGTGGCGTAATGCTTTATTAGTGCTCGTAAACTATTAGTCTGACTTATTGTTAGCAATATAAATATCTAGTTAACTAGTCAACAATCACATTTTCGGGGGTAATTAACACTTCAAGAAAGTCATGGCGGGTCAATAAGAGTAATTCTGGCTCTCAGTGTTTCCATCCATCAAGGAGAGAGCCATCCCACGGCGCGCCAAGGCCAACTGGTCCAATAGAACCCTTCAAACCCCCTAGTCCAAGCGATCCAAGTGGTAGACCAATAGGTCCCTTCCATCCTTCGAGACCAATCGGTCCAAGGGGTAGTCCAATATTGCCCTTTAAACCTTCGAGTCCGATTGGTCCAAGAGGTAGTCCAATAGGCCCCTTCAAACTTCCGAGCCCATAGTTGCTAACCACCGGAATGGGTGCCAGTGACGGCCCAATCGGGCCCTTCCATCCGAGACCACCACCAATTACGTCAGGGTAGCCGTAAGGTCCGACGATCGGGCTTTTGATGACAGGCAGGATTGGCGATTTGATCAGAGGAAGCGAATAAGCAGGAGCTATTGGCAGCGCTTGCTTTATGATCGGTGTTGCTATCGGAGCTGATTTGATGAGCGATGCTGTTGAGACGGCAGGCCCGTAACCGTGACCGAGTCCTACTGAGCCAGTCAAGAGAGGAGCTCCAGCTAATGCTCCGTACTTAGCCACAGATCCGACGGATATCGGGCCTAATCCGTGTCCGCCGAGGAGTGGGATCGAGGCTTTGTAGATAGGAACGGGCCCCGGCGGGTGCAGGGATGGACCGAGCTTCTTGACCACAGCGTTGAACCCTGATTTGTCATCAGCCCAGTACTCGACTATCCGTAGACTGCCGTCTGGCTCCACAAGCGAATAGGCTCCTGAAAGGACATTTTAGTATCATCACTAGCGTCACAATTCACAAAAGCAGTCGGCCAGTGAAACAACTATTTATTCATACAAGGATTTTGCCGCCCTTTCGAAGCTGGGTCCGGGACATGAGAGCCGGTTAGGTCCCCTAGATCCGGTACTGCAACAGAGAGTAGATGCAAATTGACGGATGTAATTTTTATTACCTTTTACAACATCACCATCGCGTTTTTCCCATTGAGCTTTATTGTCTCCAGTGTGAGGGTCTTTAACCGAATATTCAAAAGCATATCTTGGGTAAGCCTGTAAATAAAAAAAACTCGTTAGACATTCATTCCTATTACATCGGAGCAAAATTAAAATTTGAGGTAACTCACATAATAGTCTACTGAGGCGTGTTTCGGCGCATATACTAGGGGTTCCAGGCCCAAGCCATCTGCTAGGATAGACGGCGCCAGCGCCAAAATGCAGCATATCTGCAACAGTAAAAACACGTCACTTTGTTTAATTTCTAATAGTAATTATGAGCTAGATTGCCACTGACCGCCACGTAGGTATTCATTGTAAGACACTAGCTAGATGTGCACTGGATATGCTGGAGTGGTTACGTGTATTTTATAGGCAATCTGAGCAGACCTTCGGTTCCTGACGTCTGCCGGATGTGGAACGTTACACACATGCACGGCATTACTCGTGGGGAGTTGCATCAGCTATCCTCGTTTCATAGAACAGCCTTCGGAAGGTGAAAACGCTGCATCTAAGACGATGATGTATTTACGTCATTTGTTTAGAGTTTAGATGATCTAAGAAGGAAATAATAATTTTAATCACGTTTTACAAACAACGTGAACAAGATTTCTTTTTTGTGTAGCATTAGGCTTAGGATTTCAAAGTTTAACATCTTTTGGGAAATGTGTAAATCTCTATGTGGTCAGGTTTCGCCCTTGAGTGACTATCGGTGATAGGTGAACGATAGCAGTGCCAAGAATGTCCCTCATGCGTGTCGCGCCTTGACGCAATCTAGGCGAATAACTTAAGCGACGTTTCGCTCCAGTTGCACAGCTCGCGGGTGCAAACACGCTTGATAATGCACCTCTATGCTCATTGAGTCAGCAAAAGTTGTATAATCCAATTTCTGATACGATCAGCACGAACTTGAATCGGCGTGAACTTGGAATCGAACGGCCTATGTTTTGCTGCGTTGCGTAACAAGCATAATCCGTCCTAGTTCGCATATACATAAATTACATCCTTCCTAAATATTGAACCCAATCAACTACGGAGCTTAGAAATCCGATTTTGGCGTAATTGTCTTATTAGCAATCAATTATGTGTGAATTTACTAATTAACTGCATTGAAACTACGTTTTAAAACCGATTTATGGGAAAATACAGGAAATTCCTTGTCTTGTTGGAAATCCTTTTAAAATATCAAATTGCAAGGAAACTTTGACACTTAAAGCGATATACTAACGTACCTTCGATTAAAGGAACGATGATTTGGGGTTTCCTATTCTCCATAGCTGAAGAATTATGCAACGAATTGGTGATGCGTTTGTTGCTCTATAAGCCTTATTAAAATTTCCTAGTGAGATCCTTTTTCGGTTTCCACGAAAGGGAAGCTGGGCAGATATGGTTATATAATCCCGTATAGCTCATGTGACTCTATTTTGTCACCGTTGTGGTTGTTTTTGCACATCTCTCCTGCTCGCGTAGAGTTAGTGACTTTTTAAAACATCTGACTGGCTCAGTCGAGAAAGTATTCATAAATATTCTTATATTCTCACATTACAGCTCAAGACTAAACTAAGAATAGAATGACTTCACTACTTTTGCAATGCCCTACAGGGTACATGTATTCTTGACCTAAGCTAATATCGCTAAAACCGTTCGAAACCCTACCACCATAGTCCTGTCCTAGTATAATTTTACATAACAAGGTACTAGGGTAGCATAATTATGAAGGAAGTAGAATTAAGATCTAAGCTGTATATGAAAATAGGTACATGAGAGCAAAATAATCTAAATCAAATATTCTTTGACAGGCCTACAGCTGCCTACCAGCAACAGTCCTAGCGTCATGCGTGGAAAGCGTATGGGCGTGCGGCGGGGCGTCGCAGACCCAACTCTCCCGGGCG
Source organism: Eupithecia exiguata (assembly GCA_947086465.1). NCBI lineage: Eukaryota > Metazoa > Arthropoda > Insecta > Lepidoptera > Geometridae > Eupithecia > Eupithecia exiguata. The sequence goes on from OX352241.1 coordinate 11,053,003, forward strand.
TTATGGCTCTGGTGCGGATCTCTCGGTGCTCGCGTGTGGCTGCCTTTACTACCGCGTGACGCGACCAGGCATCCCGACTCAGGGCGGCATACGTTCATGGCGAAACGGATCATGCTACCGTTCCATCTCAATATCTACCCTTTGAGTACGTATTAAAGTCTCATTCTGCTTGCTATTGAATTATTTTGCCTAGCGTGCATGGGAGATCTCAAACTAAGCTATCCCGGGCCTTATTGCTGACGCGACGCAGATACTTCGACAACAGATCATGCTACCGCTGCATCTCAATGTTCTACCTTTTGAGTACGTGTTTGAGTCTAATTTTGTATGTTGTATTTCCTACCAATAGCATTAGTTTTTCAGACGAGATTTAATGCTCTACTTGCTCTACAAGAAGACAGATGATTAAATTAAAGCCCTTGCACGAAACCTAGTCACCCCCAGGCGTAAAAAAGTTGCAGGGGGTGGACTTGAAAAAAATTGGCAGTTTTTGCAACCTAAGAGAAATAAATTCACACTGCACATTACAAGTGTAATTATGCGTAGTTTTTAGTTGTTACCTAGTAGTTTTCTGTAATTGTTATCAGTTTTTAAAAAAGTTTTCAAACATAAACGTCTGTTCACAAACAATTATTTTAAATTCTGGACCAGAGTATAATATAATAGTTATGTTAATATTGTCTACAGCTATCCTATTCGACGACGCCATCCTGCTGGGCGCTGAGAACGACACGACCCTGTATGCCTCTGATTCCAACTCTGTGTTCTCGCTGCCATTCTGCGTGGTTAACAGAACGGTACGTGCCCTACCAATATATAGTTATAAACATAGATACTTTAAAATAATAATGCCAGACAATAAGAATTTCGTATAAGTACATTTTTTGATTTTTTGAACAGAAAAATAGTTTGATTTAATCATTATTTTGCTTTGTTACAGAGTCAAGTATACCTCCACCAAATCCTGCGTCAACTCCTCCGCCGGAACCTCGGCTACCACGCGTGGGAGATCGCCCGCTCCTGCTCCCAGCTCGCTTACTTCCCACACTCTTTAGAGTTGCTATTACATGAGGTAAATATCATTTGGCTTCTAATGAAAACGTTATGTGGCCACTCAGTCAAAGAAGACTGGCGAAGTTCTTTGAACCTCGGCCCCAACTTTTTTCCTCGTTCATGAACGAAATCAACCAACATTCGTACAACTTAGCAATGCGAACAATACGATACTAAAACCGACCTTCCAAAAGTTGGGATTAAAAAGACATGATAAGAACAAGTAACGAAGTTAGGTTATATATATAGTTTTTAGTTTTTAACCTTTTTTTAACCTTTTATTATTTATTCTAGTGTGCACTGTAATTTTTATTTTTGTAATCGTGCGACTTCACACATCACTTCCACACCTTTGACTTTGGCCATCTTTTGGCTGCGATGATTATGAAATCATTGCTTAGTAAAATTAACCCATTAATTATTTTTATTAAAGGTGTTAGAGGAAGAAGCCACCAGCAAAGAGCCAATACCTGACGCACAGCTTCCGAGCATCATAGAGTTTGTGCACGAGTTCCCGGTTTATCTGCAGGTGGGGGAAACACACTGAAACACTCCTACACACGCAAAACTACGTTCATATCTGCGCATACACAAACATACCTGCATTTCTTCCATACACAAAAATGCCCACGTCATAAGAAAAACAGTTGAATTGGGAACCTCATTCTTTTTTTGAAGTCGGTTAAAAATTAAGGCGCTCTGTCTACTTATTGGATTCTACACAACAAAGTTGATGGACTGCGACAGTTTCACAAAACACTATGCTGGCCTACAATACCATTACACAAAAAAACGTTTTACCGACCCGACGACGCACTGAATCGTAAATTACTTTAATATTTACATTTTTTATGGTGCCATGTAGTCGGTGATCCTTATTTATAATTACAATATGCAAATAAGTTACAGTTTTTTTAACTTACCAAAAATAAACAAACTTGTTAGTGCAATAATTAATTTGTTGCAATAATCAATGTAGGTCTGCTTGCACATTGGAACTATCACGAAATGATGCCCATTCGTAGAAATAAGTTTCTGAAGGCGTGGTCGTTACAAATATGTTGCACATCTCTTGCATTTTAATGGCACAAAAACAAACTGAATAAAACATTGATATTGTAATTGTTTAAATTATTTGTTTGTTTCTGTAAACTAGACAACTGGAGCAGAATATATTTTATACCTACACTTTATTATTAAATATGAACGACTACAAAAAAAAACAAATCTTGAACATGATCCTAATTGCCTTTTATCTGTTGTTGCAAAAACATTTGTTTTATAAGAATAAACATTCTGGTAATAAATTTTTATCATAAATAATAACTCTCAGGCATATGAAAATGCAGATAAGAATATCTCGCGTGAGCCTAGCGGGTCTACAGTGACCATAAATTTGCTAGATTTTAACCACCTCTGTAACATTACCTGGAAGAGATCGCTTCTTAGCGATAAGGCCGCCCTACTACTTGTCTCATGTAATGTCTTTTTGTAATGTTCTTTTTCTGGTGTAAAATAAAGTGTTTTTGTTTTTTTTTTTGTATTACCTATATAATGCAAAATATATGTCAAATGTTTATTGACTATACCAATATAAATTTCAATGCAACTAGCTAGGCTTTCTCTTACAGACAGTAGTCCAATGCGCGAGAAAGACAGAGATAGCGCTATGGGCGTATCTCTTCTCGGCCGCCGGAAAACCAAAGGAGTTATTCCAAGAATGCCTGCAAAGGAAAATGCTGGACACGGCCGCATCATATCTTATTATATTGCAGGTACTTTATTTCATATTTCCTGTATGTTTGATCCATCTTTATTCACTCTTAATAAATAAAATAATAAATAAATGGCGGTCCAACGATGGGAAGGTCCCATCGTTGGACCGCCATTTCATCTGATGGTAAGCGACGATGTGCCGTCGATGTATCAGGAAGGTTTAGAACACACCCATTTACTCTTGTCTAGAAGAGAATCTTGCTTTTATAATGTTGTTACTTTAAGTTCTGAAAATGGTAATAAAACTCTATTATAACGCTTGGTTGTTATTGACGGTCAGATACACCGCTTTAAGAATCTCACAGACGCGGCCTGCGGTGGCGGTCAGTAGGTACAATTTGACGAGAAGGTGTTGTCAAATTGTACTGACAGCCACCGCAGGCCGCGTCAGTCTGTGAGACCCATTAAACCACTCAAGAGATGGAATAAAATAATAAATAAATAATTCTGGATAATAAATAAATACATCATCATGTAGCCCCAAGCTAAGCACAGCTTGTGTAATGGGTGAAACGAAATTTTTAATTTCACAAACATCTCGGTGGGATTTCGTATTGCTAACCATTGTTTTTCGTGCTAACCAATGTGTGATTTTTGCAGCTCACAAAGGTACATATTGTGTTTCTTATTATGTGTTTTTTTACGCTTTTTGACAAGAAATTATTATATACTGTTTTTGTGAATGTTACTTTGCAGTTGTTTTGTGTCAAATCGATACTAACTTCATCCTTATTCAATACAGAATCTAGAAAGTTCTGCAGTAAGTCGACAGCTAGCAACGCAGCTACTGGACACGGCGCTACAACAAGAGAGGTGGGACCTAGCCAGAGATCTCGTCAGATTCCTCAGGGCTATAGGTGAGTGATGTAGCTCATACAAATCTTCTAGGAATCTAGAAAATTCTAGTAGTATAGTTATCGTCAGACTTCTTGTCCTCTGGCAAACCACGTGACAAAAATGCACAAAATGGACTCTAAAGTAAAATTGGTGGGCGGTTACCTTCTGGGCAGTCGCGTCAATTATTCACAGTTTTTCTTTCAAACAATGAAAGAGCGAGACAGCTATAAGAAGCCGTCTATCTCTTTCGCCTGTCATCGTTGCCGGGGGCATACGAATAGGCTAGTGTCATAAACCTATAGTACCTATTTTAACTTCTCACCTCATAATAATTATTATTATTATTCATTTATTTCTGATTATAAAAATCCATACAATATTATTATACACAAAAACAAAATCTATACAATATTATTATTAGATACCTATACACAAAAATTAAAACTACATCACACCATAACAAGAATTAAATAAAAAATAAAAATGTCACAATAAAACTACTACAACTAATAATAAAACAAGCTTGAGCGCCTTCAAAACTTCAGCATCAGGTTCATATTTGGCCTTCGCAAATATGACCACGTTTCCGAATATCGCGCTAAACTCAAGTGGTTGCCTATCCGACTTCGCAGGAATACTCACATACTATGTCTCTTGTACAGTATCTTGTTCTATCCTCCGAGCCCCTCCTATCTAAAGGAGCGCTTTGAATTTCTTTCTGACTCTCACTCTCTCTCTTTGCGTTCCTCTGAAACCCTCACTTTAAAAGTCCCTGCCCACACTACCACTTTCTACGACAAATCTTTCACTGTACAAGCGACCCGTCTATGGAATGCTCTGCCCCTTGACATCAGACGCGCCAAATCACTCCCTATCTTTAAAAAACTGCTTCATCAGCATTACCTTTCGTTACAAAGTTAAGCAAATTATTTTTATGTTCGTATTAGTTTATTGTTTTTTGTAGGTTATGTAAATATTTAGTAGAGTTAGTAGTATTTTATAATTTCTCTTTTCAAGTGCCACCGTCTTTTTTTGTTCGTACATGTCCAGTCCATCCCAAGGTCGCCTGGAAGAGATCGCTCATAGCGATAAGGCCGCCTTTGTACCTACTTCTTCTCATAGCTCTCATTTCTGTACTGTTTTCTGTGTTTGTGTGGTACAATAAAGAATTATCTTATCTTATCTTATCTTATCTTACTAATACAAAAATTAAAATTAATACGAAATAGAGCCCATGAGTATTTGCATCCACCTGTTCTGGATGGGGCAGTCTGCTCGCTCTACAATCATCTTCATTATTGCATATTATACATATGTAAGTTTTTTTTTTATTAAAAATTATTAGTCCGTCATTTAGATTATCAAAAGATATTGGACACGTATTTTTCTTTTCTCAATTAAACAAAAAATTATGGAGATATAGCCAGTTAAAGTTCCGAGTGACGTCACGTCGTGCTACACTTTTGAGCGCGTGACGTCACTAGCCTCTGCTCCCAAACTTTGACGCGCTTTATTTTCGCATATTCTGACCATTACAACTTGAATATCCGATACAGATATTTAGCCATTTATTGTGTTTTGTTATGTACTCAACTTGCACGGACTGTATAGAGGCGTTTCATCAATCCTATGTGAATGTCAGTTTATTTGTGTACCTATCATTGCAGATCCAAACGACGTGGACTCACCTAGAAACTCTGTGAACGTGCAAGCTAAATACGGGCAAATCGTACAACAAACTGTTAGTCCGAACGCTGAAGACTTGTCCGTTATCCTTGGGAGTATGCAGGTTCGTACTCTTTTACAACCTATAAAACGCTATCTGGCACTTAATATAGCAATGTATATCGAGTCCAAAGATCGACTTCCAATGTGTCTTCAACCCTTCCAGCTAGCCGGCGGTCGCGGTCGCAGCTTTAGCACCACTGTCTCCCCCCGCGAGCCGTCTCCCCCGCACGGGGCGCCCCCGCCCGCACCCCCCGCGCCGGCCCCCGCACGTGCCACCGCCGCCGTCAAGAGGAAGAAGTCTGTGCCCACTAGAGCTGACAGGTACTGTACTGTAGACACTCAGGATCATGGTTGGAGGGAAACGTACTGTAGGACGCCCGGTAGACAATTTGGATAGGTACGATCTGAAAAAAAACTGTTGGCAGATGCTGGAACTGGCAAGCTGAAGACAGGGTGGTATGGCGCTGATTGGAGGAAACCGCTGTCCAGCATGGGTTGATGACGATATTGCGGTGTCAGCTTTAGTACAATCACAGGTCGAGGCCTTTATAGCACGGACAAAAATAACACTAACTTAGATACAAATCAAAACACGACAAAGTCGACTTTGCTCAAAGAAAGTTGTCAAATTAATCACCAGATTACATACTATCTTTGAGTAAACAAATACACTGGCTTTTAGCTTGGCGCAGAATAATACTCGACAAGGCTGCATATCTACGGCTTACATAAACTATGTGTTGGAATAACAGTTTTATCTACTTCCTAAGTTGTCAAACAATTGTATTGTCTACAGAGAAACAACCTACGGCACCGACGAAGAATTCTTCATAGACGTAATGATACACAGATACGCGCGAATTCAACTCTCCTCCGCGCGTTTACTAGCGCTAGGCAAGATGGCCGCCGCGTTAGACCTCCACTTGGTCGCGTGGCTGGCGAGAGAGAGAGACTCCTCCGCTAAAGTGGATAGTGCTGTGCTGTGTCTGAGGAGACTGCACGAGGACTTCGCGTGGCCGTATCCCGTGCTCAACCAAGATGCAGATTATTATATGCAAAGGAAGACCAGCACTGTTACTAGTAAGTATTTTATGCCCGTATTATGAAAGGTTTCTCAGTCATCGATCTATGCTTGAGTAACTTTTTTCTATGGCAAAAAGTCACGATTCAAGATGGCGGGACCACGCCTCTTTCCAAGATGGCGGCGGGACCATGCCTCAATGTTTTCTAAAATGGCGTCTAAAGCAGAAACTTGAGTGAGTGATACTTTGTTCGTGATTTACCGATGAAGTTTAACTGCGAATAATTGAGCTATAGGCTTCCCTAATGCGACACATTTTGTTCCATATTGCTAAACTCAATAATTAACTGCCAATTGAGCATTGCCTTGTTTTTGTTTGGATTTGTGATAAGTTTTTACAAACATATTTGATGTGAAATAAATTACAGAAATAATAGACGAAAAAGGCATACAATACCTACATTGGATGCCTTTTTGTATATATCATTGGGGCGCAAACGTCATCGTAAATAGATTTTTGGTGTCTGTATGTAAGAAGTTGAACAGGCAGAAATAGTTAATACAGCAAGCAAGTCATTCAAACGATGCCCATTTTCCAAAATGGCGGAAGTCTTTTAGCAGTTCAATTTCAACCTTATCTACGTGTAAATTATGTGACGTTTGACCACTACAAGCGCATAGATTATTTCAGATATATTTACCATTTATTGACAGATACTGCCATTGCGGTATAGCGACAAACTACAAGCGAACGTGAGCCGTATCTGCAAGCTAATATAGCACATTTATTGTAATTGTCAGGTTCATACACCCCTTCTGCCGAGTCGGACAGTCTATGCGGAGATAGCGGGTATATGAGTTTACCATTACGCGCCGCATTACCACTGTCCGGGGTACCTATGTCGCCGGGACCTGTCAGGTAACTAAAACAAAAATCTATTTTAGTTTTGTACGTTGGTAATATTTAGGATGCCTATACCCAGCAGTGCAATGGGTGCTAACGAACTGAATAGATTTATCTATTAAATAAAACAAAACGTCAAGTGCGAGTTGGAATCGCGCATCAAGGGTTTCTTACAAAATTATACTCGTAAGTATTCAAACATTTTATTTTGTGAATTAACAACAATTTTTTTAATTTTTTTAGAGGTTTTCCTTTAATTGTGCTATAAGACCTTGCTTCTTGTCAAATTTCATAACAAGTCAACGGGAAGTATTCTATACGTTTTGTGTGCATGTGATTCCCTTGGAAAATTAAAAGAAATGGGCATAAACAGCTGTAACTTTTGATTGCGTTGACTTAGAAGTTTGATTTATATCACGGCTCCAAAAGGTTACGAACCTGAGTAGTATATGATGTGAATTTCAACTCGATACCTCCACGCGTTTCTGAGGGTTTTTTATACTAATATTGAGGTAACTTTTGAGGTACGGAACCCTGAAAATGGTGTCGGTTATAGTTTAAATTCTTTATGAAGTTTATGAAGACATCCTGTCTGGGTTCTAATAATGTTACTAGATAAACCTGTGTGTGCCCTACATGTACAGTTGAGAGACTTTAGTCGTCTTCTTAGATCCTAATAGATAAGACACTCCATAAAGTTCCTCAATAACCTTGAGTTTTATTTTAGTTCTGTAGGCGAAGGCAGCGTAGCGGAAGGCGGAGTCGCCTGGGTGGGAGAGTCAGGGGAAGAGAGACGGTACGCGGCACTCATGGAGAGACTGCACCATCACCAGGCGGAGAGAGGAGACAACACAGCACATGTCAGACTGAGGTACCTTAAACTACGGGGCACTCATTTTTACACACAGAAAAAACTCTTTGTTGATTTATTTACCATTGGACAAGTTTTCGACAGTTTTAGTATGTCAGTTTTCTTGGCAAATCTTGCGCGGGGCATACTTTAGGACATTCCCAAAAAAAGAACAGACAGAAACCAGCTTCTGCTGTTCTCCGATTCCAACCTGAGGGCACTTTTAGTGCGTGTCTTGTCCAGAGTGGCGCATTGCCGATGCGATTTAGATGCCGAAATCCGCATCGACGAGTCTTTTCACATGCACCGTCACTCATGACATAGAATTGTCTGCTGTTTCGACTGCACTGGCTAAAACTTGTTACAATCAGACCCCCTTCCACAGATACTTCCTCCAACTAATGACAGAAGCCAGCTGCGTGGAGTGGGCGGCCATCATCGCCATTGTCCTACGCGACGCGCTCGCCGTCCTTAGAACCACCAACGCGGCGCGCGGCGCTGACGTCAGCCTGGACGCGGTGCGGCGATTGCGCAGAGTGCTGCAGGATGTATGCGCCTGGACTGATGCTGAGTGGTATGTACAGACACTGAGGAATGTACATTTTATTTATTTATTTAATTCGGATTGCCATCAGCTTAATAACAATAGAATTTAAAATAGACGCAGTAAGTTAATAATAAGCATTCGCTAATAGAATCATAATAAACTACCTAAGTGTGAACACTAAAAATTTTGTCGTCGACAGTTGCATAAAGGAATAAATTATATAAAAAAAAATGTACAAAAACAATAAGTAAACTACACCATGTGCAAAGGAAGTTTAGAGTCATGCATCGCCTTGCTCTGTGAATGCTGGCATTGAAAGGGTCAATGTTCAACATCCTGCTGAATTCATGAATTCCACTCGCTCGCACAATAAATTTTGTCTATACATTAGTTCCAATATGTTCGACAAGTAGTAAGGAGTTGTGCCTAACGCTAAAAGCTGCATACGCGGTACATTGAAGTCTAATTTGCCAAGCAGTCATTAGCCCCCGTTTGGAAATCAATTATGTTTTCTTTTCATTCCAGCTACGGCTACAAACCCTTCATGCTTGCAATCAGCAACCAAATACCATTCCTAACTTCAGTAATCAACACGCGCGAGCGTCGAATATCCATGGTCACCAAAACGCGCATCCGAACATCCAGCACCGGTTCCCTCAACCAGGAACCGAAGCCCCAAATCATGCACATGCACAGTCTGGACTCTAAGCTACCGCAAGCTGAGGTTCAGAAGAAGGTGGTGAGGAAGGAGTCGCCTAATGTGTTGCCGGAGCCGCAGCCAACTGTGGAGCAGAGAGTGGCAGCGCCTGTGAAGGAAGATGCATCCTCGGGCTGCGCTGTTATGTAGAGTTATAAATTATCCTGACCCTACTGTTGCTGAAAGGCCTTGGAAGGAGTAAGCGTAGCTACGATCTAGCACTAAAAATGGACATTGAAATATAGGCTTAAACTCGTTATCGTTAAACACATTTTACCGTGACAAAATGGCTTCCCACAAGCCTCAAACGAGTGGTCCGCGAGCTGTCTGTCAATGCCGTTAATATAAAATACATATAAATTTTACGAGTTAAAACTATTAGAATGCAAATTTTTGTGCTCCGCTGCAAAAAAACTAAACGCGTCCTCTGTCTCGAGTCGGAGGGCCTCAAGACTGTTCAGTGGTCGGTTTCACTCAGTTTCGGGGGCGAACCCCCGCCTTTTGGTAGTTTCTTAGCACACACAATACGTGACACTTTGTACAACAGAGTCGACTTCAATCAATTCAGATCACAATTAAGCGCCAGCTTGGCTCTCGAAGGTAATACTTCGAAATCGAATTTAGTATTGAAAATTAATTTTATTAGTATTGGAACGAATTAATTTACCATCATCAGATGGCGCTCATTAGGGGAGGCCTATGTCCAGCAGTGGACTGATATAGGCTGATGATGATGATGAATTTACCATCAGCTATTCTTTTACTCTTACCAAGTTGTTATTCAAAATCATCTACTATTACGCTTTTGAATAACAGCTAACTTGGTCTGTGGGTTGATTGCCGACCCATTGGCGTTCATCGACACTACAATCTAACGTTGGTCAAGTTTATTTGAGGTTTGATGCTTTGATTAAGCATTTAGATAGTTAATATAAATTCAGGTAGTTCAATTATTGGTGTGGTGTATTTAGGTGTTGTTATATCGAGTAAATGTTTTACACTATACTCTAGTGTACGTGAGGAAAACAGATTGAAATGGTGACTTCTATCAGAGTCCACGTTCCAGAGACAGCAAAGGTAGTTTTAAGGGTTCTGTACCAAAAAGGTGGATAACAGAGCCCTTAGTTTAATTTTACGGTAGCATCGCACGCCGCTAGTCGGTCATTCATGAGTGACAGCACGTAACGCCTGTCATGCAGAATGGCAAAATGGAAAAAATGGGCGACTGGAATCATAAAAAACATATACACCTAGCGTTTCCGCTATTGAAAAATTAGACGTCGCGATGTCGTCTCGATAATATTGTCGAACCTAACTCTAAAACGCAGGCGCCTTTTACTTAACTTGACCTACGCCGCCTGTATTACTGTTTGGTCAGCTGTAGGTATGTATGTTTTTTTATGATAAGCTCCGATTTTGATGATTCTTTCGTTATTGTATAGAAAATGACCCCGAGATGGTGTCCCAAGAAAAAATATTCCTAAGGGATTAGTATTTTTCCCGCAAAGTCAAAAAATTGTGTAAATATAAAGAAATTTGAAGTAGTTTTCCAGGTTTTTTAAACAATCAAATTGTTTACATACCAAGTCATCGTGTAAATCCATACTAATATTATAAATTCAAAAGAAACTGTCCGTTTGTTAACTTTCACGGCTTAACGGATCTTAATGAAATTTGGCAGGGTGGTAGATGGTATCCCGGGGATGGACATAGGCTACTTTTTATCCCGGAAAACCGCTTGCGAAACCGCAGACAGAAGCTAGTAAAATATACAACTGATCAGAAACATCATACAAGTTTCTACATACTAGCAAAAATTTTGATGTAGTTCGGTTCACCGAATCTCAAACGATAATGATGTACTTCTAGCCGAACTTTGACCACGGCGGCCAGTCTCAACGAAAACAGCTAATTGCGTAGGCCATATTATAGTGCCCAAGTGTGTGTGCAAACACTGGTGCACTCTCTATTGGGAATAGATCACTCTCTTAATGCGATGGGACGGCAGACCGAAATCAAATCTCAAATTAAATCTCAACGATAATCGGGTAGGTACTTACACATGTAATAAATTTATCTTATGAATTTACGTATTTATAAATTAATCTAGTATAAACTACTTGATGTAGATAATTAAATTAAAATGAAGGTAGCAAAGAATTTAGTAATAAGGTGATTTTGACTTGAGATATGATAATTAATAATTGTTAAGTAATTGAAATTATTCCTACTAATATTTTAAAGGTAAAAGTTTGATTTGTGCGGAATGAACGCCAAAACTACAGCTGCCCCCCTAGCACGGGGATTGTTGTCTAGGGTAGAATAGAGAAAAATTACGCCACTTCGTCATCCAATGCGTAAATTTTCATCCATCAACTTCAATAATGTACGCAATGTATGGCGATGCAATGTAATTATTGTCTATTCTACCCTAGACAACAATCCCCGTGCTAGGGGGGCTGGTATATTCATATGTATGGGGGGGTGTGTCGTTTAAACTATCACTAGCGATTTCAAAGCTATACGTTCGCGCAGCAAGCACGCCGCGACTGCGCAGGTTTTGAACACTGGCGTCGACGGCGTTAATCGCAGCAAAGCTCGCCGCGTACTTTTGCCGTCGTCGCGGCGCGGCGTGCTTGCTCTTGCTGCGTCGTTGCGGCGTGCTCGCTGCGCAATCGCATCGCTTTAAAATCGTTGAAATCAGTCGCATCACTAGACAAGGCGGTTAGACATTGGTTCATTTTCTTTTGTATTTATTCGTATTTAATCAAAATTCCGAAATTCGAAAATATTATGAGTGACATGTACCTACATTCACGAATACCTCTGAATTGATCAGCTGAATGGAACAGTCTTATAGTTAGATCTGGATTCACATATTTGTAACTTTTCATCCTGGAAATCGCGTGCGAAGCCACGGGAAAAAGCTAGTTATAAAAATTCAAATAAACACGAATGCTATTACAGCCTTCCGGTTATCATAAACAGCTATTCTTATGAGATTCAATTGGTACTGTACTTACAAAATACTTTGTCACCCATGTGTCTAATTTTATACCTACGTGTCTATGACATGTTGAAATATCTTCAGATATTAATCAATAGCAAAATCATTGCTGTGAAACTCATATTATCGCATATCTATGACGAAAATACACCCTTGATTGCAATTTCAAGCTTTTTTTTCAAACAACCTTTAATACAAAACAAAGAACACAACAGTCGGAGAATAGAAACAAATTAGAACTAGTATTTACAATTGAAAAAATTGAGCTAACTGCAGACTGTTGCAAACAATCTACATGTATGTTAAAATTATTATTAAATATATCAGATTATTTAAAATTATGTTATTTGAAAGTCGGATTCGCGTTGTGGCATTAACATATTTTTATTTTATTTTTAAGGTATTATTATTATACAGATAAATAAATCTAATAATCTTCCATAGCTACCTATAGCTATGGAAGATTATTAGATTTTTTTTTAATATTATTTATCTTTACACCAGTAGGTGCAATAATGTGAGGTTTTGGTACCTGAGCTAGTTTTAATTCATTGAAAAACAACTTCTGAAATAATCAGGGTGCAATTTCTGTTTTAATAAGGTTTCAATAATGCTAAATCCCGTTTTAATAACGTAATATAACTGTAATGTTATTACAGTCGGTACCATAAGGTTGCTTTTCCACCAGAGATGTGCTACGTTGCTATGTTTTCAGACGACCAATACGACGGTCTAAACCCACTCAGCTCACACTGAGACGTGGCGCGCGCGGCGCGACACGACACGCTGCGCCCACTTTGATTCAAAACATAGCTTTGTTTAGTACGCAAAACTGTACAAATTATATTGACATAATACGAAAACTCCGCGCCGCGTTTGCGTCAAATTGTATTTTGTTGCGTAGTAAATAAACTGATACCTATTTTTAATCAAAAAGCGCGCAAAGTCGCGTCTCGATGTGAGCTGACCGTCGCCGCCTGGCCGCCGACAAGTTGACAAAACACTGCCGGCTGCCTACAATAATCATACACTGAAATCTCGCACCAACCCGCCGGCTTTGTTGGCGACTTTTCTTTGTAGATTCTATTTTACTGACAGTTAAAAACAAATTGTTACGTATTAATAAGAGCTTCAATAATGAAAATCATTATTTAATTTTCAATTTACATAACAAAAGTTGCTGCTTATATAATAAATAAATAAACTCGACAATCCCTTTTCGTGAGATTGAGAATGAGCACATCTCACCTCACGTGAGACGTTGGCAACAACCCTCCACACAGCATCATCTAGCCCCAAGCTAAGCAGAGCTAGATAACTGTACCATATAAAAATGTCATTCTACATTGAAACGTTCACATATTTTACTGTAAGCCATCCGAGTGCCACTTTTGAATAGAAAATAGTCAAATGACCACCAATTCAATTAATATAACAATTAGGAAAAATCTTCAATTATTTAACATTTAAATCTAACCATTCAGTACAAATTAAATTATGATATTTTTGTGACCATCCCGTATTAGTCGTTAATTAAGTATTAATATTTATGATTCAAATTATGATATTATTTTGATATTTTAAATGGTATCTAGTTAAATTTTATTATTACTTATTAGGCAAATCGATTTCCGAGTTATTCTTGTAGGAAATTAAGGAAAATTCGTAGCATTCCAAACTGGGTGAATAAAATAGTGAATTTAAATTGCAATAACAGGCATTCTCTCCTTCGCTCGTTTAAGCCACTTTAGTGGCTCTGATTGTATGATTTGTGGGCGTGACTACAACTTGAAGGATGTTAATGGTTTCTGTCATAAACGAGCGGAACTAAAATGTCTGATTTTTTAGGTCAATTAATCAATACTAGTATAGATTTAAGTAATTTTAACGTAAATTTTAAAATAGTTATATAACTTTTGAGTCTCGAAATGTTAAAGCAGGTGCTAATAAAGTTAGTAATTTCTAGAAAATAGTAATTCTAACTTCATTGAATAAGGTGCGTATTCGCTACCTCACTCGGTTTCTACTATATCCTATAAACTTCTTATGCTCTGTATTACTAATAACTTGGTGTTTAAGTCTGTATTATCAGATTGAAAGGTTGGCGCAGGCATATCAACTCGAAAAGGAACGGTTCGTCACCGCCTCAATTCGAGCTGTTCATTAATCTATGTATGAAATTGTATTCTTCAACGACCTCAGAGGCGCAGGAGGTTACGGGTTCGATTCCCGCTGCGGGACTATAATGTTATTTATTATTGTTATATTAAGACAAGTACACCACCTTAGAAGTGCATTTTTTTTTTTTTCAATCAGATTGATGGCCCGGCGAAGTGATCCTAATTAGGTTTTTGCTATTATAGTGCGTACCTAATACTAACTAAACTGGGGCAATTTTCTGCGAAAATTTAATAATGTCCCAAAATTTCTGATTTCGGCAGGACTCGAACCCGCACCTTACGACGAAGCTTTAATTCGATCTCGTTGCTTGGTTAGAGCGCACCCGTACTGAGAGTAAGGCGCGAGTTCGAGTCCTACCAAACTTGATTTTTTAGGAACATTATTAAATGATCCTAAATAATATGAGTTTCTGATATTGTATGCGATGCGACAACCTTGTTTACTTATTTCATTTTAAGTTGACATGTTTATCACTTTTTATCTCTCACCATGGTTGGTTTGTTGTTTCTATAAATCTTAAAATATAAATTATTTGCATATTATAACGTTTGTCTAATGAAATCTATTTTGTAATTTTTGTAAGTAGATATGGTCAATTTGTTGTCAAATAAAAATCCTAATAAATTAAATCTAATGAAAATGTGTTTTTATTAATTTGCTTAGTACCTACCTTCCTACTTACCTAACAACGAAACGCAAGACGATGTATTGCTATATTATAAAAACCTTCGAAAGATTGAAGAGATGTTTGTTTCTCTTTCCCTTCAAAAGTACCTACTTTACGGATCAAGCTGAAATATCTAGGTAAATAGAAAGATAGATATGGGCCGGGGTTACTCTTTATCCCAGATGCTTCCGAAACCACGGGCAGAAGCAAGTAGTAAATAAATGATTCAAGCGAATTGAATCTCTTAGTTCGCCAATCTTACTTTTACTTGCTTGGTAGGTTTATATCAATCTTCGGCATGCTGTTTGTAACTTGTTCAATCGAAAAATATTGAAAAGATTAACGAGCGGAGCGGGCAGGCCTGCGTGCTGCTTGCAGGCGACAGGCCATCTGACGGGAATCAAGTGGCAATATAAAACTTTAACAGGGACTAATGTTTTACCTTTGACATAATCAATATAGTTCTTTGAGTAGGAAGCTTGTGAGTATTGCTGCTAGGATCTAAGGTAAGCAAGGTCTCGTCTCGTTGTCGCTTTAAATTGGACAGTAGCGACATCTAAGTAGCGCATTTTGCATCGTAACGTAAACAGGCATTGTATGTTACTTTCGCTACTGGCCACAAGATGGCAGCCCCACAATTTTTTTTAATTGGACTTTTTTTATGCTTCCAACTCTATTAGGTTTACCTACAAAAAGGGAGATTTTATTAATATCGCAAATGAGAGGAAAAATCATACTAAATGATGATAACTAACACAAGTAGGGTATTTTACAATGATTTTTCATTCCGTTTTTTTACTTTTACGGAAAAACAAATACTCCAGTCTCGACATTTTGATGTGTTTTTGGTCAGTGAAACTTATTGACACATTAGAAGTTGAGGGGAAAGTGTATACCTACTGAGTTGGCATCCGGAAACATTGATGATGGATGTGAGATAGCTGTCAGTCAAGTGAAGTGTCATGCCTAGACGTTCCTCGAGAGAATGTAGAAACAATTGATTTTACACGTTTTTACAGTTGTTTTTCTGAGATTATTTACTTTGTTTATGAGAATTAACTGGGACGCCGTTTAACTGTCACACGATGGCAGCCACGGCTCAGCACGAGCTGTCGGTGGTGGAGTTACGAGCCGAGATCGAGAGGCTCGGTCGAGAGCTAGATCAGGCCAGCAGTGAGAAGATCCAGTCAGCCCAGCTGGGTCTGGTGCTTCTCGAGGAAAAGTCCACCCTCCAGCAAAGATGCGACGAACTAGAAGCCCTCTACGAGAACACAAGGCACGATCTAGAAATCACACAAGAGGTTAGTGGCCTACATTTTATTATAATTATTTTCATTCTTCATGCACGGCTACTTTACACCGCTGAAACATTCATAGATTTCATGGAGGTACAAGTTTCTCTGAGCTACTTTCAAACATTGCAGCAGGAAGTGTCCTAGCTAGATGCTCAAGCATACCCATACAAATATCTGCTGAATAGCTTAGAATACTGTAGTTGCCTCCAGTATGCTAAGCACAGGAATTGTTGTCTAGGGTAGAAGAGACAAAAAAAGACATACATTGTCTTAATATGCATATTTAAATTATTGAAGTTTAAGGAATTAATTTAATTACCAAATAAATTACTTATGAATAAAATAATTAAATAGTCTAATTATTTTATTCTGTTATTGTAATTTTCTTAATAAATGTTATGCAATTATGTAAAAACTAGGAAAAATCTTGAATGGTTCAAAATTTTAATCTAGCCTTAAATAAAATTTAGATTTTTTTTATCACATGGTTGTCAAATTATGACCAATTACAGGGATTGCCCTGTGGTTGGTCATATCATAATAGTTGGGTTGTCGTATGCAATGCCAATAATGCGAAGAGATTTGCAGCAAATGTTACTATTTTGAATACAACAAAATAATAACATTTGGTACAAATCTCTGACAATACTTCTTACACTTTCTATCATTATCACAAATGCCTAGTTACCTCATATTTTAATGGATGTTACATATTCTATTACGCATTAAGTGGGTTCCTTTCACCTTTTTATACCTGCATTTGAATAGACAAACAAGTATAATTTCCAGTAATTCGCTCATAACTTTATTGCCATATAAATAAAAGTTAAAATTGGTCAATCAAAGAATGTATATATTGCAAGATAACATATTAAGGGCCTATACTACCCTAAATCAACTCCGCTGGACCTACATATCTTCCTAACTACTAAATATTTAACTTAAAAATTTATGTATGTTAAAGTCAGGACTCATCTGTTGAGGATCATATGTTTCCAAAACATGATTCCATAAAATTTTCTTTATATAAAAAAGTTGCAAAGTTAAACATAAATTTTTACTAAAACCTTAATTTCTCAATAAATACAGAAGTTCAGATATTGAGAATATACAATTTTCTTTATAATACTTAGTTCAATTACCATTAATTGAACTAAGCATAAAGAAAATTCTATAGGTTGCTTTTTTTTCTTCAAATAATGTCCTAATTAATAGATGAGAGCAAAATTGATGAGCAAAATTGATTTTTGGGCTTGCGTTGCTATGCCCTGTCCCGCTCCAATGAACGCGAAATCCTATGTCTATTCTTGTCACACACAAAAATTTGAGGTTATATAGGCCCATAACAGTGACTAAGTTTTCTCTAAACAGTGGAAGAGCAACAACTCCATATCTTTTAACACCTTCACATCTGAGTTTTGCCATAATCGCCAGAATATGGCAAAACTCCCCTCGTTTGGAGGAGGCTTGTTCAACAGTGAACATGTGTGCTGATGATGAAAAGAAAAGATAATTTATTCTCTGCTCTCTGACAGTTGAAACTTCTTGCATGCTAAGCTAAAATATCATTTTACTCCATTCTTCTGTAAAATATAATATAGGGATTCAGAGGCAACAATAACGGCTGGTCAATCAACTTTTAAAAGCAGCTGTGTCAACAGAATTGGATTAATACTTCTGAAAAGTGCAGACTTAGAAATTACATTTGTAAATTCCATAAACATGTGTCTAAAAACATTACCATTGTAGAATTGGGTTTTTTGTTGCTTACTTTGGAGTATTATGCCATTGTTAACTTTTTTGCTTCAAGTTGTTCTTGAAGACTTTGTAATTGTATTGTAATGGAACTTGGCTTGAAAGTTTAAAAAGTATGTGAGAAAAACAAAAAAACGTAACTAAATGGAATTCCATTACTTCTTAATTATTCATATCATACCTATAGAATCTGTACATTATTTACAAAACGTTTATTTGCTAAAGCAAAAAAGGCACCCTTATATTAAATTAACTTAAGTTTCCATCTAACTAACTAATTACTACTACAAAATGGCTTTTTCTAAAAGGTTATTTTTTGTGCATCATCTGATAGTTCCTTAAAACTGCCTAACAAGTCATCTATTTCGATTTGTATCTATAATTGTAGTGGCACTTAGATGTGTTATTTTTAAGGAACAGCCCACAATCAATGTTTTGGTGTACACTGTGTTGGTGCAATTTTAAATATATAAATAAATCTACGTAAGTACCGAAAACGACACTGTATATCACATCCTTCGTGGATGTAAAGAGCATTGATGATGATGATGATATCATATCTAGGTTCATCAGATCAGGTTATCTGGTATTAGGAGCTGGTCACTTTAAATTGCCAGCACCAAAAATATAAACTACGTTCCATCCCATCATCTCATCAAAAAAAATGTTATGTTCAGCTACATTTGCTAAGTGATAAATGTATCCCGGCGTGATCACTTTAAATATCACGTTCAATAAAAAGAAGTTATGAGGTAGATTGCTCTATGTCAAAATATGTTCTTAAAAAACAATCACTTGCAGGCCCTGATGAAACTAGACACAAGTCAGAAAGTGACGACACGGAGCGGCATCGAGCAAGAGAATGCTCTCCTCAACGAGTCGGCGGCCATGGAGAGCTCGCTCACTCTACAGATCATAGAGCTAGAGAGTGAAACTAAACAGGTGAGAGATATTGTTAAGGATGAAGGTATTCCAGAAGTTAAGTTACATTTTACAGCCTACTGATTCCTCGCTTAAGAATCCGGCGACAGCAGCTCGCAACTTCAATTCGTGAATCATTATGTTCCGTAATACCAAAAATGATGACTGAAAACTTTTTGTATTTTCCACATTGTGTTGTTATTTTGTAACTAGACAATATAAGCTATGTTCCTTAAGAAACAAAACGTAAGATATTGTTGTTTTTAATACAAAACAAATAGGACGAAAACATGTCATTTTCGACGTTAAAATACGCAAAATTCTATTTTGAATATTTTTGCTTTCATTTCATTAGAGGTGTGTATTATGAAGAAAAAAAACAACCAGGGACCTAGATATATACTATTCGAATACAAAAACCATCATGATGTGGTGGAAATATGCTCGAATTACAAATCATTTTGGTAGTACGTTTGTATGGGCAAATCATCATCCGCAGGCCCCTTAAGCCTTGAGCTTAGGCCATGGTAATATTTTAGCAGTCATAAAAAAATGAGTATTTTTTTGCTCAATGTGGCTGTCTCTTTGCGTCGCTTTACGTATTCACCCCTGAAGCTGCGGCGTTCATAATTCGCTACTTACCCTTGCAGCTGCTAGGAACTAAAAATTAGTAGGGCCAATAACTTACAAAGAAGTGCATTGACAGCATAACCGCAAATATCTTACGGAACGGGATTTCGAGTTTGCGTTAAAAATGTACTTCATGTAGGCGGTAAAAAATGCTGGACAATCCACACAGCCTCATCTAGCCCCAATCTAAGCAGAGCTTGTGTTATAGGTACTATATGACTACAATATATTATATAAATAATATTTATTATAAGTACATAGAGAATACCTAGAACATCCTTGACAAATATTTGCAGGTCGTCCATTTTTTTCTCAAGGCACCGGCCTTGAGAAAAAAATGGACGACCTGTTATCGAACCTGTTACCCCTGCGTCGCATTAAGAACTTCGCCCGCTGAGCCACATCGGTCGTCCAAAACATGCCTGTAGTAGTATTATATACAGCAAACACTCAAATTTCAGCCTTATGGATTTACTTTACGTGTGATAATGGGCCAACCAATGGGCTAATATACATATATTTTAATTGTTCTTTAATGCACAAAACATATTGAAACACAAAAGCTAAAACTTAAAGGCCTGGTATAGTTGTTGTTCAAACGAGATTGTGCGAGTCATCAACACTTCCCTTCCACTCTTGTCGTAAAAGTAAGACGACTTATTATGAAGGAACTGTTTAAAATTTTCACAAGTGAAACTTACGCCGATTTGTCGACGCGATTCTGATTTCGCTTTACGTAAGTTACGATCAAAAGTAGCTGGTCTCTCGGGTGTGAAAATTATTCAAATTGTCATTCTGTCGAGATGAAACTCTAAATAATTTACAGAGTTTCATCTCGTCAGTAGCGGTTGTGAAATAGATTAAAGGAATAGTTGACGTCGGCCTTTAAGATACCCAGAGGATTTGTGTGTAGCATTATTAATATTTATTTTTAGGGTTCCGTACCTCAAAAAGAAAAAAGGTAGCCTTATAGGATCACTTTGTTGTCCGTCTGTCAACCCTCTTTTCTCAGAAACGCGTTGAAATCGAGTTAAAATTCACTTCATATACCTGAGTATAGTGAGGTTTGATTTGTACTCCAAAAGCCAGAACTTCTAATTCAACGCAATCAAAAGTTAGAGCCGTTTATTATGCCCAATTTTTTGAATTTTCCAAGGAAATCACATGCACACAAAACCTATAGGGTACTTCCCGTTGACCTACAATCATGAAATTTGGTAAGAAGCAAGTTCTTATAGCACAAGTAAAAGAAAAAAATCTATAAACCGTAAATGTGTTGTTAATTCACAAAAAAAAAGTATGATTACTTACGAGTACTAGTTTGAACGGAACCCTTGATGCGCGAGTCCAACTCGCACTTGACGTTTTTTTTGTGTCCTCTGTCCCACTGCAGGGCAAATAATATCAATCATCAAAACAAGAGCAAAACATGCCTTCATTTCACCAGTTTGGAAAGTGCATGCAACATTAATAATAGCACAGGTTATCTATTGTGACTGAAAATTAGGATTTTTAAGACCACTTATATGATGCTAATATACTACAGCCAAATTCTATGAAAAATTTATGTAAACAATCAACATCACACAACAAAAAAAAACTAAAATTCACTTGCATGGCGTCGAGTTTCAGATAATACCTGTTCTCAATATGTATTAGAAAATCTCAAATCGGCAACGAATATAACAAAAAATACCTTTAACCCTATTCAAAAACCTGGATATTTTTCGTATACAAAGGAATTACAAAACCCAAGGAATAATGTTGGAAAGTAACAACATTGATATCATTGAAGCAAATCACAAAAGCTCGAAACAATTTCAGGCTTTGAAAGCTTTCATTTATCGCTTAATTGATATCTCGTTCGTTTTCGAATTCAAAGTTTAACATCTTTCGCTCCACACATGTGAGATTAATCATTGTTGAAGTTTGTGTTCTAACTATAGTGATTAAAATGCTGTTACCTTGCTGTTTTCTGTTGTTATTAAGTTTTCTTTCATAAATGTCTTCGTTGACATAAAATATCTTGGATTCTAAATCGAAGTATATACCGGAGTAAGGAAGTTGAAGTATAGACATAATTAATTTTAGGTTAAGTATGGGCAGTTTGTATGTAAACATTTTACATAGAATTTGGCTGGAGGATATGAAAGACACGTTCAATCCTACACGTCAATATAGCCTGCTCTGATAAAGCCTAACCGACCTTAAATCCTTTTGATCTCTTT
This sequence comes from Eupithecia exiguata, assembly GCA_947086465.1. Taxonomy (NCBI): domain Eukaryota; kingdom Metazoa; phylum Arthropoda; class Insecta; order Lepidoptera; family Geometridae; genus Eupithecia; species Eupithecia exiguata. Next base: position 11,075,100 of record OX352241.1, read on the forward strand.
CACTTCTCATTTAAACTTGAGTAGGTATGGGTATGAGTGCCGTCGCGTTATCTGATTAAACATCCCAGACGTACTGACGCATCGTGCCTACGCGCTTAATGAAATGGGAGCAATTGACGTACAGTTGACTCACTCCAGGACCCTCCGAGCAGTGCGCCAGAGTCGCCTCTGAATAACACACTTATATTATCACATTTTTGAACCACATACTAATCGAAGATACTGTAAAAAAAATAGTGTAAAGTTGTGCGCGAAATGTGTACCTAGTACCTACCTTGTCCATCATCTTCCTATCAATCTGAAGCGCGAATCAAAAAGACCTTACAGCGCGTGATGTAATCCGTATGTCGTAAGCGCCGGGATCCATAACACTGATCCAGAAATACTCGTTTATTTGGCCGGCCTTGATTCACTACAGAGTTTACTCAATGGTGTGTAGTTTTCGAAATGCACGTTTCTGTGCAGCGATTCCGCGTGTGATAGTGCCAAGTGTTTAATAATGTGCTGAGTTTTCGCGACGAAAATGAATGGAGGAGAGGAGGTACGGATATATTTTATCTGCGAATATTGTAAAGGCGAAAGTTTGCGAATATGTGTGACGTATGTTTGTGCGCGATCAACGCCAAAGAGGATGAATTTTGCATGGATGCATGTATTTTATTGGATCTGGAATGAATTGATTCCGTTCCTATCGAATTTTGCATGGATGTATTTTATTAGATCTGGAATAATGTTGTTTCCTTTTCTATCAAAAGAACGAAGAAACGAAAGTCGTCGGAAGTAATTAGTTGTACAGAAAATTATTTCTACCTTTATACTTCAACACGAATAAATAGAAGATCAGTTGTGGAAAACTTTCGTAGGTAACTTTTATACGACACTACGGCGACTTCGGCACTCTCCCGATTTACTGAAGATATTCTAGTTTTTTTTTAAGACGAAATGGGTTCGCTTTTTCGAGGCAAGGACGAGCGAACAACGCGCGGGGAAGTCGAGAAAGGAAGGCAAGAGCCGCGGAATTATAAAAATAGGTTGTTATTTATTTTTTGATTCCTCTGAATGAATAGTTAAATTTTATTAAAATATGTTAAACTAGCGGTCTGCCCCGGCTTCGCACGGGTCGATTCTATCGCCTATGTTAATCAGGAATGATGTAGGATTCTAATAGTGAAAGAATATTTCAAATCGGTCCAGTCGTTTCGGAGCTTATTCAATTCACACAAACAAACAAAATCTTACCTCTTTATAATAGGTATTTGTGTAGATAAATGGGTGGTTTTATCTAAGGTACCAAGTAAGCGAACCTTAAGCACAATCTTAGTACCTGCCTACGTATTAACTAATAAGGAAAAGTTTAAGAAGTTACTTTTTTTGCATTTCTATAGAACAACCAGTCAGATATTCCTTGCTCAAAAATTGAATTATGACTCAAAAATTTAATCATGGTAAATATCCCGTTCTAAATAATTTCTAAGATATTCTTTGCGTTTTCACAGAGGTCTGCTCTTGCGGTGCACCTCAGTCTGCTTCGTTTGACGTATTTTAATATTTATCGCGTATGTTTATTCATCACAGGGCGGGGAGAGTTGCTCGTATTTCATGTGGTGTGTTTACCCCGGTAATGGGGCATTGTTGACACTTGTTAGGCCCTGGCAGCTTGCCAAGGGAGTACGGCTCGAATTATGTATCACTAGCTTCAGCATGTGGCTTCGTACGACCTATTACATCCCCTGTTTTGTTCAATCACGCTTTCAAATTGTAACTATACTTCGATTTAGAATCCAAGATATTTTATGTTAACAAAGACATTAATAAATGAAAATTGTTAAATTCGAATACGAACTGGAGATCAGTTAAATGATGAGTTAAAGCTATCAAAACCAATATTTTTTTCGAACTTCTGTGCTTTGCTTCGATGATACCAATGTCGAATATTTTCCACTTATATTCCTTGGGTTTTGTTTACCATTTGTATGCAAAAAATATAGTATGTAACTAATGGTGTCTATTCGGCTGTTGCAAAAGTCCATGCCAACTATTCATCAAGATCCGTACTACTGCTTGGTCTTTAAAAAGCAACAGACAAGAGATATTTTTGCATCCATAACGCTACTACAGCAGCTTTGCAGGCGTTTTTTCTATAGTATTTTTTTTAATATATTTTTTGTAAAAAAGTAGCCACGTCCAACCCCGGTGTAGGTACAATTTTTCTCCATAACTTTAATTAGGATCCTTATAATTGTGAAAATGTAACAGACAGACTGTTACTTTCGTATGAATATGTATTTCTATGTGGTTAATAGAGTTCGAATAATTTGTTATCTTTTAAGGTGCTTCTGAGCTTTTTGTCCAGATTTGGAGATTGTCCAAAAGCGATACAAATTTAATGCTATCGGAAAGCGATTTATCAGAATTATGGGCGGTTTTGCAGAAATATGGGTTTGGCCAGATCTTTTGGAAAATAAAGTATCACATTACTTTCCCTTCGGTTATCTTTCGTCTCAAATTATTTGGTCCTATTTCAACCATTTTAAACTACCTATTAATATTATAAATACGAAATTTTGGATGCATTTTGTTAAATAACGGGTGTCCCAACAAGAACGCAAGATTTAAATTTGGCGCCATTCGAAGTGTCATTGTTTGACATTTGAACAATTGTTATTGTTTGCTAGTAGAAGGTACGAGGTTAGTAAAAATGGAGCCAGCTGACCATGGAAAGCGAAGGGAGTTCGTTAATTGGGTATTGGAGAGACAACATGAAAATGCTGATTTTGTCGATAAAATCATCTTCAGTGACGAGGCCCATTTCCATCTTGATGGCTTCGTCAATAGGCAGAATTGTCGCATTTGGGGTGAGGAAAATCCCCGAGTGATTCACGAGAAGCAAATGCATCCTCAACGTGTCACTGTGTGGTGTGGGTTTTGGGCTGGAGGCATCATTGGACCTTTTTTTTATGAAAATGAGGCAGGTCAAGCGCAAACAGTCAATGGTGTTCGGTATCGTGAAATGATAACCAGTTTTTTCGTGCCTAGAATTGAAGAAATGAATGTAGAGGGCATGTGGTTTCAACAAGACGGCGCCACATGTCATACAGCCAGAGAAACAATTCAATTGCTGCATCAGTCATTTCCCGGTCGTGTTATCTCGCGTTTTGGCGACCAGAATTGGCCGCCTAGATCGTGCGATTTAACACCATTAGACTTTTTTCTTTGGGGTTTTTTGAAGTCGATGGTTTACGCGAATAACCCGACGACGACTCAAGCCTTAAAAGAGGAAATTGGACGCTGCATTAATGAAATACCGCAGCATTTATGCAAAACGGTCATTGAAAATTTCATTAAAAGATCGCGTGTGTGCCAGCAAAGCCGCGGCGGTCATCTGCCCGATATGTTGTTCCATACATAACCTCATTCTGTCTACTTTACGATATAATAAAGTTACACGATTTTTTTTTTAATATCTGTGTTTTATTTAAAATTTAAATCTTGCGTTCTTGTTGGGACACCCTTTATAAGGATGACAATATTTAGTAACAATTCCGCGAAAAAACCATCTTCGATGAGTTCTAACAAAATGTACCTAGTATTTTTTCATTTTGTAGTTGGCGTCGTTTTTCTTCTACAACGCGGACTACATTTTGTAAGAACTTATCGGAGAAGGTTTTTTCGCGGAATTGTTACTAAATATTGTCATCCTTATATTTTGCTATGGATTTCCGCAAAGTAACGCCTGAATCTATTATTTATCTTGGATTTTGTTATTATTCACGCCAAAACCACTCAACATATCGGGCTGAAATTTGGAATAGTATTTCTAAACCTGGATAACCCAAGAGGGCGATTAATGCAAAATCAATAAAAATATGTATTTTTAAACACTTAGTTTTATGGTGGCGAACGTAAATGTTCAGATTCAAAAAGTATCTTCGATAGGTGGGGATAAAACCTGTAGAAGTCGAGTCATCGAATAGAATTTATGAAAATAAACTGGTTTCTTTAATGAAAAAATCATATTGAAATAGTCTAAATTATCAGCGACAATACCACATAATATTTTACGAATTACGAGTACATAGCCAGACTCATGTTTTATTTGACTTTAGTTTTTCTATTTCATGCTTATATTTTGAATAATTAAATAAAATCCCACCTAAAATCATACATAGCCCAGAGCTCAAAGCCATTATCTTCGTCTACTGATTTCCGGCATTAGGCGCACTCTTAAAGGCTACTTCCTCAACAGCCTATACTGGTCCACTGCTGGACGCAGGCCCTACCCTGATAAGCGTCTTATTGGCTTTAATGTCATGAGAGGGTAATGCCCAGAATCCCTACGCTGGGCATGCGCCACACCAGTAGGTGTCGTAAGATGAGTTTCGGTCAAAAACGGCTTCTAATAAGAAAATGTACATGCGAAGCCGCGAGCTAAACCATACATCGGTCTTGATCTTGTGACCTATTAAGTTGTCACTAAATCTGCATTAATTTATCAACCACTGAAACGACCGTGAGTAATTCCGGTAAGTTAAGCACCTCCTTAAATAACGTTTGCATCAGAAATTCCGTTTAGCCTTAGTTATATGGAAAAAAAGTCTAAAGCTATTTCCACTTCGCGAAAAGACAGATTTAGCGCACAATGGGTAATGTTAGTCACGGAATAACGAACTTTGCGAAAGATTCTAAATTCCTTCTATCGTCAATCAAAAGTGAACCTTACTTAGCTAGATTGCTGAATGCTTTTTTGCTTGAGTGTATATTACCGTTGATTTTAGCTGGTTTAAGCCACGGTTAGGTTATGTTCCATGCGTGTTCGAGCTGCTAGGCAGGTCGTTTCTCTTATCAGTGTGCCTAATTGCTGTTTGTTGACTCAATCTGAACGCGCTATCGGCATCCTTGGCGATCTCACCTACACAGGTGTAGTTAAATAACGGTGGTTTTGGTTTTTACAGACCTTCAAAACAAGTATAAGTTAGTTCTCGTATACGTTACTTTTTCGGTTTTCCATCAATGTATTTTCAGAGATCACTCTTCACCAGTTTCCCATTTCAATGTTTCTTTCTCGATTAGAAAGGGGTACCTCAGGGCTGGTGCTATATTTGGTCAAGATCGCATATTGGGATCCATGTTAAAATCGAGAAGCCGGTTAACTATTATCACATTCGTGACTGTTATTATGACGTGTCTAATTGTTCATACATTAAAACTATTTCCACGCCCAGCTACTGGGCAACAAATGCTGCTGATAATTATAATATAACACACTAGCAGCGCCTCGCGGTTTCGCCCGCGTAGTTCCCGTTCCCGTGGGAATTCCGGGATAAAAAGTAGCCTATGTCCTATTCCAGACTATAATCTATCTCTGTGCCAAATTTCATTCAGATCCGTTCAGCCGTTCTGGCGTGATAAAGGAACAAACATCCATCCATCCATCTAAACTTTCACGTTTTTAATATTAGTGAGATTAGTGAGATGAGATATTAGTGAGATTCACTGCCCAACTCGCGCGCCGCCGCACCAGGGTCACGCAAGTGGTCTACCTGTACATTAGCATCGTGGACAATAAAAGTGTTAACTCTATAATATATTCATAGAAATTTCTGGGCCAAGAAAATTTTATGTACCTAGTCGTAAAATTAATTATTTGTGCCACAGTAAAGAGGCCATTGCATGCCAAGAAACTAAGTGATTCCGCATTTTTAGTATTTCAATATGATTGAATATTATTTAAGTTCTGTTACATTTGTTAAAATAACTTGACTATATAAAGTACTTAAGAACTCGCGGAATAAAGTACTCTCTCGTTTTTACGACTTTCAAAGCAACTAACAAAGGGAATATTTTAATTTAGCTGGAGCTCGACGTTGTAGATAACAACTCTTAACTGAAATTCCGAGTTTTACTTTCCATTGGCACGATATTCCGAAATGCAACGAGAATTTGCTCGCAATTTTCTGTGAAAAGATGTGCCTCAAAATCTGCATTTTTAGCTGGTTTTTATGCGTTTGCCTCTTCAAATAATTAGGACTCCTCATGTGCAGGCACGTCAATACAGTAATACCATCACGTGGCCGTTTCTTCCGCAAGATTCAGTTAAGTAACCGACTTTGAAAAGAGGAGGATGTTTTATGTTCGGTTCTGTGTTTGTTTTTTTTTTATGAGTTCGTCGATTTCTCCTATTTAATAAAAAATATTAAAATTTATTTAAAAAACTATTTTGAAATTCTTTCGCTATTGTATATATTTTTATTATCGAGTATTTGTTCCACAAAATAAAAATTCTACACAGACGGACTGCATTTCAACTGCTCTCTGCATTTCGACTCTCTCTCTCTAGCATACGTAGTTAGTACAACTGAATAAAACTGCAAACCAACCGTGCAGTCCGATTGCAGCCGGTGTGCAGTTCCAGCGTGCAGCCGGTGTGCAGTTCCAGCGTGCAGTCGTTGAACTGCACGCCAACTGTACTTTATAGATGAAATAAAAATAATAAAGGACAATTAACATAACATCATCTAGAAAGAGACGATACAGAGAATCGCGGAAGTGCAAACGATCATTTGAATCATTGCGAATATTGCGATGATCCGTTTCAAGGAAATCTTAGAAAACTCTTCGGTCAAAAAGTTTTATCGACCCAGCACATGTCCTTGATGACACCTGGTGTGTCTACCGTACAAATACTATTCAACCTTTACTATAGGTCACAGCCACTTATAAAACAAAAGGTCAATTTAAATTAAAAATCCCATACTTCCATACCTTCCTACTGAAATACGAGTAAAATACTACGTGTAGGTACCTCTTACCTTTTTGCAGCTAAAACAAAATACTACTTACTACATTTAGAAAATTGTTATGTTACCTATTCTTACGCAGCAATCAACACCACAATCAATACAGATACATGAAGAATACTACGATAAATGTAGCTCTAATGTCCTGGAGATATAGCTACATTTGTAGTGAAGTCGCGGGTAACAACTAGTCAAACTTAAGTGCTATTTACGTTGCGCGGGAGATTTAATTTTTTAGGGCTTTTTAGTTTTTCTGCGTTTTACAATGAACTGTAATTTATTATTGGTAGAAAATAGAAAAAAAAACTAAAAAGAAATATGCTGTGCAATGTATATCAATCCACCTTAACCCGAATAAATCATACAGAGGTTGATAAAATACATAAAAATTTTAACGCGTCTTGTTTATTAAAAATTTATTATATTGAGGGTAGTTGGTTGGTGCTCACGACACTTCAAAGAGTTGTTCAAAATAGCCGCATCTGAGATTACGTCGGTGGGTTTTTTCTCCGCGTGATGGTGCCATGTTTTAAATCTATTAGTTAGTTTCTTCGATATCAGTAAAAAACCTTTTTTACTTTTATCGAAGTAGTATCTTTTATACGTTTTTAGTTTTGTTTAAACGATTGAACCAATGGAGGGCTGGAGAAAGGTAATATTTTATTCATATGTATTATTTTTCTTACTAAAGCATGCACTGTTGAATCTTCTCAGTTTTTAAAAACAAAAGAGGGGTTCTATATTCCGATGTATGTATTTTTAAGTACCTATTTTTATCGATTTCCCGTGAATTATGGACTGGTTTGGAAACTTCTTTCGCTATTGTATGAAGAATGATCCCGAGGTACCATAATTTTTTCCCCCGAGGGATAACTATTTATCCCGATAAACTACTGCTTAAATTAATACTACAGGATTTTAAAGTCGGTTTTTAGTTTTTAAAAACAATCAAATTATTAATTACAAATTGTTTCTGCGCACGGCATCGCATGCCGGCGTCCTACTAGTTGAGTTATATACAGTTATATTGTGCAAGTACACAAAAATGTAGTGTTTCATTTTAAGCTCGGATATCGCACCTAGCACCTGCCAATTTCCATATTCGTGGTCAGCGTAAAACAGTCGTTGACCCTTGGCACCGACTCTGACGCGACATTTCCATCAACGACATACGGTTGCAATAATAATAGTCGTCGTTAGAACGGTATCGAATCTGCATTTTGCCTCAGCGTGATCTCAAAAAGAACTTCTGCCGATTTACATATTCGTGTGTCGTTACAACTTTGTGATGGCGGTTATTATTCTTAAAATAAATACTCCAGGGACTTTTTCCCGCGAACTTCTAATACAATGTTAGGGTTCCGGTGTCGAATAAACAAAACCCTAATAATTTCCGTTTGCCATAGCTTTTTTTCTCGCTCGTTTAAGAGTCTAAGATACCTGAAATCGCTGAGCGTTAGCGATCATATCTTCCATAATACTAATGCTTCAGTATTTTGAGATTAATATATGTTATAGTCCAGGATTGATGCTAGAACGCTCGTGTTTCGAAAATACGATTACATAAAATTTTGTCTATAGAAAAAAACAAAGTTTGCTCTAATCTGTACAATAAATCGTCGCTATTCAATATATACTTTAATCCTTGATAATTTGAACAGTAAATTATTTTTTATTTTTCAAAATAACAAGCAAAAACTTGATTTTTGCACTTACGCCGTTATGCTCTGTCCCCCCCTCCTATGAACGCGAAATCCTATGCTTATGCTTTTCACAAAATGGCGTCATCAAGCACCTTTTCGATACAAAAATGTACCTACTCCCTTATTTTATAACTAAAAATGAACGTCCTAATGCGAAAACATTCCAAACAATCAACAGACAATGATTGAAATTTTTAGACACTGGAACGGAGTGCATATATGTATATCTATGTAATAGATAGGTATATAATATTAACACCTATAAGTACAACAGTTACAATAAATATTTCTGTATTTCTCAATCGAAATAGTAGCGTATTCTCGCAGTATTGTACTGAAATACTTGCCGCAATGTCTGCCCCGTGTTTGCGGCCGCTAAGCCAACAGGCGGCTATGGCCACCGCGCCTCTAAAACTCAAATAGGTAGGGCGCAATCAGCAAAGTGCTGTGTCGTGAATTATATTATTATCGGCGCGATCGATACAGCTACGACGGTAATTGTCTTGTATGGCTTCATTCAGGCCTTTATGGGCGGTTCCACTCGGCTACCGTCAAAGATGTGTTAAATGTTAATCTTTAACTACCTTTGTGGCGCGGTGGGAGAAGGTCCGCCGGCGACGCAGGAGATTGCTGGCTCGATTCTTGCCTCGGGACATATGTTTGTACGATCAGCAGATATTTGTTCCGGGTGTTCTGATCGTTTTCTATGTATAATAAAAAACTACCTATATATGTATTGTATTGTATTATGTATATCAGTCTAATATTACCCATTACACAAGCTCTGCTTAGCTTGGGGCTAGATAATGCTGTGTGAATTGTCCAGCATTTTTTATTTATTTATGTTAAAGCAATCATTTGAATCACGAATTCATGATGGAATGTGAAATGTGAACCAATAGCATGCCATTAAAATAACGTATTTTTATGTCGTGCTATTGGTTATTAATACACAACATCTCCTTGCTTTTTGCTGCTTTATGGTGGAAGCTATTCAGTTAGGTTACCAATTAGGGTGATTTGACATCTTATAAAGTATAATAGCCCAATAATGATTTCCATTCCTATCAAGATTTTTACACACATATGGGAAATTCTAATAATTTAAATGATATTAGTTTTGGTCGTAAATTTTTGGGATATTATTTAAATTGAGTCACTTTTACATCGTCACTTATATGAGTTCAAACGAAAGTGTATCCATAAAATAACTTGATAAACATATGTTTTCTTGATGAACACAAAGAAACAGGTGCTAATCCTCATGGTTAAAACGGTGTATTGTCACGCAGACTCTATTATGTCCGTAATTATTTGAATGAGTTGAATGTCTTTTAACCGACGAAACGAAAAACATTAGAGGAGGTGGTTAATTTTCGGCTGTTTATCGATTTATCCGTCAATTATTGGAAAATTCTTTCGCTATTGTGTGGATAATGATCCCGAGGTGGTAACATAATTATTTAGTATTTTATTTCCGAGGTATAAGTAAGATAAAAACTATATAAATACTAAGGATTTGAAATCGGTTTTTTGTTTTTACCCGACTACCAACACTAGGGGAGGGTTATGATGTCAAAACAATCAAATTATTGCCTCATTGCCGGGCATAGCCATTTCTTATCACGCAAAAAAATTATGAGAGCAATAGTTATTTTCATCTGTGAATATCTCAGAAACGTGACGCTATAGGACATTGTGCCGTATGAAATTTTATATTTGTATAAGTGTCCTCGATCCATATATGTATAGAACTTTATGTGGCACGATTTCGTAAAAAAACAAAGTTATAGCCGATATTAGGACCAAAATCTTCAAAGCCCTTTGGACAACATTTATTTCTCAAATTAGGTCACGGAACCGGAAACAACCGTGCCATATGCGTGTGAAAAGGAACACACAGGGACACAGGGAACTTCCTTAATGTAACGCGTTGATCGCTCCAGCATTGGTCTGGTGATCCACGTTTTAGCTATGCGTTACACCTGAAATCGCTTCTCGATCAGACCCTTCTGACATAGTAAGCCAAACGGTTCCATTCCAGCCAATCCCATCAGGACTGAGTTCAACGTGATATAAGAATCGCCAATATTGATGCGACGTGTCCATTAAATGTCTTTTACACTTGGTACGAAGATTATGGAGACTGCTTTCGTTGAAAAAGTTTACTGCAATGCGCGTATCGTATAAGGGGGCATCCCATTAGTTACGTGAGGTTAATTCGTCGACTTTTCGACTTACGACTCAGCTTCTAAGCACCGATTGATAGGTCAGGCACAGACTTCAACCTCGAAAGCCTTTAATGGTCCATTGCTGGACGCAGGCTTCCCCCTGATATTCGTCTTATTGGTTTTTCTCTCATGTATGCTAATGCCCATAATGCTACGCCGAGCATGCGGGTTGGAGATAGCAGTTCGGTGGTAGATCTATTCTGCAAGAGGCGCTGCTCCCGCGTTGTATGTCCCTTAGTCGCCTCTTGCGACACCCACGGGAAGAGTTGGGATAGTGCAAATTGTAAGCCGGTACAGACTTGACATGACGACCGATGTGGCGCGGTGGGCGAAGGTCTGCCTGCGACGCAGGAGGTTGCGGGTTCGATTCCCGCCTCGGGACAAATGTGTGTACGATCTGCAGACATTTGTTCAGGGTGTTCTGGTCGTTTTCTATGTATAATAAAAAAATATCTATCTATGTATTGTATTATATTATGTATATCAGTTATCTAGTACCCATAACACAAGCTCTGCTTAGCTTGGGGCTAGATAATGCTGTGTGAATTGTCCAGCATTATTTATTTATTATTACTTCTTCTATAACGCCATTCTGTCCGATCATGTGCCCCTGCATCCACTACTTCCCAGCTATTCTAGCTGGGAAGTTCTAAGTTATTTGACCATCGGTCGCCTGGTCTGCCTCGTCGTAGTCGTCATTGAGCGTCTCGTCAAAGATTATTAACATGTAAATAAGTTAGGCACCCCTTCGCAATGTATTCTTCAAAACAAAGATCCATTTCGCGGAACAACCAGAATAAACAGAATTTTCCACGAATTTTCATTCTAAATTACTGTCATAAAGTGCCCATAACCCTGTAGATACAAGTTGTTTTTTTCGACTTCCGTGACTCGGCATAATGAGAGTGATTCCGCCCTTTACTGACATGACAACGTCCCTTAACCTTGGCCTGAAAGGAACCTGTCGATACGCTGACATCATTATGGATAAAAGGTTTAGTTTCCGCTTGCATCCATATTTGTGAATCTTGTGTACGTTACGAGTATATGTCAAAATATACTCGTAACGTAATAATCTTTAGAATGAATATTCTAAAGATTTTTTTAACACAGCAGTCGGCACCCTATTTATTCTTGTTTTTCTCGATTAAACTTTTATGCTCGTAGTTGTGAATTTGTGTCCCCATTAATAATAAACCCGTTAACGGTACCAAGGCGATAGAAAAACAATGTAATGTTAAAACTTACCTGTAAAATAGGTGAGAACCAAGCTTAGACAAACCTAACATAGGTTTTAGTTTTAACTAAGTTATGTAACATAGTTATAATGTACAAGCGGTCCGCCCCGGCTTCGCACGGGTATATTCTATCGCCTATGTTCATCAGGGGATAATGTTCGATTCTAATGGTGAAAGAATTTCAAATCAGTCCAATAGTTTCGGAGCCTATTCAATTCAAACAAACAAACAAATCTTTCCTCTGTATAATATTAGCATAGATAAATGATTTACCTAATAAATATACCCCTAATGAGTAATGAAATCGGTATTATTAATCCGAGTAGTCCCACAACTGGGAAATTGATTCCCCCTGAATCCTCGATGCGCCTTGATCGTTGAACTTACGCTCGTAAAGTTACAATTTACTACCTACTTAAGAAGAAAAGAGACTTTTTGAAATCCTTTAATTCAAAAAGATGATTTAATAATAACACTGTCATTTCAGTTACGCCACGAGCTAGACCGCGTGGTGAGTGAGCGAGACAGACTGCTAGCCGAGAGCTCCGAACTCGGAGCGCACAAGCAGACGAGGGAATCCGAACGCGCAGCTCTAAGAGCCGAGCTCAGAGAAGCTAGACAGAGAGAACAGAGGCAGTTGGTGGACATTAGTGATTTGGAGGACGAGAATATCTCGCTACAGAAGCAAGTTTCGGCGCTCAGATCTTCACAGGTGAGACCTTGGCTTTTTCAGCTGAGAATTTCAACAACTAGAATTTAGGAAAAAAAGTGTTATCCATTCTTAATCTAATAAGTCGTCTTGGATGCGTGACGCACAAAACAGAGGTGACATAAAAAATGCAAAGGAAGTCTACATTTTAGCAGTGGGTGATCTTAGGCTGATGATAATAATGATGTTATTTTTAGAAATCTTGGATTTGGTGATCCCATAGAGATTTTTGAACCTCATGTGTTATTATCATCCTGCTCTGTCCCACAGCTGGACAAAAGCACACAAAATAACAATAATCAACTCTTGCCTCTCCCTTTAGGTTGAATTCGAAGGTCTAAAACATGAGGTCCGTCAATTACGTGAAGAGGCAGAAAACGCGCGCGCCACTGCGGAAGAAACCGCTGCATTGCGGCGCATCGCTGAACGACAGCTCGCGGAGGCGCTTGAAGCGCTTCAAGCGGAGAGGGAAGCCAAGTTTGCAGCGAAGAAAGAGCTGGATGCGCATCTGAGTAGAGAAGCCGCTTATAATATCACTAACTTGGCGTATAGTATACGAGGTAAGGGTATAAATCTTACAGGTGTTATAAGTAAAGGTAAGTTTCACGCTGTTATAATACCTTGTAACTTACCTTTACTTATAACACGAAACTTCTTACACTTCTTACAAAGAACCGCCTATCGCGGTTTTTTTAAACAAGACCGCAAATAGCAGGAAGTGCAGGTTTGAGATGATTTAAATCACTTGATTTAAATGATATAATAATCTTAAAATTAAATGTTTTTTTTAAATAACTCCTGTGATACAGATCAATAATTTTTTTCTGCAGTAAAAAAAAATTATTTATCTAAATTACAAGATTTATTTACAAAAAAAAACAGAAAGTAGCCAAAAATGTATCAGGGAGTTACTGCACGTACCTGAGAATTCAGGGTAAGACAGAAATGAAAATGTTTCAATGTTGTCTTCTCTTTCTGCTAATATTTCGTGTAACTACCCCTTTGAACCTCTCGTTCCCTTCTATAGAAACTTTAAAACTACATAGATGGACCAAAACGGTTATCAGAAAAATCATGATTTTTATCAACCCTGCATCTGTGACGTATTCAATGACCAGCCATTTTTTTCATCGGTTTAAAATTACCTACGTCTACCTACCGTCATGTCAGTTTGCTATTTGTAAAAAAAATTGTTCGAATCGTTAAAATCGGTCCGTACTGATACGGACCGATTTTAACAAGTTTGAATTGCGGTACAGTGTAAAAAAAACGTTTTTTCATCTACAGGTATGCCAGAAGACGGCACGGAAGATGACGGCGAGCCAGGCGGTTCCTCGTCAGCAGAGCTGGCCACCGCCATGGGAGACCACCATGCGGACCTGTTCTCTGAAGTACATCTGCACGAGATATCTCGTCTCGAGAAACAACTGGAGCAAGCGCATAATGAAAACGTGAGTCGAAACACAACCTTATTGCTATGTAGATAGGAGCCAGATAAAACACTAAAGCGCACTGTTTCGAACATAATTTGGTCGAGACCTCAGGAACCCTGCGGTCTATTGAAATGACTTATGTTTTGATTCGTAGGTTATTACTAATTCTTTAGTTCCTTGAACCAGTTAATCTTCATAGGCATGTGTAGTTTTCTTATAAATAACTAAAAACTTAATTTTTGCGCGTACGCCGTTCCAAAAACATATTATGCTCTGTCCCGCTCCTATGAACGCGAATTTCTATGCCTATCCTTTTCACAAAATGGCGCGCATTACTAATTTGATTAATCTATTCCAGAGTCAGCTATCGGCGTCCATGCGCAGTGCGCAGAGCGCTATGGAGAGTGAGAGCGCATGCGCGGCGCTGCTTCGCGCCGGACTGACGCGCGCGCACTCGCGGGTCAACGCGCTGCACTCGCTGCATACGGAGTGCAAGCCACTGGTACGTATTTGTTTAGATAATTGTTCAATATCAACGGAAATCTGCATCATCAGAAATTAAATTAAAAGAAATAAAATAAAATTAGTTGTCAACTGAAAGACGTTCTGTCTGACTGCTTGATATTAGCCTCCAAGCGTAAAGATCAGAGAAAACAAAGGACAACATACGCCATTGTCGTCTTGTTTCATCGGCAGGAGAAAAAGCGAATAGCAGACACATTTTGTCGCAGTGCAAGATGGATCGACACGCGCAGTACCATGCGGCAAATTTACGTACCTACGTAATTTATTAATTCTTACTTCGTATAAAAGCTTGCGATGATATCTCCGTGTATATGAAACCGGCCGACTTTTGTTGAGTCGAATAAGCCTGTGATCATCTTTAGCCTTTTGACAGCTGTGAAATATTATTGAGGTGGCATCAGTTCCAGTTGTCAATATAGAAATATCATGCAAATCTCATAAAATAAAATCGTATGTCTATATTCACAGGAAGACGAAAAGCTTGAAAACGGTTCCATATCTTCCCGCGCCGCGAAATGGTTGACTTGGTGGCGCGTATCCGGCGGTGAACTTTCGGCGCTCGCCGCGGCCCTCGCCGAGATACAGTCGGCGGCGGCCGGCGACGGCGCGCAAGCGGTTAACAGGAGTCAGCTGGCGGAGCTTAGCGACCGCGTGGCTGAGAGCGAGGTGAGCCCTATCCTCGTGCAGTGAAGGTTCACTATACAACTGCATCTCTCGCTGATATAATCGGCAACGGGTCCAGACTGCGCTCTAAGCTGAAGGAATTACAAAGCATCTGACAGTTAACCGTTTCGTTTTTAGACAGGGCAAAAGACGTAAGGTTAGCGTCAGGTTACATAGTCGCACAAGAAAGAACGCGACTAACAGTTTACAACTTTTGTCGCGGCGCGATTGCTATTGTACTAATGTTTATAAATCTGTTCTAACCACCTGAATTTCTCAGGTCCGCTGCGCAGCCCTAGAAGCGGAGGCGGAGCTGCTCCGAACTCTCGCAGGTGGTGCTGGCCGCGCGCTGTGGGCCGCCGCCCCCGCGCTGTCCTCCTGCGCAGACACGCTCGCGCAGATCTACCACCACGTGTGTGCCGTCAATGGGACCACGCCGGAGCGCCTTTTGTTGGAGCATGCAGGTACCGTGTGGATTACATCCCACCGCTGCCACCATGACCAAAAAGAAGCACGCAGGCATAATGTGAAGAAATCCCACCGCTGCCACTGTCAGCTGCCATGGAGATTGCAGCGGTGGTCCTACCGCCGCCGCCATGCCCAAGATAATCCCTCATTAGCACACATACGTCCACTACTGGACATATATCCGCAAACGAGGACGGTTTTAACATAATCACCACGTTTGGCAGGCGGATTATTGATCGGAGTACAGGTGTTCAAAATACACAGAAGGCTACTCCCCCCGGCTCCCTTCCCGGCCCTCCCTTAGTCGACTCTTGCGACATTCACGGCTTGAGTTGAAGGGGTCGAGTCAACGCCGCGACTGAACGTTTTTTTCCAATGCATAATGGGCCAAAGTGGCCCATTATTTTTGGTGCCGCTGACATCATGACACTATTTTTTTATATAATAACTCGAGCATGCAGGGAGGATGTGAAAAAAATCCCACCGCGTTGTTTAACTAACATTGCTGTTCTTTCAACACAATTAAGGTTTGTAGTTAACCCGCTTACATATGTAATGAATACGTTTTTAATATTTGTAGGTGGCGCGGCGGGCGCTGCGAGTGCGGCGGGCGGCATCGCGGAGGCCGATGCGGAGGCGCTAGCCCTCGCTGCGGGAGAATTAGAAGGTAAAGCTGACTTAAAAAGTCAGTCAAAGTCACTCCAACTATGTTTCGTTGAATCGATCATCGGTTTGTCTATCGTCAGTAGAATCTTGACAAATGAAATTCAACAACCGATAAGTCGCTAGACTTTTTTTTAACTTTTCTGTGTATCCACATCTACAGAAACAAATAAATTTTGACTTATTTTACCTTTTTCACAGCTGACTGATAATATCAGTTGACTAGTATATTATACTAGTGAGCTGGTACCTTAAACAAGCTCTACATGGTTTGGAACCAGATAATGCTGTTTGAAGATCCCCTTAATTAATTATTGTATCATGTAGTGTCAGTATTTTTTTTTTGTCGAGTGCCCCGGTCTTTTTTGTTCTTACGTCCAGTCAATCCCAAACTTGCCTAGAAAAGATCGCTCATAGCGATAAGGCCGCCTTTGTACTTCGTCTACTTGTAACATTTATTTCTGTACTGTTTTCTGTGTTTGTGTGGTACAATAAAGTATTTTACCAAAATACTATAATATATTATATGCCAAAATACTATAAATACTATAATATATATTTATGTATCAAAATTATTTATAATCTTTTTGTCAGGACTGCGCGCGGCGGGTGGCGTGGCGCGTTCCGCCGACACGCTGCTAGACCAACTGACGCATCTCCGCGCCGCGCTCGACACCGCACTGGATTCCAGAAACAGGCACCAACCTGGTGAGAACACTTCTGGTTTATCATTACTTCTCATAAGTTTAGCGATTCGAACTCACTTAACGCCGGTTTCACCCCAGTTCTTCAGTATTTCATCATCGTATCAGCCGATCGACGTCCACTGCTGGACATAGGACTCCTCTAAAGACCTCCACAATGACCGATTTTGTGCTGCCCGCATTAACCGATTTCCCGCGACCTTCGCTAGGTCGTCCGTCCATCGCGTGGGAGGCAGACCTACACTGCGCCTTCCGATACGTGGTCTTCACTCACTTCAGTTTTTATTTTTTATTAATAATACTTGTAACTCCTGATGAAAAAGAGGGGTATTACAGTTTTATGTTTGATCTATGGGTCTGTCTTTATAGACATTAATAATGATGAACTTTATGTTGATCTTTTTGACCACAATCTAATGATGAACTTTGGATGAACTCTAACGCCTCTGTGCTGTTGGCTTCGGCCTGTGTAATGTATTCTATTGAGTATCAGTTATCTAGTACCCATAACACAAGCTCTGCTTAGCTTGGGGCTAGATGATGCCGAGTGAATTGTTCATTATTTATTTATAATCATGGAAATCAGAGAAGCAGAATCCTTAATCCCTGTCCTAAGTTAATTGCAGCTACTTGATACATTAATTTCCTTTTTTATTTTATTTTTATATTATTTAACCAGGTTCCTTCCTTCCCTTGAAAACCAAATATCACACAAACATCATGAAGAGAATGAAAGACCAAGCTAACACAAAGGTCAAAATGGCAGACACAAGAAAAAAATTATACAATTTCATCGCCCAAATACAGGCTTTCAATAACATTGCCACAGAAAAACACAATTCTACCGTCGGACGAACTGTCAAAGAGATGACAGATTACTTCGAAAACATGTCGAAACCAATCAAGAACATAGAAAATCTAGAATCTAGAAACATGAAAGCGCTCCCAATTAACCAGCCAATTAACCAGAGCCTTATTCATATCATCAGAAACTCTAACATCCTTACTAACACACCCATCCTGAAGAACCGAACACAAACTGATTTGAACCTTCACTCGGTGTGGAAAGACTCAAAGTTGTATAACCAGGGTGTTTACAAGACTGAGATCTCAAGACCTAACATTATGGAGAGCATAAAGCATTCCCTGAAGAGTAGTCTTTGGAACTGTGTACTGATGATGCAGTATATTGTATGATACCAGAAGCTTGAGAAAAGAATTTAAAGGTTACTTATTAAGTTAAAATCAAGTATTTTACTATAAAAACTATCGTAGTTTGACAAATTCATTACGGATGTAAGCGGTGGTAACGTTGGTGTTCTTCCGACATGAATAAGGTTTGTAGTTAACCCGCTTACATCTGTAATAAAATTAAGTAGTTATTTCTTTGTAAGTAAAATTAGTGTAGTGTAGCTAGTATTTTTTTAATTAGTACTTAGATTAGACTACTGTAGAAAAATTTAAATGTCCTCTTGTGTGAGAATAATTAATAAATATTTAGTTTATTAACCCTACTCAAGAGCAAATACATTGCTCAAAAAAAATTCTCATTCTCAGTTGAATTAGGTTTTCCTGATGAGCAATATATTTTTCTAGTTCAGAAATCTTTCTTATAGATTAAGGAAACCAGTTTTTCAATCTCAACAAACGAGCTAACCTAGTTTAATGTTGCGTTTTTTTAAAATTCGATGTGAGAAAGTAAACTTTATTGATCACAAAAAAAATAAGTTTCTTACAAAGAACAATCGTCCCTTAATATTTTAAAGTCCGGATCCTCTACTAGAATCCGCACTAGGAATAGGGAAGTTTCCTGGGTAAAAAAAAAACTATTAAGTCCGTCAATAAGATTATCAGAAGATATTAGACAGGTGTAAGTGTTGTAAAAGGTTTTATTAGCACGATAAAAATAATAATAGTAAACAACCAAAAACTCCGTCCGAGGACACTAATTACTCCCATTTTTTTGTCTCTCAAATCTGACGCCGACTGTCGCGCCTTTTTAGCGTTTTTCTTATTCTCTTGAACGGAGGTAATTAAATCCAATCTTCTTGGTGCTTGCTTGACACATAATCTCTCATCTTTTATCAATCAAACAAAAAATTACAAAGATAAAGCGCGTCAAAGTTTGGGAGTGGGGATCGTGACGTCACGCCGCCTACAAAGTGTCGCACAGCGTGACGTCACTCGAAACTAACTGGCTATAACTTTTTTATTGACAAAAGAAAAAATATGTCTTCAATATCTTCTGATAATTTAACTGACGGACTAATTTAATAACATTTTTAGTAAACTAGCCTATTCCCTGCGCTGTACAGACCAAAAGTAGTGTTGCATGATGTTTTTTTTTATAGTTCCTTCGCTTGACCACAATCTCACCAGATGGAAAGTGGAGATGTGGCCAACGATGTATCACAAACTTCTAGAAGACAAGCTTCTAATTGAAATGACTTTAAATGTCTAGTCCAGAAAGTCTTTAGTACTTATGTTTACTATAGTAACTTTGGAATATTGAATGTGATTGACATATAAACGCAACTTTAACACAAAAGGAATAATGCTCAGTTTGTGACAATCGTGTCCAGTTATTTAATTTAATTTTAATTCCCACAGTGATGGAAACAGAAGACCGCGGTGCAGAAATGGCGGAGCTCCAAGAGCAAGTGATCAAACTCAAGTCCCTTCTGTCCACGAAGCGCGAACAGATCGCGACGCTGCGAACTGTGCTCAAGTCCAATAAGAATACGGCTGAAGTTGCACTGGCTAACCTCAAGTCCAAGTACGAGACTGAAAAGACGATCGTGACCGAGACGATGCTCAAGTTGAGAAATGAGCTGAGGTTGCTGAAGGAAGATGCCGCTACCTTCTCAAGTAAGTCATATTGTATTACGATAACTAAACTAATTAACTAAAAAATATTACTAAAGTAGCTGACGCTTGCGTTTGTCAAGTAGATATATGATATAGTATATTCTAAGGTTATTTTCGCGAGAACTCGTAATAAAACACTGTTTTAACCTGAAAAGCCTCCGAAACGTCAGGTTATAAACAAAATATAAAATATACGCGATCAAATCCGGTAAAAACAGTGTTTTATTAGATATATGATAGATAGATAAAAAAAAATTGTTACTACAGACACACATAGGTACAATTAACATTAATATACATATAACTAACATCAATATACAATTTAAACATAAACAATATTCTAAGAACATTTTCATTAATATGTAAGTAGCCTATGAATATCAGCGGGATATCATATACCTTCCTGCTAAATTTCATTAAGATCCGTTCAGCAGTTTAGGTGTGAAAAGGTAACACAGACAGACAGAGTTACTTTCAATTTATAATGTAAGTATGGATTGAAATGAGTAACGATTAGAATTTTAGTTATGGACCAAAATCTCTACCTACGGCTGTCTGTTACGAAGATTCGCGTTTGATTGATCTATGAATGTATTATTGATGTACATATATTCTGAATGTATTCCATTTATTTCATTATCTCATATGTAACAATAAAACTTATGAGCGTATTCCTTGCTTTCTGCATTGAAAAACAGAGCCGCTTAAACTCAGAAAAGTAAAAATCCGGCCAGAAAACCCACTTAAAACAAACAGAACTATACAGTATACAGCTACTGCCTCGAATGTTTGATTTTTAAATGTTGCTATCTGGGAAATAGTTATTGAAATAAAGAGTGTAATTTTACCTGGTAATATTTTTGAACATGTAGTGTCAAAAATACGGCGGGTTAGCGGCACGTTCGTGTCTTCTGCTTTTGGGCTAACGTGGCTAACCAGGCCTAGTCGTGTGCAACTACACCATCAGCGACGGTATTTCTCCGAACTGACGCCACTTAAATCATCTTACAATGAAGATGATGATGATGAGTGATAGGGTATAAACAAAGTACACGGGAACAGAAAATATTTTCAAGGATATTCCATCTCCATTATTATATCCCGTTTATGTATCTACCGTGCTGAAATCATCCGTTTTTGTCAACAGGTCTTCGCGCAATGTTCGCGGCTCGCTGCGAGGAGTACGTGACGCAAGTAGACGAGCTAACAGCCGCGCTGGGCTCCGCGGACGACGAGAAGAAGACCCTCAACCAGCTGCTGCGGCTGGCTGTGCAGCAGAAACTGGCGCTCACGCAGAGGCTGGAGGAGCTGGAGGTATGTGAAACGACTCGGCGAACGTAGTGTAAAGGAGTCATTGTCGTTCTGTTTTTCTTGTGTTGTAAAATCCCTTATGGTGTTTCCTTTTGTAACTTATTTGTGTACTAGAAATAACGACATCAAGTGTATGTACAGTGTTTTCTTTAACTGGGACAGTACGGGGGCATCCATAACCAGAGGAGATACAGGTGCAGTTTCTTTTGAAACATCAGCTCCTTTTTGAAAAAAAATATTTTCGCATTAAAATTTTTTTGGTCAAGCGTGAGTAGCACCTTAAAATGAATCAAGTAGGTAAAAATTTTTTTTGATGCCAATCGACTCTGTCTTTTGTAAGGATAATTTTATTGTATCGAATGAAAAAAATCTGAGCAGCGGAAGTTAGTCAAATTTAATAAAGTCAAGTCAAGCCCCGCCGAAATAGAAATTTTTTGGGAACTTTTTTGATCATCCTCAATACTTCTTCAGAATCAGGAATGTCCAAGTTTACAGTCTTATATCGTATAGACATTTATCTAATAATATTGAATTCCAGGTGGACCGCGAGATGCGTACCCGTCGCGTGCCGAAGGCGGCGAGCGGCGCGCGCGGCCGGCCGCGGGACTTCTAGCGACTGGTGTCGGCGCTCAAGCAGGCCGCCAACGCGCTGAGGGCCTTGCTGCGAGCTCCGCACTGAACCTACTGTCACACTTCTGAGGACTGCTCTACATGTATACGCAGAGCTTTTGAAGTGTTAACGAAGCACCGTGAAGTGTTCCCTTGATTATAAACGCTTAAGTAAATCCCACACTTGCAGACAGGACACTGTTGCATCAATTGCATGCGTATAAAACGCTTGCAGTCTTGATCTCTAATCCTAGAGCGAAACATCATGGCTGGAAGGGTTATAGTGGTTTTACACTATCTTTCTGGGTCTGAAGTCTCGCTCAGTTTGCATAGTGTAGAAAGAGATGCCCTCTATTTCTTCGCAGAAAGACAGCTATTAGCCATTTAGCTCTGACGGAGAACTACAAGGTGAAATTAACTTTATCCCGTTGTTTTAGAATCTTAAATGTATTTTTCAAGGGCAAAGTGTAGGTATTGGTGTAACATTATATACCCGTGATCTACATGTGGCTGTGAGACAGTACCTTTACCGTCTAATTGATCTTTTGACGGGTATTTGAAACATTTTGGGTTGACTCTCTATATATTTCTAAATCCACCTCTATGCCACGTGGCAACTCTACCATATAACACTTACCCATGATGTTGGTCCATACATTACAAGGGAATACTTCTAAGCGTTCAGTATAACACTTGAATATACTCTTACGATCGTCCCGTTGTCCTTGTGTGGTGAAACTTCCTAGTGACGAGTTACGGCGAGACATTTCAAGCCGCGCGAAACTCCGTTGACTACGCTAGTGCTATTATAACCTTAACGTGAACAGTGATTTGTGAACTTTGACTTGCGTGAACTCTCCGGCGTCCGGGCCCGTTCCGGAGCCGCCACGAATTTATAGTGTTTAGTGAGTCTGTACGTCACGTGGGTTCTATTGTTCTTTGTAACGAGAATGGCGTACCGACCGTCGTCTATTAAAATTTTTATATTCGTGCGATCTCTCGGGATTGATTATTTATACATTTTATAAAATGTAATGTTAGTACGAGTAGCGGGAGGAGCCTGCACCGGCCCCAGTGAAGGGGGTTGGGACCCTGGAAGCAGGAGTTGGGCCCCCTGTCGGCTGGTGATTGGTCGAGTGTTGGGCTCCTACGTTAGTTCCCCGTAGCGTGTCCGTTATCCGCGCACCGACCGCGTTTCTAATGAAAATTCGAATTTCCTCGTACCTTTAGTATCTCCTGCACGTTTCGGATTAACGTTTAACAAGTATTTTTGTAATAGCATCTGTGTATTTTATTACGCGAATGGTTTATCGTTGCGTCTCGTTGTTGTTCCAGCCGAGGCAGATTTTAATATTGTATTTAGCGGTCGAGAAGCCGACACCGCGCTCCGTTATTTTTTACGATATACATAGTTATATGTTAACGTTCGATCGCGTATTACGATAGAATCCTCTAATCGATGCGAACGTTCAGTACGTCCATTTGAAAAATTTCTAAAAATATTCGTCGATTTCCATCCATTGTGCGCAAAAAGACTATGTAATCTGTCGTAGTGAGATACGTTTTGCGTTGCGGCCCTCTGCCGTCCTTTCGTCCATCTTGTTGTAGTTGTTACGTATCGTAGTGTTTCAGTGTTTGAGTCGCGGCCGCGGCCGCGCCCTGCCGTCCTCTTGTGTCTGTCTGTGTGTGTGCGCCTCACGTCCGCGCCGGCCGGCCGCTCCTCTCCGCTCCGATATATCTAGTTGACAAACTCTCGCTCCAGTAACTGTACCCTCCTGCCCATACTCACAAGAAGGCTCTCTCAGCACCGTTGCATTGCTCAATCGTTGCTCAGCGGCGCCGGCCGGCGCACCTATATATAAGACAAATTTTAAGAGTTATTGAAAGTGTTATGGTTATTGTTTCCGTTGTTGGATGTGATAAGGCAGCTCCCGTTACGGCCGCGTTCGGCCGCGCGATGACGTAGTCGTTCGTCTTTTCTATTTCTCGTACTTAGGCTAGTTCGACCGTTCCATGTAGGGAGCGCTCGCTCCGGTAGGTATTTTTACTGGTTTAGGTGTAGACCTAGATATTTATTAACATCCTAGCGTATTTACTAGATTAACTTTCGTATGGGGGCGCACTAGCGCCCTCGCAGGCGAGTAATAATCCTAGCATAATGTTGATTTGCATCGCTCAAAGCGGCGGAGACTCCGCCCTAGGACCATAGCCTTGCATTTATTGTTTTTAGATAATAATATATTTGACTAGCTTTTGTATTAGATCATTTATGTACTTAAACGATGGACTTACCAATTTTAGCTGTAGTTTATTCATTTCTTTACTAAGTATTATTTTTAGCTTAGCAGTAGACATCGTTTATGTATTATCTGCCTAGTCAGTGCCCTCGAGGGGCTGTATTCTGTGACACCGGTCGTGGGGGAGGCAGCCAGTCCGTCGAAGACTGCTGCCTGAAATTCTGTCCAAAATGTCCATTGTATTTGTATCGACTTATCAAATCTTGTTACGTTGTATTTTGACATGTTTTTGAGATATAAAACATTTCAGTTATTTATTTCAGATTTATAGTTATTGTTAGATTTATTATGATGAGTGGATATTCCGCGAATTGGTTATATTCTACTCGCAATGATTAGTAATGTTTGTTTATTATTTATACAGTATATATACAGTTGTTTTCGAGTATTATAAATTGAGTATTTAGTATTTACGTTATGAATTGAGTATTTGATATTTACTTAGCGATCGCTCGATGTCTGCTGCCTCGGTGGCGGTCTAAGGAGCGATTAACCAAATATTTTGTTTACATGGAATAACGAATGATTTAGATCACTTATTTTTTTGCATAGGTTTATTAAAGAAATATATTATTTAGATCACTATTGATTATGAGTTTATTATTTGATTGTTATAAATTGCTAGCTACACATGATTAGGCGTTCAAAGCATGTATGTTCCCATTCGCATCGTAAATAGTATCTCGAGCTTGTAAGCACTTTCTAAGACCGAGTGCACGCGCTAACATCTCACCTAAGTCGCACAGTTGCATTATTTATTGTTTAAAACAAGATGGTTTTAATTTTGTTTGTAATCACCAGATTACACTGTCTTTGCAACTTAATTAATGAGCTTCGAGGACACGAATGTATAAAGATATTCGGATGGAATGTAATCTAGCGCCATCACCGGGAACATATCATGGGAAGGGTTTATTTTGGAACTGTATGTCACACCGTGTGGTCTTATGACTGATAGCAATCATGTATGAGAATAATAAATTATATATTTAAAATATCTGTGTTTTTATTACTCCAAAATCGCTGAAAATTAATCAAAATTTTCGCTCTATTACGTATTTTGAAAAATTAAAACTGTACCAACATAGAAGTTGCGCTTACAGTGCGTTTGCTTTAATTTACTTATAATAACTATGTGTGACATTGGATGGTTATTACCTATTTTGGTATTCCATCGCATCTTCAACTAAGTTATTGTTGTCGAGAAAATACCATATTTGTGCTACATCACCCCAGCGGGTCATGACTTAGTTATCCATCGCATTGAATTAACACTTGGATTGGAACTACAAACTTTGGTGCTGTGAACTGGGTTTTGGATCGCAGTCAACGGTGATAGGAGTTGATAGACGTAGACGCTCAGACAGGTAAGCCTTCCCATAAGTACTTTTCGGGTGTTAGGTAACTATCTAACTTCAGACCATCGCATTCTTAGGTTTCTTTTTCCCTTGAACAACCGACCCTCATCGATTGAGGAAATCTGCTGCGTTATCATTTGGCAAATGAATTTCCATAAATCGCTAACGCATTCAATATGCACCACATAGCTATTTCTCATCCAATTACTTATGCTAAATTTCATTGCAATAAAGACTGTAGTTTCCAAATGAATCGGAAAGTACGTTTGTATAGGAGCATAGAGGTTCGCCCCCACCTTAAAAAGCCACCCTGTATATTAATTAGGCCTAAAAAAGATTAGTTAAAAAGGGGCTTTATTAAAACTTGCCTTGAAGAGTTTGCGTAAAACAAAAACACAATAAATGTTCCGAATTTTAAAACTAGATGTCGCTGTCAAAAGCGGACGAGCTCTAGATCGCGCTATCGAAGCGTTTCACGACTATGATGGTTCGAAAACCTCAAATCATTCCATCCACTTAGGTAGAGACTCTAACGTAGTTATTGTATACTCTTTGGTCGAGACAGACAGTACCTATAATTTTTGGCAGTCTCTTGTTTTAAAGAGACTAATTTAGATCCTGTTCATAATGACGCGTGACCAGAGAGCTGGTGAGTATCTGGTACAACGCATGCCATACAGCAGCGGGACAATGCCCGTGTCTTCGGGACGCTTCAGACTGGTATTCATATGGATCAATTTGAGCTACCTGTGGTGTAGATTGTTTGCAACTGTATGCAGTTAGCTCAATTGTAAATACTAGTCCTAATTTGTTTCTTTTCTATTATACGATGATGGACTTACGAAGCTGCTTTTTTAAATAGTTAAATAATAGTGGACATTTCCCACAGCGTCATGTAGGCCCAAGCTAAGCAGAGCAGTGTATTTATTGTACGTGATATATTATTCGTACGATTATCGTTCAAAGAACTCGGACTCACTTAGATCTTCTATTTATGAAGATTTGAGTGAAAAATAAACAGAACTATTATGTCAAAGTTTTTATTTAATTTTGGTATTTAAATACAGACCGATATAATCAGAATAACATAAACAATAATTTAATCTTACATAGAAATGCAAAATACTTACAAAATCTAAATTATACGTAATTAGGATAAACGTATGTGTAGTGCTTATGTATTTACAAGAGTATTCCAACTAAATCCTGCTAAATATAGATAAAACTAAACACTTTGGTAATGAACTTCTTATTTTCTATAATACAAAATTACCAATTTTGGCATAACTTCTTTACCAGTGCGTCACAAACAAAGACGTAATAACTGAACGAAAACATAAAATAAACACTATTGACTACAAGCAATCATATCACAGTCTGTATTTATATTTTACACAAGTCAAAAGTCACTAGTCTAATTTACTTGAATTCTTAACAAAACATTAAAATTTAGAATTACAATTTTAATCAAACAATAATATAAAATCAACAAACACCAATACTTTAACTAATAACAGGTCTAATATTTTATTTTGGTTATAATTTCGCGATCTATTCAAAATCCAAATTTTTTAATGAATAATAAACCAAGACGTTATAATTCTATGTTAAAACGAAATAAAAACGCAAACACATCGAGCAATGCAAATAATGCATTCATATTTAACTCTTACGTATTGAGAAACAACAGGGCGTGCATTAGAAAGTGCTTAATTGTACTTAGAAGTTCAGGTTTAGAAAATCACCGTGGTAAAAATTATTACGACTCAATACCAAGTAGAAAATCAAAATGAAGTCTACGGAGCAGGTACAGACTATAGCGGTAAGAGGTACAGCACCACATATAAGGATAATTTGTTACTGCTTGCTCCTCTTGGAGTTGACACCTTAGGTCAGTGGGTGGTACAGAGGCTCTCCGGGTTTCAAATATAACCGGCCAAGTGCGAGTCAGACTCGTGCACGAAGGGTTCCGTACCCTCTATAAAAACGGCAAAACAAATCACGTTTGTTGTATGGGAGACCGGAAACCTCATTAAATATTTATTTTTAAAGTGAATATTATAACTAAATATTCTATGTGTATTTCAAGCGTCTACTTGTTGCCGTTATCAATATCGAGCAAAAACGAGCAAAAAATAATTTTTCGTGTATCGGAGCCCCCTTAAATATTTATTGTATTCTGTTTTTTTAGTATTTGTTGTTATAGCGGCAACAGAAATACATCTGTGAAAATTTCAACTGTCTAACTATCACGGTTCATGAGATACAGCCTGGTCAGGACAGCAGAGTCTTAGTAATAGGGTCCCGTTTTACCCTTTGGGTACGGCACCCTAAAAATTATCTGAGCGTCTGGTCGAAGCGACGCGTGACCGGAGAGCTGGTGAGTATCTGGCACAGCCCATCAGCATTGCCATACAGCCAGCGTCTTGGGGACGCTTCCGACTGGTATTGAATATGGATCAGTTGAGCTACCTGTAGATTGTTTGCAAGAATCTGCAGTTAGCTCAATTGTTACAATTGTAAATACTAGTTTTAATTTAATTCTATTATTAGATTGTCATTTGTTAAACTTATAATGATCTCTATGCCTTGCGCATAATAGCCCGGCCACACGCACCGTCTTGCTTGCGCAGTTCAGTTTGTCAATTTATGATTGTGCAAAAGACTGAACACGGCACAGTGTGCAAGTACCTAAGTCGCGCAGAGTTTTTGTCTCATCTCCGTAGTTCATGACGGGTAGGACGCACTGATTGTATTTATTATGGACCCTGACATGCTAAAAGCCAATTAGGCGCCTGTCAGCGGGAAACCGTACTCTCTTATCACGTAGTACTTTGTAAAAAGCTGCTTGACGTCATTTCACAGCCAGACAAGTTGTGTGACGTCATTTCACAACCTGACAAGTTCCGCGACCAGTCTGGCAAGCTGGGCGACGTCATTCTATTGCTTGACAAGTTGTGTGATATCACTCATTTTGAGACGTCACTTTTTAAACAAGTTGTGTGACGTCACTATAAAAAGCGTGTACAGGTTGACCACGTTTATAAGTTCACCACCAGACACCGATGTTCCTGCGCAGAAGTGTTAATTTTGGTAAGCGCGAAAAATTCCTTGCCAATTATAACGCTCTGCCTATGACCGTGAAACATGTGTGGTTCCTATTGGGTGAATGCTACGCGTACGACGTCAGCGTTCCGCGACGCGATCTAGACATTCGCGAGTTGTATTTTGCGTGGGATACATATGAAAATACGTTGGTCCTCTTTTGTCTTCCCGTGTACATATCATATGAGCGAGATAGCTTGAGCTCTGTTTTTGTGAGCGAGATAGCATGAGCTTCGTGTTTTTGTTGACTCAAAAGCTTAATGCAACTCAATAAAGTCTATTATTTCAAAGGCGTTGGCATTCGTATTCAATCTAGTTGAAATGTTCTCTATGTGCAGACGAATTTTACCGATGCGACTTATTAAAATGGTCGTACTGAACATAGATAGCTGCTTGACGTCATTCAAGACAAGTTGTGTGACGTCACTTTACAACCTGACAAGTTTCGCGACCAGTCTAGCAAGCTGGGCGACGTCATTCTATTGCTAGACAAGTGGTGTATCTTGTCATGACACTAGTTTGACAAGTTGTGTGAAATCACTAATTTTGAGACGTCACTTTTTAACAAGTTGTGTGTCGTCACTCTATAGCTTCACAAGTTGCGTAACGTCACTCTCAGGCGGGACCGTGGAGGGTCGGAAGTAGGTACACAGTTCGTCATAAAGCGCTATACGCTCGTTGCGCGCGCTCCACTCTTCGGGACAGGAAGCTTCCTCATCATGTCCTACGTCCCAGGTTTCCGGTTCCGGTGTAGGGGTTTCTTCGAAGGGACGGAACGGTTCGAAAATGGTTTCGTCTGCACCGCCTAGAACCTAGAAATAATTATTTATTATTAGATAAGGTTCAAGAGGCCAGCATTTGTTTGGGACAGAACGTAATATAAGGAGAACTTATTGACGGAACAATTGGCCTACGGTAGGCCACTTGGTAGGCCGCCTACCGAATAGAATTATAGAATAACCTACGATGCGCAAATTATTATAGAAAAGTTTTTCACTTCGGCTACAAAGCGTGGCGAGCGGAGCGACTCGCACTGTGTAACCGACCGACGACGTGCTAACCCAGCCCGGCGCGAAGAGAACCACAATCCCTTACACAGCGCGGCGAGCAAAGCGAGCTGCACTGTTTTATCGAATGCCGTGTTAGTGCCGCGCACTCCCACTACTTCGAAGCATGCATAAGTCTTTACTTTCTCCACTGTGGCTGCATCCGTGATACAACCTACCCGAATTCAGTCTAAGGCCCGCAATATAAAAGCTTGCTCAGTCATCGATCTATGTTTAAGTAACCCATTACTGAGCACGCTTTCATAATACGGAATTAGATATCTCAGACAGAGACATCACCTGTTTGATATGATGCGAGTAGTCAGTGTGCGCGTGCATGTCCGCGCGCCGCCTGGCCAGCGCGCGCGCGCGTCGCGGGGTCAGCGAGCACGACGCTCGCGCGCCGCTCGCCAGAGAGAACAGAGATGATGGCAGCAGGTGGAAATTGCTCACCTAAAACAAAAGATTACTGTTCAAAATCCCCAAATTTGTTACTAAATAAAGCAATACATGTTTTCTAACGCGAGTAGATCTTTGCTGGACGAATTCTTATCTTTTCATGTAGCACGCCTCTCTTTGTAGCACACTTCTGATATTACTACGCAGTGTATTGTGTCAACTATCTATAAATAATAAAAATCTTGTTTGGATATGACCCGTAGTAGGACTTTACATTGGGTATGATCGACCGCCTCGTTGATCCTAGTCCGCAGATACAGGAGAGCTAACTTGGGATCCGAAGCACACATTTCCTTGTAGCACATCTGTCTGTAACTTACTTGTAATTGATCCGTATGATCGACCACCTCGTTGATCCTAGTCCGCAGATACAGCAGAGCTACCTTGTGATCCATAGCACACATTTGTTTGCAGCACGCATTGTAGCACACCTGTCTGTAACTTACTTGTGTCTTGTCCGTATGATCAACCGCCTCATTGATCCTAGTCCGCAGATACAGGAGAGCTGCCTTGTGATCCATAGCACACATTTGTTTGCAGCACGCATTGTAGCACACCTGTCTGTAACTTACTTGTGTCTTGTCCGTATGATCAACCGCCTCATTGATCCTAGTCCGCAGATACAGGAGAGCTGCCTTGTGATCCATAGCACACATTTGTTTGCAGCACGCATTGTAGCACACCTCTGCCGTCCTTAAGTAAAGTGCAATAACTAAGTCCAGGGTACTTTTGAGAAAAACGCAGTTAAAGATTTTATTTTTGTTTTGTTTATATCTCCATCACCAAACAAGGTATCGACTCGAAACTTTCACAAGATTATAGATAAAAGTTAAAACCATTATACGTTGTACCTAGAATAGCTAAATGTGTTAATTAAGCTATGAAAAACCACGGTATTGTACTGATGTTTAGGACTATTTCATAAATGAACAGAAAGGTTACTTGTTATAACCGTAATAAGTAGTGTAGTTATTGCAATTATTGTTAGTAAATCAGGATATTTCAGTTTTAAGTAGCAGTTACTTACTATCATGTAATAATATGCTCTTACCATATTTGCAATAAGTGTTCGAGCTATTGCGGTTTTCATTAGTAAAATAAGCTAGTAAGATGTCAGTTAACAGGTAAGAATTTGTAAAAAGTTGATTAACCTTATACATTCTTTATAAATAAAACGAGTTTTTAAATAAGAAAATGTTTAATCATGTAGGTACTAATTAAAAATGTTACGAAAGTCTTCATCTTAATAGTTTTAAGCTAATATTTATGAATAACACTTTTATTTGTCTTACAATTAGCTGAATTATTTAAATATCTATGTATTTAAACAATAATGTAAGGCAAACCGAGATCAATGTTTTATTTAATCAGTCTTAAAAACTTAACAGAATATTTATGAATATCACTTTTATTTGTCTTACAATAAACTTAACTACTATCTATGTATTTTAACATTAATGTAAGGCACACCGAGATCAATGTTTTTATTTAATCAGTCTGAAAAACTTATCGATAGAAATTAATGTTACACATACTTAATATTATATCCTTATCGTAATATAATATCTGTCCCGTGTCGGTGAGTAAGTAATAACAACCTTAAAAACTTTGTAAGTACTTTAACAACTTAAAATTATCATGAACCTATCGCACTTTTAAACTGGAATTATTACAAATAATCAGCAAATCTTAAACATTTATATAGAGTCGCAACGAGATCAAAGTTTTTTGTACAGTCTGAAAAACTTTATAAACAGTTTGAATAATGCTCAGACTTAGATACATTGAACTTGGCTTAATTAAGGTTTGGCACCCTGGAGGATTCAGGTAAATTTAACCAGAAAGCTCTCCTAGTTGTGGGCATTAAAGGTACCAAATCTGCTATGATCCTATCTTTGCGCTCCTTGGTTATACCTCTTTCAAAACTTTTACTTGCAACAATTGGAAATAATTTATTTTTAGTTATTTTTACTTGAAGGAAATCCAATTCTTTCCAGTCACAACTGCCATGTTTCTCCTTGTGTTTTAATAAGAAAGACCCCCTTTCGACCTTGACCGCCATGATGTTTTTTAAATAAACCCTTGGGTTTGTGTTTTTTATCTTATGCTGAGATGAAAGGTCTTCATACCTATAAAAATCAGATGATGTCATGACTTTAACGGTATTTTTTTTGGAATTGGTCATTTTCACAGAATCGACGAAGTCATCAAAGTCGTAAACTTTCTTTTTCTTCTTTAGAGCCATTTCAACTTGGTGGTGAAAATGATCAGCGGACATAAAAGTATGTCCGGGCTCAAAGTATTTAACTGTTATTGAATCAGCAGAAATAAGCTGGCTATTTATGATATCTACCAGAAAACACATAAGCGCCCAGTTCTTATTTTGGGCAGCACAGTTATCAACCCAGAAGACGATATGTTTAACGTCACGTTTATGTACCAAAAAGGATCTAAATGTGCTTATTATATCTTCTTGGCTACGTCCAGAGACAGTTTCGTTCCAGAGGGCTGCGTAAGGTACGTTCGTATCGCTTGTTTTTCCTAGTGGAACGAAACTTTCATTAAACGTAATTATACGTGGACAAAAAATAGCACATTTAAACTGCTCCATTCTGGGAAGCATAATTACTTTCTGTAAATCTACAGAAAAGTAAATACTATTCTCTCTGTCGGAAGAAGCAAGCTCCTTATCTTTTTGGTATTCTTCTCTGGATTCTGTGTATCGTGATACATGTTCATTTTTTTTAACACAAAGTTCGCAGTTTTCCTGTGTACATCCTGTATGTGAGTCTAACAGAGCACATTGCTCACACTCTTCATGTCCGAGATTAGCAAAGGAAATATTCATTTCCTTTACAACTTTGCGATATGTCTCGAATGATATCTTCATGTTGGGATTTTTCTCCATGAAAGATAGGTGCATCATCGTTATATTTACGTCACTGGGCAGATACAATTTATTTGGAGCATGTTCGCGACGGTAATGTGAGATCGTAGGATTAAAGCTTTGAATATGTTCTTTTACTAAGTTTCTGTCAATTACATTTTTTCGTTCATAGCTACCCCGTTTATCTTTCTGGTCATCAACTTCCCTACTGAGCGCCAGGTGAATATGCCTATTATTTTTTGGGTCGTACCCTAATGTCGTTAAAAAAAAAGTTTTACAAACTTGAATTTTTTCATTTTTGACATGAAAATGATAACGATAAGAAACGCCTCTTTTTTTAATATTGCTACCTGTCTCTCTAGTTCTTGTCTTCACATCATGCGGTTCGACCATACCCTTTATAAACAATCCTCGAGCTTCCCAATTTAAATTTACATACCGATCATGGATATCTTGCCGGTCTTCTGTTGTGAACTTTGTAGTGCAATTAATACGACAACTGGTACATGGTGGTTTTAATGCCAGTTTCTCATCAGAATTTTCTTTTTTTTGCTTCAAACGGTCCAACCTAGGTTTATCAAACCTTCGCCTTTTTCTAGGCAACCCCGATTTTGTGAAACCTTTTTCATTCACAGCTGCTTCTTCTTCATGTACAGTTTCAGGTCTATCATTATTAGAGCATTCAGTTAAAGTTGTTTCGATTACTTCACTCGTAACAGCATCAGTCTCTGCACGTTGGTTGATTATTGACAAATCATTTGTTTTTTCTCTTAGTTGTATGGCCTCAATTACATCAGATGCTTCTATAATTTCTGAACATCCATCGTGTTCTTTGGAAGTGGGTTTCTGATGTATATCAGCATTAACGATTACATTTGTTGTCATTGATTCGTTGTAGATGGATGAGTCACTTTCGGAATCTACCGTAATATCTGGGCAATAATCCTTGTCTTTCACGCTATCATCCGAATTTTCATATAGGTGTAGCATTCCTTCAGAATTGCCACATTCATCTTCGTCAGACGAAGGAAGGTTTTCATAACACCTTAAAGAATTACGAGTAAATGGCGGCGGTGTCTTCTCTTGGGCTTTGTGATTAGATATTGTAAGATCACAGTTTTGAGCTAGTTGAGAAGAGTTACTGGCAGGCAAATCATTTGCAGGCACGCCATCACTTTTAGAACTTGGAGTTGTGGTTGATGGGTTGACTGGTGTTGAAATTGCCAAAGCAATAATTTTATCTCTTCTGGACATTTTGTTATCTGAAATAAAATATTTCAGGCATCTAATTTCGTATATATAAATAATATAAAATAATGCTGGACAATTCACACAGTATTATCTTGCCCCAAGCTAAGCAGAGCTTGTGTTATGGGTACTAGATAACTGATATACATAATACAATACAATACATAGATAGATAGTTTTTTTTATACATAGAAAACGACCAGAACACTCTGAACAAATGTCTGCAGATCGTACACACATTTGTCCCGAGGCGGGAATCGAACCCGCAACCTCATGCGCCGCAGGACCTTCGCCCATCGCGCACAGAGGTCGTCGAATAATGTATATATAGATAGAATACCTATTTGTGATTATAACCCAAAGATCGCAACTAAAATTATTAATTCTCAAGCATTTCTATTAAATAGGTATCTGGTAACATAATTATTTCCTAAAACCCTATATTCCCTATAATTATTTGCCTAGCAACATCATTCATTGAGTATGTAGTTACTTTCTACGCGCGGTATTGATTATATGTATATCCTATTATTTCTCAGCATGCAAGCGATAAAACTTTGGGTACCTATCGTACGCTATATTGCGTAGGTACGATAGGTACACAAAGTTTTATCTCAATCGAAAGAATCGTATGTTACGGGAATAAATGTATACTTTATTATTATTACTCCTAAGTGTCCGTTCATACCTACATGCCAGTTCGGGGAATAGGAGTAGGGTAGGAGTAGGTAAGGTACATTTCTATCGCGTTTAGAAAAGAGTTTTGGGTCGTCGAAATAAGGTTGATTTTTTAATTTGTATTCTATTTTAATTTACTTCTTTTATAGAAAAACATCGTTATTTCAATGACTCAAAACTCTTTTTAAAAATGTAGGTACTCTCCTCCCGGGCCAGTCTGTATGAACGAACCAAAATATCCTAGTATGACTGCGTGTAACGAACGGACACTAAGAATCGACACAGTTTTGCTGTTTTTTTATTTGAACCTTCATCTATATGCATAATGTTTCGCAATCGGATGAATAAAACTAGTTACCAGGTTTTCCCTTAAATATTATCAAATAAAAAGTAATGAATAAGAACTTACATGTAAGTACATTACTTCGTTGCGCAGCGACACCGGCCGGGAGCTGGGCGTGGTAATATGCGGCCGTACGACGTGGTGGCAATGCCGCGACTGACTAGCTACAGCTAGCTAAGAAGCGCGCGTGGGACAATTTAAATTCCCCCCGTACCCCTCATCATTGATGGGTTCAAAAGACGGTACTTGCTTAGCAATATCTTCAATATATTTCGAATTTATTATGCAGAGGTATGTGATTCTGTGTGATTTTCCGACACATAAATGCAATAACTATACTAGTTATTCTAAATATTAGTGACCATTCAAATAAAATGTATGGCATTCCTTAACATAATGGAAATAACTCAACTTATTGCAATGTTGATTAGTAGAAAGGGTTCACAAAATATATTGTGCTAAGTAAAAATGCAATGAGTCATAGTTATTGCTCTTATGTCTAGTAAAAGAAGCATTCAAATTTTAAAATTACTTAAAAAAAAGAAAATACCTTTACTTATTGCAGTTATCACAAGTAATTATAACGTATTATTTTAGCTTACCTTGCCACTACTCAAGTTGTTTCACTCTTGTTATGTATCCAAAAACAAATCTCATATATATTGCGGTTATGCATATAAATAAAACTGGATCGGCAATAGATACGTAAAAACCGTCTAAGAAGAAAATGTTGAACTCATTTCACTGATCACGAATATGTATATAACTCTGTTTAGCCCAAAAACCGAGTTATTGCACTTTTGATAAGGACGGCAGACCTGTCTGTAACTTACTTGTGTCTTGTCCGTATGATCAACCGCCTCGTTGATCCTAGTCCGCAGATACAGGAGAGTTGCCTTGTGATCCGTAGCACACATTTGTTTGCAGCACGCATTGTAGCACACCTGTCTGTAACTTACTTGTGTCTTGTCCGTATGATCGACCGCCTCGTTGATCCTAGTCCGCAGATACAGGAGAGCTAACTTGGGATCCGTAGCACACATTTCCTTGTAGCACATCTGTCTGTAACTTACTTGCAATTGATCCGTATGATCGACCACCTCGTTGATCCTAGTCCGCAGATACAGCAGAGCTACCTTGTGATCCGTAGCACACATTTGTTTGCAGCACGCATTGTAGCACACCTGTCTGTAACTTACTTGTGTCTTGTCCGTATGATCAACCGCCTCGTTGATCCTAGTCCGCAGATACAGGAGAGCTGCCTTGGGATCCGTAGCACACATTTCCTTGTAGCACGTCTCGCGGATGGCGACGGTAGCTCGCTTTAACACGTCGTCTGCCGAGGGGCGGAGGAGGCGCAGTGACCAGAGGTCGTCAAGGCGGACGCGCGGGTGGGATTGTGTGCCCGGGTTACCGCCGAACAGGTAGTGGATCTGAGAATAAATAACTTCAAAATGTAAAGATGCGGTTTGTGGACGAGAGCGGATAATAGATATAAGATACGTAAATCTCATCGAGTATATTAATAGTGGCAAGTCCGCTACTACAAACAGTGTGTCTCGTCGGTAGGTATTCATTAAAGTTAATTGCGGAACCCATCGCTTTCGTTGAAGATTTTAAAGCAATCAACTAAAAATATTAGGTGATAATGATGTGCCAGGGCAATTCCCACAAGTACTTCTGACACATGAAATAAAACAGGTTTCTTTATTAGGGTAGGGGTGTTTTAGTCTGGACTAGGCAGACGGACTGCATTTCAACTGCATTCAAACTGCTTTTCAGTCGGAGTGCAATTCAAATGCAGTCCCGTCTGTCTAGAGCCTTAGTCACAGGAAGTTACCGACTCACCTTATTATGGCTGTCATAGACCAGCTGGTGCGCGAAGCGGGGCCGGGGTGCAGGACCTCCACCTGGCCCACCCGGCACACCCGCACTGTTCACACTACTCCACACACAGCTCCAGGCACGGCCACGGAGTGAGAACACCCATAGAGTGTTGTAGACTCTGCGCTCTTTCTCTTTGCTCATACCCTGTCGATAATATAAAAGAAAATTAGTTAGTGGCCAGGCGGGGGACGGAGGGGGCAATCTTATTTATTAGACAGCGGCAGTATTACCGCCAGCACATGTATCTCATCGAGCGAGGGGTCGAGCGTGGCGCGCTGCGTGAAGCCGGCGGGCGGGTGGTGCGCCGGCGCGGCACACAGCGCGCGCGCCGCGCCCGAGCCCGCGTCCCACGCCCACAGCTCGGCTAGGTGCTGCTTGTGACGCTGCCCTGCTAGGATGTACAGACGTCGCTGAACCTGAAACAGAGATATCAACAATCAATCGTTTGTTTGTTTCTTTGCGCGGTAAGGTGGCTAACTGTCGGTAGAGGGGCTCATCGTTGGAAAGGGGGCTCGGATTGAATAAAGGGTGGGCTCAGAGCAACGGATTGGAGCTCGGATTATGCTCAGAATGCAGAAAACAGGTTTAAAGTGAGACTTGGAAGCTCAGATTAAAAGTAAGGGGGGCTTGTATGCTTAAGTTACCGGATGGAACAGCATAGAATGCGAGACGCGCGACTGCGGCGCCGGCAGCGAGTGTTTGTCCGGCAGTAGGAGCTGCCACGTGCCGGTGGCTATGTAGTACGCGTAGAGACCTGAGTATTGAGGGTTAGCTGCTTCTTCCCTGAAAGAATACAAAGGGTTTTTATATCAGTAGATAGACAAAGGCACAGAGAAGAGTGAGACGGAGTTATAATAGCCACTGACGTGCTAGCAGGCAGGATCCTCCCTCCAAAGACATAGACGGTCTGCGTGTCTGCGTCGATGCACATCTGGTGGTCGAACACGAGCCGCGGTCCGCCCACGGCCGCCGTGTCGGGGCAGATCTGAGACCACTCGTTGTTAGTCACGTCGTATGTGTAAAGTGCGCTCTGGAAACGACAATGAGACACTTACAACTTTAAACTTTGGCATATTAACACCGCAACGCGATGAAAACGTAAAATGGTTCTCTCTAATGTAAAGATCTCTTTGTCAAGACGCGATTTCTGGTTTCCGGGAGCGCCTTCCGCTTCGCTGTGCAGTCACCCACCTCATTGCTTGATTTATCAGACTATATAGCTGCCTTCATAAGGTAAGGTATTCTTTGCGCAATGTCCAAGTACCGTCCTAACACGAATAACCGCCGATTTATGGGTCGAACGCCATCTTATAAGATGAGCGCGGTCCAGGGTCGTCTTGCGCTTTGTTTTGCGGAAACTTCATTAAGGGTCTAAGGTATACTACGATGCCATTTTGTGAAAAGGATAAGGTTTGGGATTTTGCGTTCATTGGAGCGGGACAGGGAGCAACGCAAGCCCAAAAATCAAGTGTTTGCTTATTATCTATTAATAAAACATTATTTGAAGAAAAAAAAACTCAACATATAAAATGTTCTTTATACTTAGTTCCATTACCTTGTTTATTCTTAAGACTTCTGTATTTATTGAAAAATTAAGGTTTTAGCGAGTCCATGAGACTCAAGCTTAGTGATTTGTATAATGTTAACCTTATGGATACCTACTGGTGTTATCCAAATTATTTTAGCTGCACCACTAAGTGATGCGGCAGTAAAATTATTTAGGTTCGTTTTAGATGTAATTTAGTTGCTCATTTGTTAATATACGGTACTGACATAGTCATACCAATGACTCAAAGTCCCATGAAAAAAATAAAGAATAAAAAAAATATATTAAATAATTAAATAAGTAAATGTCCTCCGTTCAAAGGAACTATATCATGTTCAATCCACAGCCGGATATGGTTTGCGCATGTCTACATCTTATGAGATTAGCGCGGACCGGGGCCGCCTGCCGCTTCGCTGTGCGGATACCTTATTGTTAAGATACAATAAAACAGACTCTACAGCTACCTTCATTAGTTCGGGTATCCTCTGCGCGTTGTCCAAGTACCGTCCCAGAACGTATAGACGCCGATTTATAGGATCGAACACCATCTTATGGCATGAGCGAGGGCCGGGCCCGCCTGCCGCTTCGCTGTGCGGACAGAGCAGCCGCCATTGTTCCTCGGTGGTGCTGAATGACCAGAGATCGTCTAGGTCTTCGCTGCCGTTCCAGCCGCCGAATAGATAGAGAGTACCTGGGACATTGAGATACAGGTAGTCACTTATTAAAGGTATATTAGTCGCCGATTTATAAATAAATAAGTAAAATTAAAAAATTAAAAGTTTCTTTATTCAGACATATTGTCCATCAGTTACAAGAACAAAAAAAGGCAAATTACATTAACAAATTATTATTACCTATTTAGGGTTAAGCAGTCATTCATCAGAATCCCAACTTGAGGATTCTAAAGAGTTAGGACCCTGTTGAAAGACTGCATGATTATAGGGTCGAACACCATCTTATGAGATTAGCGCGGACCGGGGCCGCATGCCGCTTCGCTGTGCGGATACCTTATTGTTTCTAGTGAGGAATACTTACCGTGTCTTTAGTTTTTGATGTCATTGTACCGATCTTGGGGAAGGCCTATGTTTGTTCATTTCATTAGTGAGTGGATGTTCGTTAGTCGTTACAAATAAGCTTACAAATTTTACTTTTTTTATTGTATCCGCAAAATGGTGCTGCGACACCAGAATATAATTTTTTACTCGTATGCTTGACGGCGAAGCGTTATGTATAATTCAATTGGAAGTTTTTCAAGAGCCTCCTTACCAGTGGTACCGTCTAACACCAGCTGATGGCCGCCGCGCGGGCCCGGCCTTCCGCAACACCCGTCAGCTCCGCATTCAGACATTTCTACATCTCCGCTGCAGTTTTCTACTGGACCTTCCTGCAAAAACGTTAGGAATTCTTCAAACTTATGGGCACATCTACCGTAAGGCACCACCTACTTAAAGACACCTAAGTGTATGATTATATGTTATACAGACTCCGCTGTCCGTCTGTCATCAGGCTGTTTTTCATGAACCGTGATAGTTAGACAGTTAAAATTTTCACAGACGATGTATTTCTGTTGGCACTATAACAACAACTACTAAAAACAGAATAAAATAAATATTTATGGGGGCTCCCATGCAACAAACGTGTTTTTTTTTGCTCGTTATTGATAACGGCAACAGGTAGAAGCTTGAAATATTCACAGAATATTAAGATATAAATTCACTTGTTGCCGTTTTTATAGATAATGGTACGGAACCCTGCGTGCGCGAGTCCGACTCACACTTGGCCGGTTTTATTTTAATAACTCTGTTTCTTTAGACTCATTCGGATAAAGCATTTTTGAAAAAAAATACTAACTTAAATATATAAATGCTTATTTTGTAAGCTTAAAGAAATAAAATTATTGACTTTGATCCCTTTAACTTAACCAAAGGCTTTGTAACCCTAACGAGGCATGTTAACATACCATACGGGCAACCAACAAATATTAATATATACAAAAACTGCAAGGGACCAATGGGGTGCCAGAATACCAGTAAAATTAATCAGATAGGAGATACTAGAGAAGACAATACTATACATACAGCCGGCACGTCTCTATCCACGGAGTGCAAGTCATGTGGGGCCAGCCTTGCGCCCGCCGGGGGCCGCATCGCGGGGGTTGACAGCTTGGCCTCCACTTGCGAGGAGCACGGGGTTATCTGTCGCCAGACGGGCGTGTAAGGCTGCCAGGATAGGTACCAGTCTAGTTCGCCGTCTGTGGGATAATAGGATGAACGAGTATGAACACTTGTAGAGGATGAAAGTATCAGCAAACTTCTATACTTCATGAAGAAAAGTGGGGGTGTATTGTTATTTATTTATTGGTTATTGGTTGGTAATGAAACAAAGCTTGTAGAACTTTTAACGATTATAAGCTTCTGCCTGCAGCTTTCTACTGTTTATTAGCCTTTGTCCTTCCCATTATTAATAATGTTATTTTATTATTAACATAATTATTAACTATTTTATTCAAATAGCGTGATAATGACTCGGCAGACCGAGACGGGAGATGGCGAGACGAATTGGACTACTTCTGGCCAATTGGACTGAGGTGGCTCAAGATCGTGATGTCTCGAGGGATTGGGCTTTTGTCCAGCAGTGGGATGACCAGAGCTGATAATAATTACAATATACAGAATAGGCAGATAGAATTCCTTTCGCATTTATAATGAGTAAGAAAATAAACGTATGAATTGATGCTTTTGAGTGGTGGTTTGACTAACTTTCATCAGAAAGGAAAGTTTTACAACTTCCAACAAAAAAATGAATTAAACCATCTAATTTTAAAATAAACAACAGTAAGAACTGCCACACACTAACAACTAACTTTCGTTTTCAGACCGTTATCACACTCGGCGATTTGCAAGCGAGTTCAAAGCGCGATGAGTTCTCAACGAACACGCTGCGAAAACGCCGGTTGTGTTCGCACGCGCTCGTTGCGACTTCTTTTCTTTTAAGTCTCATTTTATAGGATGGTTCTGTAAGTTCCTGTGCCAGCTGGTTAGGATGATTCCTGAGTTTGGCCTGATAGGTTGCTGCTTATTAACAACTAGCAGCGCCTCGCGGTTTCACCCGTGTAGTTCCCGTTCCCGTGGAATTCCGGGATAAAAAGTAGCCTATGTTCTATTCCAGACTATAATCTATCTCAGTGCCAAATTTCATTCAGATCCGTTCAGCCGTTCTGGCGTGATACAGGAACAAACATCCATCCATCTAAACTTTCACGTTTATAATATTAGTGAGATTAGTGAGATATAATATTCAAATACAAACCAGCAGCAGCCTCTGTAAATATCTGCTCTGTAAGTTCAAAGTCTCCCTTCTCCACCAGCGCATTCCATAGTCGCGACTGCACGGGTCCTTCCAGTTGTATACCGCTTTCTCTCGAGAGTGCCTCAAACGCATCCTTATAGCGTCGCCGCCGTAGGTGCTTTAGCAGTATACGGACAGCCTCTTCTTCTTTACGCTGGGGAATTAAGATGTGTTAAGAGTTTTTTGTAGGGAAGATCTATGTCCAGCCGTGTATTAGTATTTTTTGAAAAATAGAAAATTGTTTATTTGTATAAAATATGTTAATCTACTAGCTAAACAGTTGTTAGGACATCCTTTTAAGTATGTAAATATACTTGTGCCAGGATGCCCTGCTCTTCCATACAAATACATGGAGTATAGGCTGATGATGATGAAAACCTTGTAATTGAAAGAACTTTCAAATATATCATGGCATGATTCAAAAACTCTGTGGCTCTATGGACGAAGGTTTGTATAACCTGCAAGTATTTGTTTCTGGCTGGAATCACAAGATGTAGAATGTTTTCATACATCATATTTAATATTTGTGGCCTTTGTTCAGCAGATGTTTGTAGGCTCATAATGATGATTATGATTTATTTTATTTACATTTGATTTATATTGCTTACTAAATTGATAGTCTCCAACGCTTGATCGATCAAATTCTCCTGGTTCTTTCCCATAAGTTCCACGAACCAGATGGAAAAGTTGAAAGCTGGACCCCAAGATTGCAGGGGCACTATCTTTAAGAAGGTAACGGGAAGGTACAGGCCATCTTGTGTTTTGTGACGAAGCTTGAATGTTTCAGCTTCGGCATCATTTTTAAGTCCTCTGTAAATAAACTTTATGTTATAGCCTCTTTGTGATGCCTCCTTCTCAATTCATATTTTATAATAATTTATATAGTTTAAAATTTGACTTTTCTAAATGCTTATTTTGTAAGCCTAAAGAAATAAAAGTTATTGATTTCCCAGGAAGATTCAGTGTGATTAAATTGATAGGCCATGAATTGAGAGTCAAGATACAGAGGCTGGAGGGTACTTTACCATATTATATAGTATTTTATCTTAAGGCTAGCTGGCACTATCAGAAGGAAAATAAGCAAGAAGTTCTGGCAAGAAGCTAAAGGTCCAAAATCAAGATATGAGATTGCCGCAGAAGTATGGAGTTACAGGTTCACTTCTGTGCAAATTATTTCTTATGCCTAAGACACAGGCACAAATTATCTTTGTGGGGGGGCCGGGGTTGTGAA
Organism: Eupithecia exiguata; assembly: GCA_947086465.1. Taxonomy (NCBI): domain Eukaryota; kingdom Metazoa; phylum Arthropoda; class Insecta; order Lepidoptera; family Geometridae; genus Eupithecia; species Eupithecia exiguata. The sequence goes on from OX352241.1 coordinate 11,118,455, forward strand.
GAGGTAACATGACATTCTTCATACTTAACCTCAAAACTTATAGGTTTCTTTCTCCGTCTTCTGGGAGGTATTGAGTAACTTTTATATACAAATCGGATTCGTAAATTTGATTCGAAACTCACCCTTGCAAAATAGCTGACAAATTTCCTTCCTCTGTCCCGCCAAGTACTTGGAACTTTCTGAGATTACTGACATGAGATTTGATGTACTTTCCGAATTTTATACTTTCCACAATAGCTGGCGATTTCAGCTTCAAGATAAGGTACTGATTAGGTGTCGGATTGTCGGTAAACCACCGAGAAAAACCATCGGCCGGGGAGTTTTTAAGAATGCATCTGAAATATTAGAAAATCATTTCTGATATTTTAATCAGTACTATAGTAATAAGAAGATAATGGATAACGATAATAAAAAATTCAGTAAATTATTTCTCATGTAGAAGCTTCTAATATTAGTATTACGTTTCGAATCAAAATATGCGGTTTTCGATCTGTGTGTTATACGTACTGTGGCATGTAATTCATTGAGTAACTTGAAAATTTATGTATCGTGTAATCAAGTCTAACAGTTTCATAATTATCATCCATCTTTGAGGCGATTTTTAGTAAAAACAACGATAATTTGAGAATAATGCTTGTTTATTTTTCTGTTTCTACTTTTATTCTGGCTAGAACTATTCTCCAGTCTTCGCTCCGGCCGGTGGTACACCGGGAGATACGAGCTATTTCACCGTGTGATTGTCCAAATATTATGTTGCCAGTTGCTACAGAAACTTGACTTTTTCAAGAGGAAGCAGCTTACCACTGCTTTTACCTACTCACCTTATACTAGCCTAGCCATAAAGTAAATATAGTCTATGGTTACTATAAGCTACACAAAGTACACAACAATGAGTGAGTATACAATACTACGTACACAGGAACTTGGCTGTGTTGTGTGGAACTTGTACTATCTTACCCACACAGCAAGAAAATTTGAGTCATAAAAACTACTTCTTGTATTCCGCGATCTTACCTCTATGTGTCCCTTATTTTGTGAGGTGAGGGTGAGGCCACCGAGAATCGTATTAAATAATCACTAATCGCTGTGTTAATTTAGTGCGTGTTCGAAAAGTTTACAAGAAACTTCTAATCAATTCTGTAATGGGTCCTATTCGTTTTGCTTTAGCACTTTATTGCTTAGGAGCTATGGCAGAGGTTGAGAAGTGTCCTGAAAATCTTGTAAGACTCAATAAAATAGTTCCTGCTTTAGATGATAAAACTAAAACAAAAGGACAAGCTGGCAAAATATGTGTCATAGGAGGATCCATTGAATACACAGGGGCTCCATACTTTGCGGCAATAACTGCCCTCAAGGTAAGCAACTATCAAATCGAAAGAGTACCTACCTACTTATATACCTACACAATAAATAATAGTAGGTACCTACATATAGTTAGTATCGTAGATGGAGTATTTTACTCTAAGGTTAGTATACTATCTATCTATAGTTAATATACTATCTACCTGTATATGGATGGATAGGTAACATAAAATTAATACCTACTACGAGGTGTTGATGCCATTTTCCTTATTGTTGGCACCTAGATCACAGAATAACTACAAATTGTAGGTATTTAATATGTACGAGACTCGTACGTAGGTACTACATAAGTTCCTACCTATATTGTTTTGTTTTTGTGTAATAGATTAGATAGGTACGTAAAAGGTCAACATTCCGTATCTTCTGTTTTAAATAAAGAAATAATGTACACAGCATCATAAACATCACAAGACGTGATGATTAAGTAGATATCTATATTTAATTTGACCTTTCAACGATGTCTTTGCCCCGCGGCGGTAGCGGCGTCGCTGCGGTAGATATCGAATAGGTAGGTAGCTACCTATTTGATATTTTTTTGGCACTTTCTTGAACTTCATAATATAGAGTAGGTACACAGACATTATACTAGCTGCGCGCGGCGCCCTTACCTTTAATCTCTGTGAGTAATAAGCACTGAGATCAGAGATGATTTCGCATATGAACTCTTATCTGAGTGCCTACCTTCTTTTACGGACCAAACTTTGCGAAATTCTTTTTCATTACCTCACCGTTTATAGAATTAAACGTTTTATGGCGGGAGGGACCACACACTCGTCGCGTAACCACGAGACTCTAACGGTAGTATTGTATACTCAATGCACGAGACAAGCCGAGCACGAGTGTGTAAATGGTACGCTCGGGCTCCCATTCGGTAGACAAAACTAACGAAATGATTTAATTGTTTTTGACGAGGCGTCGACATAAAATATTTATCTTGTAAATTACAATATACATGGTAAATTGCACTACTTGGTAGTTTTTTATCACACACGTAGATTAAATAATATAAATCTATAGAATAAATCTTTATATATTCCGTTGTTTGTAACATAATTATGTAATGTTAACCGAGTTTCATTCATTGCAGACTGGAGCAGACCTCGCATACGTCATCACCACTGAAAGTGCAGCACCAGTAATCAAGAGCTATAGTCCGGACCTTATTGTTTACCCTTATCTTAAAATTGCATTGTTATCAAAAATAACAGGATTAATCAAAAATATGGATGTCATAGTCATAGGACCAGGACTAGGAAGGGAAGATGAAACCCTCGATTTAATTGGCAATATAATCAAAGTATGTAGAGAACTGACAAAGCCTTTAGTTATAGATGCAGATGGACTATACTTCATATCAAAAAATCCATTACTTATTAAAGATTATCCGAGCCCTGGATTAATTTTAACGCCAAATCATCATGAGGCTCGTAAGCTAATGGACTCTGTTCCTAAGGACATGATAAGCACTTGGACTAAGTATTGGGGTGAATTTGTAGCTATCCTAATAAAGGGTGAGACAGACCTATTTTACTCAAGCAAACCAGGTTACAATTGGTCTGATTCACGGGTGGGTTCTGGACGCCGTGTAGCTGGACAAGGAGATATTTTGTCAGGTTCTCTAGGTACTTTTTATAACTGGGCATTAAAACAAAAATTATGTGAATCTGACCACCAGATACAACTGGCCCAAAGTTTGGCAGCTTTTGGAGCTGCTAAACTAACAAGAACGTGCAATTCCTTTAGTTTTGCGATACACGGACGAAGCATGTTGGCTTCTGATATGATTCATCAAATTCATAGTTCATTCGATGAAGTTTTTGCTCATTAGTTTAGATTACGAAGTATACTAGTCTATGGTTTAGATAAAGGCCATCCAATTTTTTGTAGCCGCGCTTCGGCATCTGTTTTTTATATATTATAGGTTTAAACTAAAAACTGTACCGTAAACTGGGGTAACAGTGTGACTGCGGCTTAGAGTATACCTAGAGACGGCATACCTACGAAAAAAACGTGTATACCTAAACTTACCTAGAAACTAAAATGGCTCCTTTCCGTAGTGCTGCCCTTTTGTACCTCGATATTTTTATCGTAACAAGTATTTTTGTGACGATATTTTAGCAGTTTCGTAGTGATTTTATTGTTTTCACCACGATTATGAAACAGAATTCTATAATCATATAGTCATAGAATGCTTTAATTAGAGATACAAAGTATGTGAATGCACGTACCCAACTATGGCTCGACGGCGCTCATGAGACGCAACCACTGAGAAGTTAAGAAAATGAGCTATTATAACAATGGTAATTTTTTTATGTATTTTCCGAGTCAAGACTCATGCGTTTAGACACGTGCCAGACCTCCTTAGAATTAAAGATCAAAGTTCACCAAACCAGTTTATTGAACAGTCTGCAGTTAGCTCATTTGTTTCAATTGTAGGTAAATACTAGTTCTAATTTGTTTATACTATTTGATTCAAATTTTCTTTGTTAATAAACGTTGTGTTCATTTAAGAAAAAAAGGTACCTACTGAAATGAAACAACAAGCTACTTAATTGCAAAATATATAGTTTGTATGCAACAGTGATTTGTGAGATAGTATATTTATATTTGTATAACAATATGGGTATAACAATGTGTAATCTGTATCTTTAGCGTAGACGCTATCTATGCCTATATTATAAATACGAAAGTGTATTAAAATTTGTTTGTCATTCAGTCACGGCTTAACTAAGAAACCGGAACCTAACTAAGAAAGGATGGAGAGTAACATAGGCTACTTTTTGTCTTAGTAAAATAACAAACTCCCATGGTAGAGTTACAGGAATATCCCCCTAGATATTATATGAAATTCGAATTTAACGAGGATGAAACCGCGGGGAACAGCTAGTATTATTTATTATTATAATATAAATCACAAAAAGATAGACACCACATTTTATAAGCAATTCAACAAGTCTCATTCATTTATTATATTATATCACAAATTTAACACAGACGCCACCTGTATTTTCGATTGTAGAAGCAATGCAACAGTCTCATTCATTTACACATTTGCAATATACCTACCTAATTCAAAAATTCAACTAATACTACACCTAAATTTTCAATTTTACAAGTACCTAATGTAATCAGTCTCATTCATTTACAGTATAAATCTCAAATTTACATTATTTCTATTAAAGTACTGGATCGCGCTGGCACTATTGGCTGAAACAAACATGAAGAATAAATTTATAATGCAACATTATTTGTCAGCCTACAATTATAGACTCTAGAAAGGTACTGAGTAGTTCAACTTTGAAAAAAAATCTAAAATCTTAAAGAAATTCTAAAAAAAAAGCCTGCAACGCAGGCAGACCTTCGCCCACCGTGCCACATCGTTTGCGAAATAACTTTATTTTGCATGGAAATAATTTGCTAAGGGAGGATTTATGGAAATGTACATTTTAGAGGGGATTTGAAGTATGGTAGGCTTTAATATTACTTTGGGTCAGATTTATTTACTTAAAACTTAATATTCATTAATATCAAAATTTAAGCCCTTTAGAAAAATAAAGGTAGTCAAGTTTGTTAATGCATATATGCATTACTTTGCAATAGAAGTTTGTGGGAGTAAGGTCAAGTAAAATACTTACTAAAAAGATTCGTGACGGTACGGCATCCTCTCGCAGTCTTGTTATTTAAAGTTCGATTGAAGCAAGTTTCTTCAAAATGAAGAGAACGAACGAAAATATCTTTCGTACCAAACTTCAAATTTTCTACTCCAATTGAGTCCAGCCACTTTTTCTTTTACCGTAATTTTCGGGTAACCTAGAACGTAAAAAACCAGTTGAAAATTAATACACTACAATTTACACTTGAAAACATCGATACCTATGAAAAATGCCTTGAAGGACAACACTATCGCCAAACAAACAGTTTCATGTTTTCTTTAATTACACTTAAAACTTACAAAAATAAGCTACATTCGGTATGAATTTTATGTAAACTATTCCTATGAAAGCCAACACATAAGGTATTTATTGTATTATTTGGTAATTTAGCAAAATAAGAATACGTACCGGTGTAATGTTATGTTTGGACGATTTTCACTTGTTTTTAAGCCGCAACCTACCAAACTGCTGTTTGGCATCTTCCTATTAGCTTTCTTTCGCTTACTATATAAGTATTCACATGAAAAAGTCCCGAACTCAAATAATTTTAGCATTTTTACTGTAAATGCAACTCTCGTTGACAGTTTACATACCTGAAAGTTAAATGGCGAACCGGCCTCAATCATGCTTTGCTATGACGTCACGTTTCAATGTTGCCAAAAATAGGTTTCGCACATTATATTGATGTCTCTTTTTACATTGGTTATTGTAGGTAAGATAAAACGAGATAGCTATAAGTTTATGAGTACAATATCGATTTAGATCATATTTGTATAACCGAAAGTTCCTATAGAACAATACGCCGTCTCTATATACCTATACTCTAAGGACTGCGGTCAAACATTGTGACTACACCACTTTTTGACAATCAACATGACATAACATATAAACTAATTACTTTGAATGCATCCAAAAGTCCTTAAAAAAAAAACAAATGTCATCGACCATTTTGCACAAAAGTAATGTTATTTTGTCTATGGAAATTTTTGGTCTGTGGCAGTTTGAAGAAGAAGCGACTAAAATAAAAATTTTCGTTCTCGTGCAAACTTTCTCTTGGTGGTGAAAATCTAACGAGTGTTGCGAATTGCAGATAAGTGTTTCATATGGTAAATTTTATGCTGAAAACGATGAGCTATAGTGTTTCTAGATAACGATGTTGGTGAAGACACTATTGACATCGATGGTGATTTTCGCTACATCACGGGGTAACTTTGTGGCTACTTGATTCAAAGTAAAAGTGTTGCCAGATGCACTGGAAAAGTCCTAAATGGTACGGATGAGACATGTCTCATATAAATAAATATAAAAAAGATTTCTACTAAATCAATAACGTCATTTAATTGTCAATATGAAAATGACTTTGTCCCAAAGTAACCCCTGGCTTTTTATAACTATAAATCAATGGCTGTAGTATGTAGTCACAAAGTTTTACATATGATCTTTTTTTTCTTTGCAGATGTTTTGTGATTATGTTATAGTCAATTACGATGACAATTTCTATCCGGGCACAATAACAGGTGCCGATGGAGACATTTTTCTGATCAATACCATGATCAAAGGCAACAAATTTTGGAAGTGGCCGATGAAAAAGGACGAAATTTGGTACCAACGTGACATGATAAGGGAAAAAATTAATACACCCAAAAAAGTGACAAACAGAGGTCATTTTGACGTACCTGAAATCTGGCGTTATTTGTAACTAGTAATATGTTGTTTTTGTATTAAAAACGTAACTTTAAACCCAATAAAATTATTTTGGTTATGTAAATTGTTAATTTTTTTTTCAAACTTCATTTAGTACATTTTTTTCTGGGGTAGCTGGCAACTTTTTGTTTTGAGGTGGGTAATTATGATTGTATACCATCAGTATAAGGGGTAAGAATATGCCAGAGTTACGTCTACAAAGATTTATCGAGCCTTTTTTGGTGTGGCACAAAGTAGCCCCATGCATTGGGATACTTAGTGACGGACTTTGGAAGGGTATAAATAGTAGAAGATAGATGATCTAGGTAAATAATTTTCTTTGAATGGATGGGCCAAATATTCAAGATACTATAGCTTTGTTTTATTTTGTTATAGGTTGAAAAACAAAAAACATATCTTCAAAAAACCTTAAAAAGTGGTACTAAGTAACCCCAGTTTACGGTATTAATTTATTGCACCATCAATCAATACAAACAACAACAAACATAATACTATTAGTTACCTACTACTAAATAAAATAAAATAAATGTAAGTAGTTTAAGATAATTTTCGAATAGGTAGTTTGCCAACTTCATAGTGGAAAGTAATAAAATGACTTGGCTCTTCTCGTGATAGCAACACTTTTACGGTGGAAGTACGAGACGAGACTTAATTTTTATAATGATTTTGTTCTGATCTCACCACTACTAATTACGCACTGAGAGCAGAATCCTTAGGAATTCTTTTTTACTGCGGCACCCTAAAATACGAAATTTTAGAAATTCCTTGATTTTTTTATTAGATAATTTATTTCAAATTTAAAGTCTGTAGATATGCTAGAGCTAGGAGTAAGTTTAAACGAGGAGGAAGCTTTAGTGTTATTTTTTGTTTGGTTGATATTTATATCGATATTATTTCCTTGATATATTAAAGTCAATGTTGCTATTTTTTTACATTTCGATGTATCTACATTTTTTCTCGCTTCCGACATTCCTACGCTAAGTATGGTGAGCTCACCTTACTTATGCCACGCGTGCCACGCTCACATCGCTCCTTCATTTTAGGGACTAAAATTTTTTTGCTCTATGGCTAGTACTTAACTCTAATGACGACGTGATGAGACGTGACAACTATTGGTGCTGCATGCTAGCATTAGTTGAAAAGTCGAGATGCCGTCATTTTTCACAAGTATTCGAGACTAAACCCGCTTCTCGTGGCGCGCATGTTAGCCCCACAGGTAGGATGACGATTTGCGAAAGACTGCTGGCAGATGCTGGATGCGTCAAGCTGAAGATAGGGCGCTATGGCACTCATTAGTGGACTAACCTAAGCTGATGATGTACGATCAAGGAGGGGGTGATTTCCTCCGTCCACGAAGTTGAAGTACGACTGCGCGACGACTGGCAGAGTCATAGTCGTACTATAATAACTCTATGGTCACGACGAAAAGCAAGCGGCGCCAGAAAGAAGAAGTTGAAGGTTGTGTACGACTGACTGACTGACACCGACCAAGACGAGTCGATTGTATTTCATTATTTTTATTCAAATATAACCAGGCGACAAAAAGTATTAGCTCCTATCAAGGCCATAAATTAGGTACAATGAAATCATACATGTAATATTGTATAACTATAAAAAGTCTAGTCCATCACCATGGAGGATGAAATCGAAGAATGCATCAGGAAAAAGATACAATGGGTTCAGCTGCCCAGCACTGTGAAAAAGGTAAACAAAATGATAATGATTTTGTTCTTTTTAATGTAACGAAACGTACTAACTATTATTAATTCTCTTCAGTTGCTAGGTGACTCGGCTAAGGAATATGAAAGATATATATTTGAGTTCAGCATCAAAAACCAGCTCAGGTACAGAGGCAGCCTTGGTAAGTGTATCTTCAATGTTTGCTATAATCATGTTTGGGTATCCTTTTGCCATCCCACCCCCTTGAGTCATGTAAGTTAAGTTATTTATTTATTTAACCCCCTGAATACTATACATTTATTATAAACTTAGGTCATAATAAGATTTAGTTGCAGCTCCAACATAAGCCCAGGTAGGGCATTGCATTAATTTATTAGTAACCTGGTACATATCATTTGACACTGTCTGATATAGACACATCAGCCACTGGCTGCTCGTCTATTAATAACATCGATCAAAAATGTCCGGCTTTGCCGGCCCCCCTTAGATTCACAATGCGCACGCCACAACCTTCAGTAGCAAAAGACAGACATTTTGACATGTTAGGGAAGCTTTTCAACTAGTGTCATTTTAGCGTTCAGACAAAAAGCATGGGTACAAAAAATGCAAGAATCACTCGTCCAAAGTGCTGAAAAAGGATGGAATTTCTTATTTTCAGTAAGTTTATATATATTTTTTACCCGTATATTGAGATGTGAGTCATATACTTGTGAAATCAGCATAAAATATTGTTGTTTGGTTTGCCTATGTTAAAATATTAATTTTGTTCTAAATTGATAAATGGAGAGGCTATTTCTTCTAATTTTTTTTTTCATTTTTAGTATGTATTAATATATTTTTCATAAAAATAAGTTTAATATTACTAGTTGATGATTTTTAAAATAATTAGTTGGCCCGCCCTAAAATTTCATTTGCGTAGACTCTCTAATAAAAGAAAGACTAGGTTCTTACCTACCTACCAGAAGTATGAATTTATAAAACGTTTATTTTTTTCCCGTAAAAAAAACTCGTGCAAAGCCGCAGACAGGAACCAGTTCTTTTTAATCTAGAGTGCCTGCCTGAAATTGTATTGTAAGTTTAAATTATTGTATGTCTGAAATGACCCTTTTGTATAAATACCTACTGTTGAGACACCAATTTATAGTTTCATCAATAAATGATTCGTTATCTTTACCTGAATTCTGTTAATTAATCCTTATAGAAAATAAACTGAGTAGGTAGGTATATAATTCTCAGGTAGGTACCTACCTACTTACAAAATAAAATAAAATGAATTCGACTCCACCAATCTCTTGTTCCGTATGGAAAAAACTTGTCAGGCTCTGCGCAAACTGTCTGCGTCAAAACAAAACGAACCCAATTTTGAGTGACATTTTTGTAAGGCTCTAGGTATCTACGGGGGAGGCCGCGAACTCCTTATTTTTGATCGAAGATTAATAAATAATAAAATAATCAAGTAGGTACTCTAATTACTTACAATTTGATAGGCACAGTCAGCTGTAAAAATAATGTACCTACTTGCATCCTATGAATCCCACTAAAAAAAATAGCATTTCAGCAAATTCTACTGTTTTTTTAATCATTCATTAAGGGTTTGTTCAATTATATGAACATGCCACAATGTGTGAAGATCACTTGCTGGGCTCGCACAAAATTTGACTCCATTTTGAGATTCGAAACAAATATTTATAGCACTAGTTAAGATTTCTCAAAAATTATTAGAAAATTGTATTAGAATTAGCTTCAAGATCGAATTTATGACCCAAAAACCAAAAAAGAATGACCATTATGTTTACTTCATTTGACGTCACTAGAGTTGCAACCAATTACAGGGCTTTTCAGTCACTGATAAAAATTCTAAAATTATTGTATTTTTCGTGTAACCTGCAAAAAATATATTTATATTTTTAGTGTTGAGAGTTTTATATCTTAGTGTGAAATCGAGTGAAATATGTTTTTTTACGCTTTAATCTCGGAGAATGACCACAATTTGTATAATATTTTCAATGTTGCAAATAGCCTATTATAAATGTGAAAGTTTGGATAGATGGATGTTTGTTACTCAATCACGCCAGAATGGCTAAACGGATCTACATGAAAATTAGCACAGAGATAGGTACATTATAGTCTGAAATCGTACTTAGGCTTCTTTTTATCTTGGAATTCCGCGGAAACGGGAACTACGCGGGTGAAACCGCGAGGCGCTGCTAGTATTATAAATGCGTAAGTTTGTTCGAATGTTTGTTACCACATATCACCGTAACTACTTAACCTATTTAGATGAAATTTGGCATGTAGATAGTTTTAGTTCTAAAATAACAGATAAGATAATCTATTTTGCAAAATTGCCTCTGAGGGGGTTAAAAGGGCGGTAAAGTTCCATGGAAAATTACTATTCCTTGGTTTCATTCACTCAAAACTTGGTATAACAAACTATTACAAAAAATACGTAAATAATGAATCACCTATTATTTATGTTTACAAAACTACCCCAGTGCAATTAATTTCTGAAATTTGTACGGCTGTTCCCTGGTTCACACATTCACTCAGAACATGGTAAAATCAACCTTCAGTATTCAGTATTTTATTTATTGCATTCATATAGTCAGGTCTTAGTAGTTAGGTGAGTGTTCATAAAATGTTCACAGTATGTACCCATTTAGGGTGTTGCAATGGAAGACAGGCCAGGTTTCATGCCTTTCTACTTATGATGTACTTACTTATTATTAATGCATTCAATACCTATTACAAAGATTACGAGTCGCTAAATTTATCATTAAAGAAATCGTCAAGTTCGTAAAAACATTTTTTTATGAGTATCGCTTTTACTTTGGATTCAAACATGTCATTTTTTTCTATACATTTTATGTTTTCTGGTAAAGTGTTGTAAATTTTTACCGCCTTTAAGTAAATAATGAAAAATATGCATTATAACTCGATAAAACAAGCAAAATAACCACGCACAAAGATATCTCAGAGGGCGAGTCCCCTCCCCGTGGGTTCTAAAATGTACAAATCAGACTATACTGTCGCAATCGAAGATCTCTCTAGAATCTGCAGAGCATACGAATATCTGTCGAGGCGGGAATCAAACCCACTCATCAACCTGCTGCGTCACAGGGGACAGAATGTTATTGTGCATACATTAATTACAGCTCATGCATTTTAAGATTGTGCATCACCTCTAGCGTTTCCCACTCCTTATTATTGTCTATTATATTCTGGGGAATCTATTGTTTGTTGCATATTTATTGTCTGACTGCTGAATTTTTTTAGTTAATACATTGACTGCCCAATAAACACATTATGCTCTTGCTGACACAATCATTAAGAACGATGTGTGTTATTTAAAAACGTTTTGTTTTATTCTATCCTACTGTATGACATAATATATGTGAAAGTCTGTCTGAATGTTTGTTACCACGTATCTCCGTAACTACTTAACTTATTTAGATGAAAATTGGTATGTAGATAGTATAGGTTCTAGAATAACACATAGGCTCATCTTATTTTGTAAAAATTAACTTCTGAGGGAGTTAAAACGGGTGTTAATAAAGTTCCTATGGAAAATTATTATTCCTTGGTTCGATTAACTCAAAACAAAAGAAAACTAAACTAAAAAAGGTGTAAATAAAGTACAAAGTAAATAATTTATAACTTTTTTTTACAAAACTACCCCTGGTTGGTGGTTTGAATTGCAATAAATTTGTGAAAATCGTATGAAAAAAAAATATTCCCTGGTTCGCACATTCACTCAAAACAATAAATCTTTATGTAAATAATGAAACACGTATGTACTATTATTGTAACTTGATTCAAACAAACAAATCGTCATGCACAAATTGATCATAGAGCGCGCGTCCTCTTCCCGCCGCGCCGGCTCTAAAATGCAAAACCCCTAAAATACTTTCGCAATCCAAAACGTGCCCTCCCACCACAGAATCCAACCGAGCGGTGAGCGTAGCGTATGTTTTAACCGTTCGATTTTTTTTTTAAATTTACGCTATATGCTTATTGTTCTCTATTTGAGACATAAACCACGCGGGCGAAGCCGCGGGGCGCAGCTAATATAAATAAAACCGGCCAAGTGCGAGTCGAACTCGCACACGAAGGGTTCCGTACCATTATCTATAAAAACGGCAAAAAAATCACGTTTGTTGTATGGGAGCCCCCTTAAATATTTATTTTATTCTGTTCCATTTTTCGATAAAGCGTCGAGCTATCAATGACGAACATTATCATGCCGTGATAAACGGACTATTTTTGCCTTATATTAAAACCTGCGATCTCCAGGATATTTAGTACCAGCAAGACGGCGGGAAAATTTAAACAATATTTAAGTTGGCTGTCCAGATCCTGTGACATCACATTGGGACAATGTACACTATGTACAGTCCAAAGTCTACATGTAAGGATAAGTTGAGAAATCTAATTCCACGTGGACGAAGTCACGGGTAACAGCTAGTATAAGATATTACTTATAATAATTGATGTAGAAACTCTCTTACAGTGAGGACAGTACGTAAAGATGAGCGCAAATACTACGAGGCTCTCATTCAGACCAGCATACAGCGTCTCATGCTGTATCCCTACCACTTGGCCGATATGATTGTCAAAGGTAAATTAAATCATCCACTTTACACTTAAGGCTCTTTTCCTGTCACGGTGGGACTGGGTTCCGCCCGCGTGCAGGCCACCCAACTTATAATTTCATATGTTTTTCCTATCACGCGGAACGCGGATTGCTCGAAGAAATAGGTTCCCTGAGTAAAAAAGTATTATTCTATTTATTCTGCTTGTTACACTAATAGAAGATATTGGACACGTATTTTTTCTTTTGTCAATCAAACAAAAAATGCCTAAGATAAAGCGCGTCAAAGTTTGGGAGAGGGGGCTCGAGACGTCACGCGGAACTTTAACTGGCTAAATCTTCATAACTTTTTGTTTGATTGACTAAATAAATGAAACAGAAACACGTCTCCATTATCTTCTGATAATCTAAAAGGACTAATTAGATTTTTTTAGAAAACTAGCCTGGACCAGGTCTGCTCGTGGGCGGGAAAAAAAATCTTTCGGATTCCCGAGACTCCAAGGGCTTTCTTGCAGGATTTAAAAAATGCAATATTTTTCTCCCTATTATATTGATGACAATATAAGTTATCTAGTACCCATAATAAAAGCTCTACTAACTTTTGGGCCTGATAATCCTGTGTGAATCATCCAGCATTATTATTATTTATTTCATTATCATCATCAGCCTAAATTAGTCCACTGCTGAACATAGGCCTCCCCTTATGAGCGCCATAGTGCCCTGTCTTCAGCTTCGTCATTCCACCTTGTCTGAGGGCGTCCTACACTACGTTTACCGAGTTACCTACTTATTTATTTAAATTATGGCCTCCAGACATCCTCCTACAAGGCTGTCATTATTGCATAATCTGAATCTTAATGACTGAGACTTGTCTGGTAATTCAATTCTTGTTCTTAATGCGAATACAGTTTCCTTTTGAGGTAAACCACAAACATGTCATTTATAGCAAAATAGGTTTTAAGCTATTCAGTAGGATTAACGCCAACAAGGAAATGCTTTTTGTCCGTCTCGTTTGCATAGTAGGTACGTTAAATCTTAAAATCTTTTCATTTAACGCATTAGAGCCCTATTTCATTAGGACAACAGCAACATGTTGCGCCACCAGTCGCGCCACCAACAAAATCTGTCCAGTCCTGTGGAGGGTACCTCACCTGGTATCAACTTGGTAGCGCAACCAAATTTGTCTTTGGTCCTTAACCAGAACTTTCGGGTTTGAAACAGGTTTGCGCGTAATGATTTTCTGTGTTATCAGCAAGGTCTTTCCCACAGTAATTTTAGGGCGTGTATAGGCCCGGCCGTACATTAGCTACTACCTCATAAGAAACATTTGTTTCCGCGATACAGCAGCGCGACCACGGACTTTCATGATGCCGGGTACAGACCAAGCGAGCGAGAGCAAGCGAAGGCTAACGAACGAACGCAAAAGTACCAGTGTGGACGTCATTGCGAAAGCAAGCTAGTCCAAACAAGGGCCTTCGTTCGTCTTCAGCCGTGCTCCGGTGGCTGTCGCTACATTAAAGCAATATGGAACGAACGTACCGATTTTCAAATCCCAATCGTTTGCACTCGCTCGTTCTCGCTCGCTTGGTCTGTACCCGGCATGAGAATCAGTTTACATCGAGATCGTCGCTGGCGTCTATAAAATTCGATAAAAACAGACCATCCGCATCGAATTTTATCTACACTAGAAAAAATATCGTTGCCACGAATGTAATGGTAATACGTTAGCTTATGACACTAATGTAATAACAACTCTAACCGCATGTTTTTAAAGTTTCAAATCAGATTAATATTGCAGGTTTAAGAATCACTCCGTTCATCTACTACGTGGAAGTGGTGGCTCTTCTGATTGAGCTAGAGAAGAGCTACGATACGATGCCCAACTTCACTGCGGCTGACTGTAAGTAAATGTAACATACGGTACAGGTAATCAGTCTTCGATCTATGCTTCAGGTCCTATACTACCCTACTGCCGCCTGAGACACAGGTTTATTTAACCTAGTTCAGGCAAATGTATTATTTCAGACCTTATGAATGTAAGAAAATTGACTCTTGTAATCCATTTAGTCCTTAATTGTTTTTGAATAAATTTATTTATTTATTTTATTTAAACCAACTCCGTCGGACCTCTATATCTTCCAAACTACTTATAATTATGGTAAAGTTCAGGACTTACTCTATCGATCATGTTTCGAAAACACGATTCCATAAAATTTTCTCGATGGAAAAAAAATCGCAGTTTCCTCTAAATTTTTACTAAAACATTAATTTCTCAATAAAACAGAAGTTAAGATCTTGAGAATAATCATGGCAATTGAACTAAGTATAAAGAACATTTTATTTGTTGCGTTGTTTTCAAATAATGTCTTAATAATAGATAATAAGCAAAAACTAGATTTTTGGGTTTGCGTTGCTATGCTCTGTCCCGCTCCTATGAACGCGAAATCCTATGTCTATCCTTTTCATAAAAAAAAATGATTTTGTATAGGCCCTTATGTAATGCTTTTCCATGGCATAAACGTCACTGACTACATCTGAGCTAGCTTTCATAATACGGGCCTTAGTCTAAGCAATAAGATCAATAAGATCGTTTCACAAGCCTTTAATTATTCGTAATAGTAAATTTTTTACAAGGGACTAATAACTGGATAGTAAATGATAAACTACTTATGAAAAAAAGCGTACGTTTTAGTCAGATACCACGTAAACGAAGCTGCTGGCAGACCCTTGTGTGCAGTAGGTCAGCCTTATAGGTTTTTAGGGTTCCGTACCTTAAAAGGAAAAAAGGAACCCTTATAGGATCACTTTGTTGTTCATCTGTAAACCCTCTTTTCTCAGGAACGCGTGGAAGTATCGAGTTGATTAACATCATATACTCAGGTCCGTAACTTCTTGGAGCCGTGTTGGAAATCAAACCTCTAAGTCAATGCAATTAAAAATTACAGCCAATTTTGGGCAAAATTTTTGAAATTTCTAAAAGAATCCTCATGCATTCAAAACCTAGTCTAATCTATAGGGTACTTCCCGTTGACCTATAATCATAAAATTTGTCAAGAAGCAAGGTCTTTTACACAAGAAAATCTGAAAAGCGTAAATTATTCACAAAAAAAAATTGTTTCTCGCAATGGACCAAATTCTCTAGCTATAGGGTATCTATTTCTTGTTGACCTAGAATCATGATATTTGGCAAGAAACAAGGTCTTGTAATTATACTGAACCCTCGTTGCGCCTGTCCGACTCGCGATTGACGTTTTATTTATTATTATAGTGGTTTCCCACACTTAGGAAAACTTCTTTTTCCCGTTTTTGGTTTTATTTAAGTCCCGGCGAGGTTGGGATATTATTTGATTTCTAATGCCGGGTACAGACCAAGCGAGCGAGAGCGGGCGAATGCAAACGATTGGGATTTGAAAATCGGTACGTTCGTTCCATATTGCTTTGATGTAGCGACAGCCCCCGGAGCACGGCCGAAGGCGAATTAGGGCCCTTGTTTGGACTCGCTTGCTTTCGCAATGACGTCCACACAGGTACTTTTGTGTTCGTTCGTTAGCCTTCGCTCGCTCTCGCTCGCTTGGTCTGTACCCGGCATTAGACGTTTAGTTTATATTTAAAAGTCTGAAATTATCCTCGGTTGATCATTAAGCCTGCATAACTTAATTGATATGGATATCCTTGAATTAAAATTAGATTTTGAAAGTTCATTAATGTTAGTGTCAATTAGGCAGGTTGGTGACTGGTGACACATCATTATATTTAGGATAGAACTATAATAGTAATTTTTAATGTTTCTGAAATTACTTTTGAGTTGTTTCTGAATTGGCAGACTTACTCCAGAGCCCTGAGGCCGATTGAAGAATCTTTAATTGGTTAGTATCGAGACGTGATCGTAACGTTTTACTTACACGTGCATGTATGCAAGCATGGTCTGGATTTCCTGTCTCGACCGAATCGTTCATATATTCTACTTATAAGTTAGCAAACCTGCAGTTCTGACTAAAGCTGCAAAATCTTTCCCAGGTCTCCGTCTCCTAGGCATAGGGAGAAACGAGTACCTAGAACTGGTAGCCAAGTCTCGGTCGCTCGGGCGACGCGGCCGGTACAAGGCGATCCGGTTGCTGCTGCCGCGGGTTCCTCTCAACATCCCCATGCAGCCCTGGTGGAGAGTCGAACTTGGATATGTGCTGGAGGAAGATGTTAAGGTGATCTGAACCTAGGTGTAAACTAGTTAGAGCTTAAAATAAAATTGCACCTTGAGAATTAAACTGATTAGTAAGAATTTTAAAAGCTACTGATATAATTTAGACGGTTTGATTTTCGTGGAGCAAAATAGTGCCGATGCTTTTATTAAAATGTATAAGTTAATTATGGGAATATGCTAAGGTAATTTAAACCTTCTCAAATGCTAGATATAGCTCATAATCATAAATTTACTTAACGTTCAAATTTTAATCTTACAAAAAACAAAAATCATTAAGGTTTTGCACCGAGTTTTGCAGCACAGTTTCAACTTACGCGCCCTCAAGCATTCCCTTGTCGTTTGGTACATGTGACGTTTTTGTTCAAGCCAATTTATCATTCGAATGGATATGCGCTGAAGAATGTTACGGTAATTTGTACCTTTTCGTGTTAGGATAGGGCTCAAAATAAATAATATCGATGCTATCATCAATGCTAGAAACACGACACCTAAAATTCGAAACATAACTGATAACAACTACAGCTGCTAAAGTCAAACTTCCAATAATTTTATGTTCTTTGTGTTGAAGTTGAAGTGTTGAACTAACGCATGTCTCGCTCCCTCCCACTATAGCCGTTGAGTGAGAGCGAGAGGGCACTAATCGACCTTCTCATCGACCGTGGTTCTCAAACTGCCGGCACGCTTGACTATAATACCGTGAAGACTTTGTACAGGTGAGTTTTGCATAAGCGTTTCTGACTGCTGGCAGATACTTGATGCGGCAAGCTGAAGACAGTTGCTATGGCGCTCATTAAGGGAGGCCTATGTCCAACAGTGGACTGCTATAGGCTGATGATGATGATTCCAATACATGTCATGTTAGTGCATGACATGTATTTGATATCGAACGAATGAATAAATCTTTAAAAAGAAAGCTTGTTAAAAGGAGTAAGGATGTGTTAACAAGCGAAACGCAATCGACCAATCAGGACCCAGCGGGATTACGAGATGTTTATTTCAATGTGATTGGTCGACCGCGCCCTAGTATAACAGTGCAAGTCAAATTGCATCTTATCAAACTAACAGTAAATTTCAAATTCCAGGCGTGGCCTCATCTACCTAGACGTGCCAATCACAGCGGCCGACAAAGTGTCCGTACCACCGCTGAAAGGATTCGTCATGAACAGGATAGCTGGAGATTACTTCGAAACCCTTTTGTACAAAGTGTTTGTTTCTATAGACGAACATACCAGTGTCAGTGACCTGGCTGCTGTTTTACAGGTATGTAGCTTATTACCTGAAGAATAAAGCTTAAATTACAGGCTGACAATGTGCCCGTATCGCCACCAAAAAGATTCGTTACGAACAGGACAGCTGGATACTACTTCGAGACGTTTCTATGCAGTGTTTGATTTATAGATGAACATACCAGTGTCGATGACTTCGCTGCGGTTTTACAGGTAAGTGACTTCACACAGCGTGGCGAGCGAAGCGACCCGCACTTTGTGTTTTGACACGCTGCTGTACCAGTGTAGCGAGCGAAGTAAGCCCGACCCATTGTGCGAAGGTGTACCTTCGCACAATGGGTCGCGCTGTGTGTGACACACTCTCCGGCTGCTTCGTCCTAGTTACCGGCTACCCGAATTTTCTTATACTATTTATTATAAAATTTTAATAAAAGGATTATTATAAAAGGTTCCAGGTTATTAATAACAATGTTGTCCCCAGGTGGAATGCGAGCTAGTGAAACAAGCAGTGTCGTTGTACTGCCGGCTCGGGTTCGCCAACAATCTACAACCGCCGCCGGTGGCGCCGCAGCACGCGTCGTGGCGGGAGGCCGTCACTACGCACACACACCAACCGTTAGTATCAAGTAATGCGAGTCTCAAGTAATGTCGTTGTACTTGGCGTGTAGTTGAAGAATTCTGATGCATTTTGAGGTGTTTTTAATGAATAAATGGCTACATGTCTGATGTCTGTTTATCTGTTTGGTCAGTGATATGAATGCTATTAATAGATGCTAGAAGAGAATACGTAGAACTGATGTATCCTCTCATCTAAAGTTCTTACTTTCTGTTCAACTCCGAAAAAAAATTGGAAATACTTGCAACATCGACGTGACGTACTAACTTTTAAAAAACTTGTTAGATTAAACAAGCTTTCGCCTATCTAATATCTTCTATACTTTTAATCCAGCCTTGCGAAAACCGAAGTAACAAAGTTATACATTATTTTTTACATAATTTAAGTTTGTTTTTGTAAATTTCAGTTACAGTCAAATATCACCACTAACGCCTACATTCGAGCAGAGTTTAGACGAAGACGCGATACAAATGGAGCCTGTCCTTCTCACGCAAACACCGTCAACGTCTCGGCAGGTGAGAGAATATCAACCTTATTTCACTATCTTCAAAGTTGTATTTAATCGGCAAAAGAAACAGAAACTAGCCTGCTCTATCTGTACCAACAGAACTAATATTACATTACACAATTTTCTTCAGCTCTCAACAAATATATTTCTTACCAAAATCCTACTGGCTTTTATTTTAAAAGTTATCAAACACTTCATGTGCTTAATAACTTTTAAAATGACTCAAATGACATGAATTTATGATGACTTTTATTTTAAAAGTTATCAAAATAAAAGTCATTTAAAGCAATGGAGGCTATTTCCATTGCTTTAAATGACTTTTATTTTCGCTGCAAAATATCGAGTTTTATTTGAGGTGCAATTTCTTAACATAATTTATGAACTAAGCTGGTTTTACTATAATTTTATTTAAATTATTATTCGCATTGTTTGAGTAAAGTACAATACATGCTTTAGTCTTCAATAACTGCCCTTCTAACCTTGCTATTGTCTGGGCCTTCAAGTAGACATAGACATAGACTCGGTCAGCAACCCACCCATTACTGCATCTCTTCCTCAACGTTTTAGTAATGTACTAAAACGTTGAGGAAGTTTGAAATAAGTAGAGTACTGTCAAATATATTTAACCTTATATCGTCGGTTGTAGATTATATTGGCGTAACTAACAAAACATGAGTTTTCAGTAGCATTCAAAGCTTTTTTTCATAATGAATTGAACATAACTTTATTCGCATGTGACCTTTTATGGATCATTTTTGACAGAAATGCTTATAATTCATTGAATTTTCTAGTAGATTTTTGGATATAAATTTCAGTTACAACATAATTTCGAAGGAAATCTGAAAAATTCAGCTGCTACTATATATAAACACAGCTAAAATGTGTAGCGTAACTGACTTTTTTTAAAGCTAGTTTTTTTTTAATATGTTTTTCAAAAGAGCTGAAAATCTAAGAAAACTGTATATTATTCAACTCATTTTACGTGTTTTGTCAGTTACCTCAATTGAACCTGCAACCGACGATATGTAGTCAAAATAAATTATATTTTGCTTGCAGAGCTACCACGAACCCCCAGAAAATTCATCAAACAATGGTGGTCAAAGAGTGGCTGTTCTATTCGACTCAACGCTGGCCGCCTATTTGATGATGGGAAATCTTTCACCAGTAAGTTTTCGTATTGTATTAGTCACTCATTAACTAACTCAAACTAGTAGTTCTGCGAACAGCAGAACTCGCGAGCACAAACTCACTTTGAGGAGCTATTCTGCTCCTCAACCTGAAGACAGACAGATCAGACCAAAGTTTTATGAGACTTAAAGTTACCTACCTTTCAAAAAAACTATCTTTCAAATAAAAAAACATTAGAAAAAACGAATAGAAAATAGACCCTTGTCAAAAATCCCCGACTACAAAAAAATATTAATGAATACGCATTGTAAGTATCCCTTTAATCAAAAAATTCCGACGATAAAAAAAAACTAAAGTCGCAAAGTTTCATCCAGATAGGTACAATAGTAATAATACGATCTGTAGAGGTTTACCAACAAACATACAGAGTAAAGCTAATTATGTCAGACTTGAAGCGTCCGCTTCTCTCTCGGTCAATTAAAATTAAGCTAATGTTATCTTTCAATCAGGATCTCAAAAGCCATGCAGTGACTTTGTTCGAAGTTGGAAAGCTGTGTGACGAAAGCTTGGACAGCTTACTTATGGAGCTAGATAAGGTAACACAATAAAACGTATATATCTACAAACATATTTGTATGTAACTTGAGGTCGGGCATTGAGTAAGCCCTTATAGTTTTTGTGGTTTGCTTTTTCTTAAGATCTGATATCTTTTAATATACACACAAGAAGACAATCTAGATCATAATATCATGTCATGCTATATTTTTAAACTTTTTAAATTGGGAGACTTATTGATCTAAGATTATTTTAGGTCGTAGCTGACCCAGAAATAGAAGGCGAAGCGAGAAGGTACCTAGCAGCAGCCGCCTGCCTACGAATAGCGCTACGGTCTCTCAGACCCAAATTAAGGCCGCTAGACCTACTGCGATGTGAGGCGTTACATGCCTTGGGAGCGCCTGCCAGAACCAGGCTACTCACTACTAAGTACAGGTGAGATTATACTGGAATCTAGTCGAATAGTGCCCCAGTTCTGAGACCCAAACAAAGGCCGCTAGACCTACTGTGACATCAGGCGTTACATGCCATGGGAGCGCCTGCCAGGACCAGACTACTCGTTACTAAGTACATGTGAGATTTTCTACTACTGGTAGAATTACGCTGTGGTCTCTGAGACCCAGACTAAAGCCCCTATCTCTAAAGTAGTAATTTTTAAGTAGGTCTCCCATCTGCGAGATCTCCATAGTAACTTAGCCGATCTGCTGTACTTGTGTGTTACAGACTAGCGATATCAACGGCCCCGCTATGCCGAGAAGCGCGCGCCGGGCTGGCGGCCTCCGCGTTACCGCATATAGGCCCAGCACCCGGCGAGGCAGCCACGCCCTGGATGCGGCTCTATCTGTACCACGTGGCGGGCTACGGACCACCTACCCTCCTACTGACAAAAGGTCTATAACACCATCTATAACTCGCAAAGTAACTTCACGTGGTCTGACAAAGAAACAAATGTTGGCATGTTTGAACTTGTTCAGAGTGTGAGCTCGAAACGCTCACCACGTTTCGAGCTCACACTTTTAATGCGCCCTCGAAACAGGCGCACTAAAAGTACGTACTAATAGACTATCGAACGTGGTGCGACCGTACCACCACCGCTAAGTACGGTGCGCTCTGAGCAACTGAAGCTCGCACAGTATAATCGCATTGTCCAGTGGTTTCGTTCCATCCGAACACACATTAAGGGTGCGCAAACGACGCCATTTCGTGAAAAGGATAGGCGTAGGATTTCGCGTTCATAGGAGCGGGACAGAGCAGGGCAACGTCATGTTTTTGCTTATCATCTCAAATTATTCAATTTGTTGTGTTCAATTGCATTAAGTAGAAAAAGTAAACGATTACTCAAATAAAACATTAGTCTGGATATGTAATTCGAAATAAATAATATGGTGTTGTCGCTGATAATTTGGAGCATTTCAACTAAAACCGTTTTTTTATACGAAATTTGTGTTATTATTATAAAAGAAAACAATTTATTTTCATAAATTCTATTCGATTACTCGGCTTCAACAAGTTTTTCCTTACCTACGGTATTTTTTTATCTGAACATTTACGTTCGTTACCATCAAACTAAGTGTTTAAAAATACCCATTATGCTTGATTTTTTCATTAGGCGCACTCTTAATAATAAATAATAATGTGCGGCGGCGCCTCGTTCTCCACACTATCGCTAGCCCTAGCTTCTCAAATGTATTTATTTAAATATGTTTGTACATTCTTGAATTAAATTTACACTAGTTATTGTACCAGTTAATCAAGAATTTTTCAAACTAAATTAAAAAAAAGTACTATTACGACAGCCAGTCACGTATTTCTACGCTGCGCTGTGCAAATCGCATCTTGCTTCGCGTGTAGCTTTCGCTTTCGCGCCGTCAATCAGGACCTTATGGCAACTTCATTTATGTTATTAACCATGAATGTGAGAGGGTTAACAATGAACCTTGTTATTTTTCTACTTTGTTTACAGATTTTGGTCGTTCTGAAGCAATTTCTTTGACAAAACCTTGCATCCCCAGGTAGCTACCTCCGCGCCGTGCCCCGCCTACTCCTCGGCTACTCGCGCCTCTCAGTCTGGTGGTGGGGGGCGGAGGCGAGCGGTGAGGGGGGCGGAGCGCTGCCCGCCGCCGCAGCCCTGGCGGCCGCCAACACTGCGCTGCGGCGCGGGCCCGTGCTGGTGCAGGCGGCCGGCGTGAGGCAGCCGCTCGACGTCAGACATGTGCCGTTCCCTCCGCAAGCTGCCGATACAGGTCAAAAGAACCATCAAAGCTTGTAAAAACAAAACAAATGCTAGAGATATAATTACGACGAACGTCCCGTTTGACGTCTATCAGTCATCAATAAAGCCAAATGTCCCTTGACAGAGGTGCTCAAAGTGATTTCTGTAGTATGGTCGCTGATATCGCAAAGTGGCGCATGTAATGACATGTAATGCCTAAGAAACTGCTCGGCCGTGTATTCCCTTCATTCGTTCGGCTACTCCTGCCTTAGATTTATAGTAGAAAAACGAAAATAGCGATTTAGCAACGTGACACAGGTGTGTGACACAGTTCAAACAAATTCACTCACAACATTTCGTCATTCGTGATCCAAACTTGTTTTGCAACTTGACGTTTTAATGTTTACAGAGAACCAAGTTTTCTGGACGCGGCACGCTGGTTTACGAAGACTCCTCAAGCGACTGCGTTTGTCGCGTAGTGCTGGCTACGTCACGCTCGCGGACATCGGCGTGCCGGACCTCGGCTGTGCTAAACCGCCCGCAAATGTGCAGTTAGGTATGTTACATTTACATTGAGACTCAAACTTGAGATTGTTTTGGCATAGTGTTTGCTGGCTTCGTCAGTTTTGCAATATTGTTCATTGTAATTGGTTGAATCTCACAAGCTGTCTCAATGAATAATCTACTTATTCAAAGGAACGTTTCTAAAGATGTCTGTTGATGCGGAATAAATGTTTACTGTTTGCAGGCCTATGTTCAGCTGTGGACTACTATAGGCTGATGATGATGATGATTTGCAGATATTGGTTGTTCCGGACGTTCTGTGTGTTTTCTATTGTCCAGTATTATTTATTTATTTGTATTACACATAGCTTCTGCCCGCGGCGTACGCGCTATTCTGATCCGTTCAGCTGCTTAGGCGTGAAAAGGTAACAGACAGACAGAGTTTTTTTCGAATTTATAATATTAGTTTGTATTAGAACTAGGATTTAAGTTAACCTTGATGTAATATACATGAATAAAATAGTAAAATAATCGATCACGTTCTTTCCAGTGGCACCGAGAAAGCGAAAAGAAACATGCGGCATCGCTAAGCCCGTGGAACCAGATGACAAAGCTCGCCTCCAATCCCCCATAGAATCGCACTTCGCTGTCACCCCTACCACGGACAGCAAGAACAGCTCACCAGCGAACGGATTCACCAGCGTCGAATCAACACAACTCATGTGCGAAGAACTAGACAACCTAGCACTAAACGATACCAACTCTATCGTACACAGCAAAGAGTCCATAATCGACGAACTAGTCCCTATCCACTCATCTTCAACCAGCATCGACGATAAAAGCGACGAGAAATCTCGCATTTCATTCGATGAACTCCTACCTGTCTCAAATACAAGCTTGAACGAAATCACACCTGTACATAGTAGTAAAGACTTCGGAGATAAGGCTCACAACCAGTTGAGCGATTTGTTGAGTCCGGCGGATGAATCTATCTCGATGTTCACTCAGCTGTCGGATAAGTTGGCGGAGATGTCGACTGAAGATAGCGGGGTCGATACAGCGCATAACGCCTCGGATGACGAGGCTTGTCGCCCGGAGGTTGGTGTTTTGAACTTTATTTCTGGTTACTTTAAGTCTAGATTGAAGTGTGTGAGTATTCGAAGGAATAGGATTCTATTACTGAGGCATAAAGCCAGCTCTTAAAGTCAAGTTGCACTGAATACGAATCGAAGCCAATTTTTGAAGATTTTGATTGTATATCGACTCCTTTCCCCACAACGTAAAGCTCAAAATACGTTTCTTATTATAGAAATGTGTGCCTTGTTGCCCCGTATGGTTTGTTGGTGGTAATTGTAAAACCAACCAAATGGTAATTTGAATTATCTTACTACAGTAATAGGATTCATTTTTCCATGTGTTTGTTGCAGAAATGGACAGTACTAGACCTTCAATTCGGGATACCTCTGTTTGACGAAGCGATTTGTGAAAGTATTTGTAACTGCATAGTTGAAAGGATAGCTAAGCCTGATTTGTAAGTATTCTGAAATCGACTTTATTACCTTACTCTAGGGCGCATTTAGCCGGCAGCGCCGCGCCTTTGCCGTGGTGGTTGTTGTGCAAGATAAGAATGGACACTTCCACCTCAGCCCGTGGATGTCGTAAGATTCGATCTCCAGAAGAATAGCGCAGTTTCCTTCCGCGCGTCCTGCGTCTTGCGTCTGCGTCCGCGGCGAGAACAAATCAAAGAAGTTGTTTGAGCGTGCCATGAGTCGCCGCGACTTGCGGAGAGATGACATAGCGACGCCAGTCGCAAGACGCAGGACCCGCCGCAAGACTCATCGCCCGATGTTCAGTTCAGATTGATCATGTTTGATTGAAAATTAACTTTAGCATCTCGAACTTACAATGGTATTTACTTGTTTCAGATTGGACAAAGTGAAAGAGGACAATGAATTTGTATGCTCCGATGTATTGAAGTTTGTTTCACAATGTCAAGTAAGTATTCGTACGTATACCTACTGTTGGAACTCTTCTTAACATATTCCCGGAGGTGGGCGTTGCGATCTGCGACACAGTATTTTACTTGTGCAGGTCGCATCGCTTCCTATTTTTGTTACTGTGTAGGTATACCTAGTTTAAGTTCCTAATAAAGACTTTTTACTTTGTTTAGATATTGATTTATTTACGGATGATTTATTTTAGACCGGGCCGTACCCGGGGCGTACAGTATACATGGCCCGGACGGGGCACGGATACACACATCTTGTATGAAGCAGTTTATATTAAACAGTGCATGATCCGTGTCCCGTCCGGGTCCGTCTACTAACTTCTCCGTACTAACTGCTCCGGCCGGCCCTGGCCTCGGCCCGGCCCGGAACCAGCCCGGTCTAATATAAATCACCCTTATCCTCGCATTTATTTATTTAGGAAAGACAATCTACAGCTCTTAAATCTAGATGATACAAATCTTATAATGATACCGACAGATACATTAACGACGTCCAATCCAATACTGTGTTACATATTTATCTCACTAATATTATAAACGTGAAAGTTTAGATGGATGGATAGATGGATGGATGTTTGTTCCTTTATCACGCCAGAACGGCTGAACGGATCTAGATGAAATTTGGCACAGACATAGATTATAGTCTGGAATAGAACATAGGCTACTTTTTATCCCGGAATTCCCACGGGAACGGGAACTACGCGGGTGAAAACGCAAGGCGCTGCGAGTTTGTGATATATTTATTTGTAATTTTTCAGTACTACCCTGGTGAAGACATGGGCATAGTAAAACGTGGTACTCTAGTTCCCCTGCCAAGGAAAAACCTAGCGTTCGAAAATGGAAGGATAACAGAGTGGATTGGCAAGTAGTGCCGTCCTATTCCAACCCGACTTGGCACGTAGCTATAGAAAGAGATAGGTGTATGTTGCGAGCTTCCTTAGAAAATGCTAGTACGCGTTGAGTTATTTTGTTTTAATTTGGACTTTATATCATTGTTAATAAAGTTGTTTTGTTGCATAGGTGATAAATACCCGCCATATTGAGAATTAGCGAAAGCCAATTACTGAATTTTAAAGACACTGCCTTTTCAGTTGAGCAATCGGAAGCTTTTTGAACCCATGTCCCTATGGTGATGGCACTTTACTATACAGCAATGTTTGGTTTAAAATTTGTCTGTTAATATCTGCTAAAACCCAAAGAACTAAAGTTTTGTACAGTTAAGTCGATATTAAGTTAACATGACGTTTGCATTGTTACTTCTATTCTGGATAAGGTCAAAAAACCTTGTTTGTAGAATTTTCTAGTATGTTGCGTTGATGTACGATAAACTGAAACATTTCTCTTCCATTCCACTTACTTATGTACCCTGTATAAATATAATTAAAAAAAAATAGAAAAATGTTAGAAAACCCAAAATAATGTAAGTAATGTATGAAAATGTTAAATGAAAAAAATGTATACCCAGTGAATGTGTAAAAAAACAAGAGTGAAGTGCGTTGTAGCGTGAAAATCATCTCCAACTAGACAGACCTCTGTCTTCCTTCGGTTTCAATTTGCTTCAACAACGCTTCATTGCACACACACCGAAATTAACCCCAACACTCATTTGGACCCAAATCAGGAGTCAGGTCGACTGGTAGACCCTGATCAGGGCTTAAGCGAGTCTACCGACCTAAAACCGAACCCTGATCTGGCTCCAAACGAGTGTAGGAATTAAAACGAAAATACGAAAATCTTGCAAATTCGAAAACGGACGACGGACGAATTAAGTAATGAAAGCTGTCAAAACCAGAAATTGTTTCGAACTTATACGATTTCCTCGGATCTTACCAGCGTCGTGAAATATTTTCCAACAATATTTTTCTGGTGTTGGGCTCCTCCGCTCGTTTAAGCCACTTTAGTATTGTATAGTTTATGAGCGTGGCTACGACTTGAAGGATATTATGGTTACGGTCATAAACGAGCGCAGGTATACCATTAGTTTTCAATAAATATCTGGGATTATAAACCCAATTCAATTACTGTGAATTCGTAGAAAGAAGTCGCGAATTGTTATGTAAAGGAATATGCCTACTGACCAGCCACGTACACGTATTTATGTTAACGTAAAAAGTGAAAGGCTGATTTAAGGAAACTTTCTTATCCATAATTGACCCTGGCTTGACCACAATCTCACCTATAGACTCATTCTATAAAAGTTCGAATTCGTACTCGAATTCACTCAAGTGACCAAATTCGATCGCTCCTTTGTAACCTTTTATTTGAAAAGTTCGAGTTTCAAGTATCGAGATGATTTGTGAATTCTAGACAGAACAGACAACACAGAATACCAATTTTGTCTACGTCATTCTTTAGCGTAAATGTAAAATCTCGCTCAACTTAGTTCATTTCATTACCACACTCGCCGCCGAGGCGCTACAAGCATTATCGAGTTTTACCTAATACAAAACTTTAAACTCACTACAGATTCAGCTTAGTGAGGTTCGAAATAAGTTTAAAGAATGAGCCTGCTGATGATAAGTGACAAGAAAAGAGAGTAAGAAGAAAACACTTATTCACTCTCGCCTATACCTAGAAATATTTCTTTGAAAGTTTACGTACCTACCAACGACAGAGTTTTATTTACTATTGTTGTATGAAATTAACTAAATTAAGATTTTTGTTATTATAGTGCCCCGCACTCTGGGTATCTCTAAGAAATGAAATAAGTTCCCAAAAAATTTCGAGATCCGTGGGACTCGAACCCGCGCCCCACCCTCAGTACGGGTGTGCTCTAACCAACTAAGCCACGAAATAAGTACTCGCCGACTCGAAAATCTCTGGGACTTCTTTTGGCGCGGGTTCAAGTCCCGCCGAAATCGAAAATTTTTGGGAACTTTTTTAATTTCTTAACAAAATTAACTATGTCAGTATTTAATTTAACCAATCTTGTTATTAGTTTGTCCTGGTATAGCGTTTTGCATAGGAAAATGTTTATCTGGGCATATCTTAAATTTTTATTTTTTGTTAATAATTATAATTTTTAATATTATGATAAATTAGTCAAGTAAACTTTGTGTCATAGACTTTAAAATATGATTCCAGTGACCTGTATTAATTACTTATGAAAATTTGCTTCATTATTATATTTTGCTCTTGTTGAAAAAGACAAGTTTCGATTTTAAATTCTTGACATCCAAATCTTAACGCATTCACTGCCCAGCATTTGTGGTGGCACCCTAAGAGGCGCGCCCCCGCAGCTACTCGGGCTCCAAGAACTACATGTGTGTCGTGCGTGAGCATAGAAATCTAAATAATAAGCAACTATTTAGATTTCTAGTGTGCAAGCAATGAAAGTGTTAAAGAACCTACTACAAAAGAGCTGTATTTAAAAAATCTCGGGTTTCCCTGTACATAAATCTTTTAGCATTATTTCCTGCATTCTCCGTTCCGCGTTGATGGTCTTTGTCCTTAACTTTTGTCGCCAGACTGGACGTGAGGTGATAAACACATGCTTTTAACTGTAGTTCTGTCCGTCCCCAATTATAATACTTACTAATTTAGACGTGGGGTTCCTACAATGATTGAGATTATTTTCCATTCCTTTTATTCTTATTAGTACCTATTGATAAATATTGTAATTTAAGATATGAATATATTTGTAAATAAAGAAATAAATGTTAATAACCAGTGTTTTTTTATGGTCTCACTGAACTTAGAAGTCTGATAAAGTAGGTAATAGGGAAGAATGAATTCTGAGAACGAATCGTCGATTGATAGTTTCGCCTAGCAAGTAATTCGTAAATTTTTGAGAAGACTATCTGATGGCAACAGAACCAATGAACAAAGAATAAAACCACCTGCCCCCCTAGCACGGGGATTGTTGTCTAGGGTAGAATAGAGAAAAATTACGTCACTTCGTCATCCAATGCGTAAATTATTTAAAATGGAATGCATTTCAACATCAATAATGTACGCAATGTATGGCGATGCAAAGTCATTATTGTCTATTCTACCCTAGACAACAAGCCCCGTGCTAGAGGGGGGCGGCTGTTCTGTAGCCACCGGGTGGGCGGTGAACCTTAAAAATTCGGGGCACGTCGAAAGTGTTGCCATTGAAAACCCTCCGACATCATTGCAAGGTTCAACTTCTTTGTTTTGTGGCATTTTCAAAACCTCCTCATTGTCAAAGTCAGATTGAAAAATGCAAACGTCATTTCATTCAGTCCGTCAATTTTGTTTTGATTGATAGTTCGATTCTCTCGATTTTATTTTGTCACCGTATTCGGCGTGATTTATTTATTGAAAAGTTACTGCAAGTGTGTATAAAATAGCTTTTTACGGTGGCTCTGAGGAAAGGAATCGATTCACAGATGGATGTGGATCCATTTGCGCTGGAGGTGGCGTACAGCGGCGAAATCTCCAGGCTGCCGCTGATCGACGAGTCCTCCGCACTCGGGCTGCAAGCCCCCAAGGATAAGTAAGCACCCTTTACCCTCTGAATACATTATTTCGCCGCTTTTGGCTCAGTTCTACCCATTGCTACACGCGTTCTTCACGTCTGTCTTCCGAATATGGATGCGGCCGGTTTTTCTAAAAAGTTCTATGTAGGCACCCACGCAACCGTTCCGGAACATAACTAATGGTTTTCGTAAGTTTTTTGACTGCCAATTCTTCCTATTAGTCATGCTTGAACTGACCTTTTACGGCAGAGAGATATAAAATAGTAATTAGGGACCTAGGTATGTGTTCTTAGCTTGTTATTTACTAGTGGTTATCATGACATTCTCCCACCAATTTAGTTGCCCACGACCACAACTGCTTGCATGTCAACAGCAATGATAATTGTAAATGCCCTACTATAGATATAATAAGTAGTCAGATGTACCTAGAGATGGGTTTATGCCGGGCATTTACTGGGCGCATTGAGTAAATGCCGAATAAATGTCTTTTTATGCCCTTTAAATGTCCAATCACAGGGCAGATATTATAATTTTGTTATCCATTATGTTCTTCATTCTTGCTTTTATAACTTACATAAAAATGACTTTTTTTAACATAGCTAAAAATAATTTGTAGATAGACTGAGGAAAAGTAAGTAGGACGTACCTATTTCATAAACAAGTGTACGAGATAAAGTAAATAAAAGTGAGTTTTCGTTTGTCTGTAGGTATTTGTTTGTGTTAGCTCGGTATGTTCGCACTGGTCATAGCGTGCAATGAAGTGAAGTTAGTACCTACCCAATCCATTGCTCTCGCATTGCACTACAAGGTACGAACTTCACTTCACTACGTTCCGCGCATCGCAGTCAGTACTTCCCCGAGTTTAAATCAAACTAAACTTGTTGGCGAGTCGCTAACTTGCTTTGTAGTTGTGATTTAGGCACGTAAAGATTGAAGTAAAAGACTTTGTCTGAGAGGTCAGACCTGAACAAGCAAATTGCGAAGATGGTACGGCGCGACCTTCGGAGCTCCAACACACGCCTCGTTGAAGAGGCGATAGAGCGAAACCGAGGGTCCAAAGTATTCACTCAGCAGCTTGGCAGGAGCCACCTGACGAAGCTTAAAACGCACGATGGGAGGACCGTATTGTCGAAGCCGGAGATCTCTGCCGAGATAGAGGATTTCTATGGCCGTTTATACGCTGCACATGCCCCTCGTCCTCTACGGGACGACCACGATTCCAGAGCCACCCTGACGCGCCACTACACCGACGCACTGCCAGACATCAGTCAAGACGAGATCGTGTTGGCTCTGAGGCAGCTTAAAAATGGAAAAGCCCCCGGTGAAGACGGCATAACTTCAGAGCTTCTGAAGGCAGGAGGAGCCCCTGTTATACAGGAGCTAACCTGTTTAACACCGTCCTTCACAGTGGGAGAACTCCAAAGGCGTGGAGCGGGAGTTTGGTGGTGCTCTTTTTTAAGAAGGGAGATAAAACCCTTCTTAAAAATTACAGACCCATCACACTCCTGAGTCACGTCTATAAGCTCTTCTCACGAGTGATCACGAACCGTCTCGCCAGGAGACTCGACGAATTCCAGCCACCGGAACAGGCCGGGTTTCGCGGAGGATATGGCACCATAGACCACATACACACAGTGAGGCAGATTATACAGAAGTCCGAAGAGTATAATCAGCCCTTGTGTCTGGCCTTTGTGGACTATGAAAAGGCCTTTGACTCTGTCGAAACCTGGTCGGTTCTGGAATCCTTACAGCGATGCCAAGTAGACTATCGTTATATTGATCGATCGATGTCTTTATAAAGCCGCCACCATGAGTGTCCAAGTACAGGGCCAGCAGTCTAAACCTATCCAACTGCGCAGAGGAGTGAGACGGGATGTTATATCCCCGAAACTGTTCACAAGCGCGTTGGAAGATGTGTTTAAGACTGCTGACTGCTGGACTGCTGATGTGCTGTGTGCTGGACTGGAAAGGTAAGGGCATCAACATAAATGGCGGTTACATCTCACACCTGCGATTCGCTGATGACATAGTCTTAATGGCGGAGTCGCTGGAGGAGCTGAACCAGATGCTGGACGGCCTAGCTTCAGCCTAGCGACGTATCGGTCTAGGGATGAACTTGGATAAAACCAAGGTCATGATCAATGGCCTCATTGATCCGGGACCGGTCGTCGTACATGGCCACCTTCTCGAAATTTTTTCCGAATACACTTACCTAGGGCAGATTCTGCAGTTTGGTAAAAACAATTTCGAGAAGGAGGCCAAGAAGAGGATCCAGCTGGGCTGGACAGCGTTTGGGAAACTACGTCGAGTCTTCTCGTCATCCATACTGCAATACTAGAAAACGAAAGTTTTCAATCAGTGCGTCCTACCCGTCTTGACTTACGGAGCTGAGACGTGGACACTCGCGGTAGGGCTTGTCCACCAGTTTAAAGTCGCCCAGCGAGCTATGGAGAGAGCTATGCTCGGAGTTTCTCTGAAGGATAGGATTCGCAACGAACACATCCGACAGAGAACTAAGGTTGTCGACATAGCTCAAAGGATTAGCAAGCTGAGGTGGCAGTGGGCTGGCCGAGAAGAACCCACAACCGCTGGGGTAAACGTGTTCTTGAGTGGAGACCGCGACTCAGCAAACGTAGTGTAGGACGCCCTCTGACCTTTTATTGCGAGACGGTGTATTTGACATCGACGTTCAAGCAACACTGATACTTGGGAAAGATAATTATTAGTGATATTTAAATAAATATAACAATAACATAATAGTACTCCTCGTGTATTTAAGTTTTATCAGCAACAAAACAATATATTTTGTGCTATTTATACATTTTCCCAACATATTTATATGTATATTTTATTCAAAATTATTCAAAAAGTCTAAAAACTACAAGCGTAGTTTCTGCCCTGCCATCGGGCATTTATTTGGGCAGAAACTCGTTTTTGCCCAATCTGCCCTGTTTATGCCCTTTTTGCCCAATTGGGTTTAAACCCTCGACCCATCTCTAGATGTACCTCAGCCTAATAATAGATAGTAAATTTACCTGGTCGAATCATATTGAGCGAGTCTGTAATAAATTGCGACATTTCCATGTTTGGCAGCAACTCTAAGGCCCGAATCATAAGAGCTTGCACAGACATTGATCTAAACTTAAGTAACACTTTTCTATTAAATACATATAAAGTACTTTGTACTGTGGTTGCCAGTACAATTTGGATTGTATTCTCTTGCAAATCGTTCTGGTTGCCACAGCAAGCCTAGTCTGTCTGTAGGCCAAGCACAGCAATTGTTCTCAATGTGCTCACAATGTGCCTTAACGTCGATAGAACAAGTGCGGATGCGGAAAAACTAATAATAACTGTGTAATTTTATCTTCAGATTGATATCAGTGCTAGACCAGGTTGAGATGCGGGTGGAACGGCTTCGACGAGACACGGTTAGGATTGTGGAGGAGCGGGACTCTCTGCTGTCCACTCTGGACAGCGTGAAGCATTCCGAGCTGCTATCCGATATATCTGAATGTAAGTTCAACCTCTATCTCATGTAACTTACTTAGACACTCCTAATTACTCAGCGAACCAAAGTGGTACCTATAATATGAAGATATGTGTTTAAGGATATATATGGCCTTCACTCAGCATTGTGCTGGGTGCACACTGATGTACACCCAGTGTTGATTTTCACTGAAGACCAGAGGGATCGTGTCACGTCACAATTATCAGGTGCGTGATATAGACATCTAAATAATTAGAAAGTGTATTGGTGTGTACGCAAAGTCTCCATTTTGCTCTATCCTGTGCAGTTCCCCGGCAGGCCTCTGCCTGTAGCTCTCGTAGGTCTACTCCAAGATAGATAGATAAATATTTCCCCATTTGCTAAACTTTGTTTGCCAAAAGATCTTTCCAGTGGTAGATAGTTATTACAGGCGTCCAAGGTGTCTTCGTTGTCCAGCATTATTTATTTAAATATTGTTGCAGGCGATAAGGATGACATTCAACGATACGCGGACCGCATCCTCGCGCGCGCCATGACAGTCGAGGTCGCAGTCAGAACGGACCGGGATCCATCGCAGGAGGAGGCTCTGCATCAGGTACTTATTTTTTATTTTAATATTTATAGTAGCCTTCAGCGAGTACACAAAACTTCCCCGCGCGTCTCCAAAATGTTGGCTGCATTGCCCCGCTCTGTACGGCAATGCTGATGCGCTGTGCTAGATACTCACCAGGTCTCGGGTCACGCGTCGATTCGACCAGACGCTCAGATTGTTTTCAAAACCCGGAGAACATAGGCACCTTGCGGTCCTAGGTCTCGACTCCCCGGGAGCAAATGCGTAGGCTCTGTCGAGACCTAATAGAATAACATAATAAATAATATTAAAAAAAAAACTTAAGTAGAATGTAATAAATAAAAATACTAATTACTGAAAATCATCAAACTCATCCATAGCAACGAATACCCCACGTAGCACAAATAGGTTCACTGACGACATCCCACGGGATTAAAAACTTTTACTGTAATAATTTAACTTTAAACATTAATATTTATAACAAAAACAAAGCAAAACAAACATGGCTATACTAAACAGCTATTGTTGTCAATAGCTATGGGAACGCAAGTACATAATACAATGTCGTTGTTCGTGTTATGTAGGTACCTTACGTGGCGTCACGGCTAGGTGCATAATGGTATGCATAAAATAACATGTTGCATGCATATACTTTATTGTCTGGCAAGTTGATTGATGAGAATGTTTATTGTAAATAGAACTGTTACCTTTGTTAGTTAACTTGTTTGTTTTTAGACAATCAACTACACTTCTTGCACTAGCGGACAAAAAATTTAAGTGAAGTTACAATCAGTAACACTATTTATGTTTGATAATAATTTATAGTCTAAAATTTGAATTGTCTAAGTGCATATTTTGTGAGCCTAGAGAAATGAAGATTCTGACTTCTTCTGAACAGAAAATGGATATTTTCAAAATCACTGTTCTATTTTTTGTGTTTTGCAATATTACCTTCTGTGTATGTTTTTACTATACGACTTAATTATCTACCTACAGCCGAATCGTAATGTAATGACTACATTATAGAATCCTCAACTTTAATGCTCATTAAAAAATAATACAAAAATCATTTATTTTTTCCTTAAAAATTATTTTCCGTTTAGTCAAAACGTGGGTTTTGGGACTCACTTCACCACTTTATTCTGCTATTTCGCGTGCTGTGTGATTTTTTGTTAGGATTCCTTAATAAATCCCTCTATTTTGAACTTCAACTTCCTTGCGCTACACTGTGGTTTTTGCCTACGGGCTGGCAAGGCATGTCACAGAGGACAGTCTCTAAAGATATTGCGCTTTATCACAATACTTCTAATTAATTTAGCTGGACGTTACCCTTCCCGATTTAGAGACACCCACCTATCCTACATTTAAGCGATATATCTCACTAATATTATAAACGTGAAAGTTTAGATGGATGGATAGATGGATGGATAGATGGATGGATGTTTGTTCCTTTATCACGCTAGAACGGCTGAACGGATCTGTATGAAATTTGGCACAGTGATAGATTATAGTCTGGAATAGGACATAGGCTACTTTTTATCCCGAAATTCCCACGGGAACGGGAACTACGCGGGTGAAACCGCGAGGCGCTGCTAGTAATAAATAAATAATTCACGCTGGACAATCCACCATCATCTAAGCCTTAAAGTAGGCAGAGATGGTGTTATGGTTACTAGATAACTGATTATAAGTACTTAAAACATTACATAGATATATTTTAACTATACAAAAAAAACACCTAGAACATCCGATCTGCAGATCGTTTAATCATTTGTCTTAAGACGGAAATCGAACCCGCAACCTCCTGCGTCGCAGGCATACCTTCACCCGCCGCGCCACATCGGTCGTCATGTGAATAATCAAAGAATACAGTGAACGTTTCGTTCCAGGTGAACATGTACATCGACCAGCTGGTAATGTCTGTACAAGACGACGGTTGCACGGCGCACGCTCGCTGCCTCACCTATATGAACGCTTGCACCAGCCAGCCAGATCCTAACACTGGTAAATATCTACACTAATCTCACTAATATTATAAACGTGAAAGTTTAGATGGATGGATGGATGGATAGATAGATGGATGGATGTTTGTTCCTTTATCACGCCAGAAAGGCAAAACGGATCTGGATGAAATTTGGCACAGAGATAGATTATAGTCTGGAATAGGACATAGGCTACTTTTTATCCCGAAATTCCTACGGGAACGGGAATTACGCGGGTGAAACCGCGAGGCGCTGCTAGTAATATTATAAAGAAGAAAAATTTGTTTGTTTGTTTGAATTGAATAGGCTCCGAAACTACTGGACCGATTTGAAAATTTTCGAAATAAAAAAGCTACAAAATATGAAATATCTTCCGTAAAGTGCGCAAATCCGATCCGCATTTGGTCGTTTCTTGGTCGTTTTAGTAACAAAAACTCTTCCATTTCAGGCACCGACAAGAACTTCGAGACCGCCATCCTCGGCTGCACGCTCGACGACCAGAAGCGCGTCAAGAAGCGCCTCCAAGGCCTGCTTGATTACTTCGCCAAACTCAACGTCACCACCTGCACGTGATCTAATACCCACGCAACTTTAGTATAGATAGGTTATCTATTGTAACAGGCTGCGGTTTCGACGGCAGCGGGGTGTTAAACCTTTAGGATACGCACAAATTGGCCTTTTCAGACGGCGTAGGTTACCCAGTGTGATAGCGAAAGCCGAGGGGTTAAACGGTATGGTCGACAGGATGACGCGCGATACTAAGCGAAATTTTACCGTTTTGGTGAAAATATTAAGGAACATGGCCAATAGGTTTTGTGGAAGCTTATTTTGCTTCTAAAGAGTGCCCTGTGAAGATATTGATTCTTGGCAGCTCCGCTTGCGCTTGTTGTCTTGGACGGCACCTTACAAATGAATGAGTTTAAAAAAAAAACGCCTACCGCTGTCGTCGAGGCCGCAGCCTTAAGAAGGCGTCGTCGTATAGCAACGTTGCAGCGTTCCCGCTCGCACGTTATAGCAATTATTTCCTAACGCTGAGCGTACTTTTCAGAAAGTTTTTTTTATATTTCGTACATTTAATTACATATGCTTTTAAAATAGCTATCAATGATAATGTTTTTGCATTTAAAAACTATTGAGGTTTTTTTCTATAGTTTATAACATTTTTTAAAGTACACTCGGGCACAAAATTTTAATAAAATGTTAGAATATGAGTGCGGTAAACCGACACGACGCCATCTTACACATTGCATTTTATAATTGTTGTATTCTCGTGCTTATTCATAATTATTTATAATCTTACTATAAGAAATGATGTTGCTGTGTTGGCTTGAAAAGTTGTCGAAGTGAAAACTAAGTTTATCACATTATGGTGGGTACAGACCATGCGAGCGAGAGCGAGCGAATGCAAACGATTGGGATTTGACAATCGGTACGTTCGTTCCAAAACACACTACAAGCCGACAGCAGCCGGAGCACGGCTGAAGACGAACGAAGCCCCTTGTTTGAACTCGCTTGCCTTCGCAATGACGTCCACACTGGTACTTTTGCGTTCGTTCGTTAGCCTTTGCTCGCTCTCGCTCGCTTGCTCTGTACCCGACATCATATTGATACGTCAGGTTCTAAGATTCTGTGAAACTTGAAGCGTATGGCGTATTTAGTTCTGTTTTTCGTGATTTTATGAGACAATACACTTGCTGCAATGGGCCTAACTTTACTCCGAAGAAACATATTTTAAGGTTTTTTTATTTATTATAGTACTCTGGGTAATTTCTAAGAAATTAATAAATCCCAAAACCCTGCGCTGAAGGGGAAGGTGCGGGTTCGAATCCCGTCGAGATCGTAAATTTTTGGGATTTATTAATTTCTTAAACATATTTTAGTAAATTGTGATTTCTTCTTACTACATGTCATTCTCCAGCCTCTCTCGAAGCGTAACTGTCAGACTGAAATTCCATGTAAGTAAAGGTCAGTAAGTAGGTACATTTCCAACAGTTTAAAAAAAAAACGTGCTTACCTTTTCTGTTATTAAAACCTGATCCGTCAGGGTTAATTGAATCAAGCTCGTGGGGAGTGAACAATTTGGAACCTTCTGAGTATCGCTATAGTTTCGCTGAATATAGCGATAGCTTCTTTGTGATAGCACTTTATTACGGCTAGTACTTATAATAAACATATCGAATGGTTTTTATACTTTTTTATTACATAAAGAGGCTAAATACTTTGGTATCCGAAATACCTCATATAGCCCACCCAATTTACTTTAAATACTAAACTAAAGTTAACACAAATGAATAAAGTAAACTTGCTATAATTTATTTTATAATTTTCACATGTGGTTATGTGACGTCAATAAATTTAAAAAATTGAATTCAAATAGGTAACTCATTGTTAAAAATTCCGAACATCACAGCAGTATTTTCGTGGATTGACCAAAACTTTGTTAAAAACAATAATGATAAAGATATCTTTGTTACAATGTTCTTTATTTTTTATTTCCTTGTCGAATATTGTCCTCTGTATTTAGCTCTTAGCATTATTTCAAACACAATTTCGTTGTAAAATATTCTTTATCTCAATAGTATAAGGTCTTATTCGCACCAACAAACATCATCATATTGTTGAGCGTGCTCATCAAATACAAACATTTTCTTATTTTAGCTACATACATACATAGAAAATGTTGTTTGAAAAAAAAAAAAAACATTTTTTTCTGATTATCTAGGGTGCATAACCCTTAGGTACAATTATATAATTGTTTTTTTTCTCGGTACCTAGGTTTTTTTTTTAATTAAAAAAACATTGGTTTTACCCCCCTAATGTATTTGTGAAAAGCATGGTTATGTATCAATGGAATGCTTGACTCTTCTAAAAATTATTTAAAATGGTGATAGAGAAGTTATGTAAAAACCAGCGTTCTCAGAATGATGGTAAACTTACCGCTAGTCGTAGGTACTTGCAATTTATTATTTTACGTAAATCTTAGTTCTTATGATAACTTTAACTATATTTTTGTACTTTTAATTTATTCTCGGAGACACCAAGGCGAAAGACATTATTGTTACTTAAGTATTTAGATTTTTATAACGATATTTCTAGTTTCATTGATAGTTTTGTCTGATTGGATTCATTAAAAAAAGTATATGTTGAAAGAGGTGGTGCCTTTTCACGACTTACAAAAGCTTTTTATTGTAGTCAATATCAATAATTCAAACTGATTAAAAATATTGATTTAAACAAGTTAATGTTACAAAAACATCTACCGCCTGGCTATCAAAAAAAAGCCAGGGTCACTTACATTATATGATGGTAAGAATGCTAAAAATAGTCCACACATCGAAATCTGTTCAGGCATTTAAAAGTTACGTTAGAAAAAAGCTAGACATGACCCCTGAAAATATGAACGCCGTTTTTGGACAGTCGTGTAAAAAGTCACTACTTGCTACATATATATAATACTATCTTAACAAAGAAAATTACAATCAAATAATAGAATTAAATAAAATCTAGTATTTACAATTGAAACAATTGAGCTAACTGCAGACTGTTGCAAACAATATAATACTATAACATTATAATAGTGCACAAACACTCGTGCCTATAATAACTCCTGTGCGCTAGGCAAGTCTCCACTGCAGCTGGCCGCTGCCGCGCCGTGGTCGACATTCAGCTAGCAGAACAATCATCGTCATCATCCTCAGTATCATAGTACTTACACTACCTAAATAGTTATTGATTGTACAAGCTCATTGTTCGATTTCACACATTTTGTGTGTTTTTGCTAAATGTTTAGTTCTTAATAGTATCTTGTGAGCTTTCCATTGAAAGGATGCATGTAATTGATTAGGTTCTAAATTGTAACTTATCATAATTCTTTAAATATAACTGCCTAATATTATTGATTTGTTTCATTTTAAATAGGGTTTTTTAAGTTGTTTGAATTTTTCTATTCACTTAGTGGCTAAGGAATAGGTACCTCATAAATAACGTGAGGTGATTTTGGGGATTTTTCGACGCCACTCTGCCCTTGGTGAGATGTCGTGAGATTTTGCTCTACACCTCCCCCTCTAATCTCACGTGGCATTTTTCAAAACGTGTATTTTTTAATGGAGGTAAATAAGTTATCTGTGTTGCATTGCATGTAAGACTTCTGAGAACGTAGTCGATCACAGTGACAAAATTGAACAATGAAATATTTAAGATTGTTCGTGGTATTTAAAAGTTGTTTGTGGTATTTTCTGCGTTATACAACTCCCGCGCCAACAACCTTAAGAGGCGAACATAACGGGTTGGATTGTCGAACTAGGCCTGCATCTAAGTATTTACGGGATCCCCATTGTAAAAAACTCGAATTGCATAAAATTCAAAATTTGGTTCCTTGAATGTGCAAACACGATTAAGAAAAAAATTGCGATAAAAAAAATCATGAAAGTGTAGTCAAGATTTCAGGAACCATGCGGTCTATTGAAATAACTTATTAATAATACAAAATCCTTTGCCTATCCCGTTCACTAAATGGCGCGCATTGCGCCCTCTTAAGTTGTATTGGAAAAAAATTACGTGATATTTGCCGAGACCCATCTCCCCACGTGAGATTGGGTGAGATTCGGCTCGAACCCCTTAAAAAGCCTCGCGTTATTAATGGACGCTCCCTAAGTGTAAGAATTTGTAAGTAGGTATATTTTAAATGAAAATAAAACAGCTTAAATTTAAACAATAATTTATTTAATGGAAATACATATTTACACTTTTGAAGTTAGGTAGGTAAGTAGGTGCTTAAAATATTATCGGAATTTGTTGAATAATATTTTAAAGCCATATTTCTGAGATTGGCATTTGTTAATTATCTTAAGTTACTACTCATAATTATTTCTTATAAGATATAATTAAATTCAAACATTGCACATAGCAAATCCAAAAATACGAAAAGTCATATTATTATTTACATGTATTTCTACGATACGAAACTTTGAAAAAACTCACTCAAAAAACTATTAACCGTTTTAAGTCTCCTTCACGTTTCGAAGTCCTTCGGCCGCCTCCACACTTGGGTCCCAAGACCCTACGGCCAACCGCCAACGTAGTAAGCGCCAATGGCATTTTATCAATCCATACCGACGTTGAGCAAGTGCTATTGGAACGTGATAAGTCTAATATGCGCTGCAGGCACAGAAGACAATTCAATAAAAAAATCAAGCAAGAATTCAGATTGGGCCTAAGTTCTTCGATAAAACATTTCGGTTGTAGCAAGTTTTATATCGAAAGTTCATTCACCCTGTTTCAAACGCACCGTGGAGATGCAGACTCAGGTAAACTATCTATATATTACGATCTCGTAAGTTTCATATTCTGCAAGCATTTCTGAAGATATTCTTCTTCTTCCCTCCAGGTCGGTGCTTCGTCGGCCGCAGCAGAATCGTCCCGTTGCTGTTGTGGTTCGTGAATGATCCTGGAAAAAGATAGGATACTTTACGCAAAAAGATTGGATCTCTTGTGTACCTACCTAGATAAAACAGAATCGCTACACGTAATTATTGAACTAGACGCACGAAGGGTTCCGTACCATTATCTGTAAAAACGGCAAAAAAAACATCAGGGTCTGTTGTATGAGAGCCCCCTTAAATATTTATTTTATTCTATTTTTAGTATTTATTGATATAGCGGCAACAGAAATACATCATCTTTGAAAATTTCAACTGTCTAACTATCACGGTTCATGAGATACAGACGGAAAGACAAACGGACGCATAGCGGAGTCTTAGTAATAGGGTCCCGTTTTCCCTTTTGAGTACGGAACCCTAAAAACGAATAAAAATCCGCTCCAATTCAAGCAGTCCACGGCAGATCCCTGCAAATGCGAAAATTAAATTAAGACAACAAGTTTAAAACTATAATAAATCAGACTCCGGCGGCGCCTACATTGACGTATTCTTTTAGAGGTCCGTTACACTTTGTTAAGTATCAAGTGCGAGTGACTAAGTAATAACTAAAATTCGTCCGCTTACAAGCTGATTGTATCTACTAAACACTTCCGTTTACACGCTGATTTTAATAATCACTTAGCTTACACTTTTCACTCGCAATATGTTTAAATACTAAACAAAATGAACATCAGGTTTAACACTTTCATGGCCGCCGAAGCACATGTCCCTTGTGACCAGCGTAGCACCGTGGGGCTGCGCGGCGGCGCGGGTGGCGCACTCCTGCGGGTCACACTGCCGAGGCTGGGCAGTTGATGCGTTAACTAACCGAAGTCCGCATCAGCCGACATCTGCTTATTACTACAAAAAGTAAACTTACCTATGACGGGTGTAGCGGACGGCGCGCGACCGTTCTCCGCGCTCTCCTCGCGCCGCATGTCGGAGAGACACCTGGCAGCGAGGGCTCGGAACACTGCGCCCACGTTGACGTCTTCCTTCACTGATGCTCGCATCAGCCGGCAGCCTAGCGCTCGCGCTACCAGCTCCGCTTCATCGCTGAAATAACATAATTATGAAGGTCTTAGGTATACGCAGTTTAACACTTGCTATATGCTACAATTGCACTTTATTTCATGCGCTGACTTTGATTGCAACCCCATAGAACATGTCAACCACACAGAGATCCATGGGTCGACTGACTTATTATTTTACCTGCCCCCATAGATTTAAGTAGGTACCCTGAAAACTTGTTGTACCTACGAGTTTAAAGTCTGATTTCTCACGTCATCTAGGTATCTGAAACTTCGAAAAACTATGAACCTCATAATTTAACAGTAGGTATTTCTATATTTTAGTAAATGGGATACCTGAAAAATAAACAACAAGTACCAACTACAAATTATGTAGGTACCTACTATGATAATTATTATTATAGTCCAAAACATTACTGAAAAATTTAAAAAAAATAACGTTAAAATATACTCACGGCCCAACGACACACTGGTCCATCAAGTCAATTTTATTTTGAACTATGATTGTCGGGATCTCACCGCACTCATTTTCAACCTGGAAATAATAAAAAAACTGTAATTTATAAAAATTTTGGAATATTCGGAAGTTAAAACACAGGTTGTCATTACCTTTAGAACACGCGCCCTAACGCAACGGTGATAAAATTACCGTCGAATGTTGATATGTAGGTATGTCATCGAATAACAAAAGTATGTAAGTGTTTCATTATCTTCTAATACCATAAAATAAAAATAAAAAACAGTCAAAATTTCCACTCTTAGTAATACATTTATTAAAATAATCAAAACAATTTAAGGACAATCAGGGCCACCGGTACGTCCGTTCATAATGTCTATAGTATCTACAATATCATTCACTTCTTTTTTCGATGGCTTGAACCTCGCCAAGAGAACCCCTCTACCGCCTGCCGAGCAGTTGATCCCCAGAACGAAGTTCTTCTCAACCTGCACGAACACGTAGCTAGACAGCTCTCTGTCACAGGATCTGAACATAGTCTTCGTAACTCCATTTCCCAGGTAAATCACGCTTACTCTCTTTCCGGCATTGTTTTTATACGTCGCTTTTACTGCTGTCTCAACTGATGAGATATTCTTGGTTTTACATTCTGATGTGATGTTCTGCAAGTCTTTTGTCGTTAACTCTTCGAATGTGATCACCTCGCAGCTGTCACGTAGGCGTGATGGCATCGGCCAGAAGTATACGGCGTTCATTTCTCCATACAGAGTGGTTAGGTCAAAAGCTTCACCTCTCTGGTAGTACCACAGACACTGCTCCTCACGTTGCCGCGCCGCATTTGTATTTTTACTTGCAAAAGCAATACCAATGCAGAGGAAACACAACAGCACGCAAATTCGGGTGTGCATCTTCGCGGATGAGTTGTTACTAAGTAGAGTCGTGTGCGCGAGCTGATATTTGTTTGACTGCTGGGTTGTTTAGATAATCATGCCATCCTGTTATGTTTCGTTGTCAAAATACCTA
The DNA here is from genome assembly GCA_947086465.1 of Eupithecia exiguata. NCBI lineage: Eukaryota > Metazoa > Arthropoda > Insecta > Lepidoptera > Geometridae > Eupithecia > Eupithecia exiguata. The sequence goes on from OX352241.1 coordinate 11,162,810, forward strand.
CATGTGTATCGGCATGAACTGAGAGAGCCGCGACCCTTCTTATCTCACGATGCTAATTTAAACAACTCATGCAAGTGCGTTTGTTGGTCAGTTGAGTTCGAACGCCTAGATAGACTAACTGCCGTATTTTCTTTTGGGTATTTTTGGGTACCTAATCTCTCACATCTTATCTTGTGTGTCCTATTTGTAGTTATTGGATAGGTTTATAATTGAGCTTGACTGAAGCTCTGAAGCTGCTTCAGAGTAGAGACTAGTTTTTGTACGCAGCAGTACAAATATTTGTGTTAATAAAGGAGACGGTTCAAATTTACTTTTATGATGTCATATAAAGAAGCAGATAAGTACCTTTTATTATACCAAAATCTGTTGACGCGATAATCAAAACATCACAATGAAAGTGCGAAGAAATCTCACAATAAATCATCTACCTAAGTTTCAATATTCTTCAGAACATCAAACTCAATAGCGAAAGAAAGGACGTAGACAACGAACTTCCTCTGAGCATCTTTGCAATTTCGAAATGGCATATAGAGCTTTAACTACCGCATCATAGAGTAACAAGAGTTACCTTAAGTTTCCAGGAATGCAGTGCGAGAAAGGAATCTCTGTCCGTGGTAGAGAAGGCCAGTACACACGCGTGTGCCCCTCTATAGTATGCCTTCGTGATGGCATCGAATTCTTCCTGCCCTGCCGTGTCCCACAGCATTAGTCTGACTTCTTCACCGTCGATCCTGGAATCAAGGCATTAAAGGTTAGGATTTGTATCTGATTTTGGAGTGAGTTGAAATTTTCTTTATTATTTCGGAACGTGACTTTATAGTACGAGCATACTCTGTCTGAGAGACGTGGCTAAGCTCAAGCTTAGCGGCTCGAGCTACTGTTTGGTGCATCAAGAGCGCTGCGTTTCTGCTAGCTCTTTAAAAATCCTATAAATTTTCGCTTTGAGCATCTCTATGAGGCCCTTGCAATAGTGCTGGTCACCTCTCCAGCTCTATTCAACTCCTATTTTATAATAATACTCACTCATCTGTTTTTCTCCAACAAGTCCACACCTATCGTCTTATAACGTGTGACGGTGGTGACGGTCCCCCAGCATTACCGCTGTATCACGCAAGACTTGCAGACGATCACTATCTTAAGGGTCACCTCTAACTCAGTTCAACCACTATTGTATTTTATAAAATACTCACTCTATCTGTCGTTCCAAAAAGTCCACCCCTATAGTCTTCTTATAATCCCTAGTGAAGGTCCCCCGGCAGTACCGCTGTATCATGCTGGACTTGCCGACGCCGCCGTCGCCGACAATCACCACCTTGAGCGCCACCTCCAGCTCCTCCTCGCGCATCCTCGCATCTGTGTCCGGTACATCAGGGATTTAGGGTTAATTCCTGGAAAGAGGGAATAGTTTGGTAAGTTATTGTTTTAGTGAAGTGTGAAACGTTTAAAATATAGTGATTTTTCGTGATTAGAATATTACATAAATTTTCTATATTCGGATATTCTTCGTGTTGTTAAAATTAATATTTTAGTTATAATATTTGAAATTTATAGATGCAAGTTGTTCTTTGTATTAATGAACCAATATACAAAATACGTAATATGTTTTTTCTTTTTCTAATATTTTATCTAAATTATACTTTCATTTAAATTTCCAAAACACACTCCATTAATAAAGATCGATCAAATATCTCTAGTTCATCAAGAGCAATAAATGATGGAAGCCAACAAGAAACATCTCGCAGCTTGATGAATGATTTTGCTTTCGACGTTTTCTCTTTGTGCCGCGCAGGTATTTGTGCTTCAAATAACGCGATGTCATGCATTGCACGTATGGACCTAAAGATCTACCAAGAATCAAGATATCCATGAAAATGTGTAATTGTCAAAAATGGAGCTACCATTTGATTCATATTCTTCACTCAAAGTTTTGACTTCGACTCTCATGTCGAACGTGGTCAAGAGTGCCTTGAAAATCAGTTTGTGTTTGGTGACGCTCATTGCTGACTGTACCTATCCGTACCTACTGTACTGTACTGCGGGTTCGATTCCCGATTTATATTTATATAAGCACTATAAATGTTTTTTTTTCATGTCTGGGTTTTTCTCTATGATGTGTGCGTATTCACAAATAGTGTAATTTAGGATTCTTCTCAACTAGCATATCAAATTATCTGCAATCGTTTTTGCGCCCTACGAATATCTGTACAATTCGTGGGCAACGGGGCTGATTATAGGAACTTATAATAACACTAGACTACCTAACCCATAGAGTTATTATAGTGCTTGCCAATAATAACTCTATGACCTAAGTTTCAATTCGGTTTACAGTAAGACTGTGCATATTTAGACTTGTAGCCCTGTAATGTTTGTTGTCGTGAATAAATAAAAATAAAATAAAACTTACTGAACCTACTGGTAAAATTAGGTACTTACCTAATTATTCGATAGTTATGGTGAAATCAATCTTAGATTAAAGAATAGTGTATGGCATAATGCCGTGCAGAGCATAATCATAATGTACCTATTCCAATTGACCATTCAGAACTCTTGTTGAAACGATAACCAACTTGTATTGATCCATTAATAAAACATTTCGACATATGTAGGTAGGTACGAAATTAGATTAGACACTCGTGTTTCCTCAGCATTTCATGCTAAACAGAAAAGGGCAAAAAACCGGTTACACTGCTCTTATGTTTTTGTAGAGTCCTAAATGACATTCGATTTTGTAGCTCTGTTTATTACCCTTGTCGAGTGCGCGTCGGGCTCGCATTGAGAGGGTTCCGTACATCCTTTAAATCGATACGGCTACGGATGTAATGCCATGTGTAAAGGAAATGTAGAGAAGAGGGAAATTACCGACATTTGATTTCCCATCATAAAATTTTCTACTATAGGTACAGATCATCTGGTAGTTGCGACGTTTTGCTACATTGATATTTTGCTTATTAGAATCACTGCTCATTAGACGTTTCGCGCTGTTGGTCCTTTAGCTACTTAGACCTTCTGATCAGGAGGGAAAAACAAAGGGTGAATACACAAAAAATTACGAACCTACCTTATGCAAAGAGCTAAAAAGATAAATTGATGAACGTCCTTCGTCCATTTGTAATGAAATTAACAAACCCTGGCTTATTCATGTTTTTTGCCAAATTGTCATCATTAGGATCCAGGTAGGTAGGTATTGAATTTACTAACACTTTCATTGCCACGCACATGGATGATTTCCACCAGCTGCAGCGCGCTCCTGCGGGTCGCACCGCAGAGGCAGTGAATGCGTTATTGGATTATTTTTCTGTCATGCGCATCTGGTCTGCTTGTGGGAGCAAAATAATGGTGAAGTTTTCGTTCAACATATATTTTGCTCCAGCCAATCCGCGTTCCAGTACCGTGTGGCCCGCGTGATAGGAAAAACATATGTTTATGAAATTAGCCAGAGACCACACGGGTGGAAATCCACATAACATGAAAAGGCCAGAAAGGACGGAATTTACACTTGTCTTGTGTAAGAAACTCTGGCAGAAAACTAGCAATAACAATTATCTTTACAATATTGTTGTATCTATACCTAGTTACAGTAGAAACCCTGGTCCTGACGGCAACCGGGTTCTCGGAAGCGGCAGGTGGCGACCACCTGCGACACGCCTTCCGCACGTTACACGGCCACAACCTGTTCTCTACAACTTATTCAGTCCACACATCTAAACCCTTGTTATAGGTTCTTCAAGATCCTTGCCAATAATATAGATACAAGCGAAAGTAGTTCGGTCTGATATATATCTTTCACACCTAAGCGGCTGACCAGATGTTAAATTGCAGTGCCCAACAGGGTGTATGTACCTACTTACTTAAGAGTAAAATTAGAACTACCGACGACCCTATGTACATATTGGCAATAAATGAATGTAAAGAAATGAAATGAATCTCAGTTAAAATTAGCAAGCATATACATAGAGGTTGCATGCAGCGGTATTGCGAATGTGTTTTTTTTTTCAAATAATGTTCTAGTTAATAGATAATAAGTAAAAACGAACGTAATGTATGTGATGTGAAGGTTAGGTAGGATAGTCTACCTTTTTATCTCGGAAAAACGTGTGCGAGGAAGAAGCTAGCGAAGACGCGGGCTAGCTAGTAAAGCGATAATACTAGACTTTCTAAAACATAATTATATACAAATAGAATTTAATTAAGTCGTATCAGACGATATGAGGAAATAAAGACGTTTAGATTTGATTTGATTTTGCATAAATTTAACGTCTAGCTTTCTCTTCTCCGAGTGTCATGTCGCCTCCATGACCGTTTGACTTGTCTAAGTGCTTATTTTGTAAGCCTAAATAAATAAAGTTATTGAATTTTTGAACTTTTGACCACTACAAGTTCATTTTCCTGATCAATATCACCAATATAAACTCATCACTCACATTATTCGCGTGCTCTAGGTATTTTCTGTGTTTAATTAAAAACATATATCTATGTATTGCATTGCATTATGTATATCAGTTATCTAGTACCCATAACACAAGCTCTGCTTAGGTTTTTTTTTGTTTTGTTATAGTGCTTACCCGCACTTTGGGTATCTCTAAGAAATGAAATAAGTCCCATAAATTTCCGGTTTCGGCGGGACTCGATCCCGCGCCCCACCCTCAGTACGTGTGTGCTCTAACCAACTAAGCCACGAAACCCTTAGTCGGTTCAAGCTCTGCTTAGCTTGGGGCTAGATGATGCTGTATGAATCGTCCAGCGTTATTGAAAAAAAAATGTTATTCGGTAATTTCAGTCCGATCCGTTCCGTAGTTTCGTCGTAATGAGATAACAAACATCCGAAACTCTAACTCTGTCTGTTAACTTTTCACACCTAAACGGCTGAACGGATCCCAATGAAATTTGGCAGGGAGGTACATGGTATCTCGGGGACGCACATAGGCTACTTGAAAAGCTGCGAAGCCGCGGGCAACAGCTTGTTTACAATATTAGTGTGCCGTGTGTAAAAAATAGGAAACAAGAAACAGACACATAAGATTAGTACCTACCTAGGTTATCGCTACTGGGCTATATTTTAAGCAGCACAAAGTAATAAATTAATAATTACTTACAAAAGAGAACAGCAATCCATCACAACTAATTAAAAACCAACTAATCAAATCAAGAGAAGCCATTAAAAAGAACATGTTATTAGAAGCTATATGAATAAATTTAAATTTTGTTCGGTATAATGCTCTACTTTTACTAAATCTTATTATAGACAAGTGTTCGCGATTTCTCACCACTTCCGCAGATGCATTATGTAAAGGCTCTGCCTTTTCATAAGCGGAGCGTTGAACAAAGCGATTAAGGTCCCCCAGGGTAACAACCAACCCGGGGTGAGTTGGTTGTTATGTTATAACCATGGGATTGTAGGTACTATAGTTATAAAAACTATAGTTTTTTGACTAACACCATCTTCGTCGGAATATAGTATATACATACATATATCTATTTGTCGTTTTTGACCGTTAATAATATTGATATCAGAAAATATCTAGTGAAAATACGCTATATATGGGTAGATTATTTGTAACAATCTGCAGTTAGTTCAATTATTTCAATCGTAAATACTACTTCTAATTTATTTCTATTCTTATAGTGCAATTTTCTTTGTTATTAGTTATAAAAATCACAACGAAAATGTACCAAGAGAGTGATCAACTAAACTAATTAAGGAAGTAAGCTAAGAAAATAATTTTAAATAGGAAATTAGATGCTTCTTGAAAATAATTTGTGACAAATTCTGAGTAACAAAGGTAATATGATGCAATAAATAAATGATAAATGAGATACGTAAGTGTACACACAAACGCAAACGCCTAGCCTGTGAATAAAACCGTGTACTTAATTATTATCTCTATGTCATATTTCCGTATTTACATAATAAAGTCATAACAACGTACCCTGGGACTGTGAAATTAATAATCACCGATTATTGTCAGTTTTAAATGCAAATTATGCAACGAATTAGCTCATGTCCGATGTCGCTAAATTTTTAATAAATTTAATTTGTAGATTTACTGATTATATATGGAAGCAATTAAGTGGGGTCAATGAATTAATAATACTTAGACGATGTTATTGATGGTATTTGCATAATAATCAAAAACGAAAATAATAAATCATTTTTACGAAAAAAGCTGGTAATTAAAAAAATATTTGTAAACATGTAACGTATCAGTTATCTAGTACCCATAACACAAGCTCTGCTTAGCTTGGGGCTAGACGATGCTGTGTGAATTGCCCCGCATTATTTATATGTATATGTACAGGGTTATTGGTAAATTAGTACTACATTAACTGCAGGTTCTGTCCATCATCACAAACAAGGTTTTGGCGACGCCAGTTCCTAATTCTGAAATAAAATGATGGGCAGAACCTGCAGTTTGGTACAAATTTACCAATAACCCTGTATATTATATCCTTACGAGGTAGTTTAGTAACCTACTACATTAGTTATGCTTTCAACCAAACGTTTTCAGGTAACTCAAGTACCTACCTAAACCTTCACTAGCAGCTCGTTTTCAGTACAAAAGACTTCAACGCGCACCGAGTCGATGTCGTTGCAAATAATGGAGTCCTTTCTGCTCCAAATTTTCCCTCGGTATAAGTGTAATAAGTATAAGTATAATAAGTGTTACAAATGATATAGGTTATTATATTATTAACAGAAAAATAATTATGATAATTATATAAATTATTAAAGTTATTAGTGCACGAGTAGAGCACTATGAAACTGGTTATTGGTATTTTTTCTAGGTATAATACCTAGAAAAAAATATTTTGTTATTTGTTTTTTAAGTTACAAAAACGTAGGCAACCTCAAAGACATGTTAGTGTCATTAACATGACCGTGTCAAAGAGCGCAAATATTTCCGGTTCCCTCCCCTCTCTTTTATCATTTTCAGATAAGTAGGTACTAAGAAATGATTTTTTAGTGGTTAAAAATGTTAGAATACTTCATTAAGAATGTAAGCTATGAACCTTGTTTTTTTGGAAGAAAAAAAATGTTTCATCTCGTAACGGAGTTTTCAGGGTGAGTGCGTTAAATCTAGCATTAAATCGCAATTGTAATCGAGAAACGTTTTTTTTTAATTACGTTTTTATGGTTAGAGTTAACTATCAAGACATTAATTAAGATAATAACAATATCAGAATAAAACAATTACAGCTATTGATTACACTTTTATCTATTTTCTAAGAATATATCTACATCTACACTACTAATATTATAAAGAGGAAAGATTTGTATTTTTGTATGTAACGAATAGAATTAAAAACTACTGGACCGAGTTCCAAAATTCTTTTGCTGTTATAGAAAGCTACATTATCACCATAGACTAACAAAATTATCACTGAGTAATATGGGCTATAGACTATAAAGCGAAGCCGGGGCGGACCACTAGTCTATTAAATTATTGTCTAAGAGTTAACTATAATATTTGTTTGGTTAGAGTAAGTAGAAGTAACCTCAGCTTGGAACGTAGCGCGTAGGTGCCACGGAGGTATCTCCGTAATGAGCAGCGAAGGTCGTTCACCCTCAAGGACGGCGCCATTCCATTCATGGCCTGTTTCCTTTTGTGCCGAGCCCTATTTTTACTTCTCTGTGTTACTTGGTAAATAGGATGCTGGGAAAGAAACTTAACGTTATAGGTGAATGCCAATCGGTATGTTTTCTTGTAGGTAAATTGGTTTTTAGGGTTCCGTCCTTAAGAAAAATGTTATTTTCCATGTAGGTATAGTAGTACCTACCCCAAAATGATCTAACGTTTTAAAGTGTAGGTAGGAAAAGCTGCCAGACAGGATTTTAAGAAACTTTCTCGAGATTTGATCTGATTTCGGCACTATTAAGCAAAATAAATTCTGAGTTATTTTGATAGAGCCAAAAAGAAAGCTTGTCGCTTTTGCATTATGAAATTAGTTGCAGCATCAGCATTGACATACAGCTGTGAGATTACGCTAAAACCAACCACCCTATAAATTGACATTTGAAAGCCATTGCAATGACCTTGAAAGCCCCTATTTTGGTAAGCCATTCAAAAAACTTTTAAATGTAGGCTCATTTTGAGAGCGGGGGACGATTCCGATCAGACTGGTATTGATATGGATCGTTAGGCTAGGTACGTGTAGATTATTGGCAACAGTCTGCAGTTAGCTCAATTATTTCAATTGTAAATACTAGTTCTAATTTGTTTCTATTCTTTGTAAATAAACAATATAATTCCAACTACTAAAGTTACGCGATCGCATAAATTTTAATAATCTGGCTGTGCGTGTGAGTTGTCGTTGTCACCACCAAGAGGTGCCAAGATGGCACCTCTCAGAACTTGTAACCTGGGGTGGACAAGCCAGAACTTATTTCAAAATCGCGTTTAAATTAAGTACCAGTAGGTTTTACATAGGCACTTTATTTTAGGCAACGTAATGTTGCTTCGTCAGCTAAAGAGCGACCGGTGATTGACCGTCAATTACAATAAAACACAAACTAATGAAGTTAATGAGCCGTGTCCGGGAGCAATCATGCTTTTGTATTTGTATAACTGAGATGGTTGGTACCGTTGAACTCTTCAAATAACAGCTACCTAAGGCTGACGGTCGAAAGGCTATGTTACAAAAACACAAACCTAACTTACCTAATAATAATCAAAATAACATAATTTAATAATAATGGGCAACTTAGAGGTCAGAACATTAAATTGCTAGTGATCTATCAGGGTTGCTGTAAGATTTTTTACATCTACACAGAACAGAAATTTTCTAAATAGTATGTACCTATGTGACATTATAGTAAAGTTCAGACTGATTCTTCCTATAAGGTGTGCTTTGAAAATGTTTATCTGTGTTTTTATAACAAGACTGACAAAAAAAAAAAAAAAACAAAACTGACACAGGTGATCGGAATGCTGGCTTTTATTTCGGTCAACGAATTAGCATTGCCATTCAACGTGGCAATGCTGCCAGCATTCTGGGCACTTTGCCTTCTGGTGACGGCTTAGATTTTTAGAAAATAGATTTAAGTGTAAATATTAGTTGTAATTATTATTGTATTTTCTTTAGTAATAAAATGTATGCATAATTATATTGATTTATATTTCTTGACATATCTTAGTATTCGTAAACTGAGATAAATATTTACAAGACTGACCCGATATATAACAATGGATCTCTCTCTAAAAGTTACCTCTTGTCTAGATTGTTAGCAAGTCTTAAGTTATCCCGACTGTTTCAATATATCCCTATAGATACTAGTTCAAATTTTGTTTTTATCTTTGTTTATAAATGGAACTTGACTTCCTGTTTTATTTTAAGAGAAGCTAATGAGAAGGAATAGGTAGATGAAGTACTAGGTAGGTAGGTACTCTACATTAATTTAAAAAGCCTTCCGAAAACGGAATGTAATACGCTTTTACTAAAAAGTCGGGAAAACCCATAAGATCTCAACCAGTTTTAAGTTCCAAGAATTTGCAAGTCACATTTGTTCTCCCATGAAATTTTAAACAGATATGATTCAAACGAGTTTGTTGTGGTCAGCACAGTAACAGCAAGATTAGCATTATATAAGTACCTAAACCGCATTATAAATTAACAATAAGATCAAGTGGAACAATCGTCGCATTCTTGAAGATAATAATATTATGAACTGTTCATTATATTGATGTGCACATGCACATAGAAGGTACATACGACACCTGCTTACTGAACCCACCATGCGTGTGTGAACTGAGAGCTCTGTCTTGAAATCCTTGCAAAATTAATTGAAGAAAAAAAAAACACCACACATACATTTCAACATTTTTAGTTTCACATTCAGTAAAAAATTGTAAAACCGGCGCGGCGCGGCGGCGTTGAGATTACATCTCATTCTAGGATAGAAAGGTGCTTATCGTAGAATGGGCATCTTTTACTAACATAGTTTGCTTTGAGATAGCAGATATAAAGGACTCGAAGTTTCACTAATTGATTATAATGTGCCTATAAGTGTAAAGCGACTCTTTTTCGGCAGTTTGTCGGCGGCGGACCGGTTGAAACACAAACCAATTCCTGTTTATGGGAATTGTCTGTCGGCTTGCGGGAATGTAACCCCTCAAACAGTTTTCAATAAACTCTACCTTAGCACAAATAATATAATCGTGTGTATAGATATAAAAGCTTATATAAGCTCTCTAGGGATTTTCTGTATCGTAATTCCAATATGCGCCTACGCAACCACATGGACAGAGTGTAGGTAGGTTGTTAACCGCTCGACCACCGCTTAGCAGTAACTTAAACGATTACTATCCAAGATGGATTCGAGATCCTGAGGTTATTGCTAGCTATTGCTTCTGTGTTGCCAGCTTTCAGCGCTTGGTCGCTATTTTATGTGGATTGGGTGTATTAGAGTCTTCCCTTGGGTGTATTAGTCCCTTCTAGATAAAACCAATACAGCACAGCACTTCTTACTGACATTGCAATCCCCAACACGCATCTGACATTGCAATCCCCAACCTGCAAAACACCATCGCAGAGAAACTATCAAAAAATACGTAGACCTGATGAAAAATTCAATAACACGTATGTGGTGTCTTCAAAAAGTATCCATTGTCCCAATAGTTCTATCATCAACTGGCGTAATCCAAAAACAGTGATCTCAGTCCATAAAATATTTAGATTTGCCAAAGTCAACTTATATACTTTTACAGAAGGCTGTAATATTTTAAACACATGTAGAATAGTACGAAAATTTCTTCAAAACGACCTTCCTAGTGAAGTTCGCCTTCCTGAAGCCCACTTGGCCTAGGCCCGTGTGTTTCATTTATTACCGATTTTTCTCCAAAAGCCGAGAAGATAATAATCTTAAGTCAAAATAATAATAACCCTGTCATGCCTAAAAAAACAACATAATACTTTTGAGGCAGTGAATCGAAGTTGCCCTTGGTGGCCACCAAATTCTATTTTCGATTCACTGCCTAAACTAATAGGTATCACAAACTATGCGATGGATTTTTGAAATTACCTTTGTTAAACGGAATAATAAGATAAAGGTAACGGCGCTAGTTTGACTGGTGTGTAGTTTGATGTCGGTGGAGAACACGCCAGATTAGTTTTGTTATTATTTTACTTGATCAGTTTTCAGAATGCCTTTGGAGCCTATAACGAAACGATACCTAAGGTATGGTAAGTACGTAGGTATTGATAGCCTGAAATAAGGCAGTATTCGACTCGGTAAATCTTGTCTCAAAACCAGAACATGTATAGGTAATAAATTCCTAAATTTTTCGTATTCCGAGATTCTATTCAAGGACGCAAACATCACAGATTCTTGAACCCGAGTCGTAAAGTAAATGCTATAATAAAATGCTAATTCGTTGGACCCGTCTGTTTATTCGGTGTCGGTCGCTACGGACCGGACCTTGAATTTCAATTACTAAGCTCATAAAGTCATAAGTGTCGATATGCAAGTAGCTTGTCATTTATTCAATGCGCAGTAAGAATAAATTGAACGGAAGCCGGTTGGTTTCGAGGCCAGGAGGCATTGTCTTAAAGTCGTCTTTTTGATATCAATAAGCATTATTCACTGGAACGTTTTGACCAAATTTGTCCGGCTTAAGTATGTGAACACAGAGTAACAAAACGATCTGCTTTTGCTCCAGCGAAAACGAGATGAGTAATTAATAAAATTAATTATTAGTAAGTGATACAGTCACTGACTACGAAAATAAGAAAATGGCGATACAAGTGGGCCCTATTATTTATTTAATCACATGCATAATACATATTAATTTTGGATTTGTTATTCAGCTGAGCCGACAACTGACATCGAATGAGCATGACTCTACCTAGAAGTAAGTAGTAAGAAAGAAAATTACAATCAAATAATAGAATTAAATTAAAACTAGTATTTACAATTGAAGCAATTGAGCTAACTGCAGACTGTTGCAAACAATCTACAAGTAGCTCAACTGATCCATATCAATACCAGTCGGAAGCGTTAGTAGTAAGTACCTAGTAGATTTCGTTATCTTCATGAATTCTGTGAACATAGCCTCGAATGCGAAACTGCGCAGTATTGGGCTTACCGCGACCTTTTGGAAGTTCAAAATACGCTACTGCGCAGTGCAGCCACTCGGGCGGCGTACATCCGAAAATTCATAAAAGTTTGCGCGTACTATATGAATATATGAACATCTAGACATTCTTATATTTCGTTTATAATATTATTGTGATTTCATCCAGATCTGTTTAGAATCTTTTCAAACCACATGCTCGACAATGCCGAATTATAGGTCATGTAAACCCTACCGAAAGCAAGACATTAAATCCCTTGGTATTAGCCGGGTTATAATGTTGTACTGAATTTCATTATAACCCGCTGGTTAATAATATGATTTCACTTTTCATAATTCTTATTACTATATGCATAAAGTTTAATTTTGCTAAACACAATTTGTCCTAGGCCATGGCCTACTTGATTTGACAAAATAAATGAAGTTTGCCTCCGTGTGAACCCCGGTCCGGAGGAGCGCGGTGTTCGAAATTCGAATTTCGAATCTAGGACCACGGCTTGTGCTTTCGAATTTGGAACGTCGCGCGCCTTCATTTGTTCACGCGTGACGAACAAATCGAGTTCTTGTAGGTGCCTATAGAAGATTTAATTTCAAAAATAATATTGAAAATGTCGAGTGATGAAAGTGTTTTGACTCCTGAGTTTATCAAATTAGATGCCATAGGCATTGTCAACAATCTGCTGCCAGAGAAGTCAAAGGAAAACATTATTTATCTACTGAGCCTGTTTTTTTGTCTCGCATAAGGTGTGAAAAGTAGAGTATACACCTCGGGGATAAGACTGTTTTAGTCTTGGGCGGTTGAACCCCTCACTGCACTCAGGACTCAGTCTTAATTCCCTCGCTTCGCTCAGGAATTAACTTATAACTCCCTCGCTACGCTCAGGAGTTAAATTATGAGTCCTTCGTTACGTTCGGGATTCAATTCGCTCCCGTGACATAAAACAGTGCTTTATCCCCTTAGTGTATAATCTACTATTATATCTCTATAGTTATCTTTACTTTTCTTAAAACTAAATCGTTATCTATTATTCTGTAAAGTAGCTAACTTACCTATTTTTATTTTAAATTTCATATATTGCTTTTTGGAACAGTTTCCATCATAATTTCGGAGGAGGGCGTTGTCATCTGCGACACAGTTTTAAAACTTATGCAGATGGCATCGTTTCCATTCCATCCATGTATAAATTGTTTTTGTTCCTAATAAATGATTTATTATTATTATTTACTAATAATAATAATATAATAATATTTACTATAATAATAATATTTACTAATAATAATAATAAATCCGAGCCAAAACTACTGTTTTGGCTCTGTCTTGACCCTAACTTATGTTAGGATGACAATGAAAATTATGGTCATGTAAATCCACGTAAATCCTACGTGGATTTACATGACCATAATTTTCATTGTTTGCCATGAGGCGCTAAAATAGTCCCATTCAATACCGCACAATACCCATTATCACGTGAAATGTGGATGTAGATGTGTCTCTTCCGAGTAGAAGACAATGTAGTCGTGCCTCATCAATGCATTATTCCATTATGCAAACAGATCAATAATGCATTAAATTGGAAAGTCGAATGCACTTTGTAGACCGAATGACTACTTCTATTCGACTCCTCCAGGCGAGCGACGTATCTGATGTTGTAGAAGTGGTTTCAGTGTTATCTGGAGTTTCTATTTCTCTTTTATCGTTATCCTGAATTATATATTACACAGGTAATTTGCCAACTTCATCGTCGAAAGCAATAAAATGGTTGACTTGGCTCTTCTGATCTCAACACTTTACGGCGGCGGACGTATTACGAGCCGAGACTTGGCATAATTTTAACATTAAGGTTTTGGTTCGGATTATTGTATTTCCAAAACGTATTTTGTACGTTTTCGACCGTGGCTAAATAACCACAGTCGAAAAAGTATTATGCGATATGATGATGCAATATCTTTATAGATCGGTATTATGTTTCTTTTATCCGTTTCGACCTAGAGTCTCGTGAAACACACAGGATAAAGATTTAACAGTATTCAGTAAAGCACACGCACGAGATTTCCTTTGAAATCTGCCTAAATCTGTTTCCGATTCCAGACTATTCCACTGAAAACTCACCTGCACCCCGCTTCCACCTTCCCCGCTCCGTTTATCCACCGAAAGCAGAACCTGGTAGTTAACCATTACTTCACCTTTTCAAAGTTGTTCAAAGCCAGGAACTTGCAATTACAGTTCAGCAGGTGTCAGAATGTTTACAACCGGTCTGCACTAGAAAGTTATCGAAGCTGTCTATTGAAGAGCAAATTATATGCCGCGATTTATTTTAATATGGATGCAGAGCAAGGAGCTATAAAATTATACCTAAATAACTTTGAATATTGTGTGTTGGCTTATTGCACAAGTGTGGGCTAATGCAAACGGCAGAGGTCGTTAAACAGAATACAGAACTTAAAAAAATACTTTAGATCAAAAACATAGAGAAAAATAGAAAGAGAGAAGAGAAATTGCCAACAGATTGCACACACCACAGTACAAATTAATAATGACACAGAAATATTATAATCTTACTAAAACACAATAAAAATATTCAATAATCTACCAGAGGATCTAAAGAACCTTGCTGGAAACTTATTCAACACACAACTAAAGAAATAGCTTCTAAGTCAATATAATTCAATGTTTTTTTTTTAAATTAAGGGTCCGTTGAGCACTTCGAATACATTCATTTACATTAATTCATAAAATAGTTTTGTAATTAATTATTAATTTAATTTATCTATTGTGGACCTGAATAGAGGAGATCTTTAGCTAAGGAGTTGGAAAGTATTGGCCCCCAGTGCCTAGGAACCTTGGGGTCTAGGAACTCTGGGGGGTCTACGACCTTGACCATTTCTGCCATTTCCTTATGGTGACAGTGAAGTTATGGCTGCAGGTACCTTACTAAAGTCCTAACTTCCGTTCCTCAACCTCACCTCAACCTCAACAACATATATTGGTCCACTGCTGGACACAGACCTCCTCCTGATAATCGCCATATTGTCTTACATCTCACGGGGGATAATGCCTATAATCTCCACGCTGAGCATGCGGGTTGGGGATCGCAGTTCGGTGGTAGATCTATTCTGCAAGAGGCGCTGCTGCCCGCCCGCCGGTGTATGTCCCTTAGTCGCCTCCCACGACACCCACGGGAAGAGTTGGGGTGGTGCTCTAAGCCGGCTAACTTCCGTTCAGTTCACTTTATTTTGAAAGTAAATTTGCAAGCAAAGCTAGTGAAATCAAGACACGTAAAACCTAGACGGCACGATATCCCAGTCTCCGACATTCCATCCGTAACTGTACAAGCGATGCCGATCGAATTTCATGCAACCGCTAGACACGGCTTATATAACCGCCTGGTGATTTCAGTAAACCACACAGTGCTCAGACCAGTTTCCAGATTAAAAATACTGTACCTTTCTTTATGTTTATGGGAAACAACCGTCCAATATCTGGGTTATTGCACCTGGCACCTGGCGTTAAAAGTATGACACAAATTAGTTATAAAGAATTGGACCACTCAGAGAAGTAGGTACCTACAATCCGTAAATCTTGTAAACTTTAACATTTAAAAAGAAACTAACTACCTACTGTCATCAGCCTATATTATTTAGTCCACTGCTGGGACAGCTAAAATCATACAACGAAAATGAAACTAATTTCTGTGAAAATTTAAATAGTCCCAAAACGACACCGCAAATAAGTCCGTAAGTAAATACATTTAGTCCGTTCTCAGTTTGTCATCTATTGACACACTTTCTTCGTAAACACAAGGCGTTGAGATGGAAAGCACAGCTATTATATGTATTTGAGCAGGCGGCACTGCCTGGAGGAAATTAGAAATTATTGCTTTAACGAGCGCAGAAAGCCAGAATCGGCACGAATTTAGAGCCCTGAACTTGACTTTCATTGTAAATTCTTACCAAGCCTTACTTCCATGCTTCCACATTGGATACGCTATAAATAAATTGTGTTGGACACACAGCTATATTATCGTTGTTCTATGGTCTAAAGTTTGGAATTGGAATCCTTCTCTTTGTGTCATTCATCATCATCATCGTGTTGTATTCGTATATACTTAAAGGGGTAAAGAAATGAACTTTTGGTTTGGTTGTGGAAAGTGCCTAGGTGTATTGTCAAATAAAAAATATGAGAACAAGCTTCTTTCCGCAGTTTCATAGGCACTTTCCGGGATAAAAAGTAGTATTTCCTACCATCTATACCCTAGCACAAATATCACTAAAATCCGCTCAACCGTCCGTATAAGCGTGCAAAGGTACATAACATAAAGAATAACTTTCGTGTTTATAATAATAGTAAGGATTACCTACTCATCTTTATGATAGAGACGTGAATGAAAGAAAGGATCGCTGTCTCAAAATTGGATGACACGGTATTTCATCGAATTCGGACGATTTTCGAATTAGAAATCACTTTCGCTTTTACAGAACCTCGTAAAATCTGCGGAGCGACACGCGCTTCGTAACAAACTAGTGCTAAAGTTGTTAAGACAAACTGTCCACGTGAAAGTAGAGTTTTAAAGCATCCATCTTTCGTCCATAAAAAGTTTTTAGAACGTCATGTGCACGATGTTCTAAATTCAATTTAGTTTATCCTCTAGCGAGCGGATAAAAACGGCTTTTGCACTCAGATATCGAAAAGCGAAACTACTGTTTCCCACCTCAGTGGGATGAAAAGTGTTGCACTCGAGTGCAAAGATTTTTGACCTCGTGCTCTTTTGATTCCCTCGCCAACTAATTAAAATATTCTACTTTTTTAATCACTCGCTGCGCTCGTGATTCAATTTTAGAATCCTTCACTTGCTCGGTCATCAAAATGAATGAAACCCTAGGTAACCTACCATCAGCTATACCAACAATCTTTCATTCTAAACACTCGGCGTCAAAAATTTTAAAAGTATTTGGGAACGTAGTTGAGAACTACCTCTTCGAAATGGACATATTGTAGGAAAAATTATAATTGTACAAAAATATCGTACGAATCAAATTGCAAAGGAAGCTGTTCGCGGATTTGTATAATCGCGACGATCCCTTTACTGTTATTATTATTAACAAAATTCTACACTCTGGTTCAGTGTAAAAATATACTTTTGATCAATGATGTAAGAATAAATTTATCCATGTCTTCATGCACGCTGCAGTTCCAATTTGGATCGACAGATGTTATTCACATATTTTGTTATAGGTTTTATAAAAAAACGGAATTTAAGTCAGTATAAAGCCAATTATGGTACGTACCTATCTACGAAGCGCATCTACCCAGTTACCCCGATATTAGCACGCAAATGAAGCAAAAGTGTTTCTAGAAACCGAGCGAACTGCATTTCTGCCTCGATTCTAAAGATAGATCTGCTGAAGTTTTTCAACTTGCGTCACTGTAGTTGCAATATTACCTACCACTCGACTAGATTTTATCTAGGGAATGCACACAACACAACCACTTACATAAATACCTACTTAGGGACTACCTCTACAAGCGAGTGCCGCCGGCGATAGTTTTGTCATTGAGTTCGTTCAAAATATAGTCAAAGTAGTAGTAGTAGTCAAAAAATTTTCAGTAAGTGCCTACTTACTGGACTATTTTGGGAGTCCTAAGCTTTTCGTTCTTTCTTTTTGTTGCAAATTAGACGTAGTACCTACCTAGGTAAGTCTAATTTTCTAATTACCTAGTCTGCAGTTAACTCGATTGTAAATACTAGTTTTAATTTAATTCTATTATTTAATTGACATTCTTTGTTAATAAAGTTTATGTTAGTTATAAAATAATGAAGAATTAATGGTGTAGAAGAAGACATAATAGAATAGACCCGATCATTCCCGAAAAGAAGATATATCGTAAGGTCAAATTAATTTATCGTTAGTGCATATTTAGCTAGCGACATCTAGTTATCCATAAATAGGTACCACTTGTGTGAATGCTTATAATTTGCACTGTACAAAGCGATCTTAGTGAAAATTAGTTTTCTTTGCCACCGAGTTGTAGAGCTAGTCCCTTATGTAGTTAGGTACAGACGGTTTTCCACGTGCGAAACTCATTATAGATTATCGTTAGATCGGCCCACCCGTCCGCGCCATGCGCCATCGCGCCACATTCTCGGCATCAAATTATCACAGCTTGGCTTTATTTTATTGTATTCTACCATGTAGAATACAATAAAATACGATTCACATATATGTAATAGAATAACGAGCTCCTCTCCGCGTCTTCGCATGCGCTTCCAAATCACTCAGATATGCTTACACTAGCTTTTAATAATTTGTTCATTTTTTTCTAATCTATTGTTCATATATTATGTAAACCTACCAACTAAGTTATGGAATGATGATGAATGAAAATGTGTAAAATGAATGACTTACCTAGTATAACACATAATATGTTATAAGAATGGTGAAAAAATTAAAATCTAAATCTAAATCAGTAATTTTTGGTCCAAATATAACAAATACAACACAAATATAGTTTTTTTTATGTGTAGCAATGGATGAGGAACATTGTCTCCCATGGTAGCTACATTGTGGTTATAATGTAGCTGTATTGTGGCTATAATACAGCTTTATTATGTAAGGTAGCTACGACTATTATGTTATTCAGGCAGGTCCAGAACTTTACGTGTGCATAATTTCAGCTCAATCCCATCATATCAGTAGTTTCGGCGTTTTTCTCGCACAAACATAAAGAAACATTTTTCTTCACAACATCGACACTAACTTTCGCCTTTATCATATAACTAGCGGATGCCCGCGATTTCATTTGCGTGGACTTTAGTCATATCCTAAGTTATATTGGTTTCCATGTAAACTATCAAAGCCAAAGTTTACTACCAATCCTTTACGATTTTATTATGAGCAAACCTTTAAAACCCCCCATGTGAATTTCCAAAAATAAGTTCTTAGCCTATGTTCTAAAAGGAACTCCAAGCAAAATTTCAGCTCTGTAGCTCTTGTAGTTTCAGAGTTCTCTTGATATGTCATCCAGTTTTCTCTTTTCTTTAAAAGAACTTCGTGGCTTAACGAAAAAACTCCCTATTAACTACTCCATTATGTAATTCTAGAAGACTTACACAAGAACACGAACAAGAACTTGCAAATTAAATTACCTTCGCAGACAATCCTTAATGTCCATGTCCATACACTCCTACGAGTATATTACATATCGTAACTGTACGATGTAACTATACAAGAAACAACACTGATGAATAAATATTACATTGGCCAAGCGCGAGACGGCCTAATGCACTACGGTTCCGACAGTATGGCGGAATCGGAAAATTGAGCGAATGTTGATTGTGCCCCTTTTAACGAAAAACCAAAGAGGTAATATGTTCGGTTGTATGTATTTTTTATGATGTCCTTTGATTTCTCTGTCAAATAAAGACCGATTTCGAAAATTATTTCGATACTGTATGTAGAATGATCCCGAGGTGGTTCATTATACGTTTTACTGTCGTGGGAGAAGTATTTGTCACGAAAAACTTAAAAAATGAACTTAAATACTAAAAAAAACATAAATACTAAAAAAAAAATATCGGTTAGGTTTTTCTATAGTGCGTCGTCGCTCGCACTACTGCACTGGGGCAATTTACTACGAAAACATAATAAGGTCCTAAAAATTTTCGATTTCGGCAGGACTCGAACCTGTGCCTCATCCTTAGCACGGGTGCGCTCTCACCAGCTAAACAACAAGATCGAATACAAGCTTTGTCGAAAATCTCTGGGACCTCTTACGACTAAAGATTAACTTGATGCCGGTTTTTAGTTTTTTCAAAATTATCAAATTATTTTTGTTCTTTTTTCATTTCAAAATACAGAGTTTAAAAATAGGCAAACTCTCTCAGATTGAAATATATAAATCTGGGTCTAGAATTAAAACTATAAAGTATCGGTTCAAGTTGTTTAGCGTGAAATGAATAGAATACTGTATTTTGGGCGTATTTCATAGATGTATTTATCCTATGTGATTGCTAGGATCTTGCCTTGCCACCCTTCTGTACCTAACACGTTAGATCAGCCCACCCGTCCGCGAACACACCAAGGAACCCCAACCAATCTGAGGTGTCGGAACCGGAGCGTGAACCGTGACGCACTGGACAACGACCCACTGGGAAATAAAATAGCCGAATTTATACTACTCGTAGGTACGTGCCACGAAACTTTGCCCGTGGTCAAAATAAAAAAACATTGATACAAGATCGATAGGTTACATCGATATTCAAGTAGAGCTTATATAAAGTAGGTACTTATTATTTAGGTGTTTACTATATACTGATATGTAGGTAATTAATAGTGTGGTTATATAATTTAGGTAACATGCAAAGCAAATAGATTATAGTAAAAAGTAAAAGAGTGATTAAGAACAAAGCACCTACGTACAGACTTTCATACCTAGTAAGTACGAAAATAGTTTTCAAACCACTGAAAACGCTTCTTTTTGCGTTAACCTCTGCCGCGGTGACTCGCTAATTGCACATTATAACTAAGCCATCAAAAACAAAACTTGTAAAAAAAACAAGTCTCGCAACGCAGTTCTTCTACTGTAAAAAGTTGTGAGATCCATGTAATACCAAGTCTTGACCTTTTTTTTGTGATCGCAAATGTTCCCTACGAATTTATTAAAAATTGATTGTTTTACGAATTTCTAAAGAGCTTTTTCTGATTTCATCGCATAATAATTACGTAAACAAGTGTAGAAATGTTTTTGTTTTATGGGGTAAAACTTGTGTTATTTGTGTGTTTTTGGCCAACGGAAAGTCGTCGTTATCGTACCGGTTTTCGGATAAAACTTTGTATGTATTATGTAATAAATGTTCAGATATACCATTAATTACTATGAATGTAAATTGTAAGGCGAGAGTTTAAAGGCATTAAGTGTATATAAATAATGAGATAACCACGTGAATATATTATTGACATTTCGCATTGTAGTACTTAGGTAACAAGATAAAGTTAAAAACTACAACCCGACTACGTGAAAGTTATAAAAGTTTGAAACATTTACATTGACAAAATAGAATGACGTATCGGTCATATTTGATAGGCATAGAGTTGAAAATGAAAATAGGTCGTAGGTATTGTAATTTTTCTCTATGGGGCCTGCAGCCTGCGGCTACCTAAACTTTAATACGCGTTTTGAAGGCTTATTCGGGGTCGGAGCCCTAAATCCTATAGCCTATAACCATCGGGGTATTGAGACGAATCAATCGATACATAATTTGTTGAAATCGAACCAGTAGTTTCAGCGCTACGTGGGAACAAAGAAATCGGCCACATACATACAAACATACAAACATAGGGTGCTAACCTCATAACCCTCCCCTGTCGGTAGTCGGGTAAAAATAGCACTTTAAATCATTAGCAAAAGGATACACTTTACCTGGTAGGTACGTAAGTACCTACCTCTATTTAGATAATTCCACATAATTCATAAAATATCTGTTTACTTTTAGTGTGTGATACATTACATCTGTAAGAAACAAACAGTAAGATTTTCTGTAAATTAATGAGAGAAATATTTCTTAGTAAACGAACAATACACTGCAATACGGGTATAATATCTAATGACAGTGCATCAAGGGAACTGAAGAATCTTGGATTTACAACTCAACTATTCATTCAAAACTTTGAATGTTTGTGGTTACTTTACACGAGACTGTACTAGAGAAGCGCGTTGAAATCTTTTCTATGAGCGCGGCGCGCGGCGCTCTCGCTAGAGAGCGATGTTCCTTGTATGAGCGCTATAGTTTGAAAAAATGCGTCATAGATGACGCTAGTGGAAAAGTGAGTTCGCTTCGCGATAAAAAAAACAATACAGTTTTTCAGTACCATATTATCAGCGTGTGTACAAATAAGAAAATCTTAACTAACAACGAATTTTACTTATTTATTTGTTAAGGATAAACGGCCTGTAGCTTAAGTGTGTAGTCATTATCACACAGTGTTGTATTTAGTCATTGCGTCACTTTTTTAGTTTGTTATTTTTGTCTCGCAACCAGTACCTAGTCCAGTTTATTCTTGAAAGCGTATATTGATGTGGCTGATATAATTTCTTCTGTTAACACATTTACTGCCCAGTTTAGTTTATTTTAATAGGTTCCAATTTCCAATAGTGCTCCACTCTATTACAATCAAAGAATAGACAAACAAATGGCTCTACAATTATCAGGGCGACGATGGTGATGTGTGTGGCCTTCTAAAATTATGTAATTTTTTATTATGTGTTTCATTATTTGTATTATATTTTCATTCCTTATCCTCCTTCATATTTCCACGACCTCTGTGGCGCGGTGGGTGAAGGTCCGCCCGCGACGCAGGAGGTTGTGGGTTCGATTCCCGCCTCGGGACACTCGGGAGAAATGTTTGTAAGATCTGCAAATGTTTGTTCCTGGTGTTCTGGTCATTTTCTATGTAAAATAAATAATATCTTTTTGTGTAATGTATTGTATTATTATGTAGTTATCAATTACCCATAACACAAGCTCTGCTTAGCTTGGGGCTAGATAATGCTATGTGAATTGTCCAGCATTATTTATTAATTTATTCTCCCTGTTCTGATATACTTCTATGTTTATTCTGTTGAAGGCGTTATCACCACCACCAGGATCTTCATTTTGCCTTCTTGAAAGTTTATTGCGCGCTAGCTCGATCTACTTGCCTTGTCTAAGCGAATCATGGTTCAAAATAAAAACAAGCCATACACAGACGAAGACGTCTCGGTTTAATAAGTGAGAAAGTATAACGTATCTACGGCAATTACCGCTTTAAGACGGTTTTTTAACATGCTACAGAACGGAAGGAAACCTGACGGTGATAATGACGTTGTAAACAAGACCTTAATCAGTTCGTGATATGGCACAAATTGATTCGAAATGATTATTTATCCGTCAAGCTCTACCGTTGGGCATGGTTCGGTAAGAAATTATTGTCAAGGTAAATTAATCCTTCGATGTGAAGGGAATATGACCCAGTTTTGTGCTGTGGTTATTTTATGCACCTGCTCAAGGTGAAGTCAAAACTGTTTTATTTTATTTGTTGTAAGAGTCAGGACTGTTTATTGCAGACAACAAAAGTATTTTGAAAAAATCATAATATTTTGCGTCTTGGGCACGCTTCCGACTGGTATTGATATGGATCAGTTTGAGCTACCTGTAGATTGTTTGCAGGAGTCTGCAGTTAGCTCAATTGTTTGAACTGTAAGTACTAGTTTTAATTTTATTCTATTATTATAAATAAATAAATAATGCTGAACAATACACACAGCATTATCTAGCCCCGAGGTAAGCAGAGCTTGTGTTATGGGTACTAGATAACTGATATTCATAATACAATACAATACATGATAGATATTTTTTATTATACACAGAAAACGACCAGAACACCCGGAACCAATATCTGCAGATCGTACAAACATTTGTTTCAGGGCAGGAATCGAACCCGCAACCTCCGGCCTCGCAGGCGGGCATTCGCCCACCGAGCCACAGAGGTCGTCCTATAGATATATTAAGAAAAAAATGTGCTTTAGATTCTCATGGTAAGTAGGTGGTAAATTTACCTACTTGATCTTAATTAATTTACGAAAAAGCAAAGGCACACGACTACCAAGTCACGAAAAAAAACGAAAATGAAAACGTAATACGCTAACTCCACAGGCTAATCCACGCTACTAATCAAAACACAACATCATCGCTGCATCTCGGTTCGTTCAATAAATGATACACCGATACAACATCACCTCGTAACTTCTTACTGCTATAAATCACAAAAATATTTCCCTTGATGCGGAGATAAAGACAAATACACAATAGAGAACAGTAATTGGAAACTAAGTGAAAGTATCCGAAGCAATAATCTGAGACGATTTCTTATGCCATATTTGATGCTCGATTACTTCATGTGGAAAGTTCGAGTGACCTTTCTATTTCGTAACTTGATGATTGTGCTTTTTTATCCATAGATGACCACTTGTAATGTTGACCTAAGGCAGTGGTAGGCACCTACCTACATAACTATTCAGAAGTGACGATGGGCTTGTCATGTCTTGACCTCACAGCCTCACAGGGTCTTGTGATCATGGTGGTTTCGGCAGAATATCAGCGCCTATCTACTCTTGAGTGGTAAAGGCATTTATGCTGAGTCGAGACCTTTTTGCTGCTGTAACACAGAACAGTCAGTCTTTTTGAAAAATGTTTTGTGAAATTGTTTATGTTCTCGATGTTAAACTGTTACTTTTTTTCTCAAACTATATTCTTATGTACCGACTTATGTTTTGTACTGCAGCAGCAAATAAATGAATGTCTATGTCTATGTCTTGACTTACACCACATAGGTACAGCAGCATCTGATAGCTCCAGTCGAAGCAGAGCTTGTGTTAAGAGTACCTACTACAATACTAGATTACTGATATCTATACTTATATATATATATTTTTTAATGAGAGAACTGATGCATCAAATGTAGTATGAAATCTATTGTTAACTCATTACGTTATTCCTTCTGTTATATTTATGTTGATTAGCCTTAGAATGTTCATAGTTTTTAATAATTGTTGCTACTCTGTTTTTTACCCGTGAAAACCTTAATTTAAGCTTTCTAGGATTTATTTTCTCCATATTACTATGTTTATATAAGCTTCTGGTTTTCCAATAAACAAATATAAATATAAATACTAATAATATTAGAAGGAGGTAATGTTTGTGAAATTGTAGGGGGTAATCTCTGGATCTACTGAACCGATTTTGAAAATTCTATTAGCAATAGAAAGTCACGTTGTTTGTGAGTGTCATGAGCTATAATTTTAACCCGAAAAATGGGATACGTGAAAAGCGCGGGCGAAGCCGCGGACAGCAGCTTGTACGTAATACATTAAAACTTAGTGGTAATTATACCATCATAAAAAAAACAAACAATTGTTCCGAGGCAAGAATCGAACCCGCTAACTCCTGCGTCGTAAGCGGACCATCGCCCGCTACGCAACGAAGGTTGTCAACTTCAAATCACTTGTGTACTGTGTACCTACTGTGTATAAGTGATGAGCAGAAGGTTCAAAATTGTCTGCAAGGAATAAGCAAGTCATAAAATACACAAAAGCACATTAACTATAATGGACAAGGAGTCTTCGGAAAAGTTATGGCTTTTTGTGAGAATGGTCATTCTTAGATAGAGATCCTTTTATTTTAGTTCCGGAGAACTACTGATTGGTCTGATCCGGGTCTGAGCCCCGAGTCTATAACAATAGTATCGTGACGCCATATTTAGTAGAATTCGGGAAGATTTTAAATACCTATCTATAATAGTAGATTAGTATGGAAATCTAATTATATTACATATAATTTTATAATTTATGAAGGTCTTACCTACTATCGAATCTAAAATCTCAAGTCCTTGAACGAAGGTATTAAGCACCAGTGCCACCAGAAAGTATCCCCGGTATTTTGAAATTGGACACTAGTGTCATATCGTGATGAAAGTAGGTAGCTGTATTCCGTGTGTGTTTCGAATGATTCGTCGTCGGTGAGTGGGCCAGTTAGCGAATTAGAGTGACCACTTGTCTACAACTGCAGGTAGTAGATGAGCTTCGTCCTACCTTACCTATTACAAATTCCTCACGCTGCGAGGCAAAAACCTCTCATCAACGTCGCAAACATTTTTTTTAATTCTATCGTGTTCGGAATTTTAATAGGTTTCGGCGCGAGTAAATCTAAATTTAATTTTTTGGCGTACGACTTACCTTCCTATCTACTACAATGACCGTGAGAAAATGTATATTTCTGTTGCCTAACTTAACTTATGTAAAACGGTAAGAGACATTGGTAGGGTAATGTTTTATTTGTGGCGCCAAACGTACAACTAAGTTTTTTAATCAATTGAAAACAAAACGCTTAGTTTTATTGCACCTTCTCTAATCTACTAACAATGAGAAATAAATTGGAAAAGCAAGCTTTCTCGCAATAAGGTGTAAGTTAATGATGACATTAACGACTGTTAAAAGCTCTTCCGTGTAAGTGGTGAAGATTCGAATCCGGCATTCTGCCAAAACAACTTGTTAACTTTGGATTCATATACCTAGGTACACGTACCTACACGGTTTCGGTAGATAGACCGTTCGATACAAGACACAAGAACAAATTCTTGGAGAAAATTACAGGTGCTGAATAGGTACCTACAACAAAAGCTTGCAAACTTACTATAAACTGCCGTAGGAACAATCAGGAAGCTCGGTTCATTTCCATTCCTCAAGAAAAGCGTTACTACAAAAACGTACGAATTAGCACAAACACTCAAAAATACACGCACCACAACACTATTTTACTAAGTTTTTAATTGGTTATTTACTAGTCGACATCCACGACGATTCGCGTAAAAACCTGCGTCTCGAGTAGAGTTGATGTAGAGACTGGCGCGGTGGGTGTACGATACGCGGAGACTGCGAGTGTCTTGCGTCCGCGCAGCCTTTGAGGAAAGTTCATCGAACGTACGGCTCAGACGTGTGGCTATGGTGGATAAGAGTAAGAAAAGAACCCTCGACATGGAAAACTTGCGGCTGATTTACTCATAGTAAAAAAATATACAATAGTAGGTAGGTACTCACCTTATAAAAACCTATACAATAAGCTCTCCCAGCCTTAAGTTCATGCTAAAAGTAGGTAATAGCCATGTCTAACTAGGTATGTACCTATATTGATTCGGTAAGAAGTACCTACATAACATAACCTATAAGGTTGCTGCGTGTAGTGTTGTGTTTGTGTAGGTACAAACTCTAGAAAGTTTGCTATTTTAAAATCTGCACATTTGGTTCTCGGTATTTACCAAGGTGTACCTATCGTTGCGTAGGGAGGTAGCCTTTAGGTACCTACTTTGCTTCTACACACAAAAAGCTGCTTACTTAAACCAATTTAAAAAAAAACATATTATGTGTAACACCTATGATGTCAATATGAAAACTTATTTTCTCCTTAAAGCCCCATCACATGGTTCAGTTTATTCCTTCAGGCAATGAGTGAGTACAAAGTAAGTAGGTGCTCAGCATCTAAGTATAGGTATAAGGTACCTATACCTGTGGAGTATACTAACTAGTCTATGACCTGTGGTCTTCCTATAAAGTGTGATGCCTTTGTGCTGTGCCTGTAGTAGAGTAGAATCTCTCATCAACCTTCTCTCGACCTTCACGCCTTCGAATGTGCACTTTTTTTGTTATTTGAAGCCTGTTGCTGAAGCTGCAACTTTCATGTGGTTGTTAGAAGTGAAGGGGATCTCTTTTTTCATTGGTTAGAAGTATCTGAACGGAATATTTATTATCTGTGACCAACATATGACAAGCCAAAATCAAATCAAATAAATGTCAACTGTCAAACATACAATACACCTACCACTGCCTGTCATCGACCTTTACGAAAGTAGACCGTGACTTTCAGTTTCTTACGAGTTTATTGTGAATTTCTGTTAATATTCAGTGCACAATTCTTTAGGTCTCACTGTTTAATCATGCCTAAAGTTTCTGGTAAGTTTTATACCCAAAAAACGTATAAAACACAAGTTACCGCTTAGTTGTAAATTGAGGTTAGTAGGGAGGAAAACAAGTTATTCTTAGTATTTCTTGTAATATTACAGCAAATACTAGCTTCAAACGCAAGCCGTAATGTCGTAGCAACTCAGAGAACATTGACAACGCCTCATTATTAATGGTGTTATTTATTTTTCTGTTTTTTTCGTACCTTTCGGATTGACATCGTTTTCCGGTCGAGCTTGTTTTCTCATAAACATCTAAAAAAGCAACAGTTAAATTTCAATTTCATTATTAAAATGTGCATCGTACTCTCAAAGTGCGTTGACCTCTGTTTGCAAAGTCAGCTTCGTCGATTTCAAGGCAAACTACATGCGTACTAATACCAACTCTATTATTGCTTGTTTCAATGCCTAACGCGGCTTGATAAGGTAAATTACGCCATCTGGACATCTAAACATAGTTTACTTTTGCAGTAAAAGTGAAATGGGGCAAGGAGACATTCTCAGGGGTGGAGGTGAACACAGATGAAGAGCCTGTGTTGTTCAAAGCACAGATTTTTGCACTGACCGGTGTGCAGCCTGAGCGACAGAAGGTAGTGTGCAAGGGAGTCACCCTCAAGGACGATGATTGGGCTAACTTCAAGTTAGCTAACGTAAGTACCTACATCTCTCTGTAGTAATGAAAGGCCTCCAGGTTATGATGACCCTCTTATTGCATACAAAAATGTACCCATGTAGGTGCTTTACAAATAGCAATGAGATTTTTGTGTATTCCAAAATTTCATCAAACAAATGAAAGAAGAGGCAGCTATAACCAGAAATTATTCAGAAAGACAGCAAAACCAACAAATTGATCAAATATGCATTTTCTCTTCAGAGTTTGATGGAAAGAACCACAATTTTTCTTTCTATTATTGTCACAAAGAAACAAACAAGCCGAGGTCAAAAGAGACATTGTCTTATGATTAACACCTACACACATATTCAGGTCAATGAAGGACAAAATATTTACCTAAAAGCTTCACCTCTAATAGTTCCTATGTTGAGGTGGCACAAAATATTATTTATTAGTATTACCAAATTAAGCAAAAAGGTTTAAATTACTAATTAAACCAAAGCATTGGGTCAACTTTGTTCTGTAATATTTTATGATTCAGTTTCTCTTCAACTCTTACCCCTACACTTGTTTGGATCCAAGTCAGGGGTAGGTTTATGAATATGGTAGACCCTTATCAGGGCTTGTACGAATCATCGTCATTGTAACATAGTCGTAAAACCGAGCCCTGATCTGGCTCCACACAAGTATAGGAATTAAAAACTTGTCATGATGTTGTAGAAGATTGTAGTATTATTTTTAATTATTTTAAAATTTCATTGTTTCAGAATGCCTTAGTCCTGGTGATGGGTAGCAAGGAAGAGGATGTACCCGCAGCTCCTGTGGAACCTGTGCGATTTGTTGAGGACATGAATGAGTCAGAGCTTGCAAGTGCTGTAAGTTGCACAATAATATTTAATATATCTGTTTCTGCCCACAACTTCTAGGTTTATTTATTTATTAAGTTGTTTTTTACTAACTTTATCAGGCTTGTAGTGTCCCACTGCAAGGCTATGGCTTGTTTTTTCTATAGAACTCTATTTAGTAATACATAATTATGTAATATACTAGCAGCGCCTCGCGGTTTCACCCGCGTAGTTCCCGTTCCCGTAGGAATTTCGGGATAAAAAGTAGCCTATGTCCTATTCCAGACTATAATCTATCTCTGTGCCAAATTTCATCCAGATCCGTTTTGCCGTTCTGGCGTGATAAAGGAACAAACATCCATCCATCTATCAATCCATCCATCTAAACTTTCACGTTTATAATATTAGTGAGATAATGTTGCAAGCAATAGTGTAGGCAAGCTTAAGCCTTAGCCTATAGATCTGGCTAGTACCAGTTGTGGCCATACTTTGATTTATGTAGGTTTTATTCATTCTGTTCATTGTTTTTTTTTTCTTTGATGGGTACTACCAATTTTTTTGTTGTTTTAGCTGGATATTCCTGAAGGCCTCATCAACCTGGGAAATAGTTGCTACATGAATGCAACTGTCCAGTGCCTCAAAACTGTGCCGGAACTCAAAAATGCACTCATCAGCTACGATAAGAGTAAGTTCATCAGTTAATCATATTATTTATCAGTTATTGATAAATTAATAAAAAAAGTGCACGATAGTGCACTTTTTTTTATAATCATTAATTATTTTAACAAATCGCGAAAGCTTTAAAACTTTTAGGTTCATCTGTATGAACTACTACCTTTTGCCCGCGGCTTCGTACGCACTGTACCTGAATAAAAAGTAGCCTATGGATACCTTCAATCTCCCTGTCAAATTTCATTACGATCCGTGAAAAGGTACTGCCAGACAGAGTTACTTTCCAATTTATAATAATAAACTTCATAAATGACTAGCTGCTGCCCGTGGCTTCGCCAGCGCTTTTGAAGAATCCTATGTCCATCCCCGGGATACTATTTGCCTTCCTGTCAAATTTCATTGAGATCCGATCTGTCGTTTAGGCCCGAAAAGGTAACAGTCAGACAGATAAAGAGTTACTTTCGATTTTACTATAAAAACTATCGTAGTTTGACGAATTCATTACGGATGTAAGCGGGTTAACTACGAACCTTATTTGTGTTGGAAGAACACCAACGTTTCGTAAAGTACGTAAAGTTACTTTCGAATTTATAATTATTAGTATGGATTATAATATTAGCAAGTAATTTATAACTAACCAGGAATGTGCACAGGATACAGATTTGTTTGCCGAGTGAGATCCTCTGACCCTTTCATTAGGTTGATCAAACAATGATTATTAGGTTGTAAGGCTGGGGTTTCGATTGTTTGAAGTGCTGATATTCATGGCTTGCATTCAAAGTTAGATAGTTGATCATCAACAACATGAAACCATAAGGATTGAATGCATGTTGAATACACTATCATTAACGTTGCTCTTCTTCGAATTTCTTATAGGATCAGGAGGTGGCACATCTGGCGAGCTGACATCAGCACTAAGCGATACGATGTCAGCACTAGACGGCGGCGGCGCGGGCGCCTGCGCGGGCGCGGCGGCGCGTCTGCTGAGCGCGCTGCACACCGCCGCGCCGCGCTTCGCTGAGCGGGGACCCGGTAACTACTGCACATACGAGCGACACGATGTCAGCACATGAAAGATACTTGGTGTGCCATGACTTTTCAACTAATTTGTTATAATCTTTCCTCAGGCGGTGGTCTAGCGCAGCAAGACGCGTCAGAATGCTGGTCGGAGATTGTGCGCTCGCTGCAAACTCGCTTGAGGCTGCCTACACCCGTCGCCTCTGACAGGTAATTACATAAAGTGTTTGAGTACCATCATACATATCTTCAGATCATAAGCTATAGTGTTCCTGGTACCTACGTATGAATATAGGTACACTTCCTTTTTAATAGAAACCCGAGGAATGTAATATTCGGGTCAAACCCCTATGGGTTTAAAGAGTGTTATAAATTTAATTCCTATGTATATTCTTTTTAAATAAAAAAATCCAAAAAAAAACGATCACTGTGTCTATTCTGCTTTGTATATCTTATCTATCGGATACCAAAGCGTGAAAAGTCACCAATGAATTACTGTAAAAAGTACTATGTGCGTTTCCAAACACCAATTCGAGGCGCCACATTTCAAGATACTAACACATACTATGCATGCAATGCCACCCATAGTCAAGCCCACGTCAAGCAGCATGACCATTTCATTGTACCCCACTTGGATACTAATACAAAGTCGTTCTAGCATAGATCTGTGTCAAATTCCATATACGAAATGAGTAATTTGCCAAGAATGAGTCCTCTTCATCAGCATGTGCTGAACATGCCTCCAAACAATGCGGATTTTGCCATGATCGCCACACTTGACGGGGGTATTGTTGATTGCAGTGAAGGTGATAAAAAAGAAGAAAGAGTCCATAAGCTCTTAAGTGGCAAACCTTATGGGTTTGGTTGTCAAATTAGGCCTAGATCTCAGTATTCAGATGTGGTCAAAAACTTTTTTCTTTGGTTCCTTGACAGTGAAAACACTATTGGGAAAAAAAAATACGATAAATTAATCATGAAAGTGCACTGTTTTGCACATAATTTGGTCGGGATCCCAGGAACCCTGCGGTCTATTGAAATGATTTATGTTTAGATTCGCAACTTTTTACTAATTATTTGGTTCCTTGAATCAGTTTCTTCATAATTTGTGTAGTTTTTTTTGTATATAAGCAAAACCAAAAACTTGATTTTTGTACTTGTCACTGTTCCAAAAACGCATGCTCTGTCCCGCTCCTATGAACGCGAAATCCTATGCCTATTCTTTTCACAAAATGCCGCGCATTGCGTCTTCTTTAGAAATTTCTCTAGTTGTATGACAGTTTAATATTTTTTCCAGAGGTTCAGTAATAGAACAATACTTCGGTGGCACACTGGACGTATCTCTCGTGTGCGACGAAGCGGAAGAGCCTCCCTCGAAGAGCACCGAGACATTCCTGCAGTTGTCCTGCTTCATCTCGCAGGACGTCAAGTATCTGCAGTCTGGGCTCAAGTCGGTGAGTAGATGGCAAAATATCTCTGTCTTTTTCTTTTCAGTCTATAGAAAAAAGGCGTCATATTTCTGCGGCTACGGGCTCAAATCGGTAAGACGACGACAAAATATCTGTCCTTTTCTTTTCCGTGTATCAGAAAGGGATGGCGTTTATCTGTGGCTGGCAATGAAGTATAAGGGTGATTTATATCTCTTAGCTACGTTGAAGATATCATTAGAGCCCTTCGAAGGTTAAGCTAGTAAGTCAAACTCAGGTTATTCGTTTTTTTTATAATTTGCTTTTTATCTGTAGAGTGTAGATAAATAACCAGATTCACCTTGGTTGCAGAAAATGTCAGAACATATCACAAAGATGTCACCAACGCTGGGACGGGACGCGATTTACACGAAAACGGTAAGAGAACTTTTAATTTCAGATTTTCTTTTTAACATAATATATCTAATACCAAACTGCTTTATTTCCTTAAGACCTTACAAGACTCTTGAATACTTCAGAATATATTATAACTTCTAAGTGAAATTATGAAATAATTTTTTGTTCACTTATCTATTGATTTTAATCATTCAGCCGGTTTATAAAAATTCAACTTATAATGTACCTTACGTTACTTTCTTTGCCAGAGCAAAATCAGCCGTCTGCCCGGGTACCTAACGGTGCAATTCGTGCGTTTCTACTTCAAAGAGAAGGAATCAATCAACGCGAAGATTCTGAAAGACGTGAAGTTTCCTCTCGAGCTCGATGTCTACGACCTTTGCTCACCGGAACTCCAAGAGCGGCTGGCGCCCATGAGGAGCAAGTTCAAGGTAAAGTATATCTTATAGAATTAACAATAAGACACAATTCAACTTAACATAGTCCTTGCTTAAAATGTTTAATACGGAATAGAACCATACATATCTTTAGTGTTCCTTTTATATAAATAGGCTATTTTCCTAAAAAAATATAATTAGTCCGTCATTTAGATTATCAGAAGATATTAGACAAGTATTTTTTCTGTTTACAATCAAACATGAAACAAGATAAAGTTAAAAACTACAACCCGACTACGTGAAAGTTATAAAAGTTTGAAACATTTACATTGACAAAATAGAATGACGTATCGGTCATATTTGATAGGCATAGAGTTGAAAATGAAAATAGGTCGTAGGTATTGTAGTTTTTCTCTATGGGGCCTGCAGCCTGCGGCTACCTAAACTTTAATACGCGTTTTGAAGGCTTATTCTGGGTCGGAGCCCTAAATCCTATAGCCTATAACCATCGGGGTATTGAGACGAATCAATCGATACATAATTTGTTGAAATCGAACCAGTAGTTTCAGCGCTACGTGGGAACAAAGAAATCGGCCACATACATACAAACATACAAATATACAAACATACAAACATAGGGTGCTAACCTCATAACCCTCCCCTGTTGGTAGTCAGGTAATGACAAAGATACAGCGTGTCAAAGTTTGGGAGAGGGGGCTCGTGACGTCACAAAGTCGCTACAAAGTGTCGCCCGGCGTGACGTCACGCAGAACTTTAACTAGCTATATCTTCATTATTTTTTTGTTTAACCGACAATAGAAAAAATATGTGTCCAATGTTCAAATTAATCTAACTGATGGACTGATTACATATTTTTTAGAAAACTAGCATATTGCAAACCTTCAAAGCGTGACAATAAATGAATATGAATAAAGTGAACGCACTTCACTGTGATGTAGTACGAAAATGGCTGTGGCGCTCGCGACGCAAGAATTGACCCCGTGAGTGTCGCACCAGCTTCCTTCTGTGTATTTTTAACCGACGAAACGAACCAAAGAGAAGGAGGTTGGGCTGCACGTATTTTTTATGTATGTTCGTAATTCGTCGATTTCTCTGTCAATCATGGACCTATTTGGAAAATGCTTTCGCTTTTTTATTGTATGGAGAGAAATCCCGAGATGGTTCCATAAACATTTTATTTGCTAGGAATATGTATATGTCTAGAAAAAATTTAAAAAATGTCGTTTATTTTTTAAATCATATTATCAACACGTCAACTGATCTTCGTTGAAGAATCAATCAACCCGCCTGCAGGCGGGTAATGACACAATCCCATCATTTGAGACAGGTCTTCTTTTCTCTTCTTTTCTTGTTCTTCTTCAGCAGTTGATGTGTGCTGATGAGAAAGTTCATGGTAAGTTGAACAGTATTTGGTATGAAACAAGGTGCAATATTGCAGGAATTGGACGATGCCGCGGCAGAGAACCCTCTGAACTCAAAGAACAAGAACCACGGGGACAGTAAAAAGGTCAAGGAAGCTGCCGGCAAGAAGATAGTCGTGCCATACTGGTTTGAGGATGGTGAGATACAATATTATAAAATACACAATATTATAAAATACAGGGTGTTTGGTACTGGACCGACATGATTTTTAAGGGGGCTGGAGATAGCGCATAACCCCTCAACAAATTATTTTGGTCCATTTACCAAACACCCTGTATACAGTGTGTCCCACGCCCATGGAACATAAAGGACAAGTACTAGAAATATTGAAGGTAGGAAATTTCACTGAAAGGAAACTGCGCAGCAAACGATAGCAGCTTTTAAATACCAATAGCAACCCATGAAACTAGCTATTTAAATAACAGCTTTTCACTTGTGTGCAAGCCAAAGAACAATAACTAGATGACTTTGTCTTCCTTTCTGGCCCAGCTCCTTAGTCCTGGATTTTGAAAAATATCTCATTTTCGTTATCAACATCTCGAGTTAGTCGAAAACGATTCCCATGTTTTAAACATTTTAATAAAAATATGTCGGCCATCTTGGATATAACATCGATCCGTTTACAGACTTCGGCAGCAATAACAGCGGCTTCTACCGGCTGCAGGCGGTCCTAACGCACCGCGGGCGCTCCTCCTCGTCCGGTCACTACGTGGCGTGGGTGTCGCGCGGCGACGGCTGGCTGCGGTGCGACGACGACACTGTCACTCCGGTGTCCGAGGAGGATGTGCTCAAACTGAGCGGCGGAGGTGAGGCTCAGCAGGCATCAATAACAGCGGCTTCTACCGGCTGCAGGCGGTCCTAACGCACCGGGGGCGCTCCTCCTCGTCCGGTCACTACGTGGCGTGAGTGTCGCGCGGCGACGGCTGGCTGCGGTGCGACGACGACACTGTCACTCCGGTATCAAAGTATCCGAAAGAACTTTGATCTAATCTTGAACAAAGAAATTGGACAAAGATAGGCAAATGAGACCCTCAGGGACGAATACGCAGTGGAGTTCGTGCAACGTCTTGTGCGTGCTACAGAAGCAGCGCACAGGGCGCCGCACTGGACTCGGCATGTGCCAGTTCAGCAAACAAACAGCGCGGGCTTGCTCATGTCTCTGCGCCGTCCTTGTCACTTCGCTTGCCACGCTGGGTGCGCACATAATAAACACCCACATAATCCGGTAATCGAGGATAATCGTGACTCTTCGCTCTCTCGCTCAATATAGGAGACTAGCTGCAACAGTGATTAAAATCGACTTTTGCTGTCATGTGTAAAAGTTATGGTCACATA
The DNA here is from genome assembly GCA_947086465.1 of Eupithecia exiguata. Lineage (NCBI taxonomy): Eukaryota > Metazoa > Arthropoda > Insecta > Lepidoptera > Geometridae > Eupithecia > Eupithecia exiguata. The sequence continues at coordinate 11,198,546 of OX352241.1, forward strand.
ATAAACACCCACATAATCCGGTAATCGAGGATAATCGTGACTCTTCGCTCTCTCGCTCAATATAGGAGACTAGCTGCAACAGTGATTAAAATCGACTTTTGCTGTCATGTGTAAAAGTTATGGTCAAACATACTAAATAGCATTTATAACATTCAATCATGAGCTGCAAGGCGTCCCAATCAGCAAAAGATCACTAAAAACTCCGACTGTATGCGCCTGCTTTTTCAAAACTCAATTGACTGACTGATTGATAACTTATTGTTTCCTCCCACCCCCCAGGTGACTGGCACTGCGCGTACCTGCTGCTGTACGGGCCTAAAGTCCTGGAGCTGGCGGAACCGCCGCTCGAGCCCATGGAAGCCGAGCTGTCTCTGGACGGACCGGGGGGAGCGCCCCCCACCGCGCAGGCGTAGGCCGCTTGCTACCGCTGCGTGGTTGTAATACCAAGTATGGATGAATTGATTCACTGATTTCACTTTGAAACATACATAGAAATATTGAAACGTTTATGTGTAACAAAGACACAGCAACATAAAAAAAACAATGAATAATACTGGACAATTCACACAGCATTATCTAGCCCCAAGCTAAGCAGAGCTTATGTTAAGGGTACTAGATAACTGATATACAAAATATAATACATTACATAGTTTTTTTTAGTACAAATAGAAAATAGAGAAGAAAACATGGTTTCACAAAACGGTCCATGCATTAGTTGTAACGTAACGTAACGAACGGTATTTTTTTATCTATCTCCATGTATTGTATTTTGAGTCATGTATTCGGTTCGGTTCCTCGATCGATTCATCCATACCAAACTTGAATGTCTACTGGGAAACGTGACAGTGAATCGGCGTTTCATAGAAAACCGTCAGCTGAGTGCAAGTTGTAATATTATTAGTAACCCTGGGAGAGACTGCCGTGTCCCGCTTGCATCCCTTAGCAAGTTGTTTTTATTTCAATAACTACGAGAATTAAGACTATGTATGTGTATTTCAAAATTTGTACAATTAAGTAATGGATTTGCATAAAAGTTCCTTATTTATTAAATCTGATTATTAATAATAATGTAATTTTATTGAGCTTCTGTTTAACCTTAACTTTCGCAATCTTAAAGCTTTTTGGGTTTGTTAAAGACTTGTCGTGTGTTCTCGATTTAGAACCTTGTTGTGAGCGAGCTAGAAGCGGGATTAGTAATTTATTGTTTGAAGCATTTTGAATGCAGTTGATTTGCTAAAGGCACTTTTGTTAAACGTCTCGTAACTATTCATTAAGTTCTTTATACAAGGTGTACTTATTGAATTTTGTAAGACTAATAATACTTTTACTATGATCGTAAATAAATGTCGCAAATATTTATGTTTTTTTTTGTATATGGATAGCGGAGTCATTTATTTGTAAATATCTTTATTAACAAAGAAAATTACAATCAAATAAAAGAATTAAATTAAAACCAGTATTTACAATTGAAACAATTGAGCTAACTGCAGACTGTTGCAAACAATCTTCAAGTAGCTCAACTGATTCATATCAAGAGCAGTCGGAAGCGTGCCCAAGACGCTAGCTGCATTGCCCCGCTGTATAGCAATGCTGATGCGCTGCGCCAGATACTCACCAGCTCTCGGGTCACGCATCGCTTCGACCAGACCCTCAGATATTTTTTTGAAAACCCGGAGTGCCTCGGTACCCCACGGACCTAGGGTCTCGACTCCAAGTGGAGCATTATTTGTATAGCGGAGTCAGTTATCATGGGTTTAAACTGCTGGGTGTAACACGTTTCAGGATTTTTTTTTTTTACAGCTTTTTTTTACATTAAAATTTGTAATTTTGTTACAAACTATGTACTATAAAAGACGAAATTAACCTACACTAATATAATAAAAAGGAAAGATTTGTTTGTTTGAATTGAATACGCTCCGAAACTACTGGACCAGTTTGAAAAATTCTTTCACTATTAGAATCCTACATTATCCCTGATGAACATAGGCGATAGAATATACCCGTGCGAAGCCGGGGCGGACCGCTAGTAATACATAAAATTCATCACGACAATGTATTTATCATACTTCACCCTTAGCACCTATCATATAACCTTTCTTTAGTCCACCCGGGATTTTTTAACTTGAATGAAACCTTCTTGATGTGATCAGCCAAACTGTCAATCACAACTTTTGACCGTGTCATGAAATTGTTAAATAAATGACACATTAACAAACAATGACATCTCTTACGTAGTTATTGTATACTCCACAGATTTGTAAGGTATACTCTTTGAACGTCTCATAATTTTATACAAATTTTGTATAAAAACTATCAAAGTTGAGCACAATTTCATCGAAAAATGGGTCGCTATAGCTATAAAATGTATAAGCTCTTGAAAAAGATGGTAGCGGTCGCAGGTGGCGTCGCTTTGGGTCAAATCTATTACTTCTTCATGTTGAAGCAGATTCCGTTCCCGGGGAATATAGGAAGTACGCTATCTATACTTATAAGTGCAATTTTAGGTGAGTTTTTACGTTTTTGTAAACTTTTAGAAGTAGAATAGATAGGTACGTAATAGTTTACTTCAGTAGACGAACCATTTCTATTTCACACATAAACAAAGAAACAATATACGAAAGACTAACAAAACAGGTAGGTGGCATCTGGCAGTATTATCATTATCAATGATGAGCGATTTCTACCAGACAACTTACGAGCAGCACTACTCTAGTATAGGAGAAAAGGGTTGTAAGAGCAGTGTTTTCTTTACATATAAGTATGTAGAGCTCCATAAATATGTGAACATCGTATCAGCCGATCGACGTTCACTGCTGGACATAGGCCTTCCCTATTGATCTCCACAATGTTCGAATTTAGTTATGTAGAGAATCTCCAACATTGTGTATTCAGCTTACAAAGTTACATTTAGCATTATTAGACGTACCTAGTACTTATCTTGCTGTGCCCTAGCCGGGTCCATATTTAAGACTAATTATCTGTAATAAATAACCCTGTAAAATATGGTCGCAAAAAAGAAACTAGAAACGGCCGGCGACCTTCACTAGGTCGTCGGTCCATCGCGTGGTTGCCATACCTATAAATAAGTAGATAAACAGATACTATATTTTTTTTCCATAGATATGAATATTTAGCTGTGTCGGTGGTAGCGTAAGAATTGACCCCTAACTCGACCCGTTGATGCCGTACGAGCCGAATAAAGGTTCTTTATATTTCAGACAGCAGCTTGCTTCTGTGCATTTTTTATAGTAAAACCATAAAATTGCCCATCAGTAAAAAAAAAGGAAAAAAGGTGCTAAAAGGAGCAATGGCGTCAATGGGTCACCGACATAGCTCTCAAAATTAGTAAGCTGACGTGGCAGTGGGCAGGACGTTAGAGCTTCCCTCGAGTGGCGGCCGCGATGCAATGCGAAACGGAGTGTTGGTAGATCATACATTCGATGGACCAACGACATTGTAGCAGTCGCAGGGATTCGATGGATGGATGCGGCTCAGGAGCACTCTGTGGCGTCGTATGGGGGAGGCCTATGTCCAGCTGTGGACGTGTATGGGCTGATAAGATGAAAAAGTTGGCCTGAAAATCTCAGAAACAATTACTATTTAACCTTGGATAAAATTAAAAAAAGAGAGATTCGGTACTAGCTCCTTGACATTCGAAGGCTGCAATTAGGTCCATCCACACCAGTGCCGCGCCGCGCCGGGGCGTTCGTGTTTCGCGGCATTTGCAGACAGGGATAGAAATATACGAAACATTCGTGCGTAAAAAGAGAGCAATACACGTCTTGTTGCGAGTCGCCGCCGTGCATGGGTAGCGTATTGTTGTTCGGTCGCAGTTAGGTCTAGGTACCTACGTCTATCCATCTTTGTAATTCATTAGCGTAGGTATGCACAAGATTGGAAATAGCGTGTATCTTTGCGTTCAGTTGTGACACAACACAGGTCATTTGTTGAGTTAGCGCTGGGAGAACGTACAATATTTCCGAGTTTTACTTTGATCTATCTTCCTGGCTATTGATTGCAGGTATAGGTTGCGCTATTTCGATTCAGTTGCGGTGCATATGCGTGCTGGTTCTGCCCATGTACTGCGGCAAGCCAGGCCGCGGGGTCCTGAAGGCTGTGCTTCTGACATACATCGTTGCAGGTAGGTAAATAAATAAATATTGCTGCACATCATACACAGCATCCTCCCTGCCTTAAGAAGGCGCAATACGCGCCATTTTGTGAAAAGGAATAGGCATAGGATTTCGCGTTCATAGGAGCGGGACAGAGCACGTATTTGGAACGGCGGCGTAAGCTCAAGAATCAAGTTTTTGCTTATTTGCGAGAAAACTACACAAATTGTAAACAAACTGGAGGTCAAGGAATTAAATAATTAGTTATAACCTATGAATCAAAGATAAGTCATTTTAATAGATCGCAGCGTTCCTGAGTTCTCGACCAAATGATAGGTATGCAAAACAGTGCACCTTCATCTTAGTTTGACACCCAAACCCGTTAGGTTCACCTCTTAAGGATCCGGCGACAGCTGCTCGCAACTTCAATTCGTAAATTATTATTTTCCGTAATACCAAAAATGATGAAAACTTTTTGTATTTCCCACATAATGTTGTTATTCTGTAACTAGACAATGCTAAACTATGTTCATTATAAAACAAAACGTAAGATATTGTTGTTTTAATACAAAACCAATAGGACGAAAACATGTCTTTATCGACGTAAAAATATGCCAGTCACATTTTGCATATTTTTGCTTCTTTGCATTATAGGCTTGTATTAATAACAACCAGGGACCTAGACATATACTATTCGAATACAAAAACAACATGATATGGTGGAAACATGCTCGAATTACAAATAATTTTGGTAGTACGTTTGTTTGGGCAAATCATCATCCGCAGGCCCCTTAGGAGAAATCAACAAACAATTTATTTATTATTTGAGAATAATTTCAAACTCTTTATTATGAAATCAACAAACAATTTATTTATTATTTGAGAATAATTTCAAACTAATTTTGTAATCTTATTTTATAAGCATATAGAAATAAAAGTTATCGTCCAACATAGTTCGTGATTCGTACAGGTAACCTAAACATTTTGATTTAGGTACATCAGGCCCGGGAAATGCATTCTACAGCTCAGGCAGCTCTAGGAACTCTCAAAGCTGTGAACACCGTCTTGTGCGCATCAAAGCACAAGCAGATCAGCAGATGCACGTAAAAATACCACCACAATACCTGGTCGATATACCACAGTGTCGAACCAAAAAATTCTGCTCTACCTTCATACTCGGCATGCCCAAAAAGTGGAATGAGCTTCCCGCGTCTGTTTTCCCGCCCGAGTACAATTTTGGAGTCTTCAAATCCAAGTTCCTTCTGGGAAAGCGAGCTCCATCTTAGGCTACATCATCACCATCAGTTATTCGAGTGAGACGGTGGCCAAAAGCTTGACCGTCACCAATAAAAAAAGTCTTCAGTAGCCATGTTTCAAGTCCGTACTTGAATATCATAATGATTATTGTAGGTACAGGTATCAATAGCAGCTGACTGTGCCTCGTAGAAGCCTATATTATTATAGTATATTCTTTCCGGCTCTATATTTAAGGTCCAATATCCAACATGTGTTCGAACGCGGGCGAGGTAGTACGTGTGTTCGCGTGTACCACTCAGCTGGCCCAGAACCTGTCGAGGGAGAAGCACGCTCTCATGATAGGTCCCTTAAAGACGGCGGCTCTGGGCGTGAACGATGAGGTGGAGGAAGTTAAGACGCTGTTCAGGCAAGTAGTTCTTTCGACGTTTAGTTCTTTCTTACATGTCTTAGGCCCGTATTGTGATGAAAGCTTGCTCAGTTATAGGTCTCTGCTTGTTTGTCCTTTATGCCATAAAAAATCGTTACTTAATCAAACATAAATTGATGACTGAGCAAACTTTCATAATACGGGTCTTAGGCCCGTATTATGAAAGCTTCCCCAAGCATTACTTAAGCAGTCATTACGTGATCTCTACTCAAGCGTTAATTACTCAAATAATGCTTGGTAACCGTTCAATAATATGTCTAAGCAGTTACTCGAAGGCGTGGACGGAGGAAATCCGCTCTTGACGGCTACTTGAGTGAGTGTAGATTTTGACATGAGCTCCCAAGCATTGTTTGAAAATTAGTATTCACTCAAAACTAGACATAAGCATCACTCTAGCAGAGCTCGATGACTGAGCATGCTTTCATAATACGGGCCTTAGAGCGGCCATGGCGATCATACTGTGATTAACACTTTGAATGCCACTGACGCAATCGCCGCCGTCCTACGGCTACTTGCAAGGTTTAGCGATGCGACCGAAGGGGCGCGTTAAAGCTTGACAGAACTAAAGAACATTTTATGCAGCAGCTGGGCTATGAATATATTAAAACAGGAAATGAGGAAATAATTGTTTGGTCGGTGGCTCTGAGCTGTGTAACCCTTCTTGGTTCGCGCTATTTACCTAACCTACGTCCTACCCAAGATAAAATCACCGAGACACATCACTTTTGGCTTTGCCGTGTATGGGTAGACAATAGAAGGAATAAATAAATAAATAAATAAATAAATTGTTTAAACTGTGTACAAAAGATAGCTAAAATACTTCTAAAATATTTTATTAAACTAGTTAGAACCAACAGTTTGTCCGTTGATTATTGCCGCATAATATTTATAGAAATATAATTAGTGTGCGTTTTATCACGGAGTTCCTCAGATATAATAGTGGGAGCGAGTCTATTTGACGATGATAGTAACGAGATCGTAATTCGTAACGTCTCATTTTCCCATAGATATTGGAACAGCGCCTCTATTTTATGGACTGGGAAATACGCAAATTCTATAAATAAAACCGGCCAAGTGCGAGTCGGACTCGCGCACGTAAGGTTCCGTACCATCATCTATAAAAGCAGCAAAAAATCACGTTTGTTGTATGGGAGCCCCCTTAAATATTGATTTTATCCTGTTTTTTAGTATTTGTTGTTATAGCGGCAATAGAAATACATCATCTGTGAAAATTTCAACGGTCTAACTATCACAGTTCTTTAAATATAGCCTGGTGACAGACAAACAGATGGACAGCGGAGTCTTAGTAATAGGGTCCCGTACGGAACCCTAAAAAGAGACGTCACGATCAAGTCTCGTTTCTCGATGACGTCTCGTTTCTCGATGACGTCTCGTTTCTAACGTCAAATAGACTTGCCCCCCAGATCGAGTTGTTTTGCTGATATCCGTTTCCCAAGTGCGAAGCTGCCACTCTTATTTTCAGGTCCTATGAGGAAATTCTAGACCCGCTTGAAACGGAGTTGGTGGATGCTGACGAAGTCGAGATCTGTAGACATGAGAATGACTTTGTAGACGACTTGATGTGTCATACACGTAGATCATTGGCTATTGATAAGAAGTATAGGTAACTATCGTGTCATCTTTGTTTTACTTAGTAGCGCTTTCAGAACTGTTGCTATGTATGTACTAGGCTATTGGTTTATTTTTCGCTACCTACACAGCTTACACGAAGGTTCTATTTATCAGACTGAGTGCTGCACACGACCAAGGTGCTGCACACTGGTCTGATAAATAGCACTTTCGATACATTAATAGCCCTTACCTCGGTAATTTGTAGCATAAAACATTAAAGTATAGCCTAAAGCATTTTAGAATCCTCTTAAATTGGAAATTTTTAATTGTATTTGCCTGAAGCTTTTTTTGAAAGATATCCTGCAAATTACTGGACGCAGTTATATTTTTTTTTTATAAAGTGCATAAGCACTTCTTCGCACTAGCGGTTAACAGCGGGAGCGGCTAGCCGCTTTTCCGGTGCTTTTCCAGTATGCAACTACTTGTGATTGTACGCACTTAACCGCTACAAATTTCAAACAAAGCATTCATACACTAAGAGAATAGTCATAGACACTTTATTAAAAAAAAAAAAGCTTTTGCTTAGATTTTGCCCAAAATGAACAGCTACATTTACAAATTTACAAAAAAAAAACATTAATCCCCAAAGCTATATGTATATGTATGATTTTTGTTTTGTTTCTGATTGGCCTTGCCCCCGCGCACATGCACTTTCAAAGTTATCCATCCATTATGGGACACCCTGTCTAATAGAATTCTGCAAAGCGCAGTTATACTTTCGATGTTCGATGTACGATGACCAGAGTGTGCAGTTCGCGCTGTACTGACCTTACCTATAGAAAAACTGTTATACTAATTAATAAAATAGAATACAAGTAGTAATATAGGCTCTGGGACCTTCTCCCTCTCTCTCTGTCTGTCTTCCCAGCTGATTATCCCATATGGCGGAGACGTCAGCTTCCTTATTTCTTTAATTTCGCTCTATCCTCGACGTCGTCTTCATTAGCTTGGCACTCTATATGATATCTTTGAACACTACCTTCTTCTACCACCGCCGCCCGGGGATTGAAACATTCTAGAACTAACAATGTCTCAATCAACTTGGTTTCTCGCAACACCTGCCCAGCTCCCTCTAAAGCAATCATATCTCTTAAGCTCTTTCAGCTCTATATTGACCTGATTTAATATTTTCTGCAGCACAAAGCCCACTCTATCGGACATAGTAAAGTTCTACAAAAAGAAGCTAAGCTACATCTGTGAGAACCAGATCTCCCGCGCCGTGTCCCTCTGTATCGTGGAGTTCTCTAAAGCGTACGTGCGGTGTTCAGAGTCCGTACCGCCCAGTGTGCAATTTGCGCTCTGCTGGCCCCTGAAGCTGACGGAAATGTGCGATTTGGGGAGCAAACTGGAAGGAGACGGTATGTGCGATAGTGGAAGTCAGGTAAGGCGTGTTTTGAATCATAATCAATAAGGTATTTGTTTGATGTCAGGTGCATACTAGTTACCTACTTCTTAGGTCCGTATTATGAAAACTTACTCAGTCATATATGCTTGAGTAATGCTTTTCTATGGCATAAACGTCACTCAAGCATAGATCTATGACTGTGGAAGCTTTCATACATTGTATATTAGAGAAATCTGCATATTTGTAAGACAATACCCATATTATTTCAAATCTAAGGGAGAAGTTTTATCAAGGGTTCCAGACAAAGATGTTTTTTCATTTAGTATCAGAGGTAACTTATATTTTTTTTAGAATTTAGACTTGGCGCCTTCACGAACGTGTTTGTGATGATGGGCAGGACCTACAGTTCACGTATTGTCACTAATTTACCAATAACCCTGTATAATAGACGTCACAAACTGTGCGATGAATTTTTGAAATTTCCTTTGTTCAATGTACAGGTGGCGGCGCTCGTTTGACGCATTCCACCGCCTTAATGTAGGAATCTACAGATAAACTAAGCCGCTATAACTACACACTTTTCAGGTACCGTCATGTTTAGAAAATGTTTACTTAGCCCTGCAAAGAATTCGAAAGGAGTTCGTTGAGAACATTAACGATATAAATTTACAATACAAAATGAACCAAGAGGACGAACCACAGAACATTCAGGTAAGTTTCTCTCTCTAAGCGATAAGACTGCCCATTGTACTTTTATGTTTAGGTAATGTTTAAGTCTATGTTTCTTTTGCTTTTTTTGTGGTGTACAAAAAAGAGTTTTGTATTGTAATGTAAGTTTGTACCTACTTACAATGTACCTATGTACAGTCAGCTGCGAAAATATGTATACACTCCCATGATTTGAAATTAGACTGAATAGTAAGTGTATAGTCATTGTGATAATTTATATATCGTATTCTGACAAGAAAGATGACTACTTCGTATGAAAAATGTGTACGTAGACTTTTATATGATACGTTCCGAGTAAAATAAAAGTAAAAACTTGGAAATGTATACATATCTGAGCAGCTGACTGTACATAGAATTAGATTCCTTCACTTGTAACGTGAATGAAATTCATGAAATTTATTCAAAACATTCTTTTCTATCCATACTTCCATACTAATATTATAAATTCGAAATTAACTCTGTCTGTCTGTTTGTCTGTTACCTTTTCACGCCTAAACGGCTGAACGGATCTTAATGAAATTTGACAGTGAGGTAAATAGTATCCCGGGGACGGATATAAGATACTTGAAAAGCACGTGCGAAGCCGCAGGCAACAGCAACAAACATAAAGGAAGCCCCAAATACACCACTTCGTTTGTTCCTCTGTGAATTTGATCGTAGGTACTTACATTTATAGGTCCGATTCCCTATTATCAGTGGACCTATTTGACTCATTCACTGCCCGGTCACTGCGGCGCGCTACAGCTAATAGGTAGGTCTGCTAGAACCACACGTAATACCAATAAAAACATCAAATTAGGTAGATTAGAGATAGGTAGGTACTTACATAGAAATCTCACCTTACATTTTATGAAGTCGATATATTTTTGCGCCAGGATGCAAAAGAAACATCGGAGCGCGTTCTCCACGCGTTCTCCGAGAAGGCTGCCATCCTGCGCACTGTCAACACGATCGTCGACATCTGCACAGCGCTCATCATGCTACGTATCTTCAACGCTGCGACCACGTACCATGACCTGTATCTACAGGATATAGACTTTGATAACGTGTATCTGACGAGCTATTTTAGAATGCTGGACGGGAGGCGGAACGCGAAAAGTCAGTGTGTACTATTGCCTTTGAAGAAGTTAAGTATAGTTAGATTTTTTTTTTACCGATTTCGTAATATTTTTTTTGTGAAACACTATGGTTAAGAAAATTCATAGAAAATGGTTTACAATTTGCGGCAATTCGCCGCAAATTGTAAACTATTTTCTATGAACTCATGATCGAATGCAGAAAAAGTTAAAACCACGAACAAAAAATTAATCTCCGCCAACCCGCGTCGAACCACCATAACACATTTTGCCTTCAATTATCATAACAAGCCTGACTCGATCTTCATAGGCTTTTCGGACTGCTCAATGATTTTTTGTCACTGCGTATTACCTACTCTCCTCTCGCATTTTAAGAATACGTGGACAGCTGACACTTCGTCGCTCAGACACGTCTGACAGATGTTGTATCCCTGTTTAGATGGAAAGGAGCAAATACGTGGATATCCAATCCCTAGCGTACCAAGAAGCCACTAAGCGCAAGCTGGTCTCTCAGATCCTGAAGATTTTGCTGGAGGTGGTCACTACCACTACCTTCGTGATGCTTGACCGGTAAGGCAAGTCTTGCATCAGCTTTTTGTTGAAAACACAGAGGTATTTTCGGGTGAAAGTAAGGCCAAAGGCGAGATCAGATTTTTGTTTGAATGGAACTTGTGCCATCTGAGCGATGTATTTCTTGAAAATGTCTTCGCTTTAGGTCCCATAGTCCACTGAAAATATACCATATGTGTCAGAAGAATACTTCAATGTTTAGTTTAGTAAAATATCTTTCGTATGTATAGGTACCTAACCAAATCTTAAAACTATTATTTCTTCAAACGTCTAATAGGTGTATCAAAAAGTCAATAACTTTATTTCTTTAGGCTTACAAAAAAGCACTTATACAAGTCAAATTTTATACATAAACAACAACTTTATAAATAGTAATTATCAAACAAGAAACAAAATGTTATTGATTTTGTTCGCTTCAATTTTTTGTCCACTTGTGGAAGAAGCGAAAAATAAACCACTAGTAAGTTTGTATAATCCTTAAAATGTAATACAATATTATTTGCCTATCTAAGTCTAAATATGATGTGATTTAGACACAGGTCCATATTTATAAAAAAACTAAGCTTAAGATTTTTCTCCCATAAATACCATTGTCGGTCGGTATCTAGGTCTTAGGTACCTACTGATCTACTCTAGTTCAGCTCTTCTATCTTGCCAGGCTGTTCTACGAGGCGTTGGACGTGGTGCGCCAACACGCAGAAAAGAGTGTCGAGTCGACTCCCACCAGGGACTTGGAGATGAAGGTGACAGACATACCTCCTACATCATGTACATAGGTGCCGTGTTCGTAAAGCTCCCAGAATCATCTGCAACATAACACCAGTCTACATACAACTACAAACACAGTAAAAATCTAACCATATTGTTGTACGATTTTTTTTTAATAATATCCCAAAAAATTTCGATTTCGGCAGGATTCGAACCCGCGCCTCACCTTCAGTACAGGTGCGCTCTAACCAACTAAGCAACGAGATCGACACGTGCCTGGTCGAAAATATCTGGGACCTCTTACGACTTAAGCGTCGTATTGTTGTAGGTTAAAATCCTCCTCTTCACAGCCTATAATGGTCCACTTTGACGCAGGCTCCCCTGATAATCGTGTTACTGGCTAATTGTATATATTTCAGGAAAATTCTTTGTTTCAGCCAGCTATTTTCATTTGATAATTTTCAAAAATAACGCTACTTCTGATCGCTTTTGAGTTATGGAAATCTAATCCTGTTCTGCAAATACTTATCAACTAAATAGGTTCTACGGCTAATTAATTTTCAGGTGGAAGGCACAGGTCTACTAGCAACCGCCTACCGGATTCTCCTGAACGAGCTTGACTCTAGAAACCACACTCTCTCCGTCTCGAACGCGCGCTGCCTGCCGCGGCCCCGGCTTATGCCTTACAACTACTTCTTCGACATCTACGGCGGCTATCTGTGGATACTGCTGCTGCTCTTTGTAAGCCCCTACACTGCGAGAATGAGGAGGTTATTTCTTTGCTACTGTTCCATATCTTCCCAACGAGTAAGCGCTCGTTGGCTAGACTATCGCTTGAGCTAAGTCTAAGTCGAAGTTCGTTTATTGCTTGAAAATACAATGTTTTAAATTTCAATTTCAATTTTCAATTTATTTATTTAATTAGAACGGTCCTACAGAACCACTTATACTAACTAATTTTAAGTAATATTATATAATGATTAGAGATAAAAAAAGTAGCAATAAAATGAGAATTAAGTATAAATTAATAAAAAATTACCAAAAAGATTAAAGATCTTACAGTATACATTTGGATCATTGTTTTCTACCTTTAGGCATGCAATCTTTTTAATATAATTGAAATACTTATCGTCTAATTAAAAATAATCAGAATATCAGAATAATCAGAATAATCTAGTAATAATAAGCTGGGTCAAGTCATATTTGTATTAACATTTTTATCATTCATAAATTCATTTATGGTGTAACTAGCAGCGCCTCGCGGTTTCACCCGCGTAGTTCCCGTTCCCGTAGGAATTTCGGGATAAAAAGTAGCCTATGTCCTATTCCAGACTATAATCTATCTCTGTTTCATCCAGATCCGTTTTGCCGTTCTGGCGTGATAAAGGAACAAACATCCATCCATCCATCCATCTAAACTTTCACGTTTATAATATTAGTGAGATTAGTGAGATAGGCGGTTTTCGATAAGAATGACCTTAACTTACTTTAAGCTATTACTTGTTGGATTACCCTGTGAACCATTAATAATATTAAATTCAATTACTTAGTTAACTTTAGGGCTCTTGTACGCACACGTTTTTTTCGCCGTGAAATTCTACGGATAATTCGCCGTGCGTCTAGGTACCGTAGGCACGGTGTCCAGTGTTGTACTCCAGATGTACTTAATGGATCAATATGATATAATCACTTTATTTTCCGGTTTTACCTACGTAATATGAAATTTGTGCCGTATACAAGAGTCCTATAAGGTCTAGAGGAAATAAAGTAGGTACTTGGATAATATTTGATGGAAAGAAGCTGGTTTTTTTTGCAAAATACCGGTGTGTTACCCTTTTTTTTCGCCGTAAAAATCTACGGCGTGCTCGGCGCCGCCCGTCAACCAGCTTCCATAGTGACATACAACACAAACAGCCATGCCTTCATACGGCGAATCAACCGTAGATTTTGACGGCGAAAATAATGTAAATGTGAAAAAAGGTAATGTAGGTAGTTATTTTAAATGATTAGATGGTAGGCAACAAGTAATATTTGAGTGTATTACAGGTCCGTATGCAGTTTTTTCTACCCGCGTCGAGAGAAGCAGAGGATACTGCATCTCTACAACGACATTCTCAAGGAACGTATGAAAATGAACAAAACGATACGCAGGTAGAACCACACTATTGTGTAGTGTTGTGTTGTGTCGTGTGACGCGTCAGAGGCATATCGGTTTCATTCTTATTATGGTAAGATATTTAGGTGTTAAGTACTCTCGACCTCTGTGGCGCAGCGGACGAAGGTCCGCCTGCGGCGGAGGAGGTTGCGGGTTCGATTTCCGCCTCGGTACAAATGTTTCATTGTGTCATTTTACTTTTACCGCAAAAGAAGAACCTTAAAATCTTCACAAAATTTGACATATTCGAGGCTCGCTCCGCTCGCCGATAACATGTCTTGTGTCGATCAGGAAAGCAGTACAAGCAGTCCGCACTCACTACTTGACCGGTGAAAGCCTGCTGAGTTTGAGGATGAAGTTCCCCCAGATCCTCGGCTGGCTGCGGATCCTGCCGGCTGCCAGAATGTCCTGCCTCATCTGTGATGAGGTGGAGCCGAGGACTGAATCTAGTAAGTCTCTCAGATATTTTAAGGGTTCTGTACCTGAAAAGGAAAAAAGGAACTCCTATAGGATGACTTTGTTGTCCGTCTGTCTGTCAACCCCCTTTTCTCAGAAACGCGTGGAGGTATCGAGTTGAAACTAACATCCAATGGTCATGTTTGCCCTTGCTCCTGCTACGCACATAAGTTTGCAGCTAAGCCTTGGAATTTAGGCTCATAAGTTATTGTTTTGTGTAGTAGATTTAAGATAAATAAATTTGTTTCTTTCTTTCAAGTCCGTAATTACTTGGACCCGTTATATAAACCAAACTTCTAAGTCAACGTAATCAAAAGTTGAAAGCCGTTTATCCCGCATATTTTGAAATTTTCCTCTTTGATTTGACCTCTGTGGCGCGGTGGGCGAAAGTCCGCTTGTGACGCAGGAGGTTGCGGGTTCGATTCCCGCCTTGGGACAAATGTTTGTACGATCTGCAGACATTTGTTCCGGGTTTTCTGGTCGTTTTCTATGATAATAATAAAAAATATTTATCTATGTATTGAATTGTACTATGTATATATATATACAACTGATATCAGTTATCTGGTACCCATAACACAAGCTCTGCTTAGCTTGGGGCTAAATAATGTTGTGGGAATTGTCCAGCATTATTTATTTATTTGAAATCTCTAACTAGTATATCTTACACCCTTTCCAGAAAAGAAACAAAACTCGTGGTACACATGCTTTGCGCCGAAATGCCCTTTCATCTACTGTGCTGAGTGTTGGAAAGAGGCGGGAAGGAAATGCCTTGCGTGTGACCCCACGCTTACGGAGATGAGCGATATAGACTCGCTCACTGAAGATGAACGGCCGGCGTATTGAGAGAGTCACACGACCGGCGTATTGAGAGAGTCACACTACCGGCGTATTGAGAGAGTCACACGACCGGCGTATTGAGAGAGTCACACGACCGGCGTATTGAGAGAGTCACACTACCGGCGTATTGAGAGAGTCACACGACCGGCGTATTGAGAGCCAATCCTAGCTATTTACAGAGAGAGTCCTGGCTGAGACAAATGTGCCTTCGAACAATATAACTCGAACTTCAACCATGAAGCCTATGATAGCCTGTGCTAGCCAAGGGCAGCCGAGCGGAGGCGACCTCTCTGAACATTGGTACCTACTTCCGAAGAGGATCGCTCACACCGGATCCATTCCACAGGTCCACGTGTCAGTGTAGTCATAAGCGCGCAATTTACTATTCCTTAATAAACGAGCATCTACGTATGTACAGTCCACTCTTTCATTTGAAAAAAAAGTAATTATTAAACCTCATGTGAGATGATGGTAAAAGGCCTGACGGTATGACTCTGATTCCTTGGAAAATGGGTCGGCCTTTAATTTGCTATGCCACGTGTGTAGCCCTAGCACCTTCTCATCTTGCAGGGACATCAGTAAGGGCCGGCTCCGTAGCAACATAAGCGAACTCCCTCAAACGGCGAAAATACGCTAATCTTGACCGTGGTTACCTACTCGAGCATTTAAGGGTGGAATCCCTAGGTCCTTGGGGTCCTGGTGCCCTCGCAATATACAAAGATCTTAGGAGTCCACATGTGATCGGAACGATGGCTTTCTTCATATTTCGGTCAACGAAATAGCATTGCCATTCAACGTGACAATGCTGCCAGCATTCTGGGCACTCAACCTTCCTTTATAAATATGTAAAAGTATTATTAAACCTAATTCTAAACATTCAGAGAGAGATTTTTGGTTTTTAATGTCTTTGATTATTGACGGGAATATTTATGACCGACTTACCTGCTGGATAGCTGGTTGGTTTTTTGAGGATTTAGGTACGACGTCTGTATCTAAATCAAAAAAGTCAATAACTTTATTTCTTTAGGCTTACAAAATAAGCACTTAGTCAAATTTTATACATAAACAGCTTTATAAATAGTAATTAATATCAAATAATATATATTAGTATAACTCATCATCATCATCCTGACTCTACAGCCGCGGGTGGGCCTTGGTCTGGTGGAGTAAATTTCGCTATCCGATCCTATTCTTGGCTTTTTCCTGCCAGCCGGTCACTCCAATTGCCTTTAAGTCTTGCTGGATACCATCGAGCCATCTGAGTTTCGGTCTTCCAGGGGGTCTCCGGCCATCAGGTTTGCCACGAAGATATTAGTATAACTAGTTTAATAATAATAATTTGAATGGCCATTTTTGTGCTGTGCGATACTGCCGTTGTTGGATGCTAAGCTTTAACCGCTGCGCTGTTGGATCAATGCCGTGCAATGGCGTTCGCTACAGTAGACCAGCGGCTTAACATTTAACACTCATGGCCCCTAAGCACATGAGGCTCACGCAGACCTAGCTGCAGCCCGCCCATGCGGGCCACGCCGCCGCCGTGGCTGGGCAGTGAATGCCTTTTGTTCCGCGCGGGTAGAATCCAGTTAAAACAAAAACAAATCTTGAACCTTAAACACCGTTTATTATTAGAACAATCCATATTCCAGCTGTTCGCCCACGGTGAGGTTGCTCACGAACTGAATGTTCTCTGCGACCTCGTTGCAGAGGTACGCGAGTCCGTTTAGTTTACCAGCCTCTTGCGCATCGAAGTTGTATATCAACTGAAAAAAAGATAACGATACCTAATTATTTTTATGAAAATAAATACCGTGCACGGTACAATTACGCATAGGGGTTTGTGCTACAACGTAGCTTACGTAACTATGTTACGATATTGCTACGGCTCTGCTACGGTGTAGCTATGAGGCAGCTACGAGGTTGCTACGCTTCTGCTACGTCGTAGCTAAGAGGCAGCTACGAGATAGTTACGGCTCTGCTCCGACGACGTAGCCATAACGCAGTTACGACATAACTATGAAGCTACGGCTTTGCTTACAACGTAGCTACGAGGCTACAGCATAGTTTAGAGCTTGCTACGGTTCTGCTACGACGTAGCTATGATGCAGTTACAAATGATTATGTACGTTTTACGATTATCTACGAAGTTATACGTATCGTAAGATTTCTTTATGTGTGAGTATTAAAGCAAGTACCGACAAGAACTCGTCGTATGTAATCCACCCGTCGTGGTCAGCATCAGCGTCCGTGAACTTATCCTTGCGAAGTTCCATAGACGTGTCATCGCCCAGGCTCTCCAGCACAGCCGTACTGCGGTGGAATAGAGTTCAAAGTATTATGAGTCATGAAGACACTGAAGCGAATCGCATTTGGTCAAATCAGCGAGACTTCTTTATCGTTATCAATCTTTACAGAAGTGTGTGCCTTGCGTTGTTGCAGAGAAAGACGTCAATGTGCTATTAAAAACTTCAGAAATTCACTTCGATTCGCTCACAGTGTGCTTTGATCTTTAGACTTGATTTTAGGGTCAGCTCACACCGACGACGCGACGACGTGAGGCATCTCAAGAGTAAGGGCTTTTTCAAATATTGTCAAAAATAACAAAAATTCTCAATGCCTACCTACATAATAATCCCTGGCTGAGAGCTTGGCTCCGTGTCGGTACCTACTAGATACCTAATTACCTAAGTAGCCTGATTTAAAAAAATATTTAATCTACAATAGGTAGGTGTAACTAACAAATCATCAAATCCCAGCATCCCGTTAGACTGGTTGTCGAAGAGTAGAAACAGACTGTGAAGGTTGGCGATGGTGACCTCCGTCCAGCCCGGGAACCGGTCCACCACCTTCTGCATGCTCCAGCGGCGGTCCTTCTCCTTCATATCCTGAGAGAGTCGGAGATAGTGGAAAGTTACAACTAAATCTAGTAAAAAAACAAAATCTATATCGCAACCACAACAATAATATCTATAATAAAAATGTGAAGTATAGCTACTGTAGTTTTATGCGCGGGTTTGGTCCGTTTTGTGTACCTACTTCTTCACATCACTCTAGACTTATATTATAAATGCGAAAGTGTGTTTGTTTGTCCTTCCTTCACGCCCTAACTAAGCAACCAATCGGCTTGATTTTTGGCATGGAGTTAGTTGAAAGGATGGAGAGTAACATAGGCTACTTTTTATCCCATAAATCAGTTCCCATGGGTTAGAAATAACCTTAAACAACGCGTGCGAAGCCGCAGGCAGCGGCTAGTATTGTATTATAAATGCGAAAGATTGGATGGTTAGATGTTTTTTACCTCTTTACACCAAAACTACTGAACGGATCGGACTGAAATTTTGCATACAGATAGTTCTACGCCTGGAATGAAACATACGCTACTGATTACCCTATAAATCAGTTCCCATGGCACGCGTTGTTATTTCTTTTTATTTCTAAAACGAAATAACAACTTTTACAACACTTACAACTTTTACAACAAAAGAAATAACAATTTCTTTTTATTTCTAAAAAGATATAACAAAAGAAACTAGTATTATTGGTATATCCAATAATTAGACGAGTAGGTACAATAGGTATTCTCTCGATATTAGGTAAACGTGAATAATATCACAGTAATAAATGCGAAAGTTTGGATCGGGCTGAATTGTTACATTATCTAGCGTTAGGTATCTCCTTATCCCCAAACGACTCAACAAACCGGACTGAAACTTGGCATACATGTAGGTAATTCAAGTTCTGGAATTACAATGTTAGGCTACTTTTTGGGGTTCCGTACCCAAAGGGTAAAACGGGACCCTATTACTAAGACTTCGCTGTCCGTCTGTCACCAGGCTGTATCTCATGAACCGTGATAGTTAGACAGTTGAAATTTTCACAGATGATGTATTTCTGTTGCCGCAATAACAACAAATACTAAAAAACAGAATAAAATAAATATTTAAGGGGGCTCCCATACAACAAGCGTGATTTTTTTGCCGTTTTTATAGTATATAATGGTACGGATAATGGACTTTCACTTGGCCGGTTTTTATACCATAAGGACGCGTACAAAGCCTTAGAAACGTAGTTTCTTTATAATTTTTGCCCACAGACACCAGTGGGACCTTTTCTCTGGTTTAAAGAATAGCTATATCTACGCGGGTCCGTGAAGACCCCGACGATGTTCTGTCCTCACTTGATTGTACTGCCGCTGCTCCGCCAGTCGTTTGTAGAACATGTTCACCAACTTGTCGTAGTCAGTCATGCCGGTGAGTGTTGTGACATCGGAGGTTCTTCGGCGGGATTCCCCTGTTATAACACTCATGTCAGTACGTCTAGTTTAGCTTTCAGCCCCCCTAGCACGGGGATTGCTGTCTAGGGTAGAATAGAGAAAAATGACGTCACTTCGTCATCGAATGCGTAAATTATTTGAAATGCATTCCTTGAACTTTAATAATTTACGCAATGTATGGCGATGCAATGTCAATATTGTCTATTCCACCCAAGACAACAATCCCCGTGCTAGGGGAGCTGCTCGTTGGGCATGCATGCACTTAAGGTTTACCTACGCTTGTAGAACTTGATCGCGTAACAGGTTGGTAGGCATGGTAGTAGGAGTATTGGGACTTCGTTGGTCTAGCGGTCAGCTTGTTGAACAACTGATAATGAGGAGAACCCAAGAGGTTCGAATCCCGGGTCGGGCCAAAAGTTGTTATTGGGGTTTTTCTTGCCAGAAAAAAATTCACAGCCGGAGTCAGGAAGTTGGTGGTGCTACACTTCCACCCGTGCCTCGAAAAGCACGCTAAGCCGTTAGTTCTGCGTTTGACCTCGCCGGTTGTGTCGGTCTGCCTCCGTCCCATCGGATTATGAGAGTGAGGTAATAGAGTGCACCTGTGTTTGCGCACACACTTGTGCACTTTATGTCCTGCGCACCTGGCTAGTCTCAGTTGAGAGTGGCCGCCACGCGTGGTCGAAATTCGGCTAGGACACCAGTAAGAGTTTTATTGTAGTATTGACAGCTGTATAGAACCTGCTGCTAGACAGAACCAGGCGATTCACCTTGGTCCTTCGTCAAACTGTGTTGACGACGTGCAACCCTCGGTCTTTCTGATGTCGTCAACCTAACGCGCTGGTTGCATCCGTTACTCTAGTAACGGATGATATGTACCTACGAGGGTCTAGAAGGCAGTAGGTACAGGTACCTAATACCTAGAGGTATTAGGTACCTGTACCTACTGCCGAATCTAAAAACACGATCATAGGCTACAGAATGAAGAATAATTATGTGGCTATCGCCGACGAAACACTCGCTCTTGGAGGCGATACCTTACAAAAAATTACCAGTGGCGGTGAAATCCTCTTGCCTATGGAAGCATATGGGTTTCCTCTTCACTGGATATTCGAAGAACCTTCCCAGTCCGGAGAAGAAAGTGCTGAGCTGAACTCCCATCTTACAGCGCCTGTTATGATGAAACTATTCTTAGGATCTCAATTTTTGAACCCTTGCTTAACTTTTCCTCGAGGAATAAAACCACTACGTCTCGAGTTTAATGCAGTATCAGAGAAATCAACAAAAAAAACCGCAGCTCGCTATGTTGATCCAAGTGCCTGAAAGGAAGAAATCACAACCCTTGTTCAAGTGACAGTCATAAATTAAATTGGGCAAAAATGACAATGGCACTATTATTTGTTCAAAAAGGTCAGCACCTTTTTCCTGTCATCATCAGCTTAATAATTATTACGAGGCCGAGGTATTGCCAACCGCCATAGAGCTAATATAGTACTAATAACTCTATGCCTACCGCCTACCGACAATTTAACCCGCTGTATTACAGAGTATGTTTCCTTTATACCGAAGGGGATCTCTTTTTTCATTGGTTTCCTTACACATGACTTGTTATGATTATTCTATATAAATGACTATTACAATGGGTACTAAACGAATCTACGAACGAAATATATGAAAAATATGACTGGAGTAGGTACTGACCATTCTACACAAAAGTGCTCATTAAAAGTTTTGCAGGCGACGGGACTTGAACCCGTACCCTTGCCTAATATTCAGAGCTCTAGTTAATGCGTATTCTTGAAGCTGTAGGTACATAATATAATGAAATGATCTCCTCCCTAGGTAGGTATTGTTGGTGCAGATGGAGCGATGGAAGGGATCTTGAGAAATAAAAATACCAATTTTACTATCAATCACTTGATTATTTTCATACAAAATTCCATTAAAAATTTCAAAAATTTGACATTATATAGCGTCATACACAAATTGATAAGATTACAAGAATCAAAGTAATTATTTGATTACCGAGAGGGTAAATAATAATGTAAACGAAAAATATGGTGACAGTAAATTAGTCTAAATTAAAATATAGGAACATTTTTATAAAACAATCAGTCTTCCGAAATTTTACAGAAAAATAAGCAAATACTAATAAATTTGAAGGAAATGATTGAGACTGTTGTCACCGAGCTGTATGTACAGTACACAGTACAGAATGTAGAAGCTAAGAGTACGAGTAAGATACGAATCGCGAAATGTGAATTCTATTGAGAAAACTTCACATACATTCACTAGAAGGCTATTGGTTGAGTACAATAACTATATTACGAAGCATACACACGTTAAATGTATGTCTAATTTAACTGACTTAGCGGTGATCATACCACCTTTTCAGTCTCTTAAAAATAAATTAAATTACAAATACCTACTACGGCCACACATACAGATTTGAGGTAGATTCTGCCACATCGCCCGCCGCCCAGCGTTACCTCGGCGGTAAACAATGCAGCGTACTTCACTTACTTATTATCAAATTGATTTTAACTTTTGTTTACCTCTTACTTTGAACGAGAGCGACGAAGGGCCAGCTGTAATGCAAGGTATACGTAATTTAATTTTAATATGTAATAATTACATTATCTTACGTAATACTCTAACATTGGAAGGGGCATCCACATTAACCCTAGGTTGAAGGAATACAGTCAGGTCCGGAGAAAATTTTATCATCACATGGAAAATGGGCAGGGTCGCCCAAAGTTAATGCTACATGGTTTTTGGTTGACGTTGCACTGAGAAAATTTATCCAACAGGTAATTGCGTTCATCATCTTACGAAATTGATAGTTAAAGTTATGGAAATACGGCATATTTCTCCCAGAGCAGCCTCTCGCCTTCTCACAAGTGAAGTAAGTAGTAAACAAATGTACAATCATTACGCTAACACTAACACGATAACATACCCAAGAGATACGAGATGAGATTGGAGCTGTGGACGGAATAGAGTCATAATATTGCACTAGGTATATTTAACGATTGTTTATTGTTTCCATAATAAACTATTTATTTATTGGATCAAAACTCGAAATTAGATTTCATTCGTAAATTTTTATTAGTTGCATCGAATGAAATTGTTATGAATTAATTGGGGCGCGTTGCGTTTGCATTGGACTCTGTGTACAGTAGGTACCTACACTATGGCATGATATACCTGCATCTACGTTGATACGTCGACACACAATTCCCAGGTTTACGCACATGCATACCTTGAAGGCGTTGTTTGTTTGTTTGTTTGTGCCCACAGCTGCCACACTCCGCTCACGTCTCTAACACTACAAGCATTACATTTACAAAAATAGCACGAAAATGGCTCAATACATTTAACTAGAATCTCATAATTGCATAGTATATTTATTATGCAGTTGTCGTGTTTGCGTCTTACTACTGGTACAACCTTGTAACTGTGAAATCCGAACATTAGGTGATTTACAATCGACGTTTTACTGAATTTTGTAAACATTCAAAACTTGTACAAAAATTATGATCTTTCTCGAATATTATTTAGTTACCAATTTTATTGTACCTATCACAAAACCTCAATTTTACTGCTAGCAGCTAGCAGCTCTCACACGTTACAATTCACGATTACATAAATCTTTGATATTCATGATTATATCAAAAGTGTACTAATGGATAGGTACCCCACCTTTACAAAGTGCGTATTTGCGTCAATACAAAAGCGTCTACACTCTTGACATATCCACAAAATCACAGAAAATAACAAAAATAATTAAATAAACATAAACTATACGCAAATTAAATGCAGCAATATTAAGTAAGTAATGTTTCAGCAGCTTTCAGCTAATTATTAAAAAAAAACAATGACTGACATTCGGCCGGCGCACCAGCCTTGACTCGATTCAATAAAGTGGACAAGGACTTGTGGTAGTGGTCTCGAACGCACGAAGGCATTCTGGTTCGTTACTAAACTCACCGAAACTCATCAAAGCCGATCCAACCGCCCGACGCCGATGACGACTTTACTTAAATATTTGGATACGATAAACAATTAGAAAAACCGATACAATTCTACGAACAAATCGGTCAGTTCATAGCCACAGGCATGGCATCTGGACATTGCTTTGCAAATCCGCTACGTGTCAAATAAAAAAAACATAAGAAGTCACCGAATTCATTACATACGAGATTCGTTGTCAGCTATAAAAATTGTACGTTCAATTTGATTATCAGAAAAAATAAATTCTGTTAATTCATAAAAAAAAATGCATTTAATGCAACACATTATTTTAAAAATAACGTAATACTTCAATAATGGCACTGAACAAAAAGTAAAGGTTGCTTCCGTTACTTCATAAATGGAAATAAAAGAATTAAAGAGCTACTGGAAATAAACATAAAATCGGAATTCGTCGATTAATCGCCAAGACGCACCACACTGCACATTCACAATTTAGGGCTCGCGACGCCGCGGTCACTCATGCTCGCAAACATATACCAATTGTAAAATGTACTTTAATGCTGCTACGATATCAACTACCAATATGTTTTCTTAAACTGAAATAATATGTAGTGATTGATAATGCAGTAAATATTGTGTACGAGTAACAAGTTTAAGCGATACGAGAGTGCTTGCGAGATTGAGCGACGCACGCAGCCCCCACGAGCTTTTCACCACCGATTACAAACGCAGTGAACGATTCACATGTTCCCAACCATTCGCAACATTCAGCTAAAACTTCAAACAATCATTTTCACCCTTAATTAATTTCAGACTCATTTACCAGTCAATTTTTATAGCTAATCTATCACTATTTACGACTAAGATTTTCATAAGTTTACATGCTAGAAGTTTTGTTTGAAGCGGAGCAAGTGACATAACGTTATGTTAAATATTAAGAAACGTATCCTAGTGTAACCCTAAGTACAAAGGTGAAAAATATTATTTCTAGACGTAACGTAACTTACATTTTAAAGCATTATGCATTTTTTCCTTGAGACATTGTGAGATAAATTGCTTTTACGTTATTAAACTAGATTATTTTATAGTCGATAAGTTGCTGTGATTATTAGTTAGACTATTTAAGCTAGAGAGTATGATATTATTCGAAGGCATATTGTTGTCTAACAAGCAATATTTGTAAAATACGAGATCAGAGCCGATGAAATAGTTTTTAATACAATATTGTAATATCAAATATCAAACATTTAAAATGGTGTAGGTGAAGAGGCTACATGATATAAAGTGATGAATTGAAAAAGTATATCGTCTGCTCTGTTCTTCACCTTATCAGTGGCTATGCATCGTCCCGTTTTAACTCATGGTTTTCATTACCATTAAAACTAATACTAAAGGGAAAACATGCAAATATGAATTAGTACATGAAAACCACGACGGGAAGAGAACTACACTACACATCTACGACCAAACTTTATCTAAATACACCAGCAGGTTTCTAATTTTATAAATTACAGCTAAATGAACACATAAAAAAAACCTACATACCTTATCTTATATTACATGAACACATACAAGGTGTATCATCCAAGCCGTTACAAATTAAAGGGTTCAATAAACAATGTTCAAAACTGTTTCGAACATTTGCGTCACCGACCAAGCTACTTGGCAGACGTAGGGTGGGACCACCAGAATTATCTGGACCAGGAAATTACTTCTTTGGGAATCACAAACTCTAAAAGTGGTGATGATCCTTATAGTTTAGGAAACATCAGGAATTTCACTACAAAAATTGCTAATAAACTCGTTAAAGCGGGTAAAATAATAATGCAAAATTCATAAATAACTTTTAAAAGCTACAACACAAGAATTTATGCATACTCTCACAACGAAATACTACTACAATAAGGACAGCAGCGACAACTCAAAATAAATGCAAATCAGATTTAAATATTTTTGAGAAAAGTGAGAGCAAACAATACCACAGAGGATAAAGCATCAAGGATAAAAACAAATATAATATCACGTACAAAAAATACAACTTGTTTTTTTTAAATTCGACAGAATTTTGTCTGAAGTCGAAGTTTCATTAAATCTAAATTTGGTAATAAAATCGCATCAATTCGCGTCAATCCCGCGGCGCGGGCGCCGATGACGTCACCCGCGCCGGCCGCGCCTTCCGCCTCCGTCCGCTGCCTCGCACGCCCTCCAACAATAACTTTAAGAAAGTCTTCAGAAGTCAGTCTTAAAGTTGTATTGCATTGATTTCTTTGTTCAATTACAATAACATCCCTCGCCCAACTAAGTAGTGAATTAAACATAAATAATAATGAAAAAGCAGTCTAGCGAAATAAGTCGAATTCATCACTGTTACGTTCAGCCAATCAACAGTTCAGCGTCAATTGTGCCAAAACTTTAAATAAAATATAGTAAAATGCATGCACATACGAGTATAGTGCGAAATAACTTATCATGCAATAACATAACCACCGTATCTTCCAATCATGTAAAAAAATAACATTTTGAACGTTAGTTACCATTAATTTTATCTCACATAAAACGTTATTTTACATCACATTGTGATTTACTAAAATAGTATATTTTTATGACCTCTGCTAGTTTTAATGAACTGTAAGAGTAAGTATCGGACAGAGTGCAGTCGACATATTCTACGGTAATGTTTTGGTGTTCGTTTCAAGCTGTAGCTCAATTATTATTAAAGCTAGAGTAATTTATTACTGGCTGCTTTTATTTAATCGAGGTTACTAAATATTGCTGTAACACACAGAAAAATAACAGTTTGCTCCTTACAGACTAGGCTATACGGGAACAAAACTCCAAATACTATTGGTAACGAAAACTCTTCCAGTGGAGTCGAGGGGCGCGCGGCGTCGCCAGCGATGGCCGCCGGCGCGCGCCCCTCGCAAGCTATGCTCGATTTGGATCTTTCCAAATGTTAATAATAAAATTGGCACGTCGTCAAACAAATCACAACTTAAACGAAATTAAATAAAAATACGACAGGCCTCGGGCCCACGAACCGAGTGTTCTAATGATAATATAGGCTCGAAATTAGTAGACTTTGATGTATTGCTTGCCGTGCGAGGAGATGTCTCGAGCGGTGTCGGGCAGCGTCTCGAAGAGAACCACGAGAGACCCGTCGGTGGACAACGCCACGTCACTGGGCCGGTCCTTGTCGTCCAACCCTGGGCTCTTGAGATCCACGGCCCACAGGATGCGGAGCTCGCAAGTAAACACCAAAACACGGTGGTTCTTAGAATCCGCTACTATGATACGCCCGTCGTCATCCGTCACTATGCCAGACGGTCTATTCAATTCCCCGATCCCCGACCCTTCGCGCCCCACGACGTGCAAGACTTTAGACAGAGTTGGGTCCACCATTAGGAGACGGTGGTTCTCAAAGTCAGATACGATGATGTTGCCTGATGTGGTGAAGCAAACGCCTCGAGGCGTCGTCGGTCCTTTCAACAGTTTCGCAGGATTAGCGCCCTCGAATACGAACTTGGTGATGTAAGTTCCGTCACTGGTGAAGAGTTGAATGCGGTGGTTACGAGTGTCGGTGACCACGATGTTGCCGATAGAGTTAACGGCTACGTCCCACGGGTATTGGAACTGGCCACATTCTTTGCCAAACGAACCGAATTTGAGAATAAAGTTTCCGGAGGAGGTAAATACCTGCACTCGGTGGTTGTCCTTGTCGATAACAATGATCCGTCCGTAATGGTCCGTTGTGATTCCAGCGGGTAAGTCGAACTCGCCCGGGCCAGTGCCCTTCGAGCCAAACATGGTCTTGAACTCTCCGCGGCAGGTGAATATCTGAATTCTGTTGTTTCGTCTGTCGGCTATGATGATGTTGCCTTCTCTGTCGACGCAGAGCCCCCAGGGCCTCGAGACGTGTCCCTCTTCCTGTCCTTCTCTGCCGAATGAGAACATCGGCACTCCGGGCACGGGGCTTCGTGCCGGTCTTACGGACACTGCTTGCCAGTATCCAGGGATCGCCTGGCCGACTCCACGCGAGGTGTTAGGCGGAGAACCTGATGGCCCGCTGTGATCGTAGTAGTTAGATCGGGAACTACCCGGGTAGTCGGAAATGCTTCTGCCACTGGGCATATTGTACCCCATGTTGGGGAAGGATGGCATCCCCGATTGCATGGTCATCATGGACTGGCGCGAAGGCAGCGCAGTAGCAGCGGCGGCCATCATGGTGCCCGGCGGTGCCGGCGACACGTCACACTGTCGCTTCAGCTGATCCACAAGGTCGTAGTTAGGCGGAATGAACATTATTCTCTCCTCAGCCATGTACATATTCTTGAACATGCAGGAGAAGTAGTCGACTTGCGCTCTGCATTTCTCTTTGGCAGTGAAGAGCTCAATTCCCTCGGAGTCCATACACCGGACGAGCGTCTCGTTGGTGTGCGCGAGTCCCGCGAGGATTCCTCTAAGTGTGTTCATGTGATCGGAGAGCTCGTTCATTTTGGACTGACGCATTTTCTCTACTTTCTCCAAGAGATACTTCTCCCGGTCTTCGACGGCTTGCGCATAGCAGCGCATCGCCTTCCTTATCTTCAAATTAGCCTCTGCAGTCTCCTTCTCGTACGCTTTGGATATAGCGACGGCACGATCGATCGCTGTCTTGATCGCTTTGGTGCCGGTTTTGGTGTCCTCTATAGCCTTGAAGACACCGATGCGACAGACGTCCAGGGCTCCCTTCATGGGGGTGTAGTGGTGGTCTTTGTGAATCCAGAGCGTGCACTCCTGGCAGATGAACATGATGCAGGCCTCACAGTAGAACCTGACGGGGTCGCCGTGGATATCGCAGTACATGGATGATACCTTTTCGGTGCTGTGGACCGAGTTGGGTCGCGCGCCGATGGGAGAGATCTGGTTGATGGGTAGGAGGGTGTGGTCGCTCATCTGGCAGTCGGAGGTGACCTTGTGGCAACACTCGTGACAGAAGATGTCGTTGCACTCCAGGCAGCGCGTGGTGGGAGTGCGCTCCTCGCAGCGGAAGCAGAAGATCGTTACGGAGGAGGGTGTTCCGGGCGAGCCGCTAGAGTTGTCCTCCTTGTGCTGGTGATTGTTATTGGAGATGCCATACTCACGGCTGGTTCCGATGGGGTTGGGCATAGCCGGGGGAGCGTTCGACCAGATGTCGTAGGGCATAGCCGAAGACGAAGCAAGCGAGGGCGCGGGGGGCGCCGGTTTGTTCATGGTCTCCAGGAGGTTGCATATGAGGCTGTTGAACCCGAGAGGGTCCTCGGCCTCGGTCGAGCTGTGGCTAGAGGAGCCGCTGGCGGTCACCGTCGACGTGGATGGCAGACTCGACGCCAGCGACTGGGTTAGATTCGCGAACGACGTCATTTTCCTAGTCGCAGTCTAAGTCATCAGAACTGGAACAACGGAAAAGTAAACATCAAGCACTTGTATTGACCATATTGGCACAAAAAAATAAGCTAACCAGTTTGACCATTGTGTCAATTTGTGCCCGTAAGGCAGGTAGAGCTTTTTTCTGTCCTAATCCCGTCGTCGGTAATAATACGTGGTGTTATCAGTGGACTTCGTTCGATCGAACCACACAATGCAAATCAGCTCTTTCATTTTGTATGACGGCAATCAAGCATCGCTTACTGTGTCCCCGCCTGCATTAAAGCCGTGCATGGCGCTGCCGGGTGAACGGACGGTGGACAATTACGCGTTGAACATAACATGTCCTAGGTGTTGTTGTATTTTGGAAAAGGATGCACTCTGAGCATGTGGCAGTGAGCTATTGCTTACTTTACTAGCTACATATTGCTTTCTCTCTCAATATAAAATACGGCATAGATGTACCTACTGTAGGTGGTAAAAGCTTAGGGTCTTACTAGCTACCTGTATGTATAGTTTTTGAAGTAATTGCAATAAACATTTTATTAATTTATTTAGAATCAAGAGAAAGAATCATCACGAAGAGAACCAACAAAAGCATCAGATACAAATACATCTGTATTTGTATCTATAATTAGTAACACTTGTTACAAGTCATAATAGTACAATAATATAAAATAATCATCGATCCGGCAACATAATACATAAATTCAATTAATTAAGTTATAAAAATAATTATTATTGCTCATCGATTGGATGGTCTATCTGTACCTAGTGTCATATAGTTTTATCGATCGTTTAGTTTTTACTTTAAAAAAAATCAGAAAAGATTTGTATAGTTTATTTGTTAGTATATTTGCCTTTAAAGCCAGCCGCTTTAAAGTCTAGACTTGATTTTACCCAAGAAATGCGAAAAGAAAATTTTAATATAATAATAATATAATAAGCTAACCAAAGCCTTTGTTTCTGTCGATACATAGAGGTATAGTTAATACAACTTTTATTCCTTCCCTAGTAATTTGATTTGTATACGATTAGGCAAATTATTGCAAATTTTTTGTCAGTTATTTCTTGCTTTATTAATTTATTCTTTTTAATATTCAGAAAATGACCGCAATGCATTAATCTTTAACCTTTATGTAGTACGTAATGAAATTGTTATTGCAATTTGTATTTAATTATAATTCTATAGTTAAATACATTTATTTATTAACGAGTTCAATGGTGCAATTAATTATTTAAATCATACGCTTTAATTAAATTTATAAAATACAAATGCGGTGGTCGCGTAGTTACTTACATTAAACACACCTAACCAAACAACATCACCAGACACTTATCAACAAACTTTTCACTAATAAACATATGATTATAATAAAACTAAATAAGGCGTAGAAGCGACCACAGTTCTAGAGGGTACGGCTGCACTGAATCTACTCTACTCAAATGGTGCAGTTTGCGAAAAAAAATCATCCCAAAATCTTTTGTAACGCTCCCTACCACAACCCCATAGAATGTAGGTAGCTAGATAGAAAAGGACAGAATATAACAAATAGACAAGGGTGCGACTAGGTAAGATATCTCTGTCGCATTCCAAAAAATTCCATAATTTAGATAAGAAGGTTTGCTATGATCAGGGATGCCCGAGATATAAATATAACAGTTAGACAGTTAGGTACCGCATGCGTTGTGTTTAGAAGGACTAGGTAACCAAATAATTAACACGAGCTGATTGGGTAAACATACCAAATCCTAAATATTTACCAATATTTAAACCACTTATGAAATCATTTAAGTCATCAAAAACTTAATTTAAGTTTCTGATAACGAAAGAACAGAGAAAGCTCCGAATTAAATGATCGAATATAAAATCAACGAAAGGTGGAGAAAGCCCAAAATGATTTCAACTTTCTATCGATCGACGCTCAGTGGTAGAAAGGGGATGATATCCCCATCAGCGAATAGAACCCTCACAGCAAGGTCGACAACCCTAGCCGCTTCCAACATTACCGTCGAGTAGCATAATTCAACATTTCACGGGCGGATGTGTGACGGAGACGGTGAATGTTGTAGCAACATTAGAGAGAGAGGAAGTGTTACCGAGATTTTGTATTTTGGGAGGCGCAGTGGCCACATGCGGAGCGCGACCTTGGCTCGACGGCAGCGCTTGAGGCAGGTCCGGGAGACGCCATCTTGCTTAGCTAGTTCGCCCCCGCTGCCTATATCCCGAGGGTGCCAAAAATCGATGCATTTCCCTTCTGGTTACCGTAAAACCCCTCCGTGGACAACGAACAACCGACATAATACGTATAGCTAGCGATTTTTGAAGTTGGACTCGGAAATGGAGCTATATTTGTCCGTAATCAAATAAAAACACCATATTTCCATTATTATTACAATAAATGTATACTTAGAAAAGGTTAAACTCTTTCAATTAAACACTAACGCGGAAATAAAATCTCCAGGATCTCTCTTTAAGACTCAAAAAATTCAACAGAAGACGACGAGAGACGTATTAATTACTTTGTACTTGGAAAACCACACGTCATGCTTAAAAGTATGAAATGGGAAAGCTAAAGTTAAGCCGTACCTAACTTCTAGGAATCTTCTTTGAAATACATACATATTTTTATACCTTTACCAGGGCTATATCCAGCTCACCAGTTACACCAGTTTTTCACGATAACAAGAGTGTGCTTGATTCCCTTGTCCCATAGAACCAAGACGCGACCACCAATGACAGTAAACCTGTATTTAAAGTCGCAAAAACATACCTGCTAAGTTGGACTGATAAGTAAATTCCTTATTCTAGCTGACTCAACTGTCATAGAATAACCATAGGCAACGGAGTGCGCCTAATGCCGGAAAGAAATCAGTAGAAGAACATGATGGCTTTGAGTCTGTGCTATGATTTTAGGTGGGATTTTATTTAATTATTCAAAATACAAGAGTGAAATAGAATAACTACACGATTACACAAATAACACATTCGTCTCGCTATGTAATTCATAAAAAAAAATGTATTGTCGCCGATAACTTAGAGCGTTTCGATTAAAGCCGTTTTTTATGCGAAAATTGTATTTTTTTAATGACAGAAACCAATTTATTTTCTTAAACCCTATTGGATTACTCGGCTTCTACAGGTTTTTCCCCTACCTATCGTATTTTTTATATTTGAACATTTACGTTCTTTACCATAAAACAAAAAAAGTGTTTAAAAATACACATTTTGCTTGATCTCTTATCCAGAAACCAGAAGCTTAGAAAGATTCCAAAAGATGATAACGGATTTGTAAAAACACTGCTATTCAATTTGAAGATTGAGTCAATGTTGATTCTTCAAAAGGATCTCCTGTCTAGTACAGAGGGTTCATTTCACTATCTTTGCTAGGCACAGATCAATAACGGTGAATAATATATTAAAATAGATATGTTACGTACTTATTTGTACACGCTCTGCTTAGCTTGGGGATAGATATTGCTGTGTGAATTGTCCAGCATTATTATTATTAAAACTAAATCAAACCAAACGGTGGTAAAGGCTCTCGTTTACCACGTCCAGCTAAAAAGTGTCGTAGGTACAAAACTATTACAAAATCAAATAATTCATTCCAATCACAACAAAGTAACATCTTCTCAACAATAAAATACATAGGGTTCAGCTCGCATAAGCCCTGATCAGGGTCTATCATAGTCGTAAAATCGAGATTTGGGTTCAAACTAGTCTAGGCGTTAAAAGTATAGAATAAAAAGTTACTTAAATGAACATACAATTAAATGTAGCAAAATTTCTTAAAATAAACAAGTTGATCCAACAATAGCGTGCAGTATGATCACGGCAGGTAATAGTAATGGAAATTGTAAAGATCAGATGAAAAGGTACTTTTTCTATGGAAATAGGAAACAATGGGTTCGCGCAGGTCGGTCGTGTATTGACAGCACGCTCGCCCCCTCAGCCCCTTGGAATATACCTACTAGAGGTGCTCAACCTTTGCAGCCCTCGGTAATTTTAGGAGATTTTACGAGCCCACTGCAGACGAAAATTTCTGCCTAGGAAAATATGCAGTAAGTATCGATGTAATGTATGGCATTCACTTTATCAGTCATCAAGTATGAATAACACTAGCTCTGCTCAGCTTGGGGCTAGATGATGCTGTGTGAATTATCCAGCATTATTTATTATTCTCCGATGCATTATGAAGTAGAAAAATTACTAATTTGCTTCTTAAAAGTTCAGATAAACTCGACCCAACTAATTAAAACTTACGAAAGAATAGATACGTGCCATACCAGTTTACGAATAAGTAAGTCGTCCAATCAATATCACAGGAGAGTTACCCACCCCTATTGGTACCCTCACTCATTTCACAAAGAGCTTTACTATCTCGCCAGCAAAGCTTTTGTACTACAAGGCAGGGTTGTCTCTGATGCCGTTTTTTGACACATCAGCGGATGCTGATGCTGATTTTGTCCAAGAGCGTTTCGGAATCGCAAACCAAGTGTTCTGCAATAATTTAATGTAGATGGTTCTTCCAATCGAAACCGAGTCTCGTGAAATTATGCTTTTAAGGGTTCAGTACCCAAAGGGTGCCAACGGGACCCTATTACTAATCCTCCGCTATATGCCTGTCTGTCCGTCGATTAGAAAACTGTATCATGATTCGTAGACATTTGAGTAGACATGAAGGTAGACAGTTGCAATTTTTAAAGAGTTCACTAAATTTTTTTGCCGTTATATCAACAAACAATAAAAATTAATAATAAGATAAAAGGGGGCTCAACTAAAAATATATCTTTTGGGCGTATTTTGCTGGACCTTAACAATTGCTGTATCTTTTGAACCTTAAAAAGTAGACAGTTGAAATTTGAAAAAAGAAATAGAATACAAATGAACATGAAACCTGTAGGTATTCCACCTACCACGCGATGGGTTAAGTGCGACGATTATACAGGTTTGTGCTTGTTTAGATCCCAAATTTGCGAGAAGAGCCTTACTCCCTCGGATCATGTCGCGACTCGAACATCAGCATCAATCAATGCGGATGCTGATGCTGATCATCAGCGGATGCTGATGCTGATCATCAGCAGATGCTGATGCTGATCATCAGCGGATGCTGATGCTGATCATCAGCGGATGCTGATGCTGATCATCAGCGGATGCTGATGCTGACATTTGCAACAACCCTGCAAGGAAGCAAATGTTGAGCATCCCTGATAAGCGAAAGAAACATCTACCTGAATGGGCATCGGCAACACCGCTCAATGAAAGTTAACATCGATTGAGTTCGCTTTGTCTTTACGTTTGTCATCGGGCTA
Organism: Eupithecia exiguata; assembly: GCA_947086465.1. Lineage (NCBI taxonomy): Eukaryota > Metazoa > Arthropoda > Insecta > Lepidoptera > Geometridae > Eupithecia > Eupithecia exiguata. The sequence goes on from OX352241.1 coordinate 11,232,793, forward strand.
AGAAAACAATGGAGGAAAGAAATTTTATTTTAGGACTAGTCCTAAGTACAGGGACCCTTTAGTAACCTTTTACACTACTCTACAAACTTACAAACAACAGGAGGAGGTTCTATGGTTTTGTTATTATAGTGCGTAAGCCTTCGCACTCTTTAATGGCGCTAGAGCCCGTGAAGAAGTCCCAGAGATTTTCGACTCGCGAGTACTTGATTTCGTGGCTTAGTTAGTTAGAGCACGCACACCCGTACTGAGGCTGGGGCGCGAGTTCGAATCTCGCCGATTTTTCGCTGCTAAACTTAAAAACAGTGTAAAATTAAAAGATTCGAAGTTTCTTTTACTAGAAACAATCAAATTAGTAGTATTAAAACATGTGGTGCTGGAATTTCATATCGATATCCTTGGATTTACCTAACTGTCGTTATTTCTAATATCTCGTCGTTTCTTGCCCTTCGTTTGTATAAGGAAGCGACGGGGAAAAAATTTGGATATAGGCCGGATATAACATTATGGCCCACGCGTTTTTATGGTGCAGCTCAATCGAGATCCGACACCCGGGAGGAACGGATCATCTGCTCATTAGAAGATTCTGTGACATGATGGGTAAGTATGAATGAAGAATATAAATATAGAAACGTACATTGTCAAAAATCTTTAAATTGAGAATGATGAAGGTAGAAAAACGCGAAAAAACATTTGTTTAATCTGTATGTGTGAATAAATTGCAGAATTAAAATTCGGTTAGGTCTTGTTAATTAAATAAATAAATAATGCTAGAAAATCCGAACATCATCATCTAGCCCCAAACTTAGCAGAGCTTGTGTTTTGGGTACTTGCTGACCGATATACTTAATACAATACATAATATAGATATTGTTTTATTCACTCAGGCGTCTCATACCGACTGGATGGATGTTACAGATCACGCTTATTGTAGAGGTGGATGGCTATGGACGTGACGGTGGCCATCCACCGTCACGTCCATAGCCATCCATCTCCACAACATTCCCATGAATAGGAATATTAAGTACTTAGTAGGTTTAACATTGTAACTACCTGTAATTGGGGGTTCACAACTAGTGATGCCTTTTGTGATTTTTACTGTGTATAATAGTGTATCCTCTGATGGTAGTTCTAAATAAATAAATATACATAGAAAAAACCAACAATATTTGCACATCGTACAAACATTTAAATTTGTCTCAAGGCGGAATCGAACCCGCATCCTCCTGCCTAATTGACGAAGAACAGCATGAACTCCTTGAATAACTTAATGATACAACGTTTTAGATCGAATGCCAACCTGAAAGTGGTTGAAAGAGGCAAAGTTCCTCTTATTTCGAAAGTGGCAAATTGTTGCTCGGAACAAACTTTATCGCAACAATGGGCCAACAGAGGGGGCAGAGCTTTTAGGGAATTTGGGAATTCACAAGTCGAAAGTGAGATTAATCTTTATTATATTAAAACGTTTTAAGATGTTCTGGGTGTTGCGGTGTCGGTAGAGTTAAAGAACCTATGACGCCATTTTGTGAAAAGGATAGGCGTAGGATTTCGCGTTCATAAGAGCGGGACGGCGTAAGTTCAAAAATCAAGTTTTTTGCTTAATATCTAAAAATTAATAGTAATTTTGAAAATCTAAAACGCAGCAGACGGTGTGTGTCTGCTTTATAACCTGTTTGTTTACTGTACAAAATATCAAGGCTTATTTTAAAGTATTTATTGAATAGCCACGATTTATTGTACAGTTTAGAGCGAACTTTGGAATTTTTCTTCTATAGATAAAATTTTATGTAATCGTGTTTTCGAAACACTAGCGTTCTTGCATCAATCCTGAACTATAACATATATTAATCCCAAAGTAAATTCTTCAGTATTATGGAAGATATGATCGCTGACGCTAAGTGATTTCAGGTAACATCGACTCTAAGGGGAGACCTATGTCGTCAATTTGTAGGATTTCGCGTTCATAGTAGTGGAACAGAGGGCGGCGGCGGCGTCGGCGTAAGCGCAAAAAGTTTTTGCTTCTTATTTATAAATTAGGACATTAATTAGCAAAAATAAGCCGAAGGTTCCCTTTGTATTCTGTTATTTGATACGGTACCGTAATGACAATAAAAAGAACTTGTGACTGATAGTAGTTATAAAAACGGTAGAAACCAAGAAAAAAGATGGTACGATGGTGATGGTTTTTTATTATTTTTGAAACGAAGGGGACCTAACCTTTTATCCTATAGATTAATATGTTTTTTTTTCAAAGCTTTTTCGATAAATATTACGGAGAAAAAAGGTTTTAACGTAACCCAATTGACGTCATACACCCACGCCTTAAGAATGGATTGACGGATTGTCTGATGAAAAGAAGAGAGTGCTTAAGCGTTGTTAATAGGTTTGTTTCCTTAAAAAAAATCTAATAAATTCGTCGTTTGATATCTTGTAGTAAAATCAAACTAAATAGAATAATATATTTTAGTATATAGAAGACTACAGGAAACGACAAGACAAGGGAACATGCCAGGACTTTGATAGGCAACAGTTTCTTTCTGTGTATTTTTAACACCTTCACTGCGATCAGCCCCCTGCCAAGCGTGGTTATTGTATGGTTAAACCCCTTTGTTTGGTGGATCCACGTTCAGTTGATGTTCAGCTGTACGTACGTGTGCTGGTGAGGGAAAAGTCAGCTCTGCCGTCGTGACCTGCTGCGAAGTCGAATCTCGAGGAGTGGAAGGGGAAGAAAGTGGCTTTAGCGGCACAATGGGACACTTACTGTTCAAAAATAATAATAATAAACGACAAGTAGAGGAGAATTATTGCGTTGGCGGTCGCGGAGTGTCGTGAGAATAGACCGTCCAACTCAGCCCGTGGATGTTGCAAAAGGCAACTAACGGAATCTACGAAAGAATGTGAAGAAGCTCCCTTCTGCCCCCCTAGCACGGGGATTGTTGTCTAGGGTAGAATAGACAATAATGACATTGCATCGCCATACATTGCGTACATTATTGAAGTTGATGGAAAGCATTTCAAATACATTACGCATTGGATGACGAAGTGACGTATTTTTTTTTCTATTCTACCCTAGACAACAATCCCTGTGCTAGGGGGCCTGAGTATACACCCTGTATACGGGACACCCTGTATATCTTTAATCGACTTCGAAGAAAAGAGATTCCATGTGGGGCTGTATAAATGTTTTTTTTAGGTACCTACCGATGTTCGTCTATTTCTCCGTCAGCTTTGGACAGATTTTGAATTTTTTTTCGCTGTTATGTAGAGTCTATACCATAGATAGACTATAGAAAATGATCCCGAAGTGATCCCATAAAAATTGTAAACCCGAGGGATAAGTATTTATTTATCCCGCAAAACCTAAAAACAGTGTAAAATTAAGGGATTCGAGGTCGGTTTTAGTTTTTCAACAAAATCAAATTTTATTCTCTACTGCAATCCACATGCTCAGCTTCAACATTACTCCCATAAAATAAGAGGCGCTTATTAGGGAGAGCCTATGCCCAGCAGTGGACAACTATAGTTGATGAACGGAGTAAGTCAGTCATTTTGTTTCCCACTTAGCTTGAAATAAGGGCATTGATCTTTTGTTCGGAAACAAAACAACAAATGATGATTTTGCGTCACAATTTACAATTGCGCAGTTTGATAAACAAAGAGGTAGGTTAGGCATGACTTGGGTTATTGCACAGAACAGAAAAGTAAGTGGAAGTGCAATGCAACAAAATTACTACGGGAACCGATGTCGCCAAACTCACACAAATAAACCCCTAATCATATAATACAATACAAAGAAACAATTCGTTTGATTGGTAGTTTCAAGTTCAGTCAAAACTAGCCAACGTCAAAGATTTGGAAATAAACCTTGAAATCTACTCAATAAGATTCATTTTACTTTAGCAGCAGAACGTATTTACGATCTATACTCACCAAACATTCGCCTGACGAGTTAGTTCCGCTACTTGACCATAGATGGCGGTATTCTCCGTGATAGTTATTATAAACCTAATTTCGTTAGGTATAAGATTGATATTCGATTGATAGTTCGCAGATCTACTGCTACTCGATTAAGGCTGCACCAGCAGGGCTATTCACGATTGCTCCGAATGAAACCGAGCCTCGGAATCGAGAAGACATACGCGCGAAATTCAAATATTACGCGCGAAATTCAAATATTTTATCGGTTTTTTATATTTTCTGCGGTCTGCAAGGAATTAAACTACCAGAAAAGAAGTCGTAGACATATATTTCTATGAACCCATATTACAATAAAGAAAATTAATGGAGCAACAGGTAATTTATGTTGATTTTTAGTAGTAAAACTCCTTTAATAATAATTGCTCAAATAGAAGCTATAAATCTAAATTTGTCAAAACATGGGCTTATAGATTTTTTTTACTTTTTATGGAAAACTTCTTTTTCTGATTTCGCGCGTAATATTTGAATTTCGTGCGTATCTGTTTTCGATTCCATGCCTCGGTTTCATTCCGAGCCATCGTGAATATACAGGGTGGAAAGAATCTATGGGCCCTGGAGGGGAACTACCTTAAATCCTTTAGCTAGCTCATTTAACTGAAAGGAAACATTCCTTTATTTTTAAAAAGAAACAATTGCATTCAAAGATTTTCTAAAAATTCCTTGTCTCACCTGGGAATCGAAGCAACTAAAAATTAAAAAAATGAACCCTTGCTATTTTACTATGTGAATCAGTAGGATTATTGTTCAGGATAAAAAGAAATAATGTCTTATAAGTAAAAAAAAAGTGAAAACTAATATTCACTTTATTTTATCATCAATAGAAACAAACACAAAATATGAAACATTTTTTTAAGTAGACAGATGTTGACCAGTGAAAAATCACACTATCACACTAATATTATAAATGCGAAAGTTTGGATGGATGTATGGATGGATGGATGTTTGTTACCTCTTCATGCCAAAACTACTGAACGGATCGGTCTGAAATTTTGCATACAGGTAATTTTAATCTTGGAATCAAACATAGGCTACTTTTTTTCTTTACTATCACGGTTACGGATACAGCCTGGTGACAGACGGATAGACAAACAGACGGACGGACAGCGGAATTTTAGCTATAGGGTCTCGTTTTACCCTTTGGGTACGGAACCCTAAAAATGATGAAAGTTATCGTTCGAAATTCAAATTTGTTGCCGCAAGTTGATAAAAAACACACTCCGTTTTTAAAGTTTTTGTCAGAACGCCTCATGTAAGAAGGAATTGTGCATAGGTTTATTATTACCATTTAACGATTTTTTTATCGAAGTGTGCAACAAGGTACCTTCCAATTAATAACATTTAGCAAGCCTCTTCATCATACGATGTCTTTGGATGTTAGAGATAAGAAAATTATAACGTGTTATTTACTTGTTACAAGTGAACAATACTAGGTATTGTTAATAAAGAATATGTAATAAATATTCGATTTCATGGGTATCCTATACAACAGATGAGTGAAAGGTCCAATGTTTATTTGACAATTTTTATCCTGAACAATAATCCTACTGATTCGCATAATAAAATAGCGAGGGTTTATTTTTTAATTTTTAGTTGGTTGGTTCCCAGGTGAGACAAGGAATTTTTAGAAAATCTTTGAATGCAATTATGTTTCTTTTTAAAAATAAAGGGTCCTTTCAGTTAAATGAGCTAGCTAAAGGATTTAAGGTAGTTCCCCTCCAGGGCCCATAAATTCTTTCCACCCTGTATAAAGCACATTGAACTACTTCTCCTTGGTTTGTAAATCCTAACTTATGTTATAAATTCGAAAGTTTGTCCTTTCTTCACACCCTGACTTAGTAACCAATCGCCTTTATTTTTGGCATAGAGTTAATTGAAAGAATGGAGAGTAACACACTTTTATCCCAACAAAAGGCGTGCGAAGCCGCGGGCAGAAGCTACTACTAAAGAAACCAATCATTCTTGTAGATTCTTTACAACAGTCTGCTACAACAGTTAGCTCAATTGTTGCAATTGTAAAGACTAGTTTTTAGTTGGTTTTATTAATTTATTGTAGTTTTCTTTTCTAATAAAGAATGTTTTTTGCTAGGTAAATAATCGATTCAACATTAAAATCACATTAAAATATTTATTTTCTTGTATCGATATTAATCGATAAAATCAACAGCCGATTTGCTTGACTACATCACTAATCGAGTAGCGAAGAACTTTCGAGAACGAAGTGAATAGACACAATCCAAAATAAACTTTATGATAATTGCTTAAGGTTGATTTTGACTAACCGTTGTAATAAATTATTTGTAAATTGAAATAAATTGAAACTTTAGGAGAAAACAATTAAAATCCTACTTGCCGATGGTATGAAACACCTCCGGTTTTAAGATTTTTTCGCCTACTATCATTTTTACATTCCAAAATGGAACAATACGGCATAGCTTCGGAAAAATGAATTTGTCGCGAGACAAGCAATTCAAAGCGATGTTAGAACACGACTGAGATCAGTTAAGCGTAACTACGCTTAATTGTGACACGCGTGCCACGCCCACTTAGCACTTCCACTTACTTTTCTGTTCTGTGGGTTATTGGCACCTACCCTACCTAATCCTTGCGACTATTAGAACTGCACAAGAGACAAACATCCTAGCATCGATTCATGAAAATTGTCGAAGGAGATGTTTGCTGCGTGAAACTAGTAAGCGGATGTAAACATAATGGCGACTGACAGTTGGTAAATATGTAGACAAGTACCTGGAAAAAACAACGCATAACAATCATTCCACACAATTTTCTACGTGTTAAAGAGGAAAACAATAAATAAATGGAGCTACGAGTACTTTTCTTTAGAAGTGTAGAGGAATTGACTTGGAAATTTTCACGTGTCCCCCTAGCGATTCAAGTATTCTTCAAAAAAATAAGTTACAGTACCAAAATCTCTTTCGTATGTAATTCTTTCATAAGACCATAAGGATTTCGTGCTATTTAGTTATTGATATATAAATATGCTGGACAATCCGCACAGCATCGTGTAGCTACAAGCTAAGCCGAGCTTGTGTTATGATGGGTCTAGATGACTGTTAGGTTTAAACAAGTTATCATGTCGGGCTCAAAACATCGGTCACTATAAGAGCAAAAATCTTATAAACAAATGATTTTCCTGAAGTTATTTTAAGTAATGAAGCATAGCCGCGTTGACCCGAACACGCTGCAGTGCCAAATCGGGCAGAAGCGAAGGTTACGATACGAACTTACGAACAAAGAAAAGGGCGTATGTCTGTTGAATTCTAATGTAGAACATGTTAATTTACTTAATTGGTTTTATTTCAAGCAGGCTTTTTTGCCTAAGCATAATTTTTTGTGCTGTTAGATAGATAGATAGATAGATTATTACTTTATTGCACCATCAACATATACAAAAAACATTTAAACATAAACTTAATACTAACTAGCTGTTTTATGACATAAAAATATTAAAGCTGAGCGGAGCGGAGTCGGAGATGTGTAGAACAACATGGTGTTAGAATAGCGTCACATAAATGACAATCTGTAAATTTCGCGATTATCGGTGGTTTTTACAAAATTCTCGCCTCTACTTTGTTTTTCACCCACGGCCCTACCGGCAGTTATTCGTTTCCGACATGTTGATCTTCACAGTCAGTGTGCTACATCATTTAGATTAAAACTGTTAATAAATATATGAGGCAGAGGCGTGCTACAATTTGATATAGAATCCTATATAAAATGTTTTTATCAATTAACAATAGCTCAGACAATCTCGCGACTTTGTAGTGCCATACAAGTAATCTAGAAGCTTGATTCGAAGAAACTGCCTGTGAAACAATTAGCTTCTTAGGTGGTCTAGTCTTTCTTGAGAAAAATGGAGCAGTGCAATCAAAGGTAATCATTTTGATCGAGCCCTGCTTTGCAGGAAGTATGGTAATATCGACTTATGTGAAGGATTGTCGAGAATAAATCAAGGACGGTTTTTTTCACGTGAATCATTAGTCTTAAGGGCCTATACTACGACGCCATTTTGTGAAAAGGATAGGCATATGATTTCGCGTTCATAGGAGCGGGACAGAGCAGAGGAACGCAAGCCGAAAAATCTAGTTTTTGCTTAATATCTTTAAAGTAGGACATTATTTGAAGAAAAAAAACGTTAAATAAAATATTTTTTATACTTAGATCAATTACCATGCTTATTCTCAAGATCTTAACTTCTGTTTTATTGAGAAATTGTTTTAGTGAAAATTTAGAGGTAACTTTGCGATTTTTTTCTATAGAGAAAATTTTATGGAATCGTGTTTTCGAAACACATGACCGATAAAAAAGTCCTCCCAATAGTTTGGAAGATATGGACATCCGCCGGAGTTGATTTGAGGTAGTATAGGCCTTTAAGGAGATCAAAATATAATTCAAGTTGCAGGAGAGTACAAATACTCGTCTGACCGACCGAGCCGAGACTACAGTTCATTAAACATAAAAGGAGAAATATTCCATCGAATAAAATATACATTTCTCTATCGATCGAAGCATACCCTTTAGCGAAAACCAAGCAAGAGGGAAATATTAATGAGAAGATACCAACGGATCTGCCGTTCAATTTTTGTGTGAAACAAAGCGAGGATTTCAATAGGAGTATATAATATAATTTACATGCAATAAATAAATAATAAATTCTGTAGCCAAAGCCAGGTAGCAACATAGATATAACAAGGATTGCTGCGATGTTGTTAATATTAGGGGAAGCATACGCAAGCGTCCTAACATCGGACGCTAAACGTTGCTATCGTTACCTTATATTTATATCTACACATCTAGCGTTAGAATAACGATGAAGGGGAACCGGGAGCTCCTTGGCGCATGCGATCTCGAGCCCAGGGCAGCCGAGGGTAAGCAAGCCTTATCAAGCTTTACCCATTTACAACAATATACATTGAAGAAATCAATAGTTTTCCTGCGAGGACTTATGGACTCATTGGACTCGGTTATGGAAACCTGTTTCGAAAGATGATAGCTTTAAGAATGTAATCTACCTGGCTGGAGCAGTGGGTTAGTAACCTGCCGCTTAAGGTCGCGATGAAAAACTCTGCGCAGATGCACTCTAGATGCTCTTTTTAATCGCATTTTCTTTGTTGTAGTTTTATGTCGAGGTTGGCTATGATTTAAATATGAGGACAAAAACATTTGGTTGTGATGCGACTATTTTACTGAAAAATTTACGTGTTGCGTGCAAAAAAGAAGATAGTAGATAGATAGGTAGATTGGAGCATTATCGTTTTTTTTTGTTAGGACCAATAACCGGAACTAGCAGATTAACGCGTACATTATGTACTTAGATCGACTCCCATGTTGTTTTTAGTATGAGAGTTATTTGCTGAAGACAGGGCGCTTTGGCGCTTATTGCGGCCTATGTCCAGCAGTGGACTGATATATGCTGGTGATGATGATAGTGACAGATTTTTTACAATCTCGCGAAACTGAATCTAACAAAAAAAATGAATGAAATCGGACAGCGCGTATAGGAATTACAACCAAGTACACATTTTGGCTTTCATCCCCTCTCCCAAGGGAACCGTACTGAAATCCGGAATAAAACGTATCCTATATTCTTCCTCGTAGTATGAACTCAAATCATGCCAAGATCCATTTGAATCCATAGAGTAGTTTCGGCGTGATGCGCGGCCAAGAAACAGACAGACAGACATTAAAGAACATAATTTGGCTTCAGTACAGAAAAAAGAGTGCACTCCAAAAAAAGTTCTAAAGACCTTCAATGTATACAAAATTTGACCTGTTACAAATTTCTTATAAGTACATAATTAGATATAGAATTGTCTGACTAAAGTTAAGAATAAAGATCTGATTTAAGCTAGCGATCCCAAACACGATTTGGTCGAACGATCGTGAAGTTTCACGTTTTGATTTCACTGTATACTTCTTATTAACACTTTTTTTAAACTGTCTCGTCTCGTCATATCACAATGAAAAGTAGAGAATTTTACGCAATAATACAGTTTCCTGAATGAGACCATCTTATGTGTATACTGTGCAACTTATTGAATCATTTTTACATTTCTGCACTGTCAATATTATGCGATATTGATCATGTTATGAATAAAAGTAGAGTTCTATTGATTTTGTGACTGCAGCAAAAATATCTAATGCGCTACATGAAATCAGACTTTACTGTAGGTAAAGACTGGTCCATAACATCAACAGGCAGATAAAAGTTAAGGCCTTTGCCGCAGTAGGAAAATAAAAGTTAAAAATAATTCAATTAGTAATAAAGGAATATGATAATCTGTGACTATAGGCATTAATTCAGTTTAGTAAGTTAAAACACTTAATGTTTGGGAGATGGAATCTTCCAAAAATGAGAGTACTCAGCTGGCTAGGTAGCTCACTGCTTGCTTTCCTGTTTATTTAGCATGTGTGTCACTATAACATTTCTTGAGAACAGGTGAAATACAAAACAGTACTCACGCAAAACGGGCGATATTGTCGTCGTTGGACTTTTGTCTTAGTTCTGTGACAACCACTCTAGGAGCCAATGATTCTACTTGACGCGAAGCACTAGTCCACAGGGTGGTCGAAAACGTAATGGAAAATTAAAGGGTTGCGAACTAAATTTCGTCATTGTTTTCTAAAGTTGTTTGAAAGAAACACGTTTGTTCTTAAGAAATAAATTACTTATTGTAACAAAGAACTTACCTTGAATTTCTAAAAAACTTGCAAATTTTAAAAATTTTCTTTTTGTTTGTTACAAGTTTTCTTTCCATGGGGTTTCAGTTTCACCAACATTTACGTAACTAGATGATGACATAACAATGCTAAGTTGTAGCCAGTCTTTAGGTATATTTTTTAGCATGGTTAATTATTATTATGTTTAATACACAGGCACCTCTTAAGCGTGAAAAATAATCTACAGTACAGACAGAGTCATCAAGTAGGCCCTACTATAAAGTTTATGTCAATTTCTATTCTTCCAAAATGACTATTACTTACTTACTGGGGTCTAGGAATTTTTATATAGAATATATAATTAAGAGGACCAATCAATAATTTCTTGATGGTAAAACCCCACACACACACACAAGCACATACAAACTCTTTCTGTTGCCCAGACTCTCATAAGATTGGTGCCTCGGTAGAGTAAGCACACACCCACACATGCAGGCACATATACACACAGTTCTCCCATTACCCAGACTCACAAGAGACTGGTGCCTCGGGAGAGCAGCACTAATGCTGGAAGTTATCAGATTATTTTAGGTTTTCCCTTATTTTAAATAGTTTTGATCTTTCATGTGTTTTCATTACATTAGTACTATTTTAAACCTACTTTGTAACACCTTGCTACTTTATTTACTTTCGAGTAATTTTACTTTTGTTTGCCTCCCACAGAATAAGTACACGGTGACCGGTGCTACAGGTTTTTCATAAACATATACCAGGCACCAGTCTCTCAACACAAGTAGTTAAGCATATCTCTCAGTACATTACATACTTTTGTATTTACTCTCCAACCAACAGCTGTTACACTACACTACATGTAGCATTAGTTTATTTTATTTCAGTACATGTAGCTTACATGGACCTACGTCCATGTAAGCTACCTTTGTGAGAAAATAAACTTTTTATTCATTATAAAAAAGGTTGTAGAGAAGTCTATTTTTAAATTAACAATTATCACTTATGAAATAAAGTGTTGGTAGATTATCTTCACTGTAATCTTTTTCCAACTTTGTTTGATAACAGACAAACACTAAATTGAATTAAATAAAGGCTGAATCATGATAAGCATAGTAGGATTGATGAAAACCACAAGGGATTCACACATATCAACCATGAGGTTTCAATGATTGCAATTGCCACATGACTGTATGGAACAGCCCGCCGAGGCCTTTTCCCAGTAGTCCATGGACTACTTGGTGGACAAGTGGAGCAGACACACAGATTTACATCAGGATTAGCAATTAGTAGAAGTCATCACTTACATTTAAAAATAATGCACTACTGAGAGAACAAAGTAAACAATTAATAGGTATTCTTATAATATTTGCACAAAAGTTTGATTACGTATTGTGCGGCAAGAAAATGGTTTTCTACTTCTATAAATTGTCTGAATGTGTGACAGGTCTTTGAAATTTCATTTCTTTTGAGGGTAGCTCAAATTTATGGAAGAAGTATAGACTGAGAGATGAGCAAGAAAAAGACAAACCAACCAATCAACATTCAAGTAAGTTGATGCTGCTGTCTATAAAATGATGGCTGGGCTGGTAATAATGATATCTTATTGAAAGATCAGTTTCAGATCAATTGAGCGAACATAGGATGCCGATTTATATTGATCATTTGTTTGTAACGTTAGTCTCGTGGGATTATTTACCTACTTGTCGTCAAGAATCGCCGAACATGCGCCGAATGGTATATTGTGTACCAACATCATTATTTTTGTTTGCGCGGTCAAGATAACGCATCTGAATCTCGTTCGAGAAGACAATCACCTAGTGATTCATCATTTTTACACACTGTACCGACAGACAGGCCGACACTTACCAAAATATCTCCAAGCTTTGCGCGAGATCGGCGATATCACGTCCGAGCATACGTACTACGCATCAAAGCGTAAACACTTTCCTTTTGTCCATTCAACGTATAAATTATAAAGTCCAGTCACCGATAATTATTCACGAAAATAAATATTTTTTTGACCTTTTGCAGGTAGATTGCACTGAGATGCTTTATTAGTCTTTTATGTTTTTTCGCTTTGAGCGACGTTTTAAATTATTGTATTGCACTATTTCATAATGACTCTGGTGTTTCGATTGCTTTTTATCCCGCAATTGTCGTATAATTTCATTTATTTACCACAAAATACACCATAAAAACACAGCGGTGAATGAACGAGGCAATTGATTGGAGGATAGAGGATAGGAAGCAGGGTTGCCAACCATAGAATTTTTTTCCTCGTACTAAGCAGCTAAAAATCTCGTATTATGGCTTTCGAACCTCGTACTTGCCTCTAAAAGGTGACTAAACCAAAATTAATGCATATCAAACTGTTGAATTTAGGACGTTTTACACAACGAAATAAACTATTGCAAGTTTCTACTAAATAAAACATCACTTTGTATTAAAATAATCCTTAATATTACTATCGTAAATAACTAATGAACGAGATTTGTTTGTAGGTTGAAAACTTTGCATAGGTAACTATGTACTTCTAGTCTCAGTTTTCATTTCCAAATATTATATCAGGAACATCCTCATTCGCATCGTTTTTCTTTTTATTTTTGCACGAGATTTTTATTTATTTTGTGAAGTTACACCTCTCTGGTTGGCGCTATGACATGTGTGATCAAGGCGACAGACAAATAATGCGAAGAACGAAATGTTTTATTTCTCGGGGATTTCTTGGTTCATGGGATAGCGAGCGAACTATAGACAATCATCGCGCCAATGCGACAAGTGTTATGTTATGTCAAAATCTCGTACATAATTGTACGAGGTTGATAGTGCCCTCGTACCTCGTACGGAAGACCAAAAATCTCGTATTTGTACGAGGAACCTCGTACGGTTGGCAACCCTGATAGGAAGGAAGGAAGGAAAATTGTTTTCTTGTCTATAGTTGGATGAAAAGTCGATGACACTTTAGTGATGTACCACGACCAGATCTCTCCGAACGGGTCGATTAAATAAGAAAAAAAATTAAAATCCGGGTATTCATGAACTACCTACACTGTGCTCAAAGAACGAATGGTCCATCCGCCATAGACAAATGAATTAAAATTAAAAATGTCAATGTCATAATCTCGCGCCCAAAATTGCTATTGGTATTGTGCTAAAATAAAACGCTGTCTTGCTTGTTTGTATTTTGTTGAGCGTTGCGTGTTTATTTTCGTTTTGAGTGTAAGCAAGTGTTATAGAAATCCCTATTGTCAAAAAACAAGTTACCTGAAATGTCTACACCATCGAAGCGGCCGTCATCTCAAGCTTCGTCTGATGCGCCGACACCGTCGCGGCCGACTCGATCATCACAACAAGTTGTAGTCCCGGAAACTCCCCAACGGTCAACAGGGACTCCTTCAAAAAGTACGTCCTACTTATTTCTATGATAACTCAAAATCTTACCTTTTACCCCTGCCTAGAATAGCACAAGGTTTAAAACAAGTACTTATAACAATACAGTACCTACAACATAACCCTTATGGAGCTAGATTATCTATCTGAAATTGTAGGATAAGTACTAGTCTACCTATACCTATTATAAGTATACATACTTCATTATAACCCTGTGAACTGTCTACATACCTACTTCAAATCAAGCTTCAATATTCTCAGTTTCAATGTATTATTTTTCAGATGGGACTCCTCAAACGCCGGGCACTCCGCGCGGCACTCCCCGCACACCGCGCGGCACCCCCCGCACCCCGCGGGAGCCAGGCACATCGCCAGCCAGAGCATTGGCCTCCAGTCCTCTTGGTATTCCTTCGAAAACTGATTAACTTAACTGCAGTTAAATGTTCCTAAGCTTTCTTAGGTCCTAACTAGGTGCTTGCTATCCTATGGATAAGAATTGAATATCTATTGTAGGAAACCAGCTAATGATATGCTGGTTCTTATACTTATGTAAAATCTCTCTAATTCTAATTCTACATGGGGGAACTGGGATCAGCATTGACATCTTGCATAGGAGTGTATTGTGCATTGTCCCCCCAGCCTAACCATGTCCTTACTGCTCCTTGAAGTACCGTAGTATAAGTAAAATCTCTGTATTAAAAAAATATATTGGTTGACTGTAATACAAAATACTTACCTACAATCCTAAGGGCTTTGTTAATGGAGACAAAAATGCTTTCAATAAGCAATATTTATTTTACCTTTGATCACAACCACAATAATTAAAAACCAAAACAATAATGACATTGGATCCAATAGTGCTAATATGCATTTTATTCCGCTGAGTATTCTTCCATCACATTATTGTGCAAACATTGGTTCAGAACACAATTTCAGCTTAGCCAGCATTTACAGTTTAATGACTTGATTTGCAAGAAAATCATATATTGCAGTAATAATGTTCAGTTGTACTTTTGTGTTAACATGAATAGGATCCAATCAATCATGTCCTCTTCCTTATTGGGTTTGTTAATTGTTAATCTTTACTTCTTATATTATTATTTACTATAATACTTCTTAGTTTTGTCTCTGTTGATAAGTTGTTCATGCTTTATTTAACTCTTAAATTTTGTTAACATCATAACCTTTATCACCACTCTAAATGATATGAAGATCCATTGTAAGGTCATAAATCTTTTCTTTCAAGATCATCATACAATTTTTTCAAGCAAAACGAGACACTAATTGACATTAGAAATTATGGGAAGTAAAGAGAAAATTTTCTCATACCACATTTATTTTCAGGAACTGACATAGACATGAGTTCTCCTCTAAACTATGGCACACCGAGTTCTCTCAGCACTCCTCGGTCCCTGCTCCGAGGGGCCATGACTCCAGCGAGGCAGCGAGCTGATCTGAGATCACATCATGTAGCCCCCAGCGTACCTGCCCCCACTCCTACCAGGCAGGTAAGTTATTGTCTTTTACTTTCACCACCGTTGGGCATCAAATAACTATTAAACCCAATAAATGTTTGGTGAAATCACAACTTACATTTCATCATATTTTGTTTATTGGTAATTAATTGGACCCGATCTTTGGAAAAAAGCCTCAGATATTAATCAATCTTTCAATAAATCAGGTCATGTAAATGCAGCTTTTAAAGTAGGGCCTTATACAAAATACGGATTCAGACGCGGCTAAACTCTAGCAAGAGGCTCACATATGCGTGGATGTATACAATAGTAAATAGTAAAATAAATTAGTACCTACATATAGTTCATGCGCTCCCCCGGGCGGGTGGTATTGCTGAAGCTTGATACTGAACGCGCTAAAGCATAACGAATTAAGAGGCCTGCGGATGAAATGATGATTTGTAATTTGAGCATATTTCCACCACATCATGTGGTTTTTTGTATTTAAATAGTAAGATAATACTAGACACCTATAATGAAATGTCAGCCAAAATATGCAAAATGCAATTTAGCATTTTTTTACGTCGGACATGTTTTCGTCCTTTTGGTTTTGTATTAAAAACATTAATATCTTAAGTTTGGTTTGTCAAGAAACATAGCTTATATTGTCTAGTTACAGAATAACAACACTATGTGGGAAATACAAAAAGTTTTCAGTCATAATTTTTGGTATTACGGAACATAATAATTTACGAATTGAAGTTGCGAGCAGCTGTCGGATCCTGAAGACGTAAATCTAACAAATCATCATCATCAGCCTATAACAGTCCACCGCTAGACATAGGCCTCCACCAAATCTAAAAAATACCAAACAAATGTTATAATAAATTTTTCTGTTTTTATTGCCACGAAATAATAAAGATACTTGAAACACTACTGAACGTCTTACAATCTCCTCAATCTACGGTGTAGGAACGCGAATATATCTGTCAAGGGTATTTTCAGCCATTTCAGCGCGTAGTACACAGCCGGCATCAGAAGGCTCACCTTCAGACATTGCAGGGAAGTTCTGTTCTCTTCTGTTTCTGGAATGTTCGCTAACACCTTGAAAGTTCTGCGGAAGTCTTCCGTTGCTGGTAGCGCGTCATTCTGCTAAACAAATATACTGATTTTATGTGACGAAAAACCGTATTAAACATAATAGGGGAATACCGGAGGTAAAACGCTTTGTTTGTGAATCAACACTTGCTGATGAAGGGGCCGTTTTGTGTCTCGAGCATGCTTACTTCATTACTATGCTTTGTGATAAAGAATTGCAGTGAATAAAATCAATATGCGGGTTGGGGATCGCAGTTCGGTGGTAGATCTATTCTGCAAGAGACGCTGCTGCCCGCCCCCCGGTGTGTCTCTGAAGACACGGGAGAAGTTGGGGTGGTGCTAATTCTAAGCCGGCACCACGCTGCTTTTCTCATCCCACTATTATTATAAATGTGAAATTTTTTATGGATCGATGTTTATCAAACATCCATTCATAAAAATTTTCACATGTCACGCCAGAACGGCTGAACTGAAATTTGGCATAGAGATAGATTATAGTTTGGAATAGCACATAGGCTACTTTTTGTCCCGGTAAAATGTATGGTTCCCGTAGGATAGATTTATTTTAATTGATTTATACTAATATTATTATTGGAAGAGATCGCTTCTAAGCGACAAGGCCGCCCATTGTACTTATCTTATGTGATGTCTCTTTGTTATGTTATTTTCTTGTGTACAATAAAGAATTTTTGTATTGTATTGTAATAATAATAACATGCTATAGAAGAAAAATTTGTTTGTAATCAATAGGCTCCGAAACTACTAAGCCGATTTAAAAAATTCTTTTATTATTATAAAGCTTACTTTTCAGGGAGTGACATATATGTTTTATCTCGGAATTACCACGGGAACGGGAACTACACGGGTGACATCGCGGGGCGCTGCTAGTTAATTAATAATATTACCTCAATAAAGTTCACGTTGAAAGCCTGTGCTCTACAGAGCGGACACACTATGAAATCCGGTCGATCTTTCACGTCCCAGTACTTCTCTAGGCATCCTTCGCAGAATCTGTAATAACATATTATATCACACAATTTTACAAATAAAACCGGCCAAGTGCGAGTCGGACTCGCGCACGAAGGGTTCCGTACCATTATCTATAAAAACGGCAAAAAAATCACGTTTGTTGTATGGGAGCCCCCTTAAATATTTATTTTATTCTGCTTTTTAGTATTTGTTGTTATAGCGGCAACAGAAATGCATCATCTGTGAAAATTTCAACTGTCTAACTATCACGGTTCATGAGATACAGCCTGGTGACAGACGGACAGCGAAGTCTTAGTAATAGCGGGACCCTATTACCCTTTGGGTACGGAACCCTAAAAATCTAAACATCGATGATTTCTCATACGAGGTAAATACAGTATGAACTTCATCACATAAAAATCATAGCTTATTTGAACCTGTTTCCACCAGTTCTAAGGTACATCGACCAATGAATATGATTGGTGATCTTGAATCTTTGAATATAGTAATCCATACTTCATCATCCGCAACCCGAGTTCCCCCCACTAGTGGGCAGAAGCCTCCAAACTCTTGTGCCACTCCACAAGGTCCCTCGCCAATCTCATCCATGTTCGCCGCACGACGTTAGTAATATCGTACTTAAGAGAATACCTACTTATGCCCACAGCAGACCAACGACGCCGGGTCGTGAATAGAGGATAAACAAATCCTGCAGCTGCTCCGAATCGAGGAGTTCCGACTGTGCATACTCGTTCTCGAGAACTCTCGGCTGTGCACACTCGTTCTCGAGATTTCTGGTCGAGATGTGTCTAACGCCAACTCGTAGTGGGACTCTTCCATGTTAGTGTATGTCTGAATATGTGCTACTTATTTTGGTTGAACCACATCGTTTTAGTGTGATCAGTTTAGAAAATTTTGTGATATTTCACTCGTCCCTGATATGGACGGTGATTTTACGGATAATAAATGAATGACTCCTTGGTGTAATCGGAGTTTTGTTGTTTGTTTTGTGGTATAACATGACGTATGACGGTATTGGCAGTGGCAGCTCGTTGGCAGAATTGGCAGTCTTTTAGTACCTACGTCAAAAGCGTTCTAGGAAGTAGGTGGTATTTGCAACACTTAAGGCGTGGATACATTATATGAATTGACGTAAATTGGGTTACATTAAAACCTTTTTTCTTATCGAAAAACCTTGGAAAAAGAACATAATAATCTATGCATAGAGTTAATATGGATGATAATTGGTCCGAGGTTAATATATTAACTGTATGAATCTATGGGATACAAGGCTATGGGATACAAGATCCCCTTCGTTTCAAAAATGAAAACACTATTTTAAATATCAGAAATAATTCTGCGAAGTACCTCTGCTTTCTTAGTTAGTAGGTACCTTTTTTAAACTATCTATCACAAAGATTTTATAAATTGATAAAAAAACGTTTTGCGGGATGAAATAAATACTAATCCCCCGGGGATAAAATGTTATGGGACCACCTCGGGATCATCCACAAAGCAAAAACGAAAGCAGCATACAAATCGGTCCACAAGTGACGGAGTAATCAACGAACATACCATAGAGTTAGGTACTATAAAAACTATGGACATACATTTAAAAAAAATACACCACAAACAATACTAGCTGCGCCCTTTATATGTCTGTCTGTGATCTACACACAGCCGAATATAAAACCTTCTCCTTTTTTGAAGTCGGTTAAAAAGACTACGCTCGTCTTCGTAATATAGTATCTTTGTACGCTCGCTTCGAATCATAGACTTTTCTCTATCTACACTAATAATTATTATAAAGAGGAAATATATGTTTGTTTGTTTGAATTGAATAGGCTGCGTAACTACTGGATCGATTTGAAAAATTCTTTCACCATTAGAATCCTAATTTGTCCCTGATAGGCGTGCGAAGCCGGGGCAGACCGCTAGTGATTAATAAGAACGTCTCTAAGAGTGTCTCTATGAAGTAATATGCATTGAACCCTATTTCATAAGCCATAAAGTTGACTTTATTTCCAGGTGGAAGAAACAGAAGCCCCATCAAGTGAGCCGCAGCTAGTGGTATGGGGAACAGACGTGGCCATCGCGGAGTGCCGAGAGAAGTTCATCAAGTTCATACAGCGGTTCGTGGAGAGCAACGCGCTTACTAACGAGGCGCTTTATGAACAGAAGTTGGATGAGGTAAGATACATACTATATCTATACTATCTCACTAATATTATAAACGTGAAAATTTAGATGGATGGATGGATGTTTGTTCCTTTATCACGCCAGAACGGCAAAACGGATCTGGATAAAATTTGGCACAGAGTTAGATTATAGTCTGGAATAGGAAATAGGCTACTTTTTATCCCAGAATTCCCACGGGAACGGGA
The DNA here is from genome assembly GCA_947086465.1 of Eupithecia exiguata. Lineage (NCBI taxonomy): Eukaryota > Metazoa > Arthropoda > Insecta > Lepidoptera > Geometridae > Eupithecia > Eupithecia exiguata. The sequence continues at coordinate 11,252,753 of OX352241.1, forward strand.
ACTGCTCGGGTGAAACCGCGAGACGCTGCTAGTATTATAAATTCGAAAGTAACTGTCTGTCTGTCCATCTGTCTTTTACCTTTTCACGCTTAATCGGCTGAACGGATCCTAATGAAATGCGGCAGGGAGCCGGGAGGTAAATGTGGGTTCAAGACAAGACCTCGGAGCACTGTTTCCTGTGCAGCAATTTGATCGTTATAGATCACGTCACACAATTTTTTTTGCCTGCTACTCCTGGACCTGGACCCAGGATTGTGCAGCGTTATTATCTGTGTGATATGCTCTGGCGGTGTTCATATGTGAGACGAGTAGACTACGATGATACTAATAGCTAATGTTGTGAATTGTTTTCAGATAAACACGCTAGAAGAGCCGTTTCTAGACGTGGACTGCGATCACGTGAAGATCTTCGATCCTAAACTACACCGACAGCTGGTCTGCTATCCACAAGAGGTGAGTGAAGCTATGAGCTCTAACTGTTGCTACATAAGCTTCCATGTCTTACATACGTTAGATTCGCTGCATGACTGATTAAGTCATGAAAATCAAATTTTATACCACGTATCCTATTCCTAGGTGGTCCCAGCGTTCGATGCGGCAGTGAACGAGTTATTCTTCGAGAAATACCCGGCAGCGGTCCTCGAGCACCAGATACAAGTGCGCCCTTATAACGCGCCGCAACGGCACATGAGAGATCTCAATCCGGAAGGTACGCTGGGCAAAGATCTCACCCATATAGTTTCAATCATCTGTCTTTTTAATGTTTAACGTTTTTTTTTTACTAGTTTCACACGCCTTGATGGAAACTCTTAAAGGTTTTTTATAGCAAATAGGAGCTAGGTAAAAGAAGTAGCCCTTTTTTTTCAGGTAAGTTTCCCACTAGAGAAACTTACATCAACAAAATTTCAGCCGAATCCTTTCAGTCGTTTTGGTGTGAAGTAGTACAATACAATACAAAAATTCTTTATTGTACACCAGAAAATAACATAAGAAAGAGACATCACATAAGATAAGTACTATGGGCGGCCTTATCGCTTAGAAGCGATCTCTTTCAGGCAACCTTTGTATGGAAAGAATTGTGAATTTAAGAGGGGGTGTACCTAAGGTAATCTGAAATATATTTTAACACTAAATAGACCTTACTTAGATAAATAACATAATATACTAACTACTTGTAAACAAATAAAATCTTACATTTATAGTGTTTAAAAAAAAGCTTCACTATATGCACTTCTCCATCAACAGATATCGATCAACTGGTAACCCTATCCGGCATGGTAACCCGCACCTCAACAATAGTCCCCGAGATGCGCGAGGCGTACTTCAAATGTGCGGTCTGCGGAGCGCCCGCCGTGGCGGAGCTGGAGCGCGGGCGCGTACCCGAGCCGGCGCATTGCTCGCACTGCAGCACGGCGCATTGCTTCCAGCTGATACATAACAGGTCGCATTTTAGCGATAAACAGCTAGTGAAGCTGCAGGAATCTCCTGGTACGTGAAAAAGAGTGTTAGATTAGTTTACGCGAAAAGGTAGAATTTCTGTTGAGTGAAAATGGACCCAAGATTCTCGACCCGGATTATGCCCGAAGTTAGAATGCCTCGTTCAAAATCCGTATCTGTACCTACGTCTCTACGTATATCACCTTGAGTAATAATCGCACATTGCATGCGTCTTCGACAAGATTATTTAACGTAAAAATACAGGCGAACGGAAAATACATTGTTTTATATTAAAAAAAACATAGTATTCTTTTTCATAACCTGCTAGTATTTCGTTTCACGCTCTTCTAGCCGCTCGCAGAAAGTAGGACAGTGACTGAACGCGCGAAGGCGATTCAATGAATTTATTATTATGGTGAAATTAGTTCCTGGCTTTGCACGTGTTGTTTAGGGTTATTTATATCCCAGGAGAACTCGTGGGATGGATGGGAACTCATGGATCCTTATGGGATAAAAAGTCGATATAGTCGATATTTTATTCCAGGCCTGGAACTACCTGTATGCAAAATTTCAGCCCGATCCGTTCAATAGTTTTGGCGTGAAGACGTAACATACAAAACTTTCGCATTTATATTATCAGTGTGATGTGTTAAACCATTTTTTCTGTTTGACAGACGACATGCCAGCCGGTCGAACCCCCGCCACAGTAAACATAATGGCGCACGGCGCGTTAGTGGAAGCAGTGGGCGCGGGAGAAAGAGTCAGCGTTACCGGCGTGTTCCGCGCGGCGCCCGCGACGGTGCATCCGCGGAAAGCGACCCTCCGCGCGCTGCACAAAACGCATATCGACGCGCTGCATTACAGGAAGGTGCATAGCGATCGACTGTTGGAGACGGAAGAAGGGTAAGATACGAACTTACCTTGCAAATGGAAATTACCACTAGACTGATGCGTGTCCTTAAAGTCATTAAAAAATAAAAGGCCTACGTAATTATTTACATCCCATTTAAAACACAAAACATCTTCGTCACAGTCATCATCGGAGCGGGCGACGCATCTTAGATGCGGTATGTGGTACCACAAGTGCATTTTTCCTCGGTTCTATGACAATAAAGCACATGCAACAGTCATTGCGTCTAGCAATCATTTTGTTTTATTTATTTTTGAGAAAACCTAGTTGGGATTAAAAAAAAACTGTTCTGTGGTTGAAGCTAAACCCCCTCTGAGTTGAGAAAAGTTTGGTCTTTCATTTTTGTTACACCCTGTATATAGAACTACCCATAACAACCTCACAAGTATAAAAATAATTTTATCCTTACCTTCTTTACAGCAAAGAGCACCGCTTCCCCCCCGAGCGCGTAGAGCTATTCAAAGCTCTGTCCCAACAGCCGGACTCGTACGAACGTCTCGCGCGCGCCATCGCGCCTTCCATCTATGAGAACTTGGATATCAAGAAGGGAGTGTTACTGCAGTTGTTAGGGGGAACTAAGAAAAACTTTAATGCAGCTGGGAGAACGCATTTCAGGTGAGAAATTTAATATGAGCTATTGCGGTGTTTTAGGAGCTTAATTATCCTTATCGACGACCTCCCCAAAAACACAATAGCATTTTACATGTAATTTTCAAATTCGATACCTACCTGTTCTATAAATTCGTTTATTATAATGCAATATACGGACGGAATATAGTTTCTGCCCGCGGCTTCGCACGCGTTGTTTCTATGTTATTATATGGAATATTTCATGGTTATTTATATCCCATCGGAACTATGTTTGATTACAGGCTTAGAGCTACATCTATGCAAAATTTCAGCCTGATCTGGTCAGTAGTTTTTGCGTGAAGAAGTAACAAACATCCATTCATGTAAACTTTCGCATTTAAAATAAAAGTGTGATTGTAAATTCACAAGAACTGTTCTCTGACTTTTAATCTATATAGTTTGTATAATAGTTTGTTGTAGACTCATGTTACAGGCCAATTCACGACCTCTGTGGCGCGGTGAGTGAAGGTCCTCCTGCGACGCATGCAAGAGGTTGCCCGAGGTGGGTTCGATTCCCACCTCGGGACAAATGTGTGTACGATCTGCAGATATTGGTTCCGGGTGTTCTGGTCATTTTCTTTGTAAATAATAATAAAACCGGCCAAGTGCGAGTCGGACTCGCGCACGAAGGTGAAAATTTCAACTGTCTAACTGTTACGGTTCATGAGATACAGCCTGGTGACAGACGGACAGCGGAGTCTTAGTAATAGGGTCCCGTTTTACCCTTTGGGCACGGAACCCTAAAAAATATCGATCTGTGTATTGTATTATGTATATCATTTATCTAGTACCCATAACACAAGCTCTGCTTAACTTGAGGCTAGATAATGCTGTGTGAATTGTCCAGCATTATTTATTATACTAGTCCCAGTAGCTATCCAGGTATGCAATCATAAAATACAAATTCTTTTCATCAATTTCCAGATCCGAGATAAACATCCTCCTCTGTGGTGACCCCGGAACCAGTAAGTCCCAGCTGCTCCGCTGGGTCCACGGCCTAGTCCCACGCGCGCAGTACACCTCGGGCCGAGGCTCCTCAGCTGTGGGACTTACGGCTTACGTCACTAAGGATCCCGATACCAGGCAGCTGGTACTACAGACGTGAGAGCTTGACATTTAAGTAAACACTTGAAAAAAACACACACATACAGAGAACCAAAGTAATTGACGTAGCTTGAAATATAAGCAAACTGAAGTGGCAGTGGGCCAGCCATATCTCTCGAAGTGTGACTCAGTACGTATACTACGATTTAGAATCCTAGATATATAATGTCAACAAAGACATGTCATTATGAATGAAAACTTAACAAAAACTGATAACAATAACAGAAAACAGCAAGGACTAAAAACTAAACCACAAACTTCAACAACGCATAATATCACATTTGCAGCCAAAAAATGTTTAAATTTGAATTCGAATACGAACGAAGGGTCAATCACATGATGAATGAAAGCTTTCAAAACCAAAGATTGTTTCGAGTTTCTTTGCTTAGCTGCAATGTTACCAATGTCGTTAAATATTTTCCATCAATATTCCTTAAGTTTTGGAACCCCTTTGTATACAAAAAATATCTAGTTAGTTTTTCATTCGGAGTATAGTATAGAAAGCCATCTTCCTCCATTCTCTTTACGTATATTCGTAACTTAGTTTTCATAAGTTATAACATTAATTTGTACCTTATTACAGCGGAGCGTTGGTTCTCGCTGACAACGGTATTTGCTGCATCGATGAATTTGACAAGATGAACGATTCTACTCGCAGCGTGCTACACGAGGTAACCTGACATGTAACAAATTAGCTAGCCACTAGGGTTTGCACTACCCAGAATGCTCACTACGAACAAAATAGCTACTCGCTTTCTAGGGCTAAGCTGAATCAAAGCTATAAGCATTATTCGAACAAGCTCCCAGAAATCTCGCTGAAAAAAAATATAGCCCCAAAGGAAGTGGAGTAGCAGTGGGCAAATAATTTCAAACCAGCTAAGCTGTACAAAAAACCTTAATTTAACAGGTAATGGAACAACAAACCCTGTCAATCGCGAAGGCGGGTATAATCTGCCAGTTGAACGCTCGCACGTCCATCCTCGCGGCTGCCAACCCCGCGGAGTCTCAGTGGAACAAGAACAAGACTATCGTTGAGAACGTGCAGCTGCCGCATACGCTAATGTCTAGGTAAAGTAGAAACCCAAGCAAGCGCGAGTCCCACTTGAGCACTAAAGGTTTCTTACCAGTCTTGTCACGTTATGTTTATACGTTTTTTTTGTATGGGACTGTTTTTCATCTCGGAAACAATGCGTGCGAAACCGCAGGTAGAAAATTGTATACCTACATCATACCTTGATGTACATCAAGGTATGAAGTATACAATTTTCTAGTACTTTGACGATATTTTTTTAGTACTTTGACGATAATTGGAAGTTATTTTGTCAACTCGCGAGTATTAAGCACCATTCAAGCAATTGTTGAATTCCAGATTCGACCTAATATTCCTGATACTGGATCCACAAGACGAGGTGTTCGACAGGAGACTGGCGACGCATCTGGTCTCCCTGTACTACAAGGATCCCGCGGACGTTCAGGACGACCAGGATATAGTGGTGAGTACAGTTTACTCGCATGTAAATAAGTACCTATACTACGATTTAGAATCCAAGATATTTTATGTTAACAAACACATTTATGAATGAAAACTTAACAAAAACTGATAATAATTACAGAATACAACAAGGCCACCAATCACTTACAACTAAACATAAAATTCAAACATGCATAACCTCACATGTGCATCGAAAATGTTTCAATTTGAATTCGAAAACGAGAGAGCAGACGGCACCGCTAGCTCGTAATGGCTTAAATAATGAATGAAAGCTTGTTTCGAGCTTCTGTGCTTCGATGATACCATGTCGTTAAATATTTCCCACCAATATTCCTTACGTTTACGTGTAACCCTTTAGCTTTAGTATAGGTACAAAACATATAATAATAATAATAATCTTTATTTCAGTCAAGCAAGTCCATAGTTTTACATTATATATAGAAACAACATATCTAGGTACTAATTATAGTAATTATATAACATTACCTAGTAGGTAGGTAGATAAGATACACCTATTTAGGCTATTTGCGGTTCCCACTGTGGTGCACCGATATCCAATAGCGGAAAAAGCTAATGTCAGGGCACTCAGCGATAGCCTGCAAGATAGAGTTCTTGGATGCGCGCGAAATATAGAGGTTTTTCAATCGGAGTATTAATGCAAGTCAGCATTCCCAGAGCACGTCGGTACCGATCGAGGCTCGACATCCGTTAATCCGCGCCTGTCCACGTGATGTATCGCGGCTCTTCAACACATCTTTCCAATAATAATTAGTATAATAGTTTGTTGCAATAAATAGTATGTCGTGTACATACGCGTGTACGCGCGCGTTCCCACTGACGAGAGGAATGAGAAAATTTTATGGAATCGTCTTTTCGAAACTTATGACGGATAGAGTAAGTCCTGACCTTTACCATTTATAAATTTGAAAGTTAAATATTTAGTAGTGGAAGATATGGACATCCGGCGGAGTTGATTTGAGGTAGTATAGGCCCTTAACGAGGGACGTAGTATGTTTCTTCCTGTTTCTTTCTCGCCGTGAGATCCGATGGGCTCTCCTTATTTTTGTACAAGTCTTCAGATACCTACTAGATTGTTCTAAAATTTCCTCAGGACATGAGTCTAATGCGTGACTACATCGTGTTTGCCAAGGAGCACGTGCAACCGACGCTAAGCGAGGCCGCGCAACAGAGGCTGATCGACGCCTATGTCGATATGAGGTTAGTGTTACATTAGGTACACAGTACAGTCACCGCCAAAAAGTGTTAAACAGATATTGATAGACTCCAAAAATCCCTTGCCCCGTGTGGTTTCTGTTGCCGCTAGTTATAGCGGTACCGGCAAAACAAAGAAACGGCTGAACTCTTGAATTATTTTGCTAATTGCCTGGATAGAAGTCTTACATAATTATTTATTTATTATTATTTTCTACAGAGTTATAAAATCTGTTTTAGACGCGTTGGTAGCGGCCGCGGGCAAATCTCCGCGTACCCGCGTCAGCTCGAGTCTCTGATCCGCCTGGCCGAGGCGCATGCGAGAGTGCGACTGTCGCCCGTCGTCGAGGTACTGGACGTGGACGAGGCTGCTAGGTAACATACTGTTGACTACAGAACCATCACTTCTGATAGTATACAAATCTCCACGTGCCCGCGTCAGCTCGAGTCTCTGATCCGCCTGTGTTAAGGTAGAAGGAAGCTGCTGTACTTCCTCTGGTACCCTAAGTCGGCTCTTACGGCATCCACGGGCTGAATTGAGGCATTGATTCTTCCGCTGCGACAGCTGTGGCCAGGTAACATACCGTTGACAAAAAAAAACCATCCATAAAGGTCGTGAAGGTTGTGGACATCGACGAGGCTGCCAGGTAAAATCAGCAGCCTATTAGTCCACTGCTGAACAAAAACCTAATGAACGCTATAGCGCCCTGTCTCCAGCGTTCCGCAAGTTTTCCTTTAGAAAGACTGTATCTGCAGTTTTTCACAAACAAGCATTTGTCCTACGGCGGTCGAACCCGCAGCTTTGCGTCTCAGGTGGACCTTCGCCCGATGCTCTCCTAATGCCCTATGAAGTTTGGAATAAATAAGTGTAGAATCGAATCCGCAACTTCTTCGTCTAAGTGGAAATCCGCCTGCTGATATCCATAGACCATTAATAAATACATACTTGATTAGCTTTTGACCTGTTTCGTTCCTCCCCAGGTTACACCGCGAAGCCCTCAAACAATCCGCGACAGACCCGGCGTCGGGCCGCATCGACGTCGGCATCCTAACCACCGGGCTCGGCGCCGCGGCCCGGCGGCGGCGCGCCGACCTGGTCACGGCCCTCAAGGACCTCATACAGCCGTATAGCAAGCCACACACCATCACGCATTCCAAACTACTGCAGGAGGTCAATGCTAACTCGCAGATTGTAAGTAACATCGACAAGTTTTTGAGTGGAGACCGCGACTCGGCAAACGTAGTGTGGGATGGTCAGAGTCAGAAAGGCGGTTGTAACTCACACTGCTTAATTTCATTGAATTTGTAGTAAAGTGTCCAAGGGTCGGACAGAAACTTCAAATAACTTAGTAAAACTCAGCTCGAACTTGAAGCTATTTGATATTTTAAAACAGTATTCCCACAGTTGAACCTTGTTCTGATTATACGTAACTGTCGTACACTGTATGGCATAGCACTGTAATGCGAAGTGTTCACTATATTAATATTTGAGGAAGTTTGTTTATAGTCCTTCATTTGACCACAATCTGTCAAATAGACATTCATTTGACTACTACCCAAGCTGATGGTTAGTGGCGATGTACCCGAAGATGTATCACGAGCGGGCCTTAGTGCAGGAATTAGTTTTTTTCTCTACTTGCTGCTGCTTTGCTGCCATTCATTGGTCTCCTATTAGTTGGAAGTATCCTCTTCCTAGAAAAGCTAAGACTACCTCCATTTCTCTCTTCACTCTTTTATCATGTTTTTGACGACAACTGTGGCGCGACGTAGGAGGTTGCGGGTTCGATTCCTCCCTCGAGACAAATGATTGTACGAACTGCAGATATTTCTGGTCGTTTTCTATGTATAATAAAAATATTGTTTATAAAGTAAAGGAACTAACACGATTTATTAAAACCAATTACACAAAACACATCAGTTATAATTACCTAGTTTTTTTTATAAAATATATGTACTGTATTGTATTATGTTTAACAGTTATCTAGTACACATAACATAAGCTCTACTTAGCTTGGGGCTAAATAATGCTGTGTGAATAAGTGTCCAGCATTATTTATTTATTATGTTTGTTTCAGACCGTGTCTCGTGAGCACTTGGACGAGGCTCTCCGCGACTTGCAGGACGAAGGCAAAGTCGTCATCGTCAGTCACACTCACCTCAGATTATGCTGATCTATCTAAACTATCGTAGTGATTATGTTGGCACCAAAACGAACTAGCCTAGAATTGTATACAGGGTGGTTTTTTGAGAAGGGCGGTGATGGCCAAGTCCGAAACCACGAGAGTTAGGGAAAAGTCGTGAAAAAGTCATGCCCTCGATTTATAAGAAAACAATAACTGCATAGGTCTTTTTTTTTAATCTTTTACGTTTTACGGAAATGGACCCGAATAATTTTTGAAAAAAAAAATACAACCTGTATTATTGAACCAATGAATTCTGTTACTGTAAGGATCAATCTTTGCAAATAAATCTTTTACTAAAAATGAATGGAAATAGCAAATTTTTACGATATACTTTTAGTATCTCAATTTTACCTAACTAATAAGTTGCTCAAAATGGTTTTCATTGACTACAATGCATAACTTTATACGTCTCTCCAGAGACTTTACGGCATTGATCCTTATCAGCAACAGACTCCATTGGATCAATAATACAGGATGTGTTTTTTTTTTAATCACTTGGGTCCATTTCCGTCAAAAGTAAAAGATTTTTGGAAAAAAATATATGCAGTTATTGTTTTCTTATAAATCGAGGGCATGACTCCTTTCACGACTCTTCCCTAACTCTCGTGGTTTCGGACTTGGCCAGCACAGCCCTTCTCAAAAAACCACCTTGTATAATTAACTTCTTGCAAACAAAAAGTGTGTCAATATAGCGTAGCGTAGCGGGAATAAAGTGCGAATGTAATTCCTAGGGTTGAAGTCTGTAATTTTTTTTGTCTGATATCATCAGTCAGTACAATAACTTTGTTCTTCTATACTAAAACCTCGAGTATTTGATGCTCCATAAACAAAGAACATACATTTATTTGAATTATATTATAGATAGACATTAAAAAAAATGGTATTGAAAGTGAATGGTATGTGATGTGAAGGTTTAGTCCCTAGTTAAACAATCTACTATTGTTTGCCTTTCGAACGTAAAAAAGGGACGGCAATATTTAACTCTAGCTTATAGTCAGAGAATAACTTTCCACCTTCGGTACCAGAAGTTGTCCTAATCCCAGAACTACATCCGGTTCAAAACCGGATGTAGTTCTGGGAGTTATTCTCTGACTATAAGCTAAGAGTTAAATATTGCCGTCCCTTTTACTGTGTAATATCTGCATCGAAAATCCGACCGTGTGCCAACAGGCCACCTGTGTGTCAGCAGGATCACTAGCGATGATTGTATCCAAGTGCCTATTACATTAAGTTTTAGTTTGTAAGCTACTGATCATGTTCGTTGTGTATGTTGAATAATATTTTTTGTACGTAACAAACTAGTTTTATTTCGAATCGAACCCCCTTTTAATGGTCTACTCACTTAAATGTGAGTGGACAATTATAATTCAAAAAAAAAGGTTAGGTATTTTAAGTAAGGTCAGCTGTCTGAGAAGCCTGGAGAAGAAAGTTAAATACTTGGTTTAAAAATGAAAGACAGATTTATAAATAACCTTTATTTACATAATATTTCTCATTTCATTTATCAAAAAGCCTGTAATAAATAACAACTTTAAACTTTGTAATCTATACAGTCAAACAGTTGTACGTATATGCAATATTACCTTACAGAAAAGTTGCAAAGGGTTAATAGGAGAGTATAGGATAGGAAAGATTTAAATTGAACACTTTTTTTATGTATACATAGGTCAGGACCGGCACCATTTAAAACGCTCGGCACTCAACAAGTAGAGTCACATATATAAGTTTACTGCGTTTCGCATTTGACTATTTAGAAAATAATGGTTTTCTATGTAGCGAGTTTCGAGCTAAATTGTAAATTTTGTAGTATTATAAACAGTTCAAAACTAATTTAGTCTGTAGTAGCAACTAAAATGAACAAGAAGAGTTGTAAAATGTTTTGAAATCGATTTTAATAGTGAATTTAATTAATCGATATTGTCAAACATATGATCAAAATTCGGAGTTTAAAAGCCATGACCGAAAAATCTAGCTATTCTAATAATCACACTTTAATTTAGTAGAGAAAGATCAAACATGTCCTTATCTTAAGTAGAGAAGCGTGAAACAGAACTTAGTTTAAATAACAATATTCAACAAGTCAATCGCAGGTACAGATTATTTTGGTTAGCTATATTTATCCAGTTAATACTGTAAAATGTCTTTGACGAAAATATGAGTTCTATGCTACCACTCGAGGTTAGTACTACTTATTAGATATTTCATGTGTCTACCTATTCATAAAACTTCACCAAGTTTAGTTCAGTCGGACGAACTAGATCACGTTACCGTTAACTTTTATTACGTTAACTTACCGTGGTACCACATACAACCAGATAGACCACGGGTAATTTTACTCGTAGAGAGCTGTACTACATATGAGTAAGATAGATCTTGGGTGGGTCTCGGAATAAACAGAGGGTCAAGTTCAGTTATTGATCTAAACGACATGATTTTTAAGAAAAGGTTGATCAAAACAAAATAGGCTGTCCCTTTTTTCAAGAGATTAGTAAACAAAATATTTGATACTTTGTTTAAAGACAGAGGGACGTGAAATTATAAAAAAAACTATTCTACAAATTATATCTAGTTTTATTAAAATGAAGTGCGAGTCAATAAATTATAAAGCAACTCTGTTATAAATAGATAAATCAACGGAATGGATGATCCCAAATAACTGTACAGTTGTAGAAAACGTGGATTGCTACGTTTCTTTATATTTAAAATGAGAGGCGTCACTCTTCACCTTGTACTACCTTTATTTTTATATACAAGTCGGAGAAATATCTCAAATAATTTCTGTTTGCCGAAAAAGCATGGCGTTATCATTTATGAAGGACGAAACAAAACTTCGTACAACAGAACCTATAGAAGTAAAAATGTACGAAAATTCTTTACACAATAAAATTTGTAAGGTGTCAAAGGCCACGGCGTCATACCGACGTGTTTAATATGCAATTTGTAAACCTAGGTAAGCTACCTTTAATGAGAGTCTGCTATATTATGGTGTAAGATCTCAAAGCGATAAGAGTGACTGGCTTTCGGCCTTGACGACGCTGGGTGAACTATCCAGCATCATAGAGACCAGGGGTGAGAGGTTCAATGTTTCCCCTGTAGGTGGAGCTACCGGTGCTAGAGCTATAAGAGGTCCCGAAGATTTTAGACGAGGCTAGTTGGTTAGACTTTAGAGCACACGAGGGTGGGGCGCAAGTTCGAGTCCCGGCAAAATCGAAACTTTTTGGAAACTTATTTAATTTCGAGGGGTGAGTCCGGTTGACGATAGTATCGAAACGTGATCGGGACGTCTAAAATTTCCATTATTTTTGGTACAGCGCCTCTATCGTGCGGACAGGGAACTACGCAAATCCCATACAAATATGAGACGTAACGATCACGTCTCTATTAGTATAGAGATCGTCAAGCAGAGTCGGGACACAGTTTAAACAAGTTTGAAAATAGTACTTTTTAGTCTTCAGTTCAGCTTGCGATAGTCTGTCCCATTTTAAATACAAGAAACATAGATAAGACCCCGAAAAACAGTGGCGTGAATTGTGCTTTGCACTGACAGTTTGTGTGAAGCAAGGACGATATAAATCAAGTTAAAGTTTCTACATAATGTCTTTTCACAGATCTAAGGTTAGGTACCTAACAAGTTCTTAGAAGTATGTAAAGAACAAGAAAGTTAAATTCCAGCTGAAATAAACTTAATTCTTACAACAAAACGTTGTAAAACAAGCTCACCCACTTAAAATTTCACTCACTACGTCGACTTCAACTTTGATTTAAATCATCTTTGCACTGAGCTAGACGATTACGTATCTTTGCAACTACCATCTTAGTGTTTCTATAAATAGGGCCTATTTTACAAGTGGTAAAATAAATACTAAACCCGTTTTCACCAAACTCTTTAAACGCGATCAAGGACTCGGTTTCAATGTTTCAACTCTGCTCAGACTGCTGCGAGCGTCAAATCGTTCTGGTACTATAAACTCGATCAGGCTGATCAACTCTGTTTTGTTTGGTGAACTCGGACCTAAAATGATAGCTATAAGTTGCGTAATCGGCACAAAGAAAGGGAACGGAGGTCGGTGTGAAGTAAGCCGCAGAAACATGATCCCTTTTTAATATACAGGATGGGAAAAAGTTAACCACTCAGGTAGCCTTTTCTTTTGTAGTTATAAGGTTTTTTGTGAAAAAGTTGGTCTCTATTACTCAATAGAAACACTTTTCCAAGCTAATCCAAATCGTAATTTTGGAACGAAAAAACGTTTTGTTATTAGGTATAAGTAAGCGTAAGCGCTCGCACTCTAAGAAATTTAATAAGTTCCCAAAAATGTTCGATTTCCACTAGGCGAGTACATGATTTCGTGGCTTAGTTGGTTAGAGCATACCCGTACTGAGGGTAGGACGCGGGTTCAAGTCCCGCCGAAACAGATTTTTTTTGTAAAAATTTTCGGCGAATATTTAATTTCTTTAAAAAAAAGTTATTTCTAAATGTGACAACGGTATTTACTTTCCCCGACGTTTCAGCAGGAACACCAGCTCACAATAACTTGGTTACTTCATATCGACCTCCATACCGTGGTAGTAACCTAACGAATCTCAACGACCCTGTCCTATCACGACACAGGCGCCGCATCCTTCGACCCCTCAGGCGCGTCGACAGCCATACTCTCCGCGGAGTCTTTGACGACGTCGCTGCGCTTGTGCTCGTCCGCCTTGGTGCAAGCCTCGAGGACAAACTTGTTGAAGAGTTCTGGCTTGTCGAGATACACGTGATGGCCTGCTCCATTGATCACCTGTAAGGATCAAACTTGGATTGATATTTCACACATACTACTTATCCCTAGACATCTTAAACTTGATTGTATTTCTGTCGCCGCTCGCCAGATTGTAGAATCAGCCCGTTTGTAGAAGACGTACAGCACGGTCACAGGTAGAGATGAGTCCAGCTGGTCCAGTACAACTAACCTGTACATAAGTGGTGGAGTGTGGACGTCGCTCCGCCAGCACCTGCCCCGTGCAGTTGTCGACCCAGGAGCGCGAGCCGTACAGCACGGTCACAGGTAAAGACGAGTCAAGCTGGTCTAGACGTTTTACCATGGGGTTCTTGGACCAGCCGTAGCCTGTCATTAGGGAGTGGAAAGCTGCTTCGCCGCTGGAACAAGTTTGAAGATAGTTGTGAAAATGAAGGGTCCGCATGATAGAGTAGGAATTTCTTTCCAAGAGAGACCAACCACTTATGTAATATACATATATTGTATATAAAACAAGTCTTGGGCAGGTCTCTCAGACCGGGTGCTGAGGTTTCAAAACTGCATCATTTTTTTCATTTGTTGTTCTCTTCACACAATGAGCTTATATTTAAAAAATAAATAGTAGGTATAACTATAACAGCAACATTGTGCGAGACTGGTGCCTGCGTTAGGTTTGTAAAAAACCTGTGTTACAGCTGTGCTTGATTGTATATTGTCAACAAGGTTCCATTAAATACAAAATTGTGACCTTGCCAAGCCAAAGGGGGTGATCCAAGGCAAACCTGCAAGTGGCACTGATCCATAACCTCTGGCACAACGCCAACCGTCTCTGTGTTCGAAAAATACTTAACATATTTCCGCGCTATGTCGGACCGGGTCTAGAGAGACTAGCCAGTTACGAGACCGGTACCAGAACATTGCACCCACAGTATAACTCACCTAGGAGACTGCGAGTTGCACTGGTAGATATACTCTGGTATAACGGTCTCTGCGTCCGAGATGTACTTGACATATTTTCGCGAGATGTCGGGCCGGGTCTTGGAGACCAGCCACTTGCCCGCGGGCCCGGCCGCTCGGACCGCCCACAGAGGGTTCAGTGGCTGGACCGCGGTGGCCACTGCGCGGACCCAGAGTGGCATCTGTGAATTATAATGACATTAGCGTTTACAATAATAAATAAAGCCGGACAAACCAAACAGCATTATCTAGCCCCAAGTTAAACAAAGCTTGTGTTATGAGTACTAGATACTCGTAGATGACTGATATACAAAAACGGCAAACAGATTAACAATTTCTATTTATGCACCTCGGGAAAAACTTTTGTACTAAGATATTTGCTCCGGGTGTTCTGGTCGAAAAATCGCCAAAATCACCTCACGTAATTTATGGATGCCCTCTTAAAGTACCCTGTAGGAACTTAGTGGGATACATGTATGGATAGTAACCACGTGATTATCGGTAGCGAAATCTTAGGAAGCGTTTTTGTACTTTCTTTATTACTTTACACAGGTAACAAGTATCGTAAGACAGAATATTTACCTGGTACTTTTCGTAGGCGTTGCTAGGGCGTTCTGGGAAGCCCCATGGATCTGCTAAGACTAGATGACGGACCCTGCATGTAAATAAGTTAATATAAAGGCGCATTACCGACCTCAACTAGCGCCGCCACCTACTTTATCTTATTATTCCGTTTAGCAAAAAAGAATAAGGCTAATAAAGCTTTTTTTAATGGCTCTGTAATAGTTTTACTCTATTTAGTTTAGGCAGGGAATCGAAGTTGCCCTTGGTAGCCACCAAAATCTATTTTCGATTTTGTTAAACGGAATAATAAAATAGTTAGGTGCCGGCGCTAGTTTGCGTGTATGCACCTTAAATAGTTGGACAGCGAATGACACAAGACACTTTGTCAAATCCGGTTAAAAAAACTACACAGAAATCTACACGAAAACATAAAATTTTCGCAGCTCGCTTCGATCGCCGATAAAAAAAAATCAGGTTGGTATTAGGACTTTACACTACAACTTGTTGAATCTACTTTGAACCTTGCACTCACCTCTCAGGGTATCTAATCGCGTACGCAGTAGCTATGTACCCTCCCAGACTGTGTCCCAACAGTATGAACTGGGAGAGGTTCACTTCGCGCCGCCATTCTTCCACCGACTCCACCCATTGTGCCTCCGCTTTGAGGGCGTCTGATGAGAACTTTGGACGGGAGCTGCGACCGAATCCTGTCAATAATCACGATTATACTGGACCAATACGACGAATAAGTATTTGGACCAATAAGCAAATTGATTGGATCATATTCCAGTTGGGCCATTATGCTATTTTGATAGAATGTATATGAATTAGGCCTGTTAAAGCCAATAATATTTCACACGTTTAAGATTTAATAATAATAATAATAATTTATTTCAGACTATAGAACAGTTACAGATCTTATTTTAACTTATTCTACGGTCCATAGTAATATATACCTTAAAACTAACATACATACAATATTAAAAACTAAAATTAAAGACGCGTTAATTGACGGCGAGACGTGACGCAATCAGGGTGTCAGTTAATGTATTTGCTGAAGGCTAGATGAAGCTGGGTGAATTGTCCAGCATTTTAAATATAAAAAATATCAGTTTCGTTGTAGAAGTTCACTAATTCAGCCGATTGTCAAGTCAAAAATAGTCAAAATACTTGAACCGTTCAAGATCTAATATGCGGATTTAGAGCACCTTACTTAACAAATCATCCGGGTGTTTCTGTGTAAGTATAAAAAACCTATATGTAATGTATTGTATTATGTATACCAGTTATTAAGTACCCATAATGCTCTTAGCTTAGCGTGGGGCTAGATGATAGTAATTTGCAACTCACCTAACAAATCTATAGCATACACGGGCCTGGTCGCCGCGAAGGCGTCAAGGTTGGGACACCAGAGCGCCAGCCCCGCGCCCATGCCGTGAAGCAGTACTATAGGAGTCTTCGACGACTCTTCGTTGAGCGATATTGTCCATATCTTGTCGCATTGTCCCACCACCGAGCCTATGTCCACATAGAAACGCTTGTACGCTGTTTTTAAACCTGGAAAGAACACTCTATTAGTAGCGACTAGTTTCTACGCGCAGCTTCGTGCGCTTTTTTCAGGGATAAAAAAATAAGGTATGTTATATATGGTATGTTATGGAGTTTCAGAGAAAGTTAAAAATAATTCTTTTGAGCAAATGTTATTATGCTATAAATGAATTTTTAACTGACAAAGATTTTTCTGCCTCATGACCATCGTTATTTTTGTTTTGTTTAATTTGCTTTTATCTAACATTACTTTGAATTTCAGTTTTATTTTCTTCATTGTATAATTTTATTTAGTTTTTATTATCTGTACACAGACATTGCACACCGTAAAGGTAGGAATACATTGACTCACATATATATAACAACACCTGTACCTACATGTATTTCATGCAATAAACTATACTTTACTTTACTTTATATTATAATTATAACAGTTCAAGAGCTTTTGTACAGGTATTGACGGTGGCGTATCATAGACTCATGAATAATCCTCATAGATTGCGTGCATTAATGAAGATTCTTCAAATAATCTACGCTTTCGATGACAAAGTGCCCTAATTTTGAGGCAAAAATATATTTTTAGATTTTTTCTCATATAGAGATGAGAAAAAATCTAAAAATATATTTTTGACTTTGACGACCTCTGTGGCGCGGTGGGCGAAGGTCCGCCAGCGACGCAGGAGGTTGCGGGTTCGATTCCCGCCTTGGGACAAACATTTGTACGATCTGCCGGTATTTGTTCCGGTGTTCTGATCGTTTTCTATGTACAATAAAAAATATCTATCTATGTATTGTATTATGTATATCAGTTATCTAGTACCCATAACACAAGCTCTGCTTAGCTTGGGGCTAGATAATGCTGTGTGAATTGTCCAGCATTATTTATTTTATATTATTGAGATACCTAGCATAGGCAACAAGCAGTCGGAAAATGTTTGATTTATTTTATTATAATGACAAAATAAACTTTCGAATTAAATTCAAATTTTCCAGTTTTTTTATCAATTTTAAAATCCACGAAAATTCAATAGTATGCGCAATTTTATCATGTCATACGCATACGGCTTTGAAGGCAAACTAAAAAGTATCAACTCTCATCAGCAACATCAGCGCATTTGTTCATTTACCACGCAGTTAGCTGACGTCATGACCACAGAGCAATATGGCGTCCACTGCGTCACAGATTTAATAATACAATACTAGACTGCGTCCAGCGTTTTCGTCAAGTTACGCGCGCAACTTGAAAATGTAATTTTTACAAGTATTTTTAGGGCATTGCGATATAGCTCATTGCTGACCAACACTTGACGATTGAATAAAAATATTGTATTTTTTTACCCGACTACCGACAGGGGAGGGTTATGAGGTTAGCACCCTATGTTTTAGTTAGTGGTTTATTAGCACTACCTATATAATTTACCTAATTGACTCTTTTTAAAAATGGGTCCTTTAAAATAATACCCTATTTTCAGAATCGGACCAAGTACTTCTGGAACTGAGTAACCTCTGGAGGTTACTCATTCATTATTAAACAAAGAAGACTTACAAAACAAAGTATATCTATTATTGGTATATACCTACGTATGGTATACGTTTACCACACAACACTCAAAGATAAGATAAGAGCCGTAATTGTCGAGATAACGTTGCAATCGTTGCTTCAATCATTTTGTCGGGTTGCATCCCGGTTACGGAAGGACAGATGACATCATTCGACTTATAATGGACTTTTGTTATACCTACCTAGTACTTAAATTAAGTTAAAAATGCCTTTTCATAGTGGCACAGATGGTGACTACAATAAAAAAATCTTGCTTTTGATAGTTTAGGAAAAAAAACGGTAGTAACTAAGAAAACAGATAGTACTTTGCACAATTATTTCTGATATTTATAATAGTTTCTTGCTGCTTTTGAAACGAAGATTATTTTGTACTTTTTTCGAAGATTTTTCGATAAAGACTACGGAGAAAAAAGGTTACCCAATTTAACGTAACCCAATTGACCTCTATTCACATACATGCACGCCTTAACAATGCATATCCTATTGATTTTGATATTTTTGACCAAACTTGAATACCTTGTATCTCAGACTAAGTAAGAAATCCGCTCCGTCTTTATTTCTTACTTAGTCTGAGCCTTGTATTGGATCAACATGATTCCTGCATAGATTCTAATAGCTGGTGGTATGTCAGTGGTAGCTAATTAATGACGGTGGTATGATATCCATAAATTACAATAGGTAATTTTCGAAGGTAATTTGTGATACCAACGCACCATGAAATTGACTAGGTACACACAAAACCTTGGGTAAACTCATTGAACTATTATTATACGCTAGTAATAGTCCTTCAATGTCTAAACTGGTGTAAGTTTTATAAATCATCATGACTTGACGTATTTTTATAGCTTTGCGCCATAAAAATCGTAAAAACGTCAAGTCAAATTAATAGGTTACCTACCTACCTACGTACAGTTCTTGATTCTTGTATCAGAGTTGTGTGAGGCGACTAGTTAAGCAGGTAGGTAGGTGTTGAAATTATAGCAGACTGGCTTCTGCCCGTGTTATTTCTATGGTCACAACGTTGTATGGATGGATGTTTGTACGCCAGAATTAGGTATTGAACGGATTGGGCTGAAATTTTACACAGATCACGGTCTTAATTTGGAATAACATATACGCTGTTTTTTATCCCACAGACCAGTTCCAGGGATATATAAATAAATAGGTCGATCGTTTTGTGTTGGCGCGAGATTGTTGAACAAACGGAAACGTAATTTGCCGTAAACCGTTAACTATATCTATGAACCATAAAAACCAACCTCGATTCATTTATCTTGGGGCAAGGAACAAGTCGATTTTAAAACCCAAAATCTCTGATTTTCCAAATGCTACAAAAATACAGTGCAATTTAATATGTGTTTTAAGTTAGTTCTAGATGTTAGTTTAGTGAACGCTTATAAATGTAATTTTTTCTCAATATGGACTATTTCATGTATTCAATAATTGTGTTTAGTCTGAAATAAAAGATTTTATTATTATTATTATTATTAAAGTTAGTTCCCTCAGAAGTGAATAAATAAAACCGGTCAAGCGCGATTCAGACTCGCGCACGAAGGGTTCCGTACCATTATCGATAAAACAGCAAAAAAAAAAATGACGTTTGTTGTATGGGAGCCCCTTAAATATTTTTTTTCTGTTTTTTTAGTATTTGTCGTTATAGCGGCAACAGAAATACATCATCTGTGAAATTTTCAACTGTCTAACTATCACGGTTCATGAGATACAGCCTGGTAACAGACGGACAGCGAAGTCTTAGTAATAGGGTCTCGTTTTTACCCTTTGGGTACGGAACCCAAAAAAGTGGTTCTCGCGCCAACACTCAACGACAAACCTTACCTTAAATGTTTCCAAAGAAACCACCAGTATTTTATTTAGCACTGGCTTAACAAAACTCTATTCATCATGACTTGCCGTTTTCCTGTTAAGTGAATAATTCTTATTGAAATAGAGATATGCACTCACATGATAATATCCTCTTCTCGACATTTCGTAACATTTCATCAGACTGCCGGGTCCAGCTCAGCCAACCACCAGTCCAACTGGAATGGGAATCTCAATTAACATCACACTAATAATAAAAACGCGAATGTTTATGAGTGTCTCCTTCGCGCTCAAACGGCTGAAAGGATTTAAATGAAATGGACGTTGGCACGGAACTTTTCATGCAAATCAGACTCGCACTTGACCGGTTTTTGACTCGGTGCGTCCTACATAATGAGTTTAGTAACTAATAAATTAATAATACATGGGTCCTACACGGTAAAGGCGATATTTCCATTAAGTACCTGTGGGGGCTTAACCCTTTAGTTTTGCTGGTTGGAGATCATTTAATTTTTTAGGGTTCCGTAGTCAACAAAGATTTTAGATTCATCTAAGAGTTTTTGGCTTGTGAAAAAGGAGACAGAAGCGGCTGACAGAGGAGAGTGGAAGAAAAATATGCCGATAATAGTGCCGACCCCATCTAGCGTGGGATAAGGTCCGGGAGAAAAAGAAGAGTCAGCAGGAACCCCTACACAGGTATAGGTACTCTTTCATAAATGGAAGAGGTCGAATATCATTATCGACTGGCCTTGTTTAACATGATCAAAAAGGTCATAAAACAGTTTTGGCATTATATTTGTGTGGTTCAAAATGTACTCGAACAAGGTCAAGTTGGATAGAATGATAGTGCTGATGTTAAATGCGTGAAGCGACAATTATAGATGTACAGAACCAAGACAACAACAAAACAGAAACCAAACTTAACATCAAGAGCAGCAAAACAACAAAAACAAAACCAAGAATAATTGATGAATCATATTATTAGATAACTAGTTTTGTGGGGTTCTATTTTTTTGGTGTTATTCACAAAGGTTGAATCAGTTTTATCTAGGTAATACCAGATTTTGACTGACTGCAAGCAGATGCTGGATGCTTCAAGCTGAAGACAACGCGCTATGGCGCTCAACTGAGGCCTATATCCAGCAGTGGACAAGTAAACGCTAGGACTAGTATAATGATGATGATGAAAACCAGTTTGAATTCAGGTACAGTTGGAATAACAAGAAATCGTGACCGATTTTATGTTGAAACATATTCTTAACGTGCTGGACTATTATTAATTAATTTATTAACATACAGTGGGTATGTAAACAATAGTACTGTACACAACAGAGTATATTTTTTGTTGACAACTGTACCTCTGGTAGGTTGAGTGTTGTATAACATTGTGCAACAATGTGTAAAAAAAAATATGCAGTCATAGATGTGTTTGGGCCTGAAACGCACTAGCGGCTGGCCGTGATGCGGCAGGCCGCAGTAAATACGGTCTGCCGCAACGCAACGGCACGCCGTATCCCGGCTAACCGTTTCATCTCAGTTCTATTGCGGTCCACTGCAATCATTAGTGCTCCTAGAAATATTGGACAGGATGGATTGATGACATGCGACTGACTGGGCGGGAAGCGGCACGCGCCTAGTGCGCGGAGGTGATACGGCGCGCCGCATCATTCAAACAGTGTGGTCCGCTGCAGCCCCAAGACAAGCGGAGCTGTTGACGGTTGAAGGCTGGCGGCAAGTCAGTGCATCGTTATCATTAAAGCGGTTTCATGTAAAGAAGTGAAAGTGCGGCCTGCCGCCGCCGCCGCCGCAACACGGCCAGCCGCTAGTGTGTTTCAGTCCAACATCCACCCACAGTCACAGATCAACATAAGCATAATGAGTCATTATTATTATATATAAATAATGCTGGACAATTCACACAGCATCATCTAGCCCCAAACTAAGCAGAGCTTGTGTTAAGGGTACTAGATAACAGAAAGATTCACATTATTATACTGATTACAAAACATAGGCACATAGATTTTTGATTATAATATAAACATAATTGTTACGTAAAATACTGAATAATAATGTAAGAAGCTTGTATGATAGATATTTGATAAAGTTATATATTCTTACTTCCACAAATAGGACAGTATATATCCAACCCATGTCCCGCTAAATAAGCTGCTGCAAGTTAAAACAACCACAAAATATCAGTACACAAATTTAAATTATTGTTAAATAAACAATTATTTCCACACAATTATTAAATCATATAAGATGGAGGACTTTATTAACCTGCAGAACTATAATTTTCTGTATAACATTAGACACATGTAGACGAGGCACCCAAGGGCCAAATTCTGCTAATCAATCCCTTTACTATCCGAATGGTATCGTCACTTATAATTCTTAGTTAGACGAAAGAAAATTTTGATAGTGTGTATGGTGCTATTTGCATGGAGAGATAGTTAAAATGGATTTAACCTTGACACTTTTGCGGCCCTTTGTTTGTACTTTCTTTCATTTAAGGTAGATTACTAATTAATATTCATTCTATGATAATATCATAATCATAGAGAATTGATTAGTTTAGTAGGAAAGGGCCCAGATCTGCCCTTTAGTGATTCTGTAGGTTTTTGTTGTAATATATAATAAATTTATTGGAAGTAAACAAACAAAATGATGTATTTTAAACTTAATAAAACAGTATGCAGAATTCTGATGAATGTTATGGGTGATGTAAAAAAGAAACGAAAATATAATACATTAGACTCAAGAGGTGGAGTAGGTACTTATTAAAATAGCTAAGGTTTTTGAATTTTAATTTTCATGCCTACTGATGCAAAAATAACATCACACTTGCAAAAAATCTGTAAAAGAAACAACATAACATCATGCCAGTAAACAAGAACTTGCTTATTGAAAACCATTGAAGATTGTTTTTGTTGAATTATCTGAAAGAATTACAGAAACCTAATAAAAAGCTGAACCGTCAATGATTTGAACATTAACAGGATAAAAATTAGTTAGGTAAATAAGCCAAAATTGCTAAGCAAAACTCATAAACGAAAGGAACAAAGAAGTAGATGATGATCAAGAGGTAGACTATTAAACTTTGAACTTTAGTAGACGAGTACACAAGATGACACTCATTATAGCCCATTTCACGTAGGAAAAATTACAGAAATGTTCACCTTTACTTCATGCAATAGAAACTAACAAATATGTATATGATTCCTACATCAAATAAATGTTTACACTTATTTTTTTCAAACCAATTTCAGTTGATTCACTGCGGGAGAATCAAAGAAATAGGGACCCTTCAGGGAACGGTTCCTTTGTGAAAGGGGCTATAGTTACCTATTTCAAATTAAGTAGGCTGTAAGTATTTACCTCAAACAGGATAATATGATATGGTATATGAATGGCAAAATATACTGCTTCCAAATGAAACACGGTGGATGAAACTTGGGCATAACAATAATGATCTGCTTTTTCTAGCTGATGAACCTACAAACAAGAAAAACTATGATAGAAATGCCTTAGTACTTTATTCGGGCTTATAACAGTTTCAGAAAAAAGCCGTATAGAATAATTGCCCGAAAAATTGCGCAATAGGCTGCAGCAGAGGCGGATTAACTGTCGACAGCGCCCTAGGCAAGCCTCTCTTATGCGCCCCTCTGTGAACGAGCCGCGGCAAAACTCAGTATTGAACCCCCAATACTGAGTTTTGCCGCGGCTCCAAGAGTTGTTATGTTACTAAAACCACCCGGTTTTAGTAACATAGGTACTCTTGGACACGTCACAAAACTCAGATTACATAAGTAAAACTAGGAAATAAGGTGATCACTTTGATTTTTTGTCCGCTTCAATCTTTTTAAGGTAAAGTAAAGAAGCGTACAAGAAACCTTTACCTTGTTAGAATGTTAGTTTTCGAGTTGGAGCAAAACTCGTCCCAAGCTTTTTATCCTCTACTAGATAATCTGATATTTTATAGTAGGCCTTTTTACAAAGGATCTGTGTAACAATTTGTTTGAATTTATATAGTGTCAATTTTTGCAACTCACTTGGAGTTTTGTTGTAGAAGTGTATAGGTACAATGCCCTTTAAAAGATAGGTATGTACATTAATCTTGTGTAACCTTGTTGTGGGCACAGCGAGTTTATCCTTATTTCTAGTATTTATATCGCTATTTTTGGGGAACCGATTGATATTCTTATGAGTGTATAACAAGGTTTCATAAAAATATTGACATGGTACTGTCACTACCTATGTTTTTTTTCTTTGAATTTATCACGCAGGGATTCTCTGGGACCCATATTATAGATTGCACGAACAGCCCTCTTCTGCAGCACAAATACGGTGTAATATCTGCAGCGGGATCGCTGCAGATATTACACCGTATCACCACAGCAGTATACCACGACATAATACTGTGGAAGTAGCTGAATTAAACAAGTCTAGATGCACTAGCGGCGTAAGGGGGGGGGGCGGAGGGGTGGTCCGCCCCGGGTACCGAGCTCCAAGGGGTGCCATCTCGGCACCCCTCGGGGCGCGCAGATGGCACTTCAAATCCGAATCCGAAGGGGTGATAGCGAAAACTCACACGCAGACATATAAAAAAATTGCGGCTCGCTTCGCTCGCCGTTGTTTTTTATTTTAATTGCAAAATAAATACTTGAATGCTTTAAAATCGGGTGTAGAAAGGTTGCCTAGCAGAGATCGCTCAAACCGATAAGGCATTGTACATACAACTTTATTTGTATTAGTCTTTCCCTGCCCTGTGTAACTATTTTATTTGATGTGCAATAATGAGAAATTGCTTTGTACTGTGGTTTATTTTGTTGTAAATCGTAAAAAAAATTATTTCTCATTCACTGTCATAGCTTACTTTTTTTTGCTAAGTATGCCTCACCAATTTCAAAACAGGTTGTGGCTCACTCCACTCAGTGATTTTTATTTTGTATTTGTTTCATAACAATCTTCGCAGCCGCCGCAATTTCTCCAAACGTTTCAGGGCTCGCTGTTATTAATTTTTTCATACTCTCCTTAACTTGTTTGTGATCACCCGAAAAAGTTACAAAAATTTCGGCGGCTCGCTACGCTCGCCGGTTCGTTTTTAGCTTTGTTGTAGATCACCAAAAAAAAAATTCGTTGTGGTCTACAATACTTGTATTTTTGCTAACCTCACCGAACTCCGAAATTACCTATTGTGGCTCGCTCCGCTAGCCGTAGTTATTGATAAATTTATTTTTTAAATTATAGGTCACCTTTAAATTCACATATTTAATATTAATAAGGTCACAATTAAGTCAATTATTAAGGTCACCTATGACAAACTTAGTTACTTTTCACCTAACATCCGAAAATCCAAAAAAATATCGCGGCTCGCTTCGCTCGCCGTTATATAATTCCTGTTGTTAGAAATTGAGGGTGCGGATAGTCAACCGACTCCCAAGGGGGAGGGGGGGGGGGCTTGGTAGTAAAACGCCCCGGGTGCCAGCCCACGCTACGCCGCCACTGTCTAGATGTAACCACGTCTGTAAGATGACGGATCTTTTTTTACTGCATACGCTGTAGAACCATTGAAGTTCATTATCTAAGGTGATTCCTAAAAATACGGTAGGTACTTTCTACAATTTCTAACGTTTCTCCTTTTACGTTTATATCAGCCTTAACTTGTTTTACATTAGGTAAAATAAATCTAATACCTACATTTTGTTTTTGTTTCGGATTATTGACACTAAACCAATGGACTACCTACTTTTGAGATTGCATTATTCTCAACGATAAAGTTCCTCAGTGGTTGAGAAAAAAGTACATAAAACAGGTAAAAAACTAGATCGCAATTATTTTCATGCTTTTGTTTAGCATGATTAAGGAGGTTGTCAAATGGCAAATGGTTAGAGCCAAGATCGTTGGGTTTGGCAGGGTCAGCTAGAAAGATAGGAAAGAAAGATAACGGTGAGCGGAGCGAGCCGCATTTTTTTGTGATTTTTCAAGATTAAATAAGATAGGTATGCGAATGTTGAAACGCAAAACTTTTGTGGCTATCGGTAATAAAATTATCACCGAATTCTTTAGAAAATATGGAAGCAAAAACAATAGAAATTACGGCAACAACGGAGCGAACTAGCAAAAAAGTTCGAGACAATCCAGTGGTTTAACAGAAAATTTTACGAAGTCATAAACATCCAGACCACAACAGATAGAGAACAACGGCGAGCGGTGCGAGCCGTAAAATTTTTTGTTTGTAGTGATCGGTGTTGTACGCACGCACGCACGTACCACGCTCAGCTGCGCAGTTCACTCCTCTCTCAGAAGTCACCACATGGGCGCATCAAACTATTACTTTTCGCTCTAAATAAATTGTTTGAACAAGGAATTCGCGTTATGGGTGCTTGGGCACCGCTCGCTTTACCCTAGGATCGGCGCAGATAAACAGTAAAACATAAGATGCGGCATTAAAACACGTGCCTTTCAAAATTTCGCGAATCTTTGACGATATGATTTTAAAACCAGCCTAATGCGTAATGATTAAAGCGTCATTTCAAACCAAATTTTTTAACGAAAACCGAGCGCTGGATCCTAATAGCGAATGGTGCGCCGCGCACCCACAAAAGCCACCTTTGATGGTAATACAGCTTATGCCCATGATTGTTGCTGTCTTTTGAAACATATTAAAACAGATACCTCACTATAGCCGCCGTGCCGCCGGGGGTGGCGTCGCCTCGGGCATAACAAGGGTTCATGGTGTGGGTTAGCAGGCCTGGGGCTGCCACCGGCGTGCATTGCATGGCGCCCCCTATGGTCCTGCGCCCGTGTGCGCCGCTAAAGCCGCCTTTGGCGCTCGTCAACCAATATCATCATACTAATTATCAGATTTTTGCTGAGTCCCTTCTTTTTTATTATTATGTTTCTACACATAGAACAAAAATAAAAAGTTTCGACAAAATTAAATAATCATTTGTATTTTGTAAGGAGGCGGATAAGTATAAAATAATTTATATTACTCATATAATAAATTTTATACTAAGGTATTACCTTACATATTTAATTATTTACTAGTGTAAAATTTTCCGCGCGCGCGCCCCCTGGAACCTCGCGCCCCTAGGCACATGCCTACTTTGCCTTGGGGATGATCCGCCACTGGGCTGCAGAGAAATGCGTAAAATATAAAAAGATTCGGTAGCTACCTGGTATCAGATTTTGCCAAATTTAGTTCACTTTCCATTTGGCCACTTGTAACAATTTATACACATATCACGCACACGTCTTTCATCTATCTGAGTTAATTTTTTTAGAGTTTTATTACGAGTGTTTTCTCAATGCGGAAAATAAAAATGCCAATGATGAATGAAAAATACAACCAGGAAGGAACTCAAAATCTAATCATAACTTGTCAATTTTGACGTCTCCTTTCGTTCCTCAGTTGACATCAGCTGTCTCTGTCATTTTGGACATTGAGAGCAAAACGAGATCCCGAGCAAACCAAAAGTTGAGGTTTATTTTGTCTATGATTCGGGTACCACCTCGGACGAAGGAAATCCACCCCGGTGCACATAGGAATTTATACCTATCGGCTAGTACTATATTATTTCTGTTGTTTTATTTTAAATAAATTATTGATTTTTAAAGTTAATGTATACTAAATATTCTGTGAATATTTCAAGCGTCTACGTGTTGCCGTTAACAATATCGAGCAAAAATGAGCAAAACATTTACATTTGTTGTATCGGAGCCCCCTTAAATATTTATTTCTTTCTGTTTTTTAGTATTTGTTGTTATAGCGGCAACAGAAATAAGTCATCTGAGATCAACTGTTCAACTATCACGGTTCATGAGATACAGCCTGGTGACGACCTCTGTGGTGCGGTGGGCGAAGGTCTGCCTGCGATGCAGGAGGTTGCGGGTTCGATTCCCGCCTCGGGACAAATGTTTGTACGATCTGCAAATATTTGTTCAGGGTGTTCTGGTCGTTTTCTATGTATAATAAAAAATATCTATATAAGTAATGCATTCTATTATGTATATCAGTTATCTAGTACCCATAACACAAGCTCTGCTTAGCTTGGGGCTAGATAATGCTGTGTGATGCGTCCAGCATTATTTATTTTATATTTATTTTTATTTGAACGGACCGACCGACGGTCAGACGGACACGGAGTCTTAGTAATAGTGTCCCGTTTTACCTTTGGGTACGGAACCCTAAAAACCGATTTCGAAGCCCTGAGTTTTAAACTGTATTTAAAGTTATGCGGGATAAGTACTAATCCCTGGGGAAAGCAATTTTTATGGGACCATTTGTCCGTTTGACCATTGTGGGTTCATCCTCTATACAACTGCAAAAGAATCATCCGATTCAGTTCAATGACGGAGAAATTAACGGATGTATCGTCGCTGTAGTTGGAAAACTAAATACCTACTAACACATTTGCGGCTGTATTGCATTTTCATAAAGTCTAATTCAAGCGGCATCTTTCTGTGTTACTATAGTTTCAATTTTATAGTTTTTCAAAAAGTTATACGACAATTAATCCTGCAAGTCGTCAAATATGAAAAAATAGATAAAGGTGAATTGAGATGAAAGTAGCGAAGGAAAAGTAACTTGGCAAAAAATACATGAGTGAAATAATTTGTCACTATGGGAGCGAAAAAAATTAATAACGTAAACTGCAAATGTTGTTATCAACGCTACCATTTGCTTATCAATATATCGGAACGAAGGAATGCACCTTAGCGCTTTATCTACAATAATCTATATTCAATTATATTTTTATCATAATAAGAACCTATTTATCTAGGTACATTTTAAATAAATAAAACTGAGGTGTCTGTTTGTTCATCATCATCATCAGCCTATATCAGTCCACTGACATCATTACATCTCCAAGTTTTTTTTTAGCACTGGCTCCGTTCGCGAGCACGTCGAAAACAGAAGTGTGCAGGTATTTATAAGCTGTTCGTTCATAATCATAAGGTATGAACATGGTTCGGGCTCGCGAGACGTTCACACTGATGAAATGTAATGCAAATGAAGCATTCGCATCGCATTACATTACATGTTCGGTTCGTAGATTTGTACGCAGCTCGGATCACTAATTCTTATAACTAAAAAAACCGAATGCCATTGTGAATTCTAGGCGGGCAATGTCGTGGGCACAGTATTAGATTATTCTATTATCTTAACACTGATGAAATTTCCAAAAGCCGACCAACGCAGCTTAAACATTTCGCAAATGAGATAATGACTGAATACTAGACAATAATTTACTCAATGTAGGAAGTGGCAGGTGAATGAAAATAAGAATGTCTATGCATATTGGTTTATTTTATCAACAGTCTTGGTTGTCTTAGGGCGTTCTTGAGGCTGTCGGCTTTACAGGCGACTCTAGAAAAGAAACAAAAAAGAAATATTAGATACCATCTAGGTACTTATGATTTGTCACATCGTGGATGGTATGTAATTCAAAACATATTTTACTGTAGTACTAAAGTGGTTGTCATTGGAAGTTCCTAGTTACCTCAGGGCCGACATGTATGGCCAACATGACATCAAACTCATTTGCTCCGACGTAGATCTGTGCGCGTCCATTGCCGTCCACTGTCACTGACTTGCCTTGGCAGCCGTTGCCTACTTTGAGGCCGGAGATCACATCGCAATAAGTACCAGCGGGTAGGCACGTCTATGATAGAAAACCAATTTACACTATTACTTAGAGAACAAGATAGTAACGAAGTGCGAACACTTAAAATCGCAGCGATGAAGAATAGAATAAGCGATGATCACTAAACCACACAGATTTACCTGCAAGTTCTGGTTGAGATCCCACAGGTCAGTGTTAAATGCTATGAAAGCGCGGTTGCCGCGACAGAAGGCAATCTGGTTGCTGCCGTTGTCCCACCAGTTGCTAAGGGGAGTGTTGTTAGCGGCGTTTCTGAAGGCAACCATTCCATAGATCTGCCTCCATCGGTGTTGGCATACCCAACCGTTGCCGCATGTGTCATCCTTAAAATATTTCGAAAAAATCTATTTCATCAATATCAACCTAATAGTCATCTATTCAAATGCTTCTTTTAAACAGGAAGGTGAGCTACGGTCACAGATGGGTGATCTTAGTCATTAATACTTTGAAAAAGGTTCCTACTGCTCTGTGATAGCAAAATTTGCTTTTTCGACCGTGGAGGGAGAAATCCATAATTCAAAACTCAATTCAATATTCAAAAAAGTAAAGAAATAGAACTTACAGAATTAATAGAAGGTGATACAATATTCCCATCTCTATCCATCGGCGGTCCCACTTCAGAGTCCCAAAAGTCGAAACTGCTCATGATCTGCGGTTCCCCGTACGGATGGGCCAATAAGAATGCTATGGCCCCCTTGTACGGCCGTGCCTCTTTATAAGTGAGGATGCCACCACCGCCGCCGTGGCCTCGTTCGTTGTCGTGGTTGTCGATGAAGGTGAGAGCATCGCTGTGGGCGAGGAGGCCCCAGCCGGGACCCCAGCTGGATAACCATCTGAAAAAGGAAAAGATTTGTCAGCAACCTACACTCTTAGCAGTTTTTAGCTTATTAGAATCAAACAGAGACTGTAGATCAACTTACTTACCTAAGTTGGTTATTCCCTCTAAAAGCATTGCTTAGTTCCATGCCCGCTTTAAACTCAGTAACGGCTCCTATAGGCGTGTACTCGTCTCGACTTATAGCCTCAGTTCCGTAGTCGATAACCTCCTGGTATATGTAAGGACGAGCATTGGCAGGGAATCCGTGCTCTGTATTCAGATTGTGGAGACGATCGTAGATGATGCGAAGGTCTCCTGGCCACATGTGCTTTGCTGCGTCGATTCTGTGAAGATTTATCTTGATTAAGAAGATAGGGATCATGAAGGGTGAAAATTATGTGGTTTGGCCACGGTTTGGCTCATAGTCTTCTAGAATGCTTGCCTGAATCCAGCCACGCCATAGTCTATTAATACATTCATGAAGTCAACGATCATTTTTCTGACGTGCTCAATGCTTTGGTCCAAGTCCTTTAATCCCACTAGTTCGCAGTTACGGACCTAAAAATAAATTATGTCATAATCACAAGGACCAACACTCGTTTAAGCTTTGTTTTGAATTTAGGCAACAAGCCGTTTGAACAGCAAGAGTTTAGTTTCCAAGCAATCAGCGTATTGGTACGAATTAGGTATAGTTATTAGTTAGTTTTTTACCCTCCAGGCATCGTTAGCGTAATCGATGCCGTCAATAACGCAGTGTGGCCAGTTGAAGTGGTCCCTTGTGTAGGGCACTGCAGGGTAGTCCCAGTTTTGGAACACACCGGTGTTTCCAGCTGTCCCTACGTTTTCTGGAGGCTCGCCAGTCATGTGGTTTATAACAGCGTCTACGTAGATCCTAGGGTTAAAAAGTAATCAGTGACTAGGAAGTACTACTAGTAATAGCTTAATTATTATTACTTCTTAGTCACTGATTAGTGATTACGCTACTTCATTTGATTATTCGGGTTACATAACTAGGGACATTTTGCCATAATCACCACGATTGGACAACCGCTGCCAAGCGGTGATTACGGTAAAAGGACCGGTGATCGCATTAGATGTGTTAGAAATACACAAAGGGAGCTTTCCTTGGGTGCCCTAGGCCCTTCTTCCAAAGTCAACTCTTACGACATTCACGGGTTGAGTTAAGTAGGCACGCTATTAACTCAGCCTTACAGTGGTGAAAAATAAATGAGATTTACCTGACTCCTGCTGTATTACACCTCCTCAACATTTCAGCAAACTGGCGCTCGTCTCCAGACCTTGTATGTAGTACGTATGACATCGGTTGGTATCGCTCCCACCATGGCCGGTTGTATGACCAAAGCACTACATTCTCGTTCGGAGGAGAAATCTAAAAAGAATTTAATGTTTTTGCCGTGTGAGATATGTGGCCTTGGGGCTCATTATAATGGTAACATAAAAGACAGGTGATAGCTTTTCTTTTATTTAAAAATCACTCTAACCTGAATACCACCAAATCCTTTTGGTCCAAGGAAGCGTTCGCATTCTTCAGCAATATCATCCCATTTCCATTCAAAAAGGTGGACATTAACCGACCTGCCTTCGGCATAGTAAGGGTTTTTATACGCCCTGACTACTAAAGTGACACTTAGGACCACTATACAAAAGAGCAATAATTTAGGATTTATCTGAAACCAAATCAAACTTTAAACCTTTATACATTAATTGTGTATTTTTTTGAAAATAATAAATTATAATTTTTAAAACTTATACATTTAATAACCGATTTAGGTAGCTACATTATTAGATTTTCAATTTAAATTGAGTGGCACTCACCATTTCGAAAATCACACTACCAGTGGGAGGTCCTGATACTATTGATTGTTTAAAAAATCTTTTAGCCGATAATTGTTAAGTCCTGATATAGAAACATCTACCAAGATGCTATCTTGTTGTTTTTGGTAGGTACTTAACTTTAATTTCATATCACAACATCCTAGATAAATAATTTGTTAGTAAGTACATAACTGGTAACTAGGTAGGTACATAAGATAATTATGATAATAACAACCTGCTTGCTTTGGTAACGTACTGGATTTTCACATGATATTTTTTGATTACCTATTTGTTTTATCCGTCCATCTCGCGAAGAAATTAGTAAATTTTGAAGCTAGCGCGATTCGAACGGATAAACGCTCTTAAATCTCTGTGTCTTTACTTGTTATCATCTATAAATATAATATTTATTGAATGAAGCATGGAGTTAAGTACTGGTACGTGTAATAATTGATCCGAAAATTTAAATTTTAAAGACTTCATTCCATTGAGTTAATAAAGTACTAGTCTCGGACCAATCGGACGGTTAGAGTTAATCTTTTCTACGACTCTACTCTAGCCGTGGACGGAGGAAATCCCCCCCTTGGGACTCTACCTAATTAATGTATACTCTCTGATCTAGTCTATGAAATTGAAACGAACGAATTGTCAAAAAGTTGTATCAAGTTCGCCAAGTTGCACGTACTATTGCGGACGAAAGTTTGGAAATATTATATTCAAAGTTTGCCTAAAGTTGATGTTTATTTTACAATTTAGCACTGTAAATAAACCTGGCCCATATAGATTTGCAACGAAAACATATTCCAATCCCATCTTTTAGAACGTTCCCTGTGATCAATCACATTTGTTTATAATTCGTTCACGTAAATACCTCTGTTTACAAGTTTCGACGATGGCTGGCAGAATGTATTTCGTCCTAGCGCTAATTTGCGTAGTGCCTATTATTTACGCGTGTAACGAGGCTATCTGCGCGAGTGTTGTTTCTAAATGCATGTTGACCCAATCGTGTAAATGCGACCTCAAAGATTGTTCCTGTTGTAAAGATTGCTTCAACTGCCTAAGCTTTCTGTACAGTGAATGTTGCAGCTGTGTTGGTAAGCCATCTATCAGTACATTCAGTACACACCCCGTTATGCTTGCAATAGTTAGATAAACAATTTACCTTGAGTCATGATTACATTTGAAACTTGTTTCTAAACTTGTTTTGTAGCTAGTTTAGTAATATAATATTCTTCACTATATTAAGATACTTTACGGATCATAATCAAAGGGCTTGTAAAACTAACGCATCATGCAAAACTACAAAAAGATATGCAACTTTGTAGGCCACAATGACAGAATTCTCGATTTACATTGTCTTCCTTTGCAGATATGTGTCCAAAGCCTAACGACACTCAGACTGAGCTTTCCAAGTCTTCCTATGTGGAGGAACTAGCAGATGGTGTCCCTGGACTGTTTGCAGCTCTCACCAGCGACGTTGATCCTCAGCAGAGATGGCTGTCTATAACCTACCCAGTAGATATTGACCTGTCGGCATTCAGGCCTCTTCCAGAGAACCAGCTGATTTATCGTTTACGTGAGTGCTCTGTTATACAAATCTACCAAGCCAGTGGAAACACACATTCTAAAAACGAAATTTATTAAGTATCTTCATTTGTAATACACAGGTACCTCTCAAACTGATACTTATTAGTCTTTTTCAATTCAATCAAAATATTTGTATAGTTTTTAGGGTTCCATACCCAAAGGGTAAAACGGGAACCTATTACTAAGACTTGGTTGACAGTCTGTCCGTCTATCACAAGGTATCTCATGAACTGTGATAGTTGGACAGTTGAAATTTTTACAGATGATGTATTTCGACTGCCGCTATAACAACAAATACTAAAAAACAGAGTAAAATAAATATTTAATGGGGCTCCCATACAACAAACTTGATTTTTATGCCCCTTTTTGCTCGATATTGATAAGGCAACAGGTAGACTCTTGAAATGTTCACAGAAAATTTGGTTACATATTCAAATACAACAGACATTATTTTTTTGCTGTTTTTACAATAATGGTACGGAACCCTTAGTGCGTGAGTCTGGCTCGCACTTGGCCGATTTTTATTTTAATGATGGCCGTATCATCTTTTGTAGCAACCTCCAATTTCTGAAGTAATCTGAGCATATGTACTTGAGTTATACTCTAGTTGTTTTTTTCAAACCACATGTTAATTTGAATAATAGATTCAGGCGTTACTTTGCGGAAATCCTTGCTAAATATAAAAATTAAATTACTTATTTCGTATCAATTCCGTGCAAAACCTTTGATAAGATCTAACGAAATGTAGTCCGCATGCGCAACACACAACCTATGAATCTGTAGAATAAAAAACCACACTAACCACCATGTAAAAAAATCTATCAGAGTAAGTCAACTACTTTCGTCTCTCCACGAGATCTCATCAGGTCACCTCAATACTCGACCCTGACATTGAGAGCGCCAAGCAATAAAGGCAGTGTTCCACCAGAGATGTTGCCGCCAAGCTTGTCGCGCGGCTTTCGACGAGAACTATGTGAAAAATATAAGGATGATAATATTTAGTAACAATTCTGCGAATGTTTTGTTCATTCCAAAAACATACTGCGATCCAGTTTGTTGAAATTGGGGATTCTAAAAATAGGTTACCCCATTTAATGTAGGCTATCCTTCACTCAGATAAACAGTAGGTACACAAGATAGTTTAAATTTCGGAAATAAACATACAGTTTATTACTAGAAGCTAACGTTTGTGAATTTATACAGAGGTTATTTTGATATAACCCAGCTCATGGTAAATCGTAATCGTAATCTCGATAATAATGACTTCAATTCTGTATGCTTGATTGACCTTAACCATGATAGTTTTAAAAGTTAAGAATTATCTGAAGTGTAATACAATATTGTGATAAGCCTCAGCTGTGCAAAAGGTTTCAAATTTCATAACTCACACACAGCTGCAAATAAAATAATGATAAAATTATTATTACTCATCCTCAAGATTATGTTTATCAAACCACATATGACTTGAAAGTTAGTTGTATAAGTACTAAAAGTTTGTTTGTATATTTAGTAATTAATTAACTGAGGTCACTACATTATGAAGAGTGCTAGGAATATTATGTTTTATATGTGATCATTAATTAGATATATATAACATGTGCAATTTCACGGGAAAAATCAAGTTTACCTATATTATAACATTTTCTCTTAGGCACAAGCTTAAAGATCTATAAATTTTTTCAGCAGGCAAAGTTTACTCATCTAAATAAAATCCTTGAATCCTGTTTTGACGACTCTTTTACGACACTATTACTTGATTCCCAGACCTGTCTCCGGTACTATCGTAGGGTTACACCACATTTATGGACGCAGACTCGGCTAAACGTGGACAAAATAAAAATTTCCATGCGGCTAGAAATACATTCCCAGAGTAGCCATGATGCACGTGCTGAAATTGAGGGACTTATAAAATCGGCACAAGCGGCGCGGCGCGGGCGGCGGCGGCGGCGTTGCGGGCGTGCGTGCGCTCTTGCAGGTCGCATGGCTAAGGCTGGGCAGTGAATGCGTTAGGTTAGGCCGGGTACAACAGTCAGAAAAAGCTTTAAGCGCGACTTCGTCAACATTTTACAGGCATGCTCAATTCACACCGGAATGGCCGGCAGCGACGCGACGAGCACGTTCAGTAGGTACTAAACTGGTGTCAAATAATTTTAAAGTCTATCCGCTTAAGTATAAGACCAGGCTGCCCTGGTTGGGGTCTTTTCGAGCTTCGAGCGATACTGTAGGCCAAGCACTGGGATTGTATTCTAGAGTAGAATATAGAAAAATTACTTCGAATTTGTAAAATATCAGTTTTTTTTCTTTCAACTTTAATAACACACACAACTAACAAACTACTACTTATAACAAACACGACAAAAATGTAATTTTTGTCTATTCTACCCTAGACCATAGTTGGTAGGCTGTGGTAGGCTTACACGTCTTAATTCTTAATATTTAATTCTTAATATTAAGTCTTAATAAGTACAAGATAAGATAACGTAAATAAATTCAAAATTATTTGTCGCTTGCCGCCGCCGCCTGCCATTCTGGTGTGAATTGCGCCCTGAGCTTTTTCTCAACGATAAGCTGTTAAGCGTCGATAAATGCGTTAAGATCCCAACTGGTGTGGGGTTTTGGGAATGAAGTTCCAAGATTCCGTCCGACTTGGTAAATGCGGTGAGACCCTAAAATAAAAGGCCTCCCACTGAGATCAGTGAGTCATTACCGAGGAATGCGAGTACCTGCCTCTCACTGTTACATCTCACTCCGCTCAAACAATGGACGTTAAATGTTGTCTACTCTATAAGATACTTTAATCCCTACAGTTACATATTGCTTAGAACTTCTTGGATAAAGTACTAATTAAGTGGTACGGAAAAACACAAAAAGACTGTTTTTTTGGTGAGATTGAATAGGTAGTTTATTTTTTAGGGTTCCGTACCCAAAGGGTAAAAACGGGACCCTATTACTAAGACTCGCTGTCCGTCTGTCACCAGGCTGTATCTCATGAACCGTGATAGTTAGACAGTTGAAATTTTCACAGATGATGTATTTCTGTTGCCGCTATAACAACAAATACTAAAAAACAGTATAAAATAAATATTTAAGGGCGCTCCCATACAACAAACGTGTTTTTTTTTCGTTTTTCTAGATAATGGTACGGAACCCTTCTTGCGCGAGTCGGACTCGCATTTGGCCGGTTTTATTCTATTTTACCGAAAACAGCACGTCTATACACTATACACGCATCTATTTCCTTTGACTGAATAAAGAAGATAGATATACATAAAGAATGCAATATATCATAGACTCTCGATAAATATCGAAGCTATCGTGAGTTCCGATACTTTTCCAGTACCTAGACAGATTTGCAATTAGAAAGAAACAGTCAATAAAATATTATAGTCTTTATTTCAGTCAAAGAAAATAAATCCGTGCACGGAGTGTTGTAGTAACACAGTGGTTTAACATTCTTACTGCAAACTTCTCTGTCCGGTCTCAGTGTCAAGTTATCGTGATTTAATAACTGGATTTCTACTTTGAGGAAGCTTAGGCATCCCCTTAGATCTAACTACGGAATAATGAAAGACTTTCCAGAATTGAACCAATCGTTCCGGAGATTTCGCCATAAATAAACAAATAAATAATTGTTCATAATAGTTGCTGGATAGTCGGCTCTATAGATCAGACGTGAAAAAATCCTTAAAACATTGTTTTCGTGTAGTAAAACTCTTGGCGCACGCGAACAAAGCTCAGAATAGCAAGAATTCACCTAATCTACAGAAAACCTTCGTAAATTACATACCTACATAAATCTTTCTCGTGAGTCACTCCGTCCATTGAGGATAAACATAATTATTTATTTAAATTAAAGATTGGAAAATCAACAACTTAAACTCACATCAATAGAAAATCCTTCAGATAGAATCGGCGGCGGACATTGTTCTATTAAATTTATGTAGTGCCTATACCTTAGCCGAACTCGATGCAGAATGTTTTGAAACAAACCGCCCATATTTAAACCTAAAATTCACTCTGTTGCCGCATCTTTACATAACTTTTCGATTTGAGATCCTTTCTTTCAATAATATTGCTAAAAATTGTCTAAAACTCGACGTCGATCAAGATTTTTAGTTATATGTGTCGTGGTTTGCTTACAAACATTCTACATTGAGTTTAGTGTAACCTGCTGAACCTTGCTTCTTCAGTCTTCATAACATAACTGACGATTTTAATGTGGATGTTGTGTTCCAGAGAGCGTGGAACAAGACTCCGAGCCGGTGGTGAGCCGCGATGTCGTTACCCTCAACTGTACCGTCGCCTACATGTCGCAGTGCATGTCGTGCGACAAATGCCGCGCCTCCTGTCGCAGCATGGGCGCTAACAGCTTACGGTTAGATTTGTTCATTATATTCTTGGTTATCCTAGCATTTTTTAGTTTTATTTAACATTTGACTTGTCCAGTACGAGGTTCTCCGTAACAAGCAGGTCAGGTTTTATGATACAACTTGAATGTGCGTACAATATTCCTATAGAATTCCGACAGTATACATAATAAAGCAAATCAAAAGAAGTAAAGGTAGGCCAGTTACATAACTTGAAAAATAGGAAAGCTTAGGTGCTGTTGTTACCACTCGAGGCAGAATTCCAACTCTATGATACCCATATTTTTGAAAATAAATGAAATGATGTAATTTAATAAAACTATTTATTAAACGTTTTTTGTTTGTATAAACTGTCAAAAGCTTTGTATCGCGTGTTTCCAAATCAACGGAACGTAGGTTACTAGAATATTTGCACCTACAATTTATAAATCCAGAATATTGTCCTTACAGATGGTTCCACGACGGATGCTGCGAGTGCGTCGGGGACAAGTGCCTGTACTACGGCATCAACGAGAGCAGGTAACTACAACCACCTAGCTATACTGCAGCCAAATTAATTGAATGTTTGTAAACAAACCAACACAAAAAAAACTCGCTTGGCGTCGACTTTTAGTTATAATTATTGTAAGCAAAATTTATTGAAGAAAAGATCTCAAATCGAAATGTAATAGAAATTGCGTTTAAAAAGACGCGGCAACTGAGTGAATTGTATGTTAAGTATGGGAAGTTGGTTTTTAGGGTTCCGTACCCAAAGGGTAAAAACGGGACCCTATTACTAAGACTTCGCTGTCCGTCTGTCACCAGGCTGTATCTCGTGAACCGTGATTGTTAGACAGTTGAAATTTTCACAGATGATGTATTTCTGTTGCCGCTATAACAACAAATACTAAAAAACAGAATAAAATAAATATTTATGGGGGCTCCCATACAACAAACGTCTTTTTTGCCATTTTTATAGATAATGGTACGGAACCCTTCGTACGCGAGTCCAACTCGCACTTAGCCGATATTTTATATGTAAAATATTTAATATGTCTGGAATATAGCAATCTTATTTGGCGCAAGTAAATTTGATAGAGTTTTATATACGACTGGACGACATTTAATGATGATGATTGATGACCCACCTCCACAAAACATGGTGGAGTTGGGTCATCTTAGTCGAAGCATTGAGTTGACAATCTGAACGGTGACGTCACAGAAAAAGGGCAGCATTTTTATTACACGAAACCTGACTGCAGTTCTTGTCAGGTGATAAAAAATATCACCTGATTACGTAATAAAATAATATAAAAAATGTATGCATATACCACGGTACCCTATGTACTCGGAGTGT
This sequence comes from Eupithecia exiguata, assembly GCA_947086465.1. Lineage (NCBI taxonomy): Eukaryota > Metazoa > Arthropoda > Insecta > Lepidoptera > Geometridae > Eupithecia > Eupithecia exiguata. Next base: position 11,292,522 of record OX352241.1, read on the forward strand.
AAAAAAATATACAACAAACTATGAGTAAATCATTTATCAAAAATTCGAAAATCGCAAATTTTTGGGATATTATTAAAAAGTTTTCGTAGATTTACCCAGTGCGAGTAACGCACTATAAAGCAAAAAGCTAAAAATCATTTATCAGTTGTAAAAGTTATCGTAAAATAGTTTGAAGTAGTAAAACCGCAAGGAATAAAAGATTTGATGACTAATCTGATAAAGTAGTAATCAAAATGTCAAATCGCATTATTAATATACAATAAAACATTAATTTGTACTATAATGGATGGGCCACAGGTGTGTGTAACACGATACACCTAGCTGCCAGATGCGCAAATCAATATGGTAATTTATGAGCTCGGCTCAAATGCGATGCTTCCTTAAACAATATTGTTTCTAAGAATATAGCTAGGTTCTATGCCTGACTTCGCATCGCTATTGCTCCGGTTGGTTAAGCTTCTAATTCAATTCTTGGAATATATTCTTGGCATATATGACGCTCATTAGGAGAGGCCTTTGTCCAGCCGTGGACTAATCTAGGCTGATGATAATGATACTGATATTGTAATGATAGTCTTATTTTTTCGATAAATTTTATTAATATCTGATATCATTTAACAGTAACTTCCGACTGGTATTGATATGGATCAGTTGAGCTTCTTGTACATTGTTTGTAATAGTCTGCAGTTACCTCAATTGTTTCAATTGTAAATACTAGTTTTAATTTAATTCTATTATTTGATTGTAATTTTCTTTGTTAAGAATCCGGCGACATCTGCTCGCAACTTCGATTCATGAATTATTATGTTCCGTAATACCAAAACTTATGACTGAAAAGTTGTTGAATCTTCGACATTGTGTTGTTATTCTGTAAATAGACAATATAAGCTATGTTCCTTAACAAACAAAACGTACGAGATTATTGTTTTTAATACAAAACAAATAGGACGAAAACATGTCATTTTAGACGTAAGAATATGATAAATTCGGTTTTGCATATTTTCGCTTACATTTCATTATAGGTGTGTATTATTAAGAAAAAAACCGACCAGGGACCTAGCTATATACTATTCGAATACAAAAAACAACATGATATGATGGAAATATGCTCGAATTACAAATCATTTTGGTAGTACGCTTGTATGGGCAAATCATCATCCGCAGGCCTCTTAATAAATTATTATATTTAACAATAACAACATTAAATAATTCCAGATGCCTAGCCTGCCCGGGCAGCAAGGAGTCGGCAGTGAGCGTGTTAGAAGAGGACCTGAGTTACGACGACCTGGACTACGGAGAGGACGATGTGGATGCGCAGTCTGTGTAGAGGTTCGTTCAAGATATAAATAACATGAAGTAAATGTTCATTCTACACCACCTCATGTATACCGCCGCTAACCCGTTGCCACACACGGGATTTTTTATCCAGCTGCTCCCAAACAGTTCTATTCAGTGGGACACTTTCGTGTGTGGTTGATTCTGGGTTACTTCTAACGTCTCACGTGAGACATTCCTATTCCCAACGTCTTCTCAACTAAACTGATGTCACCTTCATCATCTTTCGTAGTATGTTGTACAGGCCAATGTAATACCACATTGTAAATCTAAAATATACCTCGTTGAGGTGGTTCGACGAAAAGTAATTTGCCGCAAATCGTAGCACAAAACAAATTACGATAATGAAACTGCTTCCGAAAATGTAAATGAGGCGATTCTTTATAGTTATGTTAATAATACGCTGGAAGGAACATTCTATACGCAATGACAGTTGGTTTATTTTGCCGATTTCAATCGACCGTTCCTGGTATAAAAATTACATTGTTGAGGCGTCCCGAAACATCCTGACAACCATAATATTCGTTCCACGGACGGTCACGCCGCTCACGCAAACGCTCAGCGCCAAAATGGCGAACATCAAATGCTCTCAATCTGTCATCGAAATCTGACCTCCAGCGTATTATTTGTTAGCTCAGTGGACCAGACTAAAAAGATGTCGCAGTAGCGTGGCGCCCTCTATTGAGTTCTAAAGAAATGTTTTATATTTTAGAAAACGGCTTTATTTATGTCTAAAAATATAGTAGAGTTCTCAATCACCAACAACCATGTACAAGAACAGAGAAGTAACAGGGTGTTATGTAAAAATATGATGTTTTGGTATAAGCTCCTCATGAGCAATGTCAATGTCACTTACAAACTCAAAACCTGCGTTCGTTAAAGTGTAAACACAATCATCAGTTTATCTTTTGGCAAAACAAGAGTAAAATTAAAGTGAAAACATGATGAACTTAAAATATTACATAATATTTTCCATATATCTCCCCACCAGATGGCGGGGAAATGGTACATAGCTTAGCATATCTATGCTACAAATGTCGCCATACTGTAGCGCTAGTACTCCGCTGTGAGCTACTAAAGCCATCCAGAAAACAGAAAACGATTACTTACAACATTATTATGATGTACTAAAAACTTTTTGTTAACTTTAATCTTTTTAACTACAGATAACTTCATAAGCTCTTAGTAAATAATTATTGAAAGTCTTGAGTGTACAAACATATCCCACGCATTAGAAACCTAGGTTTAAGTATGATAGCACTAAGATGGACACTTAGTACCTTGTCATACTAAACAGAGCTTGTTGATAGAATTAGCACAGTCGTCGAATAACTAAAATTTAAAGCGACAAGGTACTAGTGATTTGTTTAGTGCATCAACATGAGAACAAAATCAATATTTGTCTAGTTATTCTGAGATTAACTTATGAGCTGTAAGTAGATAACGTGAACTGAATTTCTAAATCAAGTTTCTAAATCAATAAGAAAAAAAACGCTACGATGTAATAAGGCGCTACCCTTTTTTAACCAGCTTTATTATTTAATGCCTCTGTAATAGTTTTATTTTGTAGTTTAGACTAGAGATGGGCCGAATATTCGTTTTATATTCGGTATTCGGCATATTCGGCAGCTTTACCGAATATTCATATTCGGCCGAATATTCGGCTGAATCAACTAATGTTCGGCAAAGTGATACTCAAAGTTTTTGCTGTTAAGACCCGTGTATTATCATGATTTGAGTGTACAGTGTAATGAAGTAAGTATTTCAGAGTGTAGCTTTCTGATTTTGTCGTCACTGAAGCTTTATTTTTAATTAAAGTAGGTTGGTAAAAAGATAATAACTTCAATCAATATCTTCACGCCGGATCCCTTGCAGGGTAGGCAAGGAATCCAAAATAACTTAATGCAAAATAAAGGTATCTAGCTGTTTTGGGATTAGGCTTCTGTGTTAAATCTTTATAATAATATATTAAACAGGCCTTAGTTGAAGGAAAATAAACAAGATATTTATTTCGGTCAGTCTTTATTGTGTTAGAGAATAGCTGAATCAAATCACAACACCTTAGTAGATTATGAATAATATTTTTTTCTAGTTTCTACTCAGCATAGCGTCGCAAAATATATTTATTGATATTAAACGTTTAAACATATCCTATTCAACCAATATAGTTCTTTATAAAGAAAATTAGTAATTTGTTTGTACTTTTTAGGTTGATATTTAAGAGATCAATCACTTAGAGTTAGGAACTTAATTTTAGTCTACTGAGATATAAGACAAATATGACATCTCATATACGACGGAACGGAATCAAATGTACCTACCGAATATTCGGCCGAATATTCGGTTCGGTAAAAGTTTTACCGAATATTCGGCCGAATGTTCGTATTCGGTGAAACCCATGTTCGGCCCATCTCTAGTTTAGACACAGATACGAAGTTGCCCTTGGTGACCACCAAACACTATTTTCGCGTCTCTGCATAAACTACACAAAATAAAACTATTACAGTGGCATTTAAAAAAAGCTCATAAACTGCCAATTGAAATTTTAGAAATAACCTTTGTTCAACGTAATAATAAGATAGGTGGCGGCGCTAGTTTAGGTCGGGATAACGGGAGATGCTCTATTCTAATAAAGGAACAAAGGGTGCATTGTCAGTCTAGCCATGCTCGCGTTTTCTCATTGGTTTCTGGTCTCATTTGTAGATCTGCTGTCAGTTGTTTGCTTTTCACAGCAAGGCCGCCATTTTTGTTACAAAATACGTCTCAAATTTTGGAGATGGACCACATCCATAGTGTTCGGTATCATTGAGGTAAACTGAGTTCGGTTTGACGACAGTACCGAGACGTCATCGTTAAGTCTCATTTTGTTTAGATGGGATTTGTATAGTTCCATGCCTGCACGCTAGAGGCGCTGTACCAAATCCCATAGGAAAGTGAGACGTTGCTGATGACTTCTCAACCAAAAAAAACCACCGTCAAACTGAACTCAGGGTGCAGATCTAAATGCTTATTTTGTAAGCCTAAAGAATAAAGTTATTGAATTTTGATCAAAATTTAAATCAATAAGAAGTTAGTAAATCATTCGCTACTCGGCAATAGATGGCGCTGTTCGTAATTTTATGATGTAAAACATTGACGTATTCTTCCAGTGACAAAAATTCTCAATAATTGGCTTTAAAACTATTTCTACTTTTTTATTTGTGTCCGTCCATATACATACTATTTTTTTATAATTTTTGAGATATTTTTACTTAGGTTTTTTGAGACCACTATTTGAAACTCTTGAATTTTTGTTAGTAAGTACTTTTTAAAATATGTTTGAAATAAGTCAGATTTTTCAAACAGTGGTGGAAATAAATCTTATTTTCCATTTTATCGCTTTATCTTAGTTTTATAGCGTAGAAATAAGTTGAAATCTTAGTTATTATAGTATCAGGAATTGTAATCTCGATGTCTCAAATTACTTGTACAAAATAGATGCCATTAGGTTTAGTTTTAAGACCCTTTGCTTAGATCACAAAACAACCTAAATGATGGTTATTAAAGATACAAGCTCACCCACAATTTAAACGGGCCCTTAACACTTAGGCCCGTATTATGAAAGCATGCTCAGTCATCGATCTATGCTTGAGTGACGTTTATGCCATAGAAAAGCGTTACTCAAGCATCGATTGATAACTGAGGAAGCTTTTATAATACGGGCCTTAGAGTGCCAACACACTACGCGACAGCGGAACTGCGCGGCCGCGGCACTTTATGTCAAATTATAACAAATCACCAAATAAGACGCGCGAGGTCGTCAAAAATTATTGTTTTAACATGGTGTTAAGGTTAAGAGCCTTTTGTGAGTAAATTTTCGCTTTTAGTCAGCAGCATTAAGGAAAAGCCAGCCTTTATCGAATCAATATGTTAATAGTATAATGTTATATTAAATGTAGTGACTGGCAAAAGCTGTAAGTCTGTTTTAATATGCAATTCGAATTGTTTAAATTAAATTACTTTCCCTTGCCATATCGTAGGCCTAAGTGCCTTAGAATTAATAAGAAAAGTGCCTTTTTAGAAGTATTTGATTTTTTTACTTTTACAGTTTATTGTATCGTATTGTGAATTTAATAAATGTAATTTATATTGATATATCTTGTTTTATTGAATTTTCTAGTTTTTACTGGCAATTGATTTGTGATTGTAAAAATATTTACGACTCGTTTCATAACAAAGAAAATTACAATCAAATACATAATAGAATTAAATTAAAACTAGTATTTACAATTAAAACAATTTAGCTAACTGCAGACTGTTGCAATCAATCTACAGGGAGCTCAACTGATCCATAATGAATACCAGTCGGAAGCCAGTTTCTGTCCGCGGCTTCGCACGCGTTTAAGGTTATTTCCATCGCGCATTCCATGAGAACTGAAGAAAAAGTAGCCTGTTTTATTCCAGGTCTAGAACTACCTGTATACAAAATTTCAGCCCGATCCGTTCAGTAGTGTTGGCGTGAACAACAAACATCTAAACTTTCGCATTCCTAACATTAGTATGGTGTGATAATGCTAAGGCGTCCACTATAAGAGTGTCTGTCTATGGCATCGTGTAGCTCTCAAACGGAAAAACAGATTTTGATTATGTTTAGTTTGTTTAATAGGTGACTTGAACGAGAATATTCCTAACTATGTTTTTTGGATATCGGTGCAGCTGTTCTTACCACTCGTTTTCAACAAGAAACATGTTTACAACTAGTTGCATACAAAACTTGTCAAATACTTTTCTTTAACATTATTTCGTTCAGTTGCATACAAAGTTGTCAAATACTTTTCTTTAACATTATTTCGTTCACACTCTTTAGCCAACAAGTATTATATAAGTATAAAACAGATCTGCTTTTGCACATACCCCTCGTTATACCAACAAACATGTTATCAAATAATTGCATACAAATTGTATACAACAAGTTTTAAACATGTAACCCAAGTGAACAAAAAAAGAAAACATTACACTAAACTTAACGAATACATTTATTATACCATGGTGAAAACGAGGGGTTATATTATAGACTTTTACATATAACATAACCCCCCGTTTGTCGCGTTTGACTCTGAAACTCAATATAGAGTTGTGAGAGAGAGAGAGAGAGAACAATATAGAGTTTCAAAGTTAACCGTCGCGTCGTCGGGTTTTTCGATATTTTGTACATAAATTGTAAATTGAAATGTCTTCATGTCTTTAACATTACTTGTCACTACATATTTATAAAAACATTTGTTTAAACATTTGATACAACGCAACGGATGTACGTACGATTTCAATATTTAAATGCGTTTAATTTTAAAGTTCAAACATGTTTAGGTAGAGTTCAAGGTACTAGGTACTTACCTACCCATTATCATCGGCCTATACTTGTCCACTGCTGGACATAGGCCTACCCTAATGAGCACCAATAGCACCCTGTCTTCAGCTAGCCGCATCCAGCATCTGCCTTATCGCTGCCGAAATAACTGTAATTATAGTAAAAATGTGCGGCGCTTGGGAAACTACGCCGAGTTTTCTCGTCATCCATACCGCAATGCTTGAAAACGAAAGCTTTCAATCAGTGCGTCCTAACCGTCATGACATGAGCTGAGACGTGGACACTCACGGTGGGGCTGGTCCACCAGTTTAAAGTCGCCCAGCGAACTATGGAAAGAGCTATGCTCGGAGTTTCTCTGAAGGATAGGATTCGTAACGACCGTACATCCGACAGAAAACCAAAGTTATCTACCAAAGTTTGCGAATTCTTAGACATAGGTCCAAGAATTCGCAAACTGAGGTGGTATTGGGCCGGCCATATCTCGCGAAGAACCGACAACCGTTGGGGTAAACGTGTTCTTGAGTGGAGACCACGACTCGGTCAACGTAGTGTAGGATGCCTCCGATCATGTGGGATGACGACGTGCGAAAGACTGCAGGCAGATGCTGGACACGTCGACCTGAAGACAGGGAGCTGTGCTGCTCATTAGGGGGAGACTGTCCAGCTGTGGACTAACATAGGCTAGGATGACGATAGTAAAAATAATTAGTACATACTAGTAAAAATAGTATAATTTAAATATTGATTTGTGCTAACTAGATGTGTCCTCGACCTAGGAAGTAGAAAAAGATACTTCAACCCGTTCTAAACCTCATGTAGAGGTGCAAAAGGGGTTAAAGTTGTCAAACTTTTTAACCCCTGTATCGTTCAAAGGAGTTAGGTAGGTACCTACTTTACTACAATGAAAATACAATAGACTTGTAGAATAGAGCTGTATCTATGGACAAACTTATCTGTAGATACACTTCTAGAACGAAATTGATAATGTTTTAAAGAGTAAATACCTTAATCCGTTTTTCGCAATCTTCAGATAGACAAGTGCCGCGAGTTAACATTTTGGTAGATTATTTTGTCGTATCTTTATGGCACGTATTTTGTTTTTCAAGGTTTAATAGAAAAGGTGACATTATTACACTGTTATTTAAAATAATATTCTTAAAGCTACAGTGAGGAATTAACCCAAACAAAATATTTCTGTCCTCGGGGAAGAATTGTACCCGCAATCGTGACGGATTAGCTCTACCTTTGCCCACTTCGCCAAAGAGGTCGCTTGTGCAAACGGTCCTATGCGGGAAAAGTTATTCACTAATTCGTGGGGGGACGTTATCTTTGTAGGTGCGATTAGTTTATCTATTATATTTTTATTTTTTTATTGTGTAAAGATAGGTTTTTTTTTATTTGCTTTTGGTGGCTTTCTTATCACTACGGCCATGATAGGCCTATTGTGATCGCCACAAAAAAAATAGGTAAATAAACGTCTTAATTTTTACCCGACGCGACGCTTTTGAAGCACATGTTTAAATCTTGAAGTAAAATCACAGATTTGAAGTTACTTTGGTGATTATTAAGAAACATCCAAGTACCCCTATAACCCTTGAAGACGTACGAGTTAAATTAGTACCATAGGATTATTTTTAGTGTACTTTATTTTTAGGTAACATTTTGCTCCCGGTAGCGATCGAAGAACTTTAGTGGACAGATTTTTTTATTTTTAAAATAGGACAGTGTATCTATTCAGTTTGTTTTAGATACAAAAGTATTAGATAATACTTATCATCTAAAATGCCGGCGCCTCAAATGCATAGCGATTCCATAATTATTTATAGTTGATCAGCTGAGAGCGCTTGCCAGTGCAAACGTCGCGCGTCGCTCGTGTGGACACGCACGTAACATTGTAAAATAACCGGTTATCTGTAAAACTAGTCGAAAATAAGCACGGAAACCGGTTATTAACTTGTTTACCGTCAACAACACTTAATAATTAAGTAAACTTACGCGATTTCTTAATACGTTTTGCATTGGTATTTTATACATTTATTCTACGAACGCTATAAATGTAAAATTATGAGGTGACCCCTACGAATAAATTAAACAAAAAAACACAAAAAATACTTGCGTTACGTGTCGTTTACCAACCTACCAGCGTGTTAACGAATGTGAGAAAAAAAACGCTATTTGAATTTTTTAAATTCGAATCTTCACGGACTCTTGCGATTCTAAATTCAATTTTGACGGTCTTCTACTCCAAATCATAGTGAAACTTCAGTGACTAGTGATGGTGTTGTAAAAAAGACCGTATTCAGTGGTGGAAGGGTTCAGAATGCGGAGCGACGTGCTGGCACCCAGCGAGCTGGAGGGGACGGATTACCTCCTCTCCTCGACCATGAGGCTTGAGGATAGCTTTCTGCAAATACTTGGTGAGTCTTATTTCCTACTTATTAAGTCACAATTTCGTAGCGATAGCTTCCTGAGAGGGATTAATAGCCCGTAAGTCGCTCATTTGTTTTCAGTGTTGTGATTTGTAATTTTCTTTAGGATAAAGCGTGTGCAGCCGCGCGCAGCACCTAGTATTTAATGTTTTCTTCTGCTACGCAGTGCCTAGTACACAAGGCGAGTTCAAGGTATCATTCATTTTATTATCATTTCCATAAATAGGTAGGTACCTACTTAAGTACTTACATAATATAAGCACAATGCAATGAACTATACTGACGGGTGAAGGATACTGACTATGCAGTATCGGAGTGTCTAGTAATTAAATAAATAATGCTGGACCAATTTAAACAACATTATCTTGGCAGAGCTTGTGTTATGGGTACTAGATAACTGATATACATAATACAATACATTACATAGATAGATATTTTTTATTATACATACAAAACGACCAGAACACTCGGAACAAATACCTGCACTGCGTACAAATATTTGTCCCAAGGCGGGGGTCGAACCCGCAACCTCCTACGTCGTAGGCGAACCTTCGCCTACCGCGCCACTGAGGTCAATTATTCACTTACTTGGAAGACATAAACCACACTTATTATTATATATATTATATTTACTGTTATAGCGACAAGAGAAATACATAGAATTTCAACAGTGTACCTTTTACGGTTCATGAGATACAGCCCACTGACTGGCGGACGGACGGACAGTGAGTTGGCTTTGTTCGCAAAGAGGTCAACGGGACCCTATTACTAATAATAGGGTCCCGTTGACACCTTTTGCGAATGAACCTTAAAAACATAAATACAGTCGAAAATAAAACAAAACCTCCTTGAAGTGTGTTAAAACTAGAGGTACCTAGGTATGCAATTTGACGTGCCATTGAATATAATATCGTTAGGTTTTTGCGCGAACTTGCGGTTGCCAGCCGGCAAAGATTTATTTACACGCTGCTTAATATTCCGGTTTGCTAGAAATTGTTTGATTATTCACATAGGTCATTTGACTAACACAGCGACGTTATTCTTGAACCTTGAATAAATCACTTGTCTTTTTCTCAGTTTCAAAGAATACATAAACACGAAAAAAGATTTTATATTAATTTCCTTTTATTTGCTTTATTTATTTCCTTCAGACTTTACAGGACTCTTCATTAAATAAGCTCGGTACGACTTCTGTGGCAAAGATGACGAAGGTCCGCGTGAGAGTTGCGGTTCGATTCCCACCGCGGGATAAATTCTTGTAATAATCTGTAAATTAGACAGTTACTATTTTAAAAGGTTGCTTAACACGCAAAGCAGAATTCTTGAAGCTTAGTCTTTGTTTATCGACAGATTTTTCGGCGTCTGAAATGTTGTAAAAAGCTCGTTCTTTGCGTTTCATTAACAATCACAGTCGTACCGTCTCGCCCCGTACAAGAGTATGGATTGGACGACGGGAACTGCGGGCGCATTAATAGGCCTTACGAGTCATCTACGCAAGTGCCGTGGATGTAAATATCATTGTTGATGATGAATCTTATATATTTGTTCCGGGTCGAGTGTTTTCTTTAGTTTACAAACAAAAATGTTGATTAAAATGAATGGTTTCTGTCACGAAGCGCGACGTTACATAATGAATTTTATTCATATTCATTTATGACATTTTATAACTTTTTATTCCATAACTAGCGACCCGCCCCGGCTTCGCACGGGTAGATAGAGGTATTTAACAAAAAAAAAAAATTTTAACACACTCTTGGCAGACTTTCCATGCTTAGAAGATCGATTGTCTGCTTTTGACAAAATAAACAATCAAAATCATCCGTTTGGGAGTTACGATGCCGCAACAACCCACAGATAGATACACACGCAGACACAGATCCACCCATCAAACTTTTAGCAAACCTTTTTGTGTCGGGCCGAATAAAAAAAAAAAAAAAAAAAACTTTTTTTTCAAATCGGTCCAGTAGTTTCGGAGCCTAATCCCTTTCAAACAAACAAACAAATCTTTTCTTTTTATAATATTATTACTATAGATATACGTAGATTATGCGAATTAATCCCGGTACGTAGCAACCGCGCTGCAGTACAGTCAGCGAAATGAAACCATGCAGCCATGTATCATTTTGTAGTTTTGTATTTCGAGATCTGTAAGACTTAAAGGGAGATTGCTCTCAAATAGTCGCTAATTTTATCTGATTTATAAAAGTGTCTTGGATGACTTTGCTTTAGAATGTATAAGCCAAAAACTGAAAAAGTGAATGTTTTTCGAGCACCACGAAGTTAGCACAGGTCTTTCGAAGTTGCAAACTCTGGTTTTACAATATTACGGTATCTATCCTAACAACATCCCAAAAAATCAGAGACGTGCAATTTTTTGTTATCTAGAATGTTTTAGATGACTGGCCAATGTAACGCAGCGTAGATAATTATATGAAAAAATAAAAGAAAATCGCATTTATACTTACAACTGGTTGATAAGATTATTGCAATCTTACTATGTTCAAAGAGCATTGCAAACAGGATCTACCAATAATCAATAACTTAAAGATTTCGTTTTTAGCACTCACTTAAGTAAATTAAGTTGAAAATATAACCAACAAAATGTCTGGAATACCCACCTACCTTTCAAACTCGTAGTAAAACATTGATGAGGTAAGTATTTCAGTTAGATAGGCATCGGCTTTTAGTCTCCTAATGTAGGTAGTATACCTAAATAAACAAAATTCTCAATAAACAACAAAAAACCTATCTGCAAGAGTTGCAAGGCCATGGTTGTGATTATCAATTATGTTTTGTACACATGTAGGTAATAACTCGCCATTAAATTTAAAAAAAAAACTAATGATTTATTATTTTTGAAGGCTACGTTTGTCCCAACACTGAGTTTTTAATGTATTTTCTTAATTAAACGTAATCTTAACGAAACACTACTTTGCTTCGCTAGTAGTACGTTGAACTCAAAAACATTGTGGAAAATGTCTTCGGTTGAACTGCAAGCCAATATAGCTAAATTTTATTCCTCTTTAGTGTTTTGTTTTGAGGAATCTTTTGCCAACTTCTCGTTGAATAGCTCTAATCTCACTTATTGTGTGAGATTAGAGCTGTATTCAACGTCTGGCTGGGAGGAAGGAGTAGTTCCAATTTTGAAAGATCAAAAGAGCAAAAACTCTTTCGTTTTATAAAATTTCACATTCTGCGCTGCTGGCAATAGAGTGTATGCCAAAATAATTAGACATACAAACTTTTGTAAGGATTGACATGGAATAACAAAACCAACATAATATTTATAATCAACTAGCAGCGCCTCGCGGTTTAACCCGCGTAGTTCCCGTTCCCGTAGGAATTTCGGTATAAAAAGTAGCCTATGTCCTATTCCAGACTATAATCTATCTCTGTGCCAAGTTTCATCCAGATCCGTTTTGCCGTTCTGGCGTGATAAAGGAACAAACATCCATCCATCTATCTATCCATCCATCCATCTAAACTTTCACGTTTATAATATTAGTGAGATAGTGAGATAAAGGAGGATAAAAACCTGTAGATTGTTTGCAACAGTCTGCAGTTACTATAATTGTTTCAATTGTAAATACATACTAGTTTTAATTTACATTATTTGAATGTAATTTTCTTAATATACAAGTAGGTAGGTAGGTTCTCGTAATTAAAGTACCGTTTGTGTACCGTGTAGTGTGAGTAGAGTTATTATCAGATAGGAAACAATTTGTGCGGATGGAGGTCGTCACAACTTCACAAGACACTAATGAATGCTGTCAATATTTTGTAATTTAAAACTGACGTCCAAATGTAGAGGCACCTTACGAAATCGAATTTAATAAAACCGGCCAGGTGCGAGTCGGACTCGCGTACGAAGGGTTCCGTGCCATTATTCGTGCCATCATCGTCATTACTTAGAGATTATTATTATGTTATATAAAGTTCATAATTGATGCTAGAACGTGTTTCAAAAATACGATCATGTAAAATTTTCTCGATAAAAAAATTCAATTAAAAAAAGTTCGCGTTAAACTTTACAATAAATCATCGCTACTCAAATATGTAGGTACTTCAAAATAAGCCCTCATACTTTCTACAGTAAACAAATAGAAAAACAAACAAAACTGCTATGAAGCAGACGGTGTGTTTTAGATTTTCAAATTTACTATTATTTTAATAGATAATAAGCAAAAACTTGATTGTTGCACTTATGCCGCTCTACGTTGTCCCGCTCCTATGAACGCGAAATCCTATGCTTATCCTTTTCACAAATTGGCGTCGTATGATAGGCCCCTTCACACCATGAGCTAAGCTAACTGAGCTAAGCAATGCGAGCTAACAATATCATCGAGAAATGCGAGTCGAAGAAATTTATATCATTTAAACAAATAAAAAAAAACACAAGACAACAACAAGCTCTTGTAGTCCTTGCGTTTATGTTGTTATTGTTACGTAGCATCTGAAAAACCTTGAAATTGTATAATATTGTTTTTCTGCATGATAACAGTACTCAGTTGGAACGAAATACGAGTATAATGGACGTAATTTGTCTAGCCAAGGCACTTAAGTACTTGCGAGGTATAGTGTATTTCATTTAATTGGCCCACCACGCACCGGTTTCTACGGGTTTCCTTCCTTCCTCAATCATGGTTCCTAGGTTTCTGTTGTTGGATTGGAGACCATAAAACAAACTGTTTTACTACACTAGAACCTACCTAGTTAATTGTTGCTATTAGTGAGGATATTATACACTAGCAGCGCCTCGCGGTTTCACCCGCGTAGTTCCCGTTCCCGTAGGAATTTCGTGATAAAAAGTAGCCTATTTCCTATTCCAGACTATAATCTATCTCTGTGCCAAATTTCATCCAGATCCGTTTTGCCGTTCTGGCGTGATAAAGGAACAAACATCCATCCATCCATCTAAACTTTCACGTTTATAATATTAGTGAGATTACAAGGCTTATTAATTCCTTGAACAGTGTGTAACTAAGCCTCAAATATAAGTAAACCATGTCACAGATTAGGTAGGTTATGAATGTTTCTTCGACCATATACTCTACTCGTGAAAACGCTAGTTTGTTGATCGGAAAAGGACAACCATCATTATCTTCATCTGCCGCTAAAGAGCAACCGTAGAGCTATGCATTTATATGATCAAATGGTACCTACCTAAATGATGAAGCGGATGTAAATGATCAAATGGGTAAATTAAGATTTTTAATGAATTAAAGATGTTTATACAAATTACTCGAAATTAATTTAGGAATTCAAAATCTAGCTAGACACACGCGCAGTCGAGATAATTCTTTGTTATTTTCTCTAGCATATGTGCGGTCACCGACATTCAATTAACATTTATACTTAACTCCAGTATGTACATTATTTACGAGTAGGTACCTATGTAAAGCAAAATCAAATGTGAGTGAACTTACACTATTTAAAACAGACTGCAGCGCTACGGTTCATGACTCGGAAAATGTTAACAGGTTTGACCAAAACTTTAAAAATTACATAGATAATTAAAACAAATTGAAATACAAACGTTAAAAAAACGTCTATGATCAATACACAGGTACACACCTGTGTATTAATTTATGTAATAATTACTGTAATTTTAGAACACTTAATTCAATGTGGTTAAATGTAAAAATAGTTATTTGTTATACAAGAGTGCAAAGTTGCTTTTTAACCGCGTGCTCAATTTTGATGACCGAGCAAGTGAAGGATCCTAAAATTTAAAATTAGAATCCTACCCCCCTAGCACGGGGATTGTTGTCTAGGGTAGAATAGACAATAATGACATTGCATCACCATACATTGCGTACATTATTGATATTGAAGGAATGCCTTTCAAATAATTTACGCATTGGATGACGAAGTGACGTAATTTTTCTCTATTCTACCCTAGACAACAAACCCCGTGCTAGGGGGCAGCTTTAGCGAATGCGTTAGGAAATCAAAAGAGCACGAGGTAAAAAATCTTTGCACTCGAGTGCAACATGTAACTTTTCATCCCACCTCAGCGTTTTTATCCTCTAGCGGATGAAAACGGCTTTTGCACTCAAATATCGAAGAGCAAAAATACTCTTTCCGAGATGGGGGGATAAAAAACATACTATATAAATACAAAATAATTTATTTACCATTTAGATTTGTTCATCTCTGATACTGCAGTACATAATCTAAAGATTTCAACGCGCCCGTCCCCCTCGCAAGCACAACGTTCTGAGTAAGTAAACCTAGAAAAAAAGAATCTAACGATCACTCACAGTTTGAGCAATTTTTGATATAGTAAGTACCTTCATTTCTAGGACCTATGTATGATAATAAAATTGGGAGGTGTGAGAGGAGTTGGTGGACTGGCATGGGGGGACCAAATCCGACGGAAATGAATAGTTTCATTTCAATTCGTTTAGAACGCGTAGGTATTCTCGTTGGGATTATTACGTACCAATATTTGTGTCAGTAATTTTCTTTGGTAAAAATAAGCTATGGTAAACTACAAAGCCCAGAATAATGTTACAGCTCCGTAATGGTTGATTAATAACAAGTCCATTCTCCCAACATACAGATGAAACAGGTGTGTATAATTTACTATGAATATGCCTAAAATATGGCAATTTCTGCAGTAAAATAATCTAAAAAGGTGTGTGTTGCACTAGCACCTTTGGTTATCGCCCATTCCGTTCATCAGAAACCCAAAAGTCATACAAAACTGCATAGGTACTTATTCTTTAGTATTTTTTAACTCTGGCCAACATTGCATTTTCACAAACTGCACCATTGCGAAATCGAAACGCGGATGAGCGTTAATTCACAATAACTAATTCGACGACCTCTGTGGCGCGGTGGGCGAAGGCCTGCCTGCAACGCAGGAGGTTGCGGGTTCGATTCCCGCCTCGGGACAAATGTTTGTACGATCTGCAGACATGTTCAGGGTGTTCTGGTCGTTTTCTATGTATAATAATAAAAAATATCTATCTATGTATTGTATTATATTACGTATACCAGTTATCTAGTACCCATAACACAAGCTCTGCTTAGCTTGGGGCTAGATAATGCTGTGTGAATTGTCTAGCATTATTTATTTATTTATTTTATTTTATTCAATAAGATCATTAGAAAGAGCCACATCGACTGCCATAGGCCTCCCGTAAAAAGCGCTGTTATGGTTATCATTATGGGATTTTGGCACGATACCCACGGTGAGCATGTAGCTCTGGTTGCGTATCGCAGTCGAGTGGTGAGTATCGCAGTCGAGTGGAGGATCTCTTCTGCAGGGGGCGGCGCTTCTCCCCATCCCGGGGGAGTAGGTAACAAGGTTCTTAAAAAACCCACTTAATAGCCTTTATTTTAGCCGTTTTACCCTTTGGTTCCGTACCCAAAGGGTAAAACGGGACCCTATTATTAAGACTCCGCTAAAATTTATAAAATTGACTGTGAATGTGGCTCATGTTACATAGGGCAAACAAAAAGAAGTATAGCCACTCGATTAAAAGAGCACATAGCTGACGTCAAACACAAACGGTCGTCAAAGTCTGTAGTCTATGAACATTCACTGGACGCCGGTCATTTTCTTCGCTTCGACAAAGCTCAAATACTAGCTAGAGAAAACCGTTTCATTCCTAGAATGCTCCGAGAAGCAATTGAAATTCAAAAACATCCGAATAATTTCAATAGAGAAGATGGTTGGAGAGTACCTGCCGCTTGGGATCCAGTCCTACATCGAGTCAGGTCCCACACCCAGCAATCCATAGCTACAACCCATCAAGACACTGTTAGTGATTACTGCGTACATACGGAACGTTATAATTAAATTTGTATAATTGACGGTAGATATGTAAAATTCAAATTACTTGTAAAGACAAATGTCACCTCAGTCTGCCTGTGACCATGGAAGCTGAAAAGCCTCCGAAACGTCAGGTTATAAACAAATATAAAATATACGCGATCAATCCGGTAAAAACAGTGTTTTATTAAGACTCCGCTGTCCGTCTGTCACCAGGCTGTATCTCATGAACTGTGTTAGTTAGACAGTTGAAATTTTAACAGATGTTGTATTTCAGTTGCCGCTATAACAACAAATACTAAAAAACAAAATAACATAAATATTTAAGGGCGCTCCCATACAACAAACGTGATTTTATTGCTCGTTTTTGATCGATATTGGTAACGAACGGCAACAGGTAGACGCTTGAAATATTCACAGAATATTTAGTAAGTAGGTATAATGTTCACTTTAAAAATAAATAATTAAATTAAAATAAATATTTAAGGGGGGCTCCCGTACGACAAACGTGTTTTTTTCCCGTTTTTATGGATAATGGATGGTGCGCGAGTTCGACTCGCACTTAGCCGGTTTTATTTTGTAAACACTCATGTGTTTGTGATATGTATAATACATGTGGGCCGACCGGCCCTAACGCGACTCAGCAGGGTGGGTATAGGTACGTATTTGAACTAAAAAATTGCTAATAAGTGTAGTATTAGGTATATTGTATTCCTCAGTACGAATCCGGGTCGCTGTCCTTCTTATCTGCTGTCACCACAACAAACTTAAACATGATGTAATGTAAGTAATTGTGCATTGTTGTTTGTACCTAGGCACTCGTACAAGATATTTGATAAGTGTTCTGGACTGGAGAGGTACCACTACCCAGGTCCTTGCTGGAATGCAGAGAGGAGGGGGTAAATCATATATTCAATGTACCTGTGAGGTAAATCTTTCATTATTTGAAAGCTATACATATTGTTACTTGTGAAAAACACTTATAGGTACCACGGGAACGGAGCCGCAAGCAGATTCAGCTAGTCACAGTAATGTAATTTTGGATGTTTGGTACCTCTTACGTACTTTTTGATACGATTCACTTAAAAAAACATACCTACATAGGTAAACCTGCACCAGGCCACTCTTCCTATCAGATTGGGGGGTCTAGGTGTCCGCGAAATTTCTAGTGTTTCACTCCCAGCTTTTTTGTCTTCAGTTCATGGTACAAAGGATCTGATTCATAAAATTTTGGATAAATGTTCACAAAATTGTCAAATAACAGGTTTCGATGAATCATTAGCGTCTTGGAAAATAGCCTGTCCTAGCACTAATATGCCCAAAGTTCTTTCTTCTCAGAGACTGTGGGATGAGCCGCTATGTGAGTTGGTACGGAAAAACCTTATTAATACGTCTACCAGCTCATCAGAACGCGCTCGTTTACTTGCCGTTTCCGAGTGGGAATCAGGACTTTGGTTATATGTTTTGCCTTCTAAAAATCTAGGTACCCTTTTAGACAATAACACATTTCGGGTGGCCACCTCTTTGCGTTTAGGTTCTCCCTGTCTAGTTGCACACAGTTGCCAGTGCGGTGAAACCGTTGATAAGTTCGGTCACCATGCACTGGCATGTGTCTCTAGTGCAGGACGTGTGTCCCGTCATAGTTCAATTAATGACATCATCCGTCGGGCTTTTACCAGCGTCAGTATGGCAGCTACTCTCGAACCACGTGGCCTAATGCGAGATGATGGTAAAAGGCCTGACGGTATGACTCTGATTCCTTGGAAAATGGGTCGGCCTTTAGTTTGGGATGCCACTTGTGTAGATACCCTAGCACCTTCTCATCTTGCAGGGACATCAGTAAGGGCCGGCTCCGCAGCAACATCAGCGGAGACCCTCAAACGGCGGAAATACGCTAATCTTGACCGAGGTTACCTATTCGAGCCGTTTGGGGTGGAAACCCTAGGTCCTTGGGGTCCTGGGGCACATGGAATATACAAAGATCTAGCAAAACTCCTAATAGAGTCCACAGGTGATCGGAATGCTGGCTTTTATTTCGGTCAACGAATTAGCATTGCCATTCAACGTGGCAATGCTGCCAGCATTCTGGGCACTTTGCCTTCTGGTGACGGCTTAGATTTTTAGAAAATAGATTTAAGTGTAAATATTAGTTGTAATTATTATTGTATAAACTAAGATAATAAACCACAAATATGTAATCTTCCTACATAGGTATGTACATATATCACAATAATATTCTTTTAACGTTACATACCTAAAACTAAGCAACTAAAATTAAACCTAAATTTTTCTATTTCGTACATAGCTAACATAGTTACGTAACTGATTCTTATTTTCGAGAGCTCTTTATCTACTTACACTCCTGAATACTAACCGATTAGATAAAAAGTAAGTACTTATCAAAATAATTTAGGTATGTAAATAGGTGTGTAAGTGTGTACCTACCTAAGGTACATGACCCATGTAAGGCCTGCCGTTTAAAAATCCCGCTTCGCGGGGCGTCGTTCTATCAGTTCAAATATCAATGAGTGCGTCTCAACCAAGCAGAGAGAAGTGCCGAATAAACCGTTCGGCTCTGGCGATCCTGTCGGGAGTAGATGAGCAAAAACTGTGATGTGGCCCACATCACAGTTTTTGCTCATCTACTCCCGTTCGGAACGTCATGTCACCCACATGATGTGGGTGACATGACGTTCCGAACGATTTAAAAAAAAACATCAGTTTTAGCAGTTTCAAATGTAAGTTTTGTTCAATTTTACTTATAAATCGCCATTCTTTCTATGTATAATGTAATGATTG
The DNA here is from genome assembly GCA_947086465.1 of Eupithecia exiguata. Classification (NCBI taxonomy): domain Eukaryota; kingdom Metazoa; phylum Arthropoda; class Insecta; order Lepidoptera; family Geometridae; genus Eupithecia; species Eupithecia exiguata. Next base: position 11,312,215 of record OX352241.1, read on the forward strand.
TATACCTAGCTTTCTACTTACGCTATTACTGAAGCATGTACTTGTAGTGTGTGAAAAATGATTAAAATAAAAAATACCTTTGTCTCAACACGGCCTATCAAGTAAATTCATTGGCCTTATTAGGTAATATTAAAAAATAACTTTTTAATTGTTTATTTCCAGTGACAAAATGGAGGAACCTGGACTACCAGCTGTTAAAAACGAGCAGACATCCACACAAATGGAGAATGCTGTCAAGGCTGTGTAGAAAAATAATTTGTCTAAGCACAAAGCTTCTAAAAATTCGAGAAAAATCCTGCGGAACCATCATAAGGCCGGGTCCATTAAAAGGCGACTTGACCGTGCAGACACTTTATCCACGGAGCAAGAGGATGACTTGGCCAAAAGAATCATTCGACCAGCTGAAGTAGAAATGCCAATGACTCCTAAAATGCTCGTCTGCCAGCGGTAGCGTAGGTATGCTATTTTCCAGAAGTAGGTATAACTTACCCATTATGGGTAAAATGTGATTGATTAGATTAGTTTTAACACTAAAACGGTCCAAATGATTATTGTTGGCGTTGTAGTAGGTATATATTTTTTGTTGATTATTTCTAAAGTACTTTAAAACGTGTAACTTAATAAGGCCTATAGCACGGCCTTATTTTGACCGTATGGTCTTATTAAGGCCCAAAGGAAGATTTTTTAAAAACACCTATAAGTTTCTAATAAACGTGATTTTTACCGTCGAAACTGTTGATTTTCCAAAGATTAATAAATAAAGCAGTAAGTACTTAAAGACAAATTGAGTTTTTAATTCTAATTATTTTTATTTTATAGAGGAAACTTCGTTAGGGGGGCCTTACATGGGTCAAGTACCTTATAGGATAAGATAACATTTATATGTGGGGCCTCTTGTAGCTGTTACTGACAATTCGGCTCTTGATAAAAACTGTGGATTCAAAATATTTGAACTGTTTATGACACGTGGTGAGGTTATCAATTTAAATTACAATTTACCTAACATTATTGGGTGTGCCCCGTGTGGAGTAGATGATTCCAGTTTTTCAAAAGAAATTTCAGTTTTTCAGGAGTAGGATAGTTTTCGAACAGTTTTCGGTAGTTGCAGATAGATAGCGCGATTGCGGTGCGGATGTAAGCAGGTTAAAAAAATAAAATAAATGTTGTAGCTTAAGATGTCATAGTGAGACATATCATAATACCTAACTGGCTTGTGCCCGCGGCTTCGCGCGCGTTTTTCAGGATAAAAAGTAGCCTATCAATCAATTCGGGACGCCTACGATTCTTAGGTCTACATATGCAAAATTTTAGCCCGAAAAGTTAACAAACATACATCCAAACTTTTACGTTTATAATTTTAGTGTGAAGTGATTCTGATAACGTCCCTAATAGTCCCTATCTCCCGTCCGAACTCCGACCGATCCCTAAGTTCCTACCTATATTTTTTTGTACAGAAAATAATGTTTTTTTCTGTACAAAAAAAAATATAGGAGATACTTATTATATTTTCTTCTACAGTCTTGTTAAACAGTGGTACCCAATACCCATACCCACATAGCCCTACAAAACCAATACAATTGAGATTGACGTGATTTTTAATTGATGCAAAATTATAGTGTGCGCACAACGTCATGACTTGACACAACTACGAGGTTAATTAATAATTTACTCATAAGTGTTTACGAGTATATTTTCTAAAGAATCCAACTCCCAACACAGGACACCTCCAAACAATGTGAAAATAATCATGTGACGATGTTTTAAATAATTTTGACGGCGAACATTCCATTCATCAAAATCTTATAAAATTTTACGAACATTATCAGCAAAATTGCTTAGCTAGTCGAGATTTTTCAAAAGAATTATATATTGTTATCAAGCTTAACTTGATGGGATAAATACTAAACCCACGGGAATATTTTTATGGGACCAATTCGGGATCATTCTCTACACAATAACGATTTTTTTTAATCGGTTCATGATTGATGGAGTAAGGAGTAAAAATGGAGTAGAATTAACATACATAAAAAATACATATACACTCGAACATTGAACCTCTTCCTGAAGTCGGTAAAAATTTCGGATTTTTAAAAACTAAATTATTAATTTGGTACCTGCCGTTCACACTTTAAAGGGGCTGCTGATAATAGGAACTGCATTACATCGTGTTTTTATCATAGATCTAGATCGTTTTTATAACGAAAACAAACAAATAAAACAGGCGGCGTCGGAGGAAAACAGTATATTTATAGAAATGTGTGTCAAGTACACCTCGGAATTGATTTGTTGGTCTGATTGGCGGGAAAAATGAGGGAAGCGCTCGACCTAGGTACGTAGTTCAGGTGGGCAGGTACTATGGAAATTACTGGAGGAATAGCTTTTGGAAAGTGAAATTGTATTTTAAGGTAGGTTTCCTACCATTCTAACTCAACTGAACTCTTGCCAAAACGAGAATCACAGATGATTGACGAGAATGTAGGTAGGTAGGTACTTAGTAACTAGCCTGTCTTTTCAAATCTCCAAGACTTAGGTACCAACCTATTCAGTAGATAAATGTACCTAGTGTTTCGTCTAGCGAAGTCAAAAGTCAAAAAGTCAATAACTTTATTTCTTAAGGCTTACAAAAAGCACTTAGACAAGTCGAAGCTTGCGATATCTATCGTCCACGTCCTGTGTCCACCCATGTCACCAATGTGTGTTATAATCTCATCGTCCTTCATCATGATGCAGATGTAGACTCCCACAGCTGGCTACAGGCCTCCTCTTTTACACTCTAGCTTACACAGTTCTTTGCAAGCCTCATCCAGTCTTCGCATTCTTCCGGCCTTCGCATCGTGTCTTCCGATCTGACCATCTGTCGTAGGTAAGTTTTTCCAGTAGGTACCTATACTCTTAGGGTATACTGGAAAAAAATCTGCTTTCTGCAATATTTCTCTTTTAGGTAGGTACTTACCTTATACCACAGATTACCCTCCCTCCAGCATACATTGGGGGTAATCTGTGCCTTATAGGTACGTAACTTTTACTAGTTAAAGACATATGTAGGTAGGTACCTACATCAAGAGAAAGAACACATAAAACGCCTCAAAAGGTGGCATTTAGGTAGGTAGGTCCGACCAAAGGAATTGACTGTGAAGTGTTATAGCATTATGATGGTGCTATTCACTGGAATGGCAATATTCTAAACAGGACCACTCTACTTGGTACCTAGGTAACTATGGCTAAACAAGCCGGTAGTTTCAACAAGGCAAAAGAGAAAAAGACGAGTTTTTACGTTCTAAATCATCTAAATGAGATGTAAAAGGCCTTATGCAACTGTGTATGCAATCGTCTAATTACGAATGCACTGAAGTGCAGCGTGCGTGACCCTTAGAGTATACCTAGAGATGGCATACCTACGAAAAAAACGTGTATACCTAAACTTACCTAGAAACTAAAATGGCTCCTTTCCGTAGTGCTGCCCTTTTGTACCTCGATATTTTTATCGAAACAAGTATTTTTGTGACGATATTTTAGCAGTTTCGTAGTGATTTTATTGTTTTCACCACGATTATGAAACAGAATTCTATAATCATATAGTCATAGAATGCTTTAATTAGAGATACAAAGTATGTGAATGCACGTACCCAACTATGGCTCGACCGCGCTCATGAGACGCAACCACTGAGAAGTTAAGAAAATGAGCTATTATAACAATGGTAATTTTTTCATGTATTTTCCGAGTCAAGACTCTTGCGTTTAGACACGTGCCAGACCTCCTTAGAATTAAAGATCAAAGTTCACCAAACCAGTTTATTGAACAGTCTGCAGTTAGCTCATTTGTTTCAATTGTAGGTAAATACTAGTTCTAATTTGTTTATACTATTTGATTCAAATTTTCTTTGTTAATAAACGTTGTGTTCATTTAAGAAAAAAAGGTACCTACTGAAATGAAACAACAAGCTACTTAATTGCAAAATATATTGTTTGTATGCAACAGTGATTTGTGAGATAGTATATTTATATTTGTATAACAATATGGGTATCTTTTTGTGATTTATATTATTATTATAATATAAATCCTTCGATCAAAAATAAGGAGTTCGCGGCCTCCCCCGTAGATACCTAGAGCCTTACAAAAATGTCACTCAAAATTGGGTTCGTTTTGTTTTGACGCAGACAGTTTGCGCAGAGCCTGACAAGTTTTTTCCATACGGAACAAGAGATTGGTGGAGTCGAATTCATTTTATTTTATTTTGTAAGTAGGTAGGTACCTACCTGAGAATTATATACCTACCTACTCAGTTTATTTTCTATAATGATTAATTAACAGAATTCAGGTAAAGATAACGAATCATTTATTGATGAAACTATAAATTGGTGTCTCAACAGTAGGTATTTATACAAAAGGGTCATTTCAGACATACAATAATTTAAACTTACAATACAATTTCAGGCAGGCACTCTAGATTAAAAAGAACTGGTTCCTGTCTGCGGCTTTGCACGAGTTTTTTTTACGGGAAAAAAATAAACGTTTTATAAATTCATACTTCTGGTAGGTAGGTAAGAACCTAGTCTTTCTTTTATTAGAGAGTCTACGCAAATGAAATTTTAGGGCGGGCCAACTAATTATTTTAAAAATCATCAACTAGTAATATTAAACTTATTTTTATGAAAAATATATTAATACATACTATAAATGAAAAAAAAAATTTAGAAGAAATAGCCTCTCCATTTATCAATTTAGAACAAAATTAATATTTTAACATAGGCAAACCAAACAACAATATTTTATGCTGATTTCACAAGTATATGACTCACATCTCAATATACGGGTAAAAAGTATATATAAACTTACTGAAAATAAGAAATTCCATCCTTTTTCAGCACTTTGGACGAGTGATTCTTGCATTTTTTGTACCCATGCTTTTTGTCTGAACGCTAAAATGACACTAGTTGAAAAGCTTCCCTAACATGTCAAATGGTCTCTCTTTTGCTACTGAAGGTTGTGGCGTGCGCATTGTGAATCTAAGGGGGGCCGGCAAAGCCGGACATTTTTGATCGATGTATAAATCACAATAAGATAGACACCACATTTTATAAGCAATTCAACAAGTCTCATTCATTTATTATATTATATCACAAATTTAACACAGACTCCTACATTTTTAATTAAACAAGCAATGTAATCCGTCTTATTCATTTACAGTATAAATCAAAAATTTAACACAGACGCCACCTGTATTTTCGATTGTAGAAGCAATGCAACAGTCTCATTCATTTACACATTTGCAATATACCTACCTAATTCAAAAATTCAACTAATACTACACCTAAATTTTCAATTTTACAAGTACCTAATGTAATCAGTCTCATTCATTTACAGTATAAATCTCAAATTTACATTATTTCTATTAAAGTACTGGATCGCGCTGGCACTAGTGGCTGAAACAAACATGAAGAATAAATTTATAATGCAACATTATTTGTCAGCCTACAATTATAGACTCTAGAAAGGTACTGAGTAGTTCAACTTTGAAAAAAAATCTAAAATCTTAAAGAAATTCTAAAAAAAAAGGTGGGCGAAGGTCTGCCTGCGTTGCAGGCAGAACTTCGCCCACCGTGCCACATCGTTTGCGAAATAACTTTATTTTGCATGGAAATAATTTGCTAAGGGAGGATTTATGGAAATGTACATTTTAGAGGGGATTTGAAGTATTTAATATTACTTTGGGTCAGATTTATTTACTTAAAACTTAATATTCATTAATATCAAAATTTAAGCCCTTTGGAAAATAAAGGTAGTCAAGTTAATGCATATATGCATTACTTTGCAATAGAAGTTTGTGGGAGTAAGGTCAAGTAAAATACTTACTAAAAAGATTCGTGACGGTACGGCATCCTCTCGCAGTCTTGTTATTTAAAGTTCGATTGAAGCAAGTTTCTTCAAAATGAAGAGAACGAACGAAAATATCTTTCGTACCAAACTTCAAATTTTCTACTCCAATTGAGTCCAGCCACTTTTTCTTTTACCGTAATTTTCGGGTAACCTAGAACGTAAAAAACCAGTTGAAAATTAATACACTACAATTTACACTTGAAAACATCGATACCTATGAAAAATGCCTTGAAGGACAACACTATCGCCAAACAAACAGTTTCATGTTTTCTTTAATTACACTTAAAACTTACAAAAATACGCTACATTCGGTATGAATTTTATGTAAACTATTCCTATGAAAGCCAACACATAAGGTATTTATTGTATTATTTGGTAATTTAGCAAAATAAGAATACGTACCGGTGTAATGTTATGTTTGGACGATTTTCACTTGTTTTTAAGCCGCAACCTACCAAACTGCTGTTTGGCATCTTCCTATTAGCTTTCTTTCGCTTACTATATAAGTATTCACATGAAAAAGTCCCGAACTCAAATAATTTTAGCATTTTTACTGTAAATGCAACTCTCGTTGACAGTTTACATACCTGAAAGTTAAATGGCGAACCGGCCTCAATCATGCTTTGCTATGACGTCACGTTTCAATGTTGCCAAAAATAGGTTTCGCACATTATATTGATGTCTCTTTTTACATTGGTTATTGTAGGTAAGATAAAACGAGATAGCTATAAGTTTATGAGTACAATATCGATTTAGATCATATTTGTATAACCGAAAGTTCCTATAGAACAATACGCCGTCTCTATATACCTATACTCTAAGGCGTGACCGCTTGGCATCATCGCCCGCCGTGTCGTCGCCGCCCGGCGGCGGCGGCGTGCGTGGTGGTTTGGCACCGGCATCGATCAATGACATGACTCCATTCATACCTGTGTCGCTAGAAAGGCCACAAGGTGGTTGTACATGTACTATACAATTACAATTAATTAACTAGTAGGTACTTATTACTAAAGTCCCTCCCGCCCGTCTGAGAGTTATTGTGGAGTGTGGACTGGCTGAGTGAGGGGAATGAGGTTGGTGGTCGGCCCCATGAATTCAGATCGTTTACGATTTGATAGCTTTAGTTCTATTATCAACAAATTATTCTTTAATAGTCTTTTATCGAAGTTAATAGTAGAACATATTCGCTATTATCACAGACATATTATTACTAACTTTACTCAGGCTTATAGAAACTTTCGAATGTCATTTTGTGTACCGGAAGTAACGCCACCTACAATTTACGTAAATAAACGACATTTTGGTTCGTGCTACTCGTTCCTAGATGGCGTTGTCTTCAAAATAATATTTTTAGTAATGGCAATTTTTTCCAAGAAAATTATTCAGTTCATTCGTTCATTACATCCGGATGGTCTTCTTGTCAATTGAATATGACAGCTGTCAAAACTTATTACGAATTATGCTGGAGTGTCTTGTTTGTCATGCATACTAATAGTTTTTAATAAAAATAAATGGTTTTTACTCGATAGTAGACGATAAATCTAGTGAATCTATAAAAAGAAATCTGTGTGGAAATAGTTGTGGATCAGTATGGGGCTCTGTGATGATGGTAAGTGCTCTAAAATTTTGTTTTAAAGTTTGTGGTAAACAAGTTAATTAACGACCCACCAGAGACTGGTAGAACCTATACCCGATTAAAATTCCATTCTAGATTGCATCTTGCACCATCTTTACATAATAATAAGTGTCAACTAGCGTCTAAACGCATATCTTTCAACCTCAGTAAGTGTGTAAATCAAGTCAAAATCTTCACCTGATTTACATTCTAGCTGCCCAATGTTTGTTCAGTCACTTAGTCGCTAAAAGCAAATCTCAATTGCGGAACTAGACAACAGGTTTGACCTCTAAACACATTACTCAATGTTTATGTGAAGGGTTATCTACATACTACAGCTATGTGGGTCATGCATATCATAATACACTATTGTTTATTTGGACTACCTATTTTATTATTATGATGACTTGGTGAGCTTCATTTTTCTACTAGTTTGCCTGCAGCTACACACTCATTATTCTGGGCTTAAAAGTAGCCTCTAAGACCTAAAAAGTTTCATGTTACATTTAAGTTCATGTTGTGTTTATAATTATATCTAAATTGTATGTTAGTATAAAGTATAGCGTCTTAGGCCTTTATTAAGAACCCTTGCTCAGTCCCAGATCTATACTTGAGTGACGTATATGCTATCGAAAATCATTACTCATTTATAGATCTTTAATTGAGTAGCGTATAACTGAGCAAGCTTTCATAATACGGGCCTTAGGCTTGAGCAACCTGTTATGTTATACCTCTAACATTCAATAGATAAACAAAATAAATAAATATTAGTCCAGGTACTGAACATGTGTGTGTGCAAAATATCAGCCTGATAAATTCAGTAGTTTTTGTGTTATCTTTGCCTATTATATGCTTTTGCCTTTCTAATATTCATAGCATATTCAACATTTTTATAAAATAAGGATTGCTGAATGGATATTGGATATAATTGACAAAGCATACTTTTTATTGTAAAGAATCTGACTTGCTGAAAGTGCTATGTGTAAACAGCTTCTCAACTAGGCCCGCCCCACAAGTAAGTTATACATCACAATAGTGCATTCATTGTACTAGTGTTCAGACACAAATTAGCTTCAATTGCACACTATTGAGGACTGTTGGCTTCAAAAGTTTGTTTAAAGTATTGTAAAACAAAACAGAGACAATATTTTCTATAAAAAAACTATGTAGTTATTTCAATTTTTTTATTTACTGGATGCATTTACCGAGTATCTCTACTAATTTATAAATGGGAAAGTAATTCTGTTTCATGACTAAACCACTGAACATTCCTACAGAAAACTGGCAAGGAGATAGTTGTTATTATTAAACTGGAAAAAGACATGCTACTTTTTATCCAGTAAAATATGCCCTTGGGAAGGTGATGGTAAAATGCTATTTGTAGACAAATGTAATGATAAAATTCTGAAAGCGCCTGTACACCAATTGATTGTTAAAGCACAAGTAATGCATTTGCCTGGAGTTCTAAGTGCAATAGGTATAAAATTTCCTTTGTATTGGAGTGAGTAACAAATGTGCCTATAAGGCGACGTATTAGTTGCCTTGCCTATTGATTGATGGTTCTACTAATAATATTTTATTTTCAAAATTATGACTAAGAAGTTGCAGATTCGACCTCAGGACCAATGTTTGTAGTTTGTACATTGTGTAGTATGGTCTTTGTTGATCACTGCATCTTTCGTGAAGGGTTTTTATTTTTTAATCATGTGAATTTAAAGTTCTTAGAGAAAGATACTTATATTTATCTATACTAGAAAAATACTATAGGCTACCAAACTAATATTATGTTTCAGGTGATCTGGTTGTTTACTTAATATAGTAAAAACTATACTCATATATATGTATGAATATTAACTATATCAGTTATCTAGTATGTCTGGATTGTCCAGCATTATTATTATTATACTAAAAAAATTAAGACTTCAAGTGTCATCTTTATTATCTGCCTCTATACCATCTCTGCTGGCCTCCCCTAATGAACGCCAGAGCGCCCTGTCTTCAGCTTTCCGCATCCACTATGATAAATAAATCTGAAATTATTATTTACATCTGCCTGCAGCCAACTCTAGCCCCGAATACTCAAAGCAACCCTGAGTTAAGCATGTCTTAGGGGTGGAGGCAAGGGTAGTCTAGAACCGCACCACGTATCACCAGGGGTGTTAGAAAATTGGTTAAAAAGTCGTGATTTATTGGACGACGACGCCTAATAGCTCGCGGCGAGATCGCGTGCCTGCGGTGTCGTCGTCGCGGCGTGCTCGCTGCGCACTCCTTGCTTTCAAATCGCTCGCCAATAGCCAGCGTGATAAAAGGCTGTTAGTCACTGATAGATTTTTCATTGAAAAATTACAAAAAGTCGTAAATTAAAACATGCATAATTAATCTGAGTAGCTTTTTAATACTCGGGACTAAATCTAGTAAAGTTTCAGTTTAAAGTTATGTTAAATTACTGAGTAGATAGGTAAAATCGAGTATTTTAGGGTGCACAATTATTTGACTAAGTGTTAACGCCTATCCCGTGACTACGAAACAACGCATTAAGCTTAGTAAACGCGAGAAATTCCTCTAAAACGTTATTTTTTGATGGTTTTCGTTACTAAATTATGTGCTCAGTCATTTGTATAATAAATTTTGACTCAATGTAAACTACTTGGCCAGAAGTAGTTGAATACAAATCTATTCTATTTACTCAATGCAACATTATCAATCGAACAAAACAAAGCAAATACAAAAGTTTCCAATTTAAAATATTGTTTCGAATAGGTACCAACAACAGATAAACTTCACTAGCTCCTAGCCCCGGCTTCGCACCGGTTCTTGGATAAAAACCAGCAGAGATGCCGCACTTAGTCAGTGCGGGATCGACATGTTTTTGAGATTCTTGGCTGTTTTACACGTCACTCCACTCCCTTTGGTGGAAATTGTGATTAAGTACCGCGAAATTATATAACTACCAACATACCTGCCCCTTTGGGGAAACGGCTGGGTCAAAAACGATGCAATTACAAATCACTCTATCGACACTTCACCCTATATTCGACAGAGTGACGGTTGACACAAAATAATTTGTGCACCTAAACACAAGCCAAACTACGATTTCAAATCGACAAGTAATGTAAATAACATAGACGCAGCAACAGGGTGAATCTGGCGGTTGGTTTTTTAACATTTTACATCCAATTTGGTTGAAATATACCTATATTTCTTGTTTGTATTTGTAGTTTTTTTTTAATTTGTAGTTTGTATTCGCTAAACCTATTGAATATCACAACAATCAAGTATCTTTAATTTTCAACCACAGGGTTTGTCAAAGTCAGAGTCGCTTTGAAGTTAAAAGTAGAACGAAAACATGTCTGCAATGTACTTAGATAACTTTGATAAACTAGATTCCCCTAATTAGATTAGAAAAGCATACACCTGGTGGGTATGGGTATCTAATGTTTTTGTTTTTCACTTGTTTATGAATATTTATTAATTATTACTAAGTTGTAAACACCCTTGCCTTTCTTAAATTTTCTAATTTCTATCCATCCAAAGGTTGCCTGAAAGAAATTGCTGCTAAGCGATAATGCCGCCCATTGTACTTTTATGTTTTTGTCTATGTTTCTTTTGCTTTATTTTGCTGTATTTTGTGGTGTACAATACAGATTTTTGTTTTGTATTGTATTGTAATGTACCTATCTAACTCATTAAAAGTTTTCAAATAAAAAACAACAGGTCTAATATAAAATAAAACTCATAAATGTAATTAAATAATATGCTGGACAATTCACACAGCATCATCTAGCCCCAAGCTAAGCAGAGCTTGTGTTATGGGTACTATGTACATAGAAAATACCCAGAACAAATATCTGCAGATCCTACAAACATTTGTTCCGAGGCGAGAATCGAACCCGCACCTCCTGCGTCGCAGGCGGACCTTCGCCCACCGCGCCACAGACAGGTCGACTTTAAAATTAATAGGAAAATTCCTAGATATGACTTTATCGCCTTCCAAGATTATATTACCTAACCGCTTGTTATTATGGGCGTCAGTTATCTTTTATACAGACCATTTAATAAGTGCTGTCTCATCATGACTCGATAGAACTAAGGTTGTTATTCCACTCCCTATAAATATTGCCTCCCTCCTTTCCTCCCTAGACCCTTGTATATATCTCTGCTTAGCATCCTTTCTTTGTGCAAATAATATTATATATGTATGTACATATAGTGTGTAAGTAAAGTGTGTATAATAATTCCCATCCTAACTCTCCTGATCCTTATCTTGTTTCATCTCGTATATAGAGGTTTCTTAAAAAGTTGTAAATGTTTCCCTATTTTTTTTCTATTATTACGTATTTAAAAAAAAGGCAAATGCTAACCCTAGCGAGTCCAAAAAAGAAAGGTTGTTTAATAATAGATTCAGGCGTTACTTTGCGGATATATATTTTGCAAAGGTTGTTAAGTTTAACCGACGAAAAACAAAAGGTTTTATATTCGGCTGTATGTATTTTTTAGGGTTCCGTGGCCAAAGGGTAAAATGGGACCCTAATTCTGAGACTCGTGTGTTAAATATTGAATTTTGTAAATATTTTCCGCCAATATTGCCTGGATCTTGTAACCCCTTCAAAATATCCGGGTTTTTAATCGAAGTATATAGGTTCGTAGTAACACCCGCTCACATGCATGATGTATTTTACTGAGTACGATTTTTAATTTTGGAGGATTGGCTTACAAAGTTTTAACACTCTTTGAGTCGCAAAAAGTAGAAGAACATGTTTCTCGCTCTTACGTCAGCGGTAAAACCATTTTGCAAGCTATGTTTATCTCGAAAGATTTCGCACTTTGGACCCGAAGCTGTTTCTGTTCCAAAGTGCGAATTACACAACTTTTTCAAAATTAGTATTTGCCAGTCATCGTGATCGTGCAGGTTTTATGCAAGGTTTTATTTATTACGAATTTTATTTGTCGTAACTGGCAATTTATGATTTTGTATTTTATTATACCGGGGTTCAAAGTACAAATTTAACGCTTGAAGGTAGGTAACCTTTGATTTAATATTAAAAAGCATACGTTTCGTCATCGAGATAATTATTGTGTCTCATGTCCACGTTAGCAATGTTCGCGTAACATACATACAATGACCTACGTACGATTGAGTGTAATATGCTAACAATATGTAGTTCAATGATCAAGAGTAAATTGGACTTTGGACGGAAGCGAGAACTGCGTCCGCCTAGGCCGTACACTCGCCACAGAAATTGACAACACGTTTTACTTATCATTTATGGTCGGTCGTAGTAGGAGGCGCTGTCAAATATTCAATTAAAAAAATTATATTAAAATGTAGAGTCCTAACGAATAATGTACTTTGAAAGTGTAATAGGGACGCTGACAGTACCTAACTAAAAATCATCAAAATTACGTATTCACTTAATTATGAAACATGCTCTGCTTATCTTGGGGCTAGATAATGCTGTGTAAATTGTCCAGCATTATTTATTTATTCCTGATATATGTTTTACAAAACACAACACAATTTTTTTATTTCGATTGAGATTAAATATTATTTTGATAAGGAAAACTACAAAATACAGCAATCCGCCATGACACCTTGAACACCAATACTGATCAGACAATACTGATTTGTGACGTCATGCCGTCCTAATCCTGATAATGTAATGCAAGGGCACAGAACAACCACAGGAATGATAAGGACATCTGACTTTCTGCTATCAATAGCATTCTTTGTTACTAGACCATATCGTGAATACTGGTTCTAATATATTTCTATTCTTTGATTGGTATTATTCTATTGAATAAAAAATATTATGTGCATTCTGTATCCCCAGATGTTCGTGCATCGGTGACGTCGTCGACAAACGCAACTAGTATTGTAGGTCGCGTTTTAGAGCGAAATTTAAATAGCATTTTTTAAAAACCGATTTTTACTTTTTTTGCAGTGTTTAGATTTATTTTGTATTCAGTAGATGTCTAAAAACATCTTGGAGTAGTTTCTCAAACTCAGTAATCATGCCTCTGTTTACTCCAATGTTTATTTTTGTTGTGAACAGCAACAGACAGACCTAAGTATTAGTTTTTTGCAAATGTGTAAAGTTTAGCAAGTAGGTGTTACATCACCATCATATTAGTCGAACGACGTCGACATCGACACTGCTGGACTTAGGCCTCCCCTAAAAATCGCCACAATGACTGATCCTGCACTGCCCGCATGTAGCGGTTTCCCGCGATCTTCACCAGGTCGTCGCCATCATCGGTTCTATTCCCATTGTGTAAATAATTATGTAGAAAGACTTACCCCAAGGCCACGACATGCCCGCGCGTCTTGCGTCTGCGTCCGAGGCGAGAACAAATCAAAGAAGTTGTTTGAGTGTGCCATAAGTCGCCGCGGTGCGACTTGCGGAGCGGGTCATTCTTGGCATAGCGACGTCAGTCGCAAGACGCATCGCCCGATGTCGTGGCCTTCGCCTCAGGAGTGTTTTAAGTTATAAGAAGAAAAGAGGAAGACGAGACTTTTCTATAATTTTAATAACACTTAAAATTAAGACAAAGATTTATTGATCGTTGTTTACGTCTGAAATCGGCCTTGGCTTTGATGTCTTACTGTTGTGCTTATAGCGGAAAGGTTCATATTCAGTGTCGGGGCCCAATATCTGTACTTATGCTATTCCCTATCAGTAGTCCACCCACAACACACTACAATACAGTATCATAGTATCCATTGGAACTGGATACCTAACTTAGGAATCTGTGGCACACGTCCGAAGTCCATTTCATAGTAAATTGCATTACCTCTATTCAAGTAATAGGCTTCGTTACGATAGTGTTCAGATGTTTGTGTCAATACTGCAAGGTCTTAAGGTATTTAGGGCTACCAGCGGTTCTACTTTTTGACAGATCGATCGAAGTAAAACTAGATTGTTTAAAAAAACAAATTTTCTTCGAATACCTTAATGTTTACTGTGTGCCACGCTTAATATTATAATACTAATATTTCACTCTGTCCTAAAAACATTATTTAATAATTTAATAAATTTATTTACCAAGTTTGACGTCATACGAGCGTGTCCGTCAGGAAATTGTACACAAAATTTTACTTCTAGTCTAGACTTATATTTACAGACAAGGAAGGGTTTGGCCATGAGCGACACGCTTGGCGCAGGCGGATTGGCAATCGCAGTAGAGGCGTTAAAAACACAGAATGAAGCTGCTGCGACCTCTGGTAGGTTCTCTTAGTCGGCTCTTACGGTATCCACGGGCTGAGTTGTAGGGGTCGATTCTAACGCCGCGACCGCCACGGCTAACAAGCTGTATAAAATTCACCAGTTGCTTAGCGACTACTGATTACAAATGATGCACTAAACTTCATGTGCGTCATGGTCACTCACAGTGTTGACCTTCATACGATTTAATCGACTGTTAATTTTCTATTGCCACTAGCAAATTTAAATTACATCGTTTAAGGTTTGTGTTCATCAAGACATAATCTCGCATTAACCATTAGCCTTTGGTTAACTTGACGGAAGCTGAAATCTCAGAATCTGTTGTACCGATGTAAACTGGTCAAACTTGTTGTGTCATAAATTAACTTACCATCTTTGTTTACAAGTGTTTTTTGCAAATAAATTATCTTCATCTTTACCTACCGACCTATTTTATGATTTTGATATGATACTGATCTTTTGTCAACTAGGTTAACTGATCTTTTGTCAACTTGCGTCACTGGTCAACTACTAAACTACACCTCAGCCAAACTCCTTGTAGAATGTGTGAAGACAAACCTTTTATAAAATTCACTCTGTTGCCGCTCTTTTTAAAGGCAATTAACATTACTTGTCGACTTGAGATCCTTCCTTCCTTCAATAGATATTGCTTACAATTATACCTATGTAAAACTCGACGCCAAGCAAGTGAGTTTTAATTATTTGGGTTGTGGTTTGTTTAAAAAAAAGATATAAAGAGTTTGGCTGAGCTAAAAAGGCTATAGCTATCAAATTGTGTCCTTGATGCACAGCATGATCCGTTCAGAATGTTCAGAAGTTTTGGCATGAACCGTGAAGATGAAACGTCATCCAAATTTTCGCAATATAGTGTGATTTTGATGCGGTTATATTACCGACTTTACCTACAGTAGATATACAGGCTGTAAACTCCGATGAACAATGAAGTGCGTAATGCTAATGCACAATGTGGTATGAGTAGTTGGTGAATTCCACCCTTTACTTACATGTTATTGGCCTACCTTTATGCGCAATTAATTGGTTTAGTCAAAACTCATAAGTGAATTGTGATTAATTAAGTGCGTGCGCGTAATAATAATAACCTACCACACAACGAAAGACTATATATCCTTACCCTATAGGACATTTGGTTCTCGAAAGTATAATTATCAAACATTTTGAGGAAGTGATTAGTTGATAACTATGAAAAATAATATAAATCAATAATGGTTTAAGAATGACGAGGTCAGTAACGCGAGGGATGCTGACCGCGGCTGATGATGGCAGAAAGCACAGTGTAGCACAGGTCCAGGCCATCACAGCGCGGTCATCATTGCAGCCATTGATGGACAAGCTGAAATGAAGCCTTTATAACGCGGCCAGCAAGGGCTGTGATGATGACCAAGCTTGCAGGCCGAAACCATAGCAAGTTTAGCTTGACGCCATCATAGCGTGGTCAGCAGGGCAGTCATTGCGGACCATCGAGCACATACCCAATAAATAGGGTATGTGCTTGATATAGTACTTACTCAAACAATGCAAAATAATATAAAAATTAAAATAAAAAAATAATCAAAATACATGATAATATGGCAATTTCCATTGCTGGCCGCAAAACACGACAGTAATGAAATTGCTGGCGGCATTTCGGGTGAGCCCGAAAGGCCGAATTTGCTCAAAGAAGGTTGTCAAATTAATCACCAGATTACATACTATTATACTATGTTTGAGACTATATATAATTAAATCAAAATCTCGGTCGCCTTTTCACTTTTTTTCGCAAAATATGGGCACTAAATCTTGTTAAATGTATATAAAGAACAGAACCATAATATAGAAGTCCAGCCGGGCTACGATACGCACCGGGACGACACGATGCTTGTCGTCCGTTTCTTTGATATTATAATTCGTACCAAGAAGAGCGACTCAAAACAGTCAGCAAATTTTGTCGTGGCGCAAATCATAAGCTAGCGAGTATTCTGCTATCTCATAACAATTTCGTGCTGGACCTTAGTTACACTGATTCAACTTTAAAAACTCAACCGACTCTACCTCTAAATGTGTTTTTTCTCGCTATCTCAAAATGTGTACACGTTCGTACTTATAAGGATCAGCTCACAGCAGACGCGACGCGACACAGTGCGAACTTTTTATGATAGTGATTCAAAATACATACCTTAAACTTAATTTACTACGATACAAATTTTACAAAAAGATAAATTTCATTGACATGATACAAAAACTCTACGGCGGCGGCGCCGTGCGTGCTGCGTTGCAAGGCGTAGCGCGACGCTTCGCAGCGAGACGAAGCAACGCGTGACGTAGCGCGCACTTTATAGTTATTCAAAATATAACTTTATTTACTACACAAAGAGATAAAATATTGACATATTATGAAAACTCTCCGCGGGGCTCCACGCTGCGCCTCTGGATGCCTGACGTCGCGTCGAGTCTCTGTGTGAGCTGACCCTAAGGTTCGCCTTGAGTTGTGGTTGTGCACCTCAATTATTGCTAGTTCCGTGTTGATTGTTGGCGCTGCATCTCTATAATTACCTATCGTCTCAGCCTCGGGTCAGGTTCTCCATAGGAATTACAAACTGGATTATTATATTGTTTGTCACTAGTTTTTTCAAGTGGCTTTGCACAAGCTTTGCGATACTATAGCTACCTCAACATCATCACCTCGGCTGATGGATGTCCACTGCTGGACATAGGCCTTCCCATCGTTAAATTGACAGACACTCGGCAGAGTCGCGGTGAAAAGCAAGCGGCGCCATAAAGAAGAAGTTGAAGTTGATATCACTGGAAATTATTATATTTACATATTTTGCAAAACTGTACAAAATGGCGGTGTGTTTTTTATTAATGCTAGTACTATAAAAATTTACCGTTTTACTTATATTAGTGTACAATGTAGTTAGGAATTTTCAGGGCCTAGCAGCCTGCATACACTGCATACTGCAGACGGTAAACAGACGAGATTAACAAATTTGAAAAAGAAAATAAGAGTTCCACCAAGAAAGCCATCATGTCTATGAAGTATTAATGTTTCCTACCTAGCTCATTTGTTTATAAGATTAAATTTAATAGGTATTTGTTCTGGGCACGTGTGTGTGACTAATTTCATCATAAAAACTGCACGCAGCAAATTATTTTACATGAGTAACCGATTAAAAATGTAATAAATTAATAAAATAGTGCTCAATTGTACAAAAATTCGATGTAGGCAGAATAACTAGATTTTTTATGACATAAAAGGTCTATGATATTTTTGGCCGACTTCAAAAATTCAAAAGAGGAGGAAGTTCTATGTTACAATACAATACAATACAAAAACACTTTATTGTACACCAGAAAAATAACATCATTAGTTATGTTCCTCTGTATGTTTTATTCTTAAGTATGTTCGTCAATTTCTCCGCCAATTATGGACTGATTGTACTATTTAACGGGTATTTATCGCGTTTATTTACCTTATTTTCCCGACATTTCGTCAGGTTTACACACTGTCGTGGTCACGGGATAACAGGGAGTCACTGGAGTCACCCGTGACCACGACAGTGTGTAAACCTGTCGAAACGTCGGGAAAATAAGGTAAATAAACGCGATAAATACCCGTTAAATAGTATTTATAAATATATGGACATGATGTTTATTACTTACTTAAGTTACTAAAATAAATGAATCACTTGTTTGAGTAAGTAATACGAAAATAAAAATCACAAAATATTGACATCTTTAGTCAGAGCATAGAAAAGTTTGGCGCCGGGCAGATAATTTCGGATTTTCAGTAAAAAGCTCATATCTCAGAAACGATGGACATCCTGTATATAGGTACATAATTTACCTATATTTTTACAATGTTCCGAGACAGGACTCGAACCCGCAACCTCCTGCATTGCAGACGGACCTTCGCTCGCTGCGCCACAGGTCGATGTAACCGAGTAGTGAAGAATTTTAATGTGATAAAGTTGTATGGAAAGCATATCGTCCAGTGTGAAATGGCGACGCACCAGCGAGATAGAGGACCCGGCCTGACCTCGCAGATAACGTAGTAAATAAACAACTTATGTGAACTCACATGCAGTCTACAATATCTACTGTACTGCATGGTGAATAAGGCATAACGATTCAATGATCCATTCAAACGGTCCTGTGGCGCGGTGGGCGAAGGTCCGCCTGCGACGCAAGAGGTTGCGGGATCGAGTCCACCCTCGGGAGAAATGTTTTTTCGATCTGCAGATATTTGCTGGTGTTCTGATTGTTTTCTACGTATAATAAAAATATCTATCTATGTAGGTATTGTATTGTATTATATATATCAGTCATCTAGTAGTCATAACACAAGCTCTGCTTAGCTTGGGGCTAGATTATGCTGTGTGAATTATCCAACATTATTTATTTATATGTATAATATTTAGGTATTTATTGTCTCTCCAATAATAAATAAATAATAATTTATTCAAAATAACTTAGCAATTAAGCTGCATTATACAACTGCAAAATAATCGCCCAAATTGGTCCATAAATGACGGTGATATCTACAAACATTGAACTTAAAAAATTTCCTCCTTTTTTCGAAGTCAGTAAATAAGAAGCCAGAGGTTATGAAGTATTACATTCTTTCATTCATCTAAAGAAAATAAATGTTTGGACGGAGCATAGTTGTCGATTTTAGCTCTTTCCAACAATAAAATACATTATACCAATCTCGACGCAAAAACGAGATTTGGATTTTTATGCTGCGAGTTGTTTACAAACATTATTAGTTGAGAATGGGTCGAGTATACTCGTAGATTCACACTTACATGTAAAGCTACCTACTGTCTGAAAAACATCGTGTTAAAGATAATAAATTACTCGTGAACATCGATGGTGATGGTCACACCACAACACAGTCAGTTTGCAATGATGCACATTTCCCTGGGGAGAAGAAAGTGTTAAGGCGAAGTGGGCTCGGATTTGCTAGTCGAGAGTGAGGGAACGCCGCGCGGGGAAGACGAGAAAGAAACGCAAGAGCCAAGAGCCGCGGAATGGCCCGCGCGTGCGCTGTTTCATTGGTTATATTTTTTATTTATAAATTTGGTTTTTGCTCTAAAATAATAGTCTCATAATAAATTAAAACCTAAAGTAGTCTAAAGTATTAATTACGGAATACGTAGACGAAGTTCCATTGAAATATGTTCAATAACTAGCAAATGAAACTGCGTTTTCTGTAGAAGTGTCTGTAAAAACGAGATTTAGAGGAAACTGCGTTTTTTTTGTATCATTCGTGTTTCGACTTACTAACCTGAATCCTAATCTTTTGATGCTCATCTAAAAATAATTAAAATTCAATATTTTTTTCTCTAAAATTTATTTTGATTCAAAACGTGGGTTTGTGACAAAACGGGGAAATTTGACAGAACGCATCCCAATAATCATAAACTAGTCCGTGCAAGATCACAGAGCACATAAAAAAATGATTGATTGTTGTAAAAATATAATTTATTCATCTTTCTAGAAAAGTTCACGCAAAGAGGCCCCTTAGAACAAATCAATAAGTACCTACTTACTAATTAGCTAATCATGTCAAAATCCTACCAGCATTATCTGGCTTTGTTTACTTATCGATAGATAAAACAATCTAGGTACATAATATGCTGTCAAACCCACATTCTGATAATGTACCGTCGTATCTGAATCCTGCATTGTACTATCACAATCACATCACATGGCAACAAAGGAACAAAGCGAATGTGCCACAAAACGGCCGCAAACAAATTAGTCACGATGTTTACTTACTATGGTAAAAGGCTCTAAATATCAGCTGTGGTCACATCCGCTGCATTTCCGATAAGAGTGAGTCAGCGGGAGGCGCTTCGCTGATCCAACCATTCATATCCATGCAAAAAACGCAGATGTGTGCCCACACCTATGACGGCACGGCACATCTATCAGTATAGTCTATTACGCGAACGAGGAAGGTCGTGTCACGCGTTACCCTCGTGATTTAATAGGCAACGTACCCATCATCGCGATAAAAACAAAAACACGCCGATAATATTGACCGAATATTAAATTAATTGTTGACAAAATAGTGACAATATTTAATTGGACCAAATCACCTGTTGGCTGAGTTTATCGGCTGTTATCTGTTAACGTCGGGGTCGATAAACAGTTGGTGTTGGGTAGTGTTGGAAGATGCCGGTGTTAGGGTACGAGGGGATGGCTCAAGACTATTGTATGGGGTATGGAGCGCCGCCGCAGCCCTATATGGCGCCTCCGACGCTCTGGCAGAAGAACCCTGCGAGCCCTTATGGGTACACTCAGAGGAGCCCTGCTGAGTCCTCGAGGAGTGCTGCTTACAATGAAGGTGTGTTGCCTTTCCGAAATATTCTAAAATTATAGCTTCGATTTCGATAAGTGTCGCTACGTAATGAGATAAAAAAAAACTCTATCATGCGCGATAGGCGGCCAATAAGTAAAATGATGTCATTTTTGGGTAGGTGTTTGTATGTGATTGGTTTAAAGTTTTCGCCTAGAGTTATGTTAATACGTATCGTTTTTTGCGTGAGATTGGATGGTAACGAACGGATTATCATGCGAATAACATGTGATAAGTTATAAATATAAACAAGAGAACTTGAACCGACTGACAATGTTCAGGGACGCAGAACGCGCGCCTTGAACCGCACTTACCCTGACGAAGTCCCTCGTTAAGTTGGAACGATGAACACCAAGTTCTGTTAACATAAACCATGATCCTGGTTAACTCACTTACATTCATAAGGAATTCATCAAACTTCGATAGTTTTTATATTAATATGTTTGGTTTATTAAAAGGTCTGGTACGAGCATGGTCCGTTCTCGTATGCTGAAAAGTCTACTGGCCTTTTTCGTTCAGGTCTTCAAGGCCCAGTGCCTCACTTTCACTATCATAACGTCCTATTACCAGAATGTCTAGCCATCGCAACGTCTAAAATGTTTTGTATTGCATCAGTTGGTGTAAATTCAGATGTCACCAAAACTTAACTAATTTGAAAGCACTAATAATGTTATTCTCTCCTTCGACTGAAATAAATGGGGTGGCATCATGTGTAGTGCTATTAAATTATTATGATGCCATTTAAATTGACACCATTGACATTAAAACAGAAAAATACAAAAATACGGGATATCCTGTAAAACGAGATAAAAGCAGAATAAATTCTCACTTGTTGATTTTTTAACTAACTCTGGAAAAGAGGGTAAATAGCCGAGATTCAAATGTTGGTCGTTTTCCTCTTTGCGAAAAACAACTACTGCGTCATAATATGTTTTTCAGGACAATACAGGGAATTTTATGGTCGTTTTTACTTCATTATTTGTAGCCACAACTTCAGAAGCTATTATTTTTCCGGCTTCGCTGACGTCTGCGGAAAAAACTTGAACGTATAAAGTCTTGTTTAGGTATTCTTGTAGAGTGCTGACTCAATTTTGCATGTTATTTTTAAAAACATTATAGATTTTGTGGTCATTGCCCGTTTGACCTTAATGTAATGTAACCTTAGGGTCATTCCATTGTGACGGGTGGGACATTCTAACTCCTTTTTGCTCAAACTTCAAGTAATTTCTCAAAAACTACCAATGCTATCAGTTTCAAAATAATGTCATAACATAACCAGATAATAGCTTTATATGAAAACATATAAATGTAGTCCTGAATTACACAGTTGACTCAGTAAATTGACATTTACTAAGTGTGACGGGTGGGACACCCATGACACCCACCTATCTAAGTGGATGGCTTTGCTTCCCAAATTAAGACAAACCATCAACATTTTGTTAAGCAGCTTTCTCATATGTTGTAGCTAGATAGATAAGGTCCCATTTTAAATTAAATTACCATTATTTTATTTGAAAATTATCGAAATAATGCCTCATACAGTTTGTGACGGGTGGGACAAGTAACAATTACGTGCGATTATTTCAAGTCTACGACATAAATCTCGCAAATAAAACACACACACCTGCTTAGACAAGCATATTAACTATGCACCTGGATAGAAACACTCTAACAAAAGTTATAAAAACGAAAAAAAGTGGTTTTAAATTTTTTCGAAACTAATTGGAAAAAAATCTTCTGAGGTCAGTCCACATCGAAATATAACTGTAAACAAGTATTTCTCACGTGAATTTAGCTATTTTCCCGACGTTTCAGCTGGTTTAGTCAGTCCATGACCACGTCTGAGCATAAATCTTCTGAATGGTCGAAAAAAATTGATATAAACGTGATAAATACCCGTAAATCATAATATTATTACTAAAACTATATATATGTGTCATAATCAAACTTTACAACTTGCACTTTAACGCAGTAAATCACGAATTCATCAAGGCTTTTTTTGGTCCCACATGCCGTTGTGACGGGTGGGACACCGTTTGTAATCTCAATATTTCGTTAAGTATTTACTTGCGCAATGTTCCATGTAGCCAAAACCATTACACATAGCATAATTGTTACTTTTGCCAAACCGGAAGGCAAAAGATGCTATATTTTTAGCTCAGGATAAAAAAGACTATGTTTTGCTGTGACGGGTGGGACACCCAATAAGCATTTTGTTGATGCTTTATAACTTCTCAACAAAATTACTCTCATATAATAACTTGCCGCTGTTTTAAACGCCTTGAATTGTATTTGTCTTAAGTCGAATCGCCTTTTACAGTAATACATTAGAAGGCAAAGAAAAGTATTACAAACATATAGAAAAAATACCTTACCACAGGCAATCGCGCTACAGCTGTGTTCAAGATCAATCAAAACTACGAAAATCGCAAAAACATTTAAAAAATTGGTCTATTCCTATTGAATCAATTCATTGGCTTTGCTGTAATGACATATTCAAGTACAAATTATGTAATTTATTATTTTGACCTGGGGTGTCATCTTCGCTGGAATGACCCCTTACATATTTTATTTGCGACAAATATGTATTTTTGGATCAAGCTTAGAAACTGGATTGGTACGAAACTGGAAATGAAATACTTAGTTCGTCTCTAATCTTATGAGATGAAAAATTCCTCCCTTTATACGCTTTCCACTCAAGGAAATGATAAAACCTAACCTTGGCCGTGTGGTGTCGACTTAGAATTTGCACCACCCCAATTCTTCCCGTGGGTTTCGTAAGAGGCGACTAAGGCACATACACCGGGGAGCGGGCAGCAGCGCCTCTTGCGGAATAGATCTACCACCGAACTGCGATCCCCAATCCGCATGACCAGCGATTATGGGCATGAAATGAAATAAAAGCCAATTAGGCGATTATCAGGGGAGGCCTGCGTCCAGCAGTGGACCATTATAGGCTGTTGAGGTACAAGAATTAAATTGAAAGTTCTGCTACAATTCTTAAATATCTCCATGGCAACCGACGACCGAAACCTTTCCTCTTTTCTCTCATAAAACGTAAGTACTATATAGCTTTGTCCAGCCCAACTAGCGAGTCGAATGTTAGGCAATATGACCACTTGACCAGGTTGACTAATACCTTTCTCTCACCAACCACACAATAAATTTATGAGAATTTGGGTTTCTTTAATTTCTTTTTCTCAGCTGAAATTATTGAGGCGAATTGAATCTGATACTAACTGTTACAGGTCTGAAAGTCTAAACGGAATAGGCAGTCTTTATAGTTTTTCCTACAGAATATAAAGTCAGAACGAAAAATAGGATGAAAAACTCTAAATTTTCCGTTTCCTATTGAAGATAAATTTTCTATTTGTGTCGAAGTAAAGCGGGCGAACGTTACATTGAAAACTGTCATAAATTGGCTGCACACGCGCGTCCTATATGTCTTGAGGGTTTTATTCTGGAAGAAATCGCTTCTAAGCGACAAGGTCGCCCATTGTACTTTTATGTTAATGTATTTGTTTCTTTTGTGGTATACAATAAAGAGTTTTCTATTGTATTTTATTTTAGAAAGACATGCCTTTTTTAATATCCCTGAGAAAAACTTCACTAAGTACAAAACCAGTCTGAAACGGAACCTCTTTTTGTTCCAGATAGTGACATGCAACTAGAGACTAGCAGCAGTGAAGCAAGCGCCGCCAGCTCCACCTCTGTGTCCACTCAGTGCGCCATCTGCGGTGACCGCGCCACCGGCAAGCACTACGGGGCTTCCTCTTGCGACGGCTGCAAGGGATTCTTCAGGAGGAGTGTGCGGAAGAACCATCTCTACACTTGCAGGTAAGGTTTCACTCCGGAAAGCATCATCTTTCATCAAGCAAGCACCAAGTTCTACCGTTCCACCTGCCTGCACTCAGCTGGATTCTTTAGAAGGAGAGTAAGCCACATCTGCACTTGCAGGTATAGTTCCAACTCCAACCAGCAACCTAAAGCCAATTTTTCTTCAAGCCCAAAGTGATATAGAAGAATCTTCAGGATACAAGGAGTGATACCATATTCTCCACGCTGGGTATGAGGGTTTGGGATCGCAGGGTGGTGGATGTGTTCTGCAAGGGGCCTTGATGCCCAGTACTCACCCCCCCCCCCCCCCCGGTGGATATCCCTTAGTCTCATCTAACTATCTGAGGGAAGATTTGGGGTGCTGCAAAAGTTGCACTGCGGCCAAGGCCGGAAGAAGTAAATGTTTGGATAGGTCAGAAACTGCTTAGCCCTGCCCTAGTAACATGGTTTTGAACGGGACCAATTTACTGAGTTAAATTGGTCCCGTTCAAAATATTTTGTTACAACTGTCTGTCTATATACTAATATAAAGAGGAAAGGTTTGTTTGTTTGTTTGAATTGAATATGTTCGAAACTATCGGACCTATTTAAAAAGCTCTTTCACTATTACAATTCTACATTATCCCTGATGAACATAGGCGATGGAATATACCCGTGCGAAGCCGGGGCGGACCGCTAGCACTAAGCTTGATTTTGGCAGATGTTTCCGGTCGGTTTTAAGAAAAAAACATACCAATAATATGATGTCTACAGAATTGTTGACAACGCAACGTGAGAAATAGGTCGGGTCGCTGTCAACCACATAATATAAAACTGCTTATAGGTCGGGCCGCCGTCAACCACAGAATATAGAAATACTTCTGAACCTTCGGCGGTAAACGCGTCACATTACACATAATTCATAACTCCTGTATGTTGTGCCATCCATCCATACTAATATTATAAAATCTAAAGTAACTCTGTCTGTCTGTTACCTTTTCACGCACGCAATGGATCTTAATGAAATTTGGTAGGGAGGTAAATGGTATCCCGGGACGGACAGCGGATGGTATGAAAGGAACGACCTACCGCTGGAGCGCTGGTCTTCCATGCAAGCCAGAATAAAGCGCGTGTGTCGTGTAATATGAACTAGCATCTGCCTGCGTCTTCGCACGCGTTATTTCGGGAAAAAGTAGCCTATTATATGTTATTCATGGTTTAAAATTACACCTATGAAAAATTTCAGATCGATTCGTTCAGTGGATTTAGCGTGATGACCTCATCAAACAAACATCTAAACATTCAAATATTCGCATTTATAATATTATACTGCGGATTCGAAGGAACTGTGCCTGTCTTTATGTCACTTTTTCACGCGTGATCGGCTGAACGGCACGGATTTGAATGTTGCCAAAATGGCATGGATGTATCCCGGGAAGGACATAAGATAAAAAAGATAAAAATGTTTATTTCGTATTGCGTAACACATCAACATTTCTAGATGTACAGATTTAGTCTTATGATTATTTGGACATGGTGTATTAAAAAGAGCGGTTTTAAGGTTTCGCTAATGAGTTCCTCGCTCTTGCAAAGTCGAAACTTGTGTTAAGAAGCGGGGGCTCCTGCTCTGGCTAAAAATAAGCTAATTTTAACCCAGAAAAACGCATGCGACGCCGCAGGCAGAAGTCAGTCAACCTATATTTTGATCGCGACCGTGGAATAACATTGTACCACTATCGTCATTATCAAACACGTGCTTCGGTCGACGATGGAGCCCTCTTGGCAGCCGCTTGACGAGCTCCCATTCGCCGAGAGGCACTGACTATTGCCCAACCTCCGCAATCTTCGACGGTGCTGTGCTGGCGAGGCGCCAATTCAGGCCTAATGCGGACTACTATTTGATTTATTGTAGCTTGACGTCACATTGGAATATTTTCTTTTTAAATTTGAAGAAGACAAGGTAATCTAAAATATAAATTAGATCTGGCTTGCCTTTTTCAAGTAATTATCTAGGATGGGATCCTAGATAATTACTTGAAAAAGGTGATTACGCTGAAATTCACCTTATAAGATCGCTAACAACATCTGTCCCTATATGTACAGGTTCTGGCTCTATGCACCACAGTGGGAACCGTAAGTAGGTACGCATTCTGATAACCTCAAATAATTTATTTCATAAATGACTTTATGTATTATTATTAAAATAATAGTCGAACAATTAGCAGATTCGTCGGCTCACTTTGACGTTAAATGTATAAAATCTTGCCTACGTCACAAACGTCAACTAGTATGTAATTACCCGATTACAATTTAGAAGAACACATGCCTGTTACCTGAGGCCTTGGTATAGTATCCAGTACACTTACGAAGGCCCTGAACCTCTTAGCTCCCATACAAACGTATTTTTCGATTCATTTGGAAGGTTCTATCGGTAAAATATTATCAGAATTGGTTTAGTTGTTCTATTCGATGTTAACCCGGTTCTACTAAGAGTTTAATCCAACATATTTTAGCATATCTAATAAAACAATTATAGGCTTATTCAAGTTCAAGACTTATAATCTCAATTTGCATTTGAAACGGTCTATCTCTCTTACTTTAGAAAATTTAAACCTTTAACGCTCTTACAAACAATAACAAATTGATTATAATAAACAACATCATTACTAACTACGAACAGATAGGCGTTTTTTTCAGTATAAATGTCCCCTCCAGTTCCAATTTCACCGTTTGCTGCTAAAACTAAGATAAACAAAACTAAGTTCAGCGTGCTTGTGTTCAATTCGTAATAGGTACCTATCTAAATAACTTAAAGGAATTCAATCAGACAGGAAAAGACGATTTCCATATAACCCCATTAAAGATATCCGATTCATTGAATAGGTAGAGATGACGTCAACAACTGCAATTATTTGAACACCCGTTAAGTTAATATTGCTGATACTAATTCAGTTTATTGTAAACATTAACGAGTTCTTTTAATATGATCCTATTAATATCCTGTTATATTTAATCTGATCATTTTTTCAACAAAAAATGTGTACCATATAAAGGGGAAGAAACATTCTTCCTTTGAAGAGAGAACCTCCTTCGTTTTAGGTCGGTTTCAAATCAGCTCTATCTTCATAACCAAAACCTATGGGTGCCGTGGGTATACAAAACGTAGTAATGTATGAAAACTGTTTTAATTATATCTGAATAGATAAGTGATTATGACTACGTAGATGTTCATTTTATTATTCGTAATTTTGTGAATTTGACGCATATTTTAATCAAACAATCTACGGTTAGCTCAACTGATCCATATCATTACCTGTAGATTGTTTGCAACGGTCTGCAGTTACTCAATTGTTTCAATTGTAAATACTAGTTTTAATTTAATTATATTATTTGATTGTAATTTTATTTTAAGCATAATTGGATTTTATAATAGGTAGCTATTCCTTACTGTTAAACATACTTATCATCGTCATATAATATCATAAATTACAATAATCAGGGTGATGTTAAAGAATAATATTTGTACTGTAGCATTTATTATTTGACATGTCAATATTTCATATTTCATTTATTTTTGCTTGCATGTAGGTACATTCCATCTTATTTCTAAGGTAATTGGTTATCACTAGGTACATACATGCACCCTGGAAGGGCACTGCAAAACAGTTATTTTTACATTGTCAAATGGAATTTTACAATAACATAAATTTCATGCAATACATAATAAATATAATTAATTATATTGAATTGAATTTTGAATTTAGAAGCCAGAATGGTCAGCTAGTCATTGTTTCATCATAGGGTCACGTCATTTTAGTTTGTCAGTAGCGAATTGGTCAACACAATAGTAACATTTTTCTAATAAAAATAATTTTAGTTTCTTACAAAAAAGCGTATCTTTTTCTTCATTTTTTAAATTTTCATGTATTTTATTGTATATTCTTGCCAATCTATGATATGGGCTTTGACTAACAAGTTTAAGTTTTGTTGGAGGTACTACGAGCTTATTTTTATGCCGTCCATTATAGTCAATAATACAGTCCTGCTTGGTTTTAAAAAAATGATTATTTTTCCTAACAAATAATGAGGCTTGCATAATATAAATGGATGGTAATGTCAGAATTTTGTTCTTGATGAAGTGCGGCTACAGCTATCCCGTGGTTTAGTGTTGGTAAGAATTCTTACACATTTCTTTTGCATGACGAATAGTTGTTCGAATTCTACACTTTCACCCCATAAAATGATGGCATAATTCAGCCAACTATAGGCATACGCATAATACGCAGACAAAGCGGTCTCGTAGTTAGTATTGGCTTTTAAAATACTAAGGGCGTAAACGAATTGTGATAGTTTAGTTTTAATTTTCTGTACATGGGCCTTCCAATTTAAGTTTGTGTCAAGTGTTATTCCTAATAGGCTAAATTCATTTGTTACGTCTATGGAAAGGTGTTTTGATACTACGCTTAGGTTGAGGGGGGTTCTTTTATATGTCCTGAATTGGGTTAATTTAGTTTTAAGTAGGTTAATTTCTAAATTGTGGTCTTTTAGCCATGAGAGGCATTCATTAAATACAGTGTTTATGTGTAAATAGTCGATTGATGAGTCACTTGAAAAGAGGAGGGATACGTCATCAGCAAATAAAATAGTAGTGGTATTGATTGATTTAGGCAGATCATTAATATATAATAAAAAAAAGTAGGCATCCAAGAACAGATCCTTGGGGAATTGAATTGTTTACTATTTTTATGTCAGATTTTACATTATTATATTAGTAGTAATAATGATAAATAAATTGAAATTACTGATAGACGCAATGTGAAAAGTTCAACTGTATCTACAAGGAATCCGCCAATCGGTTGGCGTTACGTGTCAGTGCATCGCAGGTCAGAACGAATGATAGCAGGTGGATTATTGCAACACGCCCATAACTAGTGCGATTTCTCGGATCATTACATCCACGTCAATGAAGATAATATACCTACTGGTTATCTGATTATGACCTAACCTTGGCAACTACATCTGTGCCTGAATAGGCTAATGATAATAATAATTCTAGCTTTTACGTGCGGCTTCGTATAGTTATTCTGTTCACTTGCGACGCAGGAGGTCGCGAGTTCGATTCCCGCCTCGGGACAAAGGGGCATCCATTAATTACGTGAGGCGATTTGGCAAATTTTAGACCCTCCTCTGCCCTTGGTGAGATGTCGTAAGATTTTGGTCGACACCCCATATCAACCCCCCTTTTTAGGGAGTTTTCTGTAATCACCACGCGTGCCAGGCGGAATGGTGATCGTGGAGGTGTTATTAATATCCAGAAGGAAACTGCTGTTCTTCCTCTGGTAGGTTCCCCTAGTCGGCTCCTACGGCATCGTGGATGCCTGCTGAGTTGGAGGGTTCGATTCTTACGTCTCGACTTCGGCTGTGGGTCATTTGGGGCCCATATTATAAGTTATCTGAAATGTGACATTTATTTTCTTTGTCTATTTATTTATTTGCTTTGCGTGGCTTGTGTCTGTGTGTCCAGGCCTAGAACTACCGGTATGCAAAATTTCACCCCGATCCGTTCAGTAGTTTTAGCGTGAAGGAGTAACAAACATCCACCCATCTAAACATCCAAAAATTCGCATTTATAATTATTGAAATTTTAGGCGAGTCATGATGTACATAGTTTTTTTGTGTTATAATATAAACCACCCAGTAAATTGCTGATGTCCTAGACACGATCCTAGATAGGCCCCAGCAGACGCGCATTCACTATGAACGTACTCAAACGCATTGGAGAACTCTGTAATGGTAATGTTAAGTCTGGTTTCAATCAACTAATTGAATTGATAAGGCGAGTAAAGTAGTCTTGTATCCCGTAAAATCGAACCCCAGTCTGATCCACTTAGGGTCGTTAAGCCTCAGAAGTTTCCACCGAGTAA
Source organism: Eupithecia exiguata (assembly GCA_947086465.1). Taxonomy (NCBI): domain Eukaryota; kingdom Metazoa; phylum Arthropoda; class Insecta; order Lepidoptera; family Geometridae; genus Eupithecia; species Eupithecia exiguata. The sequence continues at coordinate 11,343,035 of OX352241.1, forward strand.
GTAATTATTTACTACCGCAAATAATATGGAAGTACCTACAGGTTTATTAATGTGTTGTTTTTATTCGCAGGTTCAGCAGAAACTGCGTGGTTGACAAAGACAAGCGGAATCAATGCAGATACTGCAGGCTGAGGAAATGCTTCAAGGCCGGCATGAAGAAAGAAGGTAACACTCTCTTGTAACATTTACTATACTCTGATTTAGAATCCTAGATATAATATGTGAACAAAGACATGAATGAAAACTTAACTAAAACAGAAAACAACAAGGTAACAGTGACGTTGGTGGGATAACGATTCTGTGTATAGATAGATATTTTTATTATACATGGAAAACGACCAGAACATCCTGAAGAAATGTCTGCGGATCATACAGTAATTGGTCCCGAGGCGGGAATCGAACCCGCAACCTTCTGCGTCGCAGGTGGACCCTCGCCCACCGCGCCACAGAGGTCGTCAAGAATGGATTTTGTGAAAATGACATGTAGTAGTCAGCTTCCTCCATCGTAGTTCTTAGATCATCTCCGACTTCAGAACAGGAAAAATTTGTTATACATCCTTCTTGGTAAATTATATATTTTGTTTTTCTTTAAATACCAGCAAAATTATTTAATAACCCTGTAGCCGTGTGACTACAAGATAGTCTATTGTGTACTTATGCACACCATAGACTATCTTGTAGTTACACGGCTCGCTCTGACCTTACTCGTATGTTATTTAGAAATTAGCATTGTCTCAAAATGGTGGTTAATGTTTGTTCACACAGTCCTGTAAGGACTAAAGGAAATAACTAATCCAAGTGTTAGTATCAAAATGTGATTTCTTCGTGAATTCTGCTAATCAATCCCTTTACTATGACCGCAGATGTTATAATACTAGTACAGAGTGTCGTCGCAGAATAGGCCATAGATGAAATAAACTCTAGATAGAGCGTGCGGTGCTATTTGCACGGAGAGATTGATAGAATGGTTTCCACCTTGACAGTAGGTACTATAAAAATTTACATATCTAAGTGCTTATTTTGTAAATACATTTATTGAATTTGGAATCCATATCAATACCTACCAGTCGAAAGCGTGCCCAAGACGCTGGATGCATTGCCCCGCTTTGTATGGCAATGCTGAAGCGCTGTGCCAGACACTCAAATCCATCCAGCTCTCGGGTCACGCGTCGCTTCAACAGAGCTCCGGTATCCCACGGTCTCGCTCGACTCCAAGGGGAGCAAATGCGTAGGCGCTGTCGAGACCTGCATTTACGATTCTATTATCTGATTGTAATTTTGTTTGTTAATAAAGTATTTCAATTCGACATGAAACGGTCATGTCGCTCTTCAAAAGTTGCGCTATGCGTCAGGCAACGAAACAAAGAAGTGTCAATCATAACAATTCCATAATAACATGTTGGTTGCTGTTAGGATTATCGTCGTCAACACAGGATGCAAACACTATGACTAACCTAGAGTTAGTATACTACTTAATTATAGATCTAATTTCAGGGTTCAAAATATAAACATGTAGCAAAGTTCTATGTATAATAAAAAATATCTATCTATGTATTGTTTACCAGAGTGTAGAGGCTGGTCACAGCTTTATACATAATAATACATAAATAATGCTGGACAATTCACACAGCATTATATAGCCCCAAGCTAAGAAGAGCTTGTGTTATGGGCACTAGATAACTGATATAGGTACATAATAAAACTCAAAACATAGATACACATTTTTATTTTACATAGAAAACGACCAGAACACCCGGTATAAATATCTACAGAACGTACAAATATTTGTCCCAAGGCGGGAATCGAACCCTCAACCTCCTGCGTCGCAGACGGACCTTCGCCCACCGCGCCACAGACATAGACATAGACATAGACATTCATTTATCACCACAGAGGTCGTCAAAGTGTCTAAATATTATATTATGAAATTATTAGCCCGTATTATTTATGAAAGCTTGTTCAGTCATCGATCTATCTTTGAGTAGCGTTTATGTCATAAAAAAGCTTTACTCAAGCATAGATCGATGACTGAACAAGCACTGTTACATTCTGCGTAGCAAAGAGAAACATCCGATCTATTTGGTGAGAGGTCTATAGGTTAACAATTACTCGAATATTTCACATCTCGCAGTCAAAACATAGTCTAGACTGCATTCCAATAAATCTCTTTTATCATCTAAATCTTCCACAACCTTCCTCGAAACATTTACTTAAGTTATAATGAGCTTGTAAATAAACAATACTCGGTAATTACGTCCAGATATAACGAGTAAACAGTCGACCAACGAACGATAGGGTGATTCATTTGGAATAATTAGAAGGCATAGAACTGATTAAAATATCCATGCTTCTGTCACGTGGTAATATTTTATTTTTCTTATAAACTAAAGCGAACTAAACTTTTTTTCTTTTGGAGATAAACTCGAAAGAGAGTGCTTTTAATTCCTACACGCGTTTTGAGCTTGATCAGGAGTTTTACGACTACGGTAGACTCGCATAAGCACTGATCAGGGTCTACCATACTCTTAAAGCCAACCCCTGCTTTGGGTTCGAACGAGTGTAGGGGTTAAATGAACAAACTGCCTAAAAATAACATGAATGTAGCTTAGGAAAGGAAATAACATAAAAAGTCAACGATACGAGGATTTAATTGCTTAATACTTGCGTATAATAATGGAAGACTTAGATGCTAAGGTTAAAATTATTGATCCATAAATCTGTACTGTTTATAGACCTAGCCGAGTACAACATATCTCGTAAATGGACTGTCAAATCGACTATTAGGTCAAAAAAAACCGACAAGCGACTGGCTGAAGCGTAGTTACCATTTTAAACGATCACTCTATATCCATACTTTATACTGTTGTAAATCAGAAACTAAACGCTAGAACGGCTGAACGGATCTGGGTGTTTGGCACAGAGATAGATTATATTCTGGAATAGATTATAGGCTACTTTTTATCCCGGAATTCCCACAGGAACGGGAACTGCGCAGGTGAAACCGCGAGACGTTGCTAGTAACATTATAAATTCGAAAGTAACTGTCTGTCTGTCTGTTACCTTTTCACGCCTAAACGGCTGAGCGGATTTCAATGAAATTTGGCAGTGAGGTAGATGGTATCCCGGGACGGGACGGACATAGGCTACTTAAAGAGCGCATGCGAAGCCGCGGGCGGCACATAGTTATATTATAAATGCAAAAGTTTGGATGTTTATTACCTCGCCAAAACTCTGAACGGATCGGGGATCCATAAAAAACGGTCCTGTGTAAACTGATCCGCTATGTGTATGCGGCCTGACATAACACAAAATCTAACATCTTAATAATGAGGTATATTTTTCCTTGTCCTCAGCCGTCCAAAACGAGCGAGACCGCATCAACTGCCGCCGCCCGTCGTACGAAGAGCCGGCGCAGGCCAACGGACTGTCCGTAGTGTCGCTGTTGAACGCGGAGCTACTCAGCAGGAAGGTTATAGATGAGGTTTGTACTGCCAGAGAATATTGCAACCTGTGTATTATTATTTTCTTATACAGGGTTATTGGTAAATTAGTAACACTACGTGAGCTGCAGGTTCTGCCATTCATCACGATATTATTCGTAAAGGCGCCAGGTCAAAAAAAAATCACCTCTTATACAAAATGAACCTTTGTAACCAACCGCGAGTTGTTGAAGACTGATCTTCCACTCCCAGTCAATTCAGGGCAGAGCCGTTTCTAAGTTAAGTTGAAAGATAACCTCTCAAACGAACGATCATGGAATCGAAGGAGGTACCTATTACTAATACCAAGTTTAAGAGTTAAGACCTGGCGTCTTTACAAACGTGTTCGTGATGATGGACAGATCCTGCAGTTCACGTAGTGTTACTAATTTACCAATAACCCTGTAGAATATTGACAGTGACGTTATCTCATGTCTCAGCTGAACGATTACGCTAAAATCTCCCATTTCCATTGAATGAGGCATCCGAGCACTGGGTAATAGCGATTTCGCTTGCCAATTTATTACCTATAAAAAAATACATACAATTTTGTGGGGATTGAGCCGATTGACGACGGAATTTTTAACGTCAACGTCAAGTTAAAACCTACATTAAAGTTAATTGTCAGATTACTCGCAATTGACCTTTTTTTGCTCGATTACAGCAATTCTGATTCAAAGTTACAAACAGTGAATACATTGCAGTAAATAAACGTTGTCGAGCAAAACAAGGTCAAGTGTGAGTTACCTATGTATGAGGTTTTAACGTACTTATATGGTTATAAATACAAATAAAACATTAAAATTGAGTTTGACATTTGAGATATTTTGACGTTGAAAGCTTCGTCGTCGGTCGGCTCCATCATACCAGGAAATTGTATAAATTTGTTTTTGTATTATGTGGAAACCGAAATCTCTTATACCCAGTCTCCTCCGGAAGCGATCCATTGAATAGTATATTTTACCGTAATCGCACGGCAGATCGGATTCGAACGAACGTTGGGACGGATGGACAGACGGGCGACACGTGGAGCACGCGCGGGCTCGGTTGACGTATGTAAATGACGTCACTAGTTGTGATTCTACTGGTCAAATTGGTCGAATGAATGGTTTTTGTAACATTTACTTTGGCGGCACTTACGTATATGACTTCTAGTGACTGAGCTAGAGCCTGCTGAAGTCATCTCTCATGCTGTCCTGCTCGGTTCGAATCCGATCTGAGCGGGATAGAATGAGAGCTGACATCATTGTCAATCCCATTCTTGAAGTAGGTAGATTATATTAACGTAGACTCTTCGCTCTCCATCTATACTCAAGCTATTGTCAAGGTGGGTATGGCGCTTCGTTTACCAAAGTTGTACATCGAGTTTGGTTAGTGTAAAATTTTTATGTTAATCATCATTTGTACCATTGTACTTATCTTATGTGATGTCTCTTTGTAATGTTATTTTATGGTGTACAATAAAGCATTTTTGTATTGTATTTTGTATTGTATCATAGTGTAAATAAGTTTGTTTGTACCCAGACAAATAACATAACCGATGCGGAACTGAACAGCCGCAAGCTGGCCAAGATCAACGACGTGTGCGACTCCATCAAGCAGCAGCTACTGATCCTGGTGGAGTGGGCCAAGTACATCCCCGCCTTCACCGAGCTGCATCTCGACGATCAGGTACACTACTTACAAACTTACACCCGTATAGGAAGCTTGCTCAGTCATAGATCTATGCTTGAGTGATGTTTATGTCATAAAAAAGCGTTACTCAATAATCAATACGGACCTTAGAGTTTTATAAATCACTGGGAATAAAAAAAATCGGATAGGTTATATCAGTGACTCAGCCGCAGAAGAGTTTGTAAAACTTCTGCAGGCACATCACGGCAACACACATAGCAAAGCTCGCTTCGCTCGCTACACTCACAAAACTTTTCAATGCACCCGGAGTTCCTCGCTTCTCTCGCCGCACTATGTGACAAGCTGTCACAGCTATCGATACACACAGTGCGGCTGGCTTCGCATGCTACACTGACACATCAAGTCGTACTCGCAGCAGCAGAAGGACCTATAAGAACTTTGTGCCGACGACGACTGGATTGAAACGTGACAACTAAAACGACAAATAAATACCTTATGCAACTGGAGTTAAAATTTACATGATGATGTGTTTCTAGCCTATTTCCGGTGACGGCTGGCCAGTCTCTACTGAACATACGCGCAGGTCAAAGTTTAGTGCACAAGTGTTGCTGCACAAACACAGCTACACTCTATTGTGAATAAATATTACTGAATTACTATTCCCTCACTCTCATAATCTTTACGGTAGACCGACTCTCTCGGGGAGAGGTCAGGCAAAGGACCAACGGCTTAACATAGCGTAGCGTAACCAAGGCACGGGGCTGGAGTTTAGCTTTGACAGCATATTCGACCATATTCCCCTATCTTTAAACTCGACATTCCCGCAGGTGGCGCTGCTCCGCGCGCACGCGGGCGAGCACCTGCTGCTGGGCTGCGCGCGCCGCTCGCTGCAACTCACAGACATACTGCTGTTGGGGAACAACTGTATTATCACTAAACATAACATTGGTAAGTTATAATCAGAAAAAAAATATCACGGACCCAGCCGCAGTGGACTAGGTACGTGAATCGTCTTGTGTCTGCTGGAAAGTAACATAACGCGGCACAGCATTTCAATACACACAGCGCGGCTCGCTTTGCTCGTCGCACTTTGATCAACCTGAAGCTCGGTCATAAGCGACCACTACCGCTCGAATCAATCAATGAACTGCCGAGTTATCTTTATAATAACTATTCACAGGTGTTTATCGCGTTTATTAACCTATTTTAATTTAATCTGGACGTCTGGTCAAATAAACTGGACGTGGTCCAATCATCTGGATGTGGTCGAATAAGCTGGACGTGGTCCGATAATCTGGTGTAAACAAGTTGAAAAGTCGCGAAACTTAGCTAAATAAACGCAATAAGAACCCACGAATAGTTATTACAGCGCCATTTAACGACTTGTACTACTGAGTAATGCTTCTACCCTGTTATTAATAATAAAAAGAGGGTGCGATCTACGAATAAATAATATGTCATAACCAGTGATCGGAAATTCGGGCGCTTATTTACTTAAAGTTGGTGTAAGACACAACATGGAGCAGTTAAAACCATCTTTCTCGGGAATACTTTCCCGTAAATTCCCGGGATTTCAGAACATTCTAAAATAATGATTTTTTCACCGGAACCTTATTTAAAGACGAAATATATATACTTTTATTCTGACGCGAAAATCGATTTTTGTAAAAAAACGCGTTCAAAAAAGGTGTCTTATAATTCGTCTATAAATAAGATTTCAGTGAAAATACATTCTAGAAAATTCCAAAATTCCCATTTGGAATAAAACAAGTTTGGGTTCATCTCACAAAACAGACAATTATATACCTATATTTTTTTTTATAATATTTGTTTCTATTATTCTTACGCAATTATCAAACAAATTATAAATGCGTATGAATAAGTGTTTTAAATTTCGTGTAGAAAAAGGATTTTGGCATAAAATCATAAATATAATTAAAAATGTTTTTTTTTTTTTCAGAAATATTGACTTTAGTGAAAAACACGTCAGAATAAAAGTGTCTTATATTTCGTCTATAAATAAGATTCCGGTTAAAAATCATTATTTTAGAATATTCTGAAATCCCAGGAATTTACGGGAAATTATTCCCGAGAAAGATGGTTTTAACTGCTCCATGTTGTGTCTTACACCAACTTTAGGTAAATAAGCGCCCGAATTTCCGATCACTGGTCATAACCCATTTCGTCACATATGGTTTATGACCGATATAAAAGACGTTTCACGGCCCAAATTGAAACTTGCATACTATCACCGCATTGTTCTCATTTTCAGACGGCCGGATGGACATAGACATCAGTATGATCGGAATGAGAGTGATGGACGAGATAGTGAAGCCGCTGAGAGAGATAGAGATAGACGACACTGAGTTCGCCTGTCTCAAGGCGATCGTCTTTTTTGACCCCAGTGAGTATAACTTACACTCATGGCCTGTAGAGGCCTACTGACACACATGCCGCAGAGGCCTACTGATTTACATAGTCGTAGAGGCTTACAGACTTGTAAAGGCTTTCCGATTTATCAGATTCAGATTTATATCAGAAGTGGAATAGACGCTGGACAGGTTTTTGAGATTTTCAAAACAAAGTGTCATATTTCCTTTCATGGAAAACCTAAATTCCACCATAATACCACCTCCGTAAAATTTTAGAATCGAGTTGCGTTAAAATATACTTACTATGAAGCATTTAAGCATGTTTCAGCTTACTTTTCTCCCAACTCCAAAACCCCAAATCTGTATAGTATTACTAAATTGTTTACTTCATTCTCAGATGCAAAAGGCCTCTCCCAACCGCAAAAGATCAAGCAGCTCCGCTACCAGATCCAAATAAACCTCGAGGACTACATCAGCGACCGACAGTACGACGGGCGCGGCCGCTTCGGGGAGCTGCTGCTGTGTCTGCCGCCGCTGCAGAGCATCACGTGGCAGATGATCGAGCAGATACAGTTCGCGAAGCTGTTCGGAGTCGCGCATGTTGATAGCTTGCTGCAGGAGATGCTGCTTGGAGGTGAGTCTTAGGTCTATGGGGGAAGGTTCAATATACGACCGACAGTTCGACAGGCGCGGCCGCTTCGGAGAGCTGCTGCTGTTTGCCGCCGCGTTAGTATTTTAAAGCGGCTCGCTTCCCTCGCCAGGTTGTGCGAGGGAATGTGAAGCTTTGCACGGCGCATCGGGGCAGTATTTCAATACACAGCGCGGCGCGCTTCGCTCGCCACGATGACGATGGGTTATAGTTTGCACTCCCGTTCAAATGACTTATCATTAAATTGATCAGTTTGATATTCATTATTGTTTATATTTGTCCTTAGGAGCATCAGCGGAAGCCGCCATAGAAGCCCCGGCCGAGGGCGCCAACGACACGTCATCTCCGATGTCCACCGCCTCGTCCCCCCCGCTCGTGCCGCAACTACCAATCACGGACGCCTTTCTAGAGCCAATGCCGTTCAAACAGGAACCTAATATGTAAGCTCTGTTCTGTACTGTATAAGGTTGAAAATGTGGTGAAGGAAAGTTCATATATCAACTTCAAATGTTCATCAAAAGTTTTCCAAGTGATATACAGTTTGTATGTCTTTCAAACAGGAGAATATGTAAGCTCTATTTTGTAGTACTGTAGGTTGAAATTGTGGTGACAGTTGTTATGATACTGTTTTCGTAGTGAAGCTTAAATGGTATCTAATTGTGAGCTTTATTCTGTGCCTCATATGGTGTGGCACGGTTTTCCAAATTATGATCGAAAGTATGTCATACTATACTCTATTGCAAAATGGAAATGGTTTAAAATCATGGTGAAGTAACTAACTGAACATACATATCTCATCTTTTCGTACAAAATATATTTACCACTCATGGTGCTTTTTACAAATCATTACCCGATAAACTGTGCCTTATATTAAATGGAATTCCTCATAAATTAACAAAAAATCTTAAGATAGTTGTTGTCCACTACCACTTACTGAAGTACCATGACCGTCGAACAAGTAAAATAATATTGTATGATGCAAAATCTACGTCGAACTTTCTTAATTTTATCGTCCAGTAACTTGATGCGTTCATGCATCAAAACTCGGTGCATCATTTATTTTAGTAAGACCTTAGTAGTTATGTTATTCAAATTAAAAAGTGAAATATAATAGTAGAACTTTTGACTATTATAGGTAAATAAAGTGGTTATTTTGTTTTTTTCTGTATTAAAGTAAAGTAAAGAAGTGATCAACAAACCTTTACGTTGTTAGGTGGTTCGTTTTCGAGTTCGAGAAAACTCCGTCCCTATATTCTTTATCTTCATGGTCTATGGTAGTGGACACAGACATTAAATCCAATTTATGATAGATGGTTGATTATATATTTTTATCCTAATCCTTTAGTGGTGAGCTCGTGGATACCAACTTCGATAAGAGAGATAGTATAAACTCACGTATATCGACCACTTATCAGGTGTTATTTTCGGACATGATATGTACAATTATATTTTACTGCGCACTTTTAATGTTTTATTACCTAGTAGTAGTCACGTAAAAGGAATACCAAAGACAAATAAAAAACCTGGAAAAGGTCTCAAACCGCGATTTTTACAGTTTGCAATAAAAATCTATAAAAAACCAAACTCTTTTTTCGCATCTGTGCCTAGGTCAAACAATATACAAAATAAAACTATGACAGAGACATTCTTAAGCTTATAATAGGTATCACAAAATGCCCTTAATTTAAAATTATTTTTCTCAGACAATTTTTTTTTTGTTTAAGCAAGATTGCTTTTGTATAAAAGATCATTAAGTCATATATTAATACTTATATCTATAGTCTTCTTCTAAGTTCACTGGAATTTCATTTTCGTGACTATTAAAGATATGGAGGCATCCAATTGGTTATGTATGGTATGATGTATTTCGCAGCTTAGCTTATTAGATGTATTGCTAAATACACCCTTACAATAAACATTTGATTTTCGTCATGAAAATAATAATATAAAGTAAATAGTGAATTTGTATGTTTGTTCGTAGGAGTCCAGACCGCAACCCTATATTGGCGAAGACTGCTGACATTATTTTGTTATAATTATTATAAGAAAGATTATAAATTACTTTTAATACTGTTACTTCGGTTGGTACTAAATTTATAAATATACACTTACATTTTTAAATATTTACATCTATTTATTTACTTTGTTATAAATTTATAATCGATGTTTTATAATATCATGTATTTTGTGAAAATTGTTGGATCCATAATTATTATAAGTACCTATGAAGAATGACTGTAAAATGTATGAGTAGTTGTATTATAATAAATGCTAAGGTTTCAACTTGTTGCATATTATAGAACATGTTTAACCAGATAGTGCCTGTTATTAGACAAATATATTAATATTTCCTAGGTGTAGGTATTTTGCCGATTTATCATTTATTTATAAAACTTATTTATTAATTTTAAGTAAACGTTAAGTAAGTTTAAAAAGGCTGTGGCTTTTGAAGTAGCTTGTTGATGACATATCGGGAATCAGACAAAATATTATGATAAACAAGAAAATGTTATAAAAGTAGTTATAATTATTATATTTTTTTATGAATTGGTGGTTAGTGATTGGACTAAGTCTTTGAATTTGTGAGTTACCTAAAAGATGTTGGTGAAGGTTTTTTAATTCTGATGTACATGGAATAGCAAGCATTTTATCGCCATTTTCTTTCCTATGTTAAAATATTACAGCCATGCCGTCGGCGTAGATGTTGATACTTTATTGCCTTTCGCATAAGTGAATTTACTCCTTCTATCCATTACTATAAAGTCGAAGTGCCGATGGGTTAATGTTCAAGCAGAAACAGTTTATATTTCAGATGTATTTTTAGTATTTCGTGACTATGAAAACGTGTCAAATTATGTAGTTGGACAGAACAAAAAGTTACGCGTGACGCTTTTTGAAAACAGTTATAAAAGCTTGCAGGTGCGTAGTCGAAGATATCCAACAACCAAGATAGAAGTCTTTCTGAACATCTCGGTGGTTTCTATGCCAACAAATAGTGCCTTTAAATATAATTCATAAATAGGGACACATTCACACAGCATCCGTTTTAAAGGATCCGTTTTTTCCGTGATGCGGATTTAGGCGCGAGTTCACACACCCGACTTTTCGGAACATTCCGGAATTTCCGGATGCAGTAAACGATTGTTTCCAGCAGCGAAGGATCCGTAAAAAACGGTCCTGTAGAAACGGATTCGCTTTGTGAATGCGCCCTAATGCTAGCGGGATATTTTAGGCAGCCATATCTAACCCCAAAGTTGGCAGTGCTTGTGTTGTGGGAACAGAGATATTTTGTAGTTATTGAGTGATTTAATCATACAATAAAAATACCTCTTTGCAAGACTTCTAAGATACATTTTGAAAGTCTGTCATCCCAAACTTTTTGACTGTCTGTTAAATATGCTCAATGTATATAAAATTGTTATATTATTTACTGGTGTTAGGGATAAAGGTGAAAGCTATTTACATAGTGCACATAGATGGATCCTAAATAGGTGCCTTATGTATTGTTGAGGTGTACTGTTCAAAATGTACATACTATGTTATGATTTTTAATAGAATATATTTTAATAAATAATGTTACCTAAATATTATCGTTGTTTTATATTTATACTAGCATCTGCCCCCGACTTCGCATGCGCTTTTCCGGGTTAAAAAGTAGCCTTTGTCCGTCCCCTGGATATAATCTACCTCCCTACCATATTCCATTGGGATCCGTTAAGCCGTGTAAAGGGAACACAGTCTGTCAGAGTTATTTACGAATTTATTATATTAGTATGGATTCTCTCAACCTAGAGGATATCAAAAGTCAATGACTTTATTTCTTTAGGCTTACAAAAAAGCACTTGGACAAGTCAAATTTTATACATAAACAACAACTATAAAAATAGTAATTATCAAACAAGAAACAAAATATCATTAGTAGGAATTCTTATTTTTTAACTAGCAGCGCCTCGCGGTTTCACCTGCGTCCCGTTCCCGTGGGGATTCCGGGATAAAAAGCCTATGTGTTATTCCCGACTATAATCTATCACTAAGCCAAATTTCATCCAGATCCGTTTAGCCGTTCTGGCGTGATTGAGTAACAAACATCTATCCATCCACACACAAGCTCGCAGGACCGATGGCCTCGCCAATGACCCCAACGGGTCATTCATTAGGTTCTCGAGAGGCGACGACGTGGATAGACTCCCCACAAGGTGGACCCATAGACCGATGCCATGGTGAAGATCGAGGAAGCGCCAGATTGGTGGTTGTGGCACTTTTTGGGCAGGCTTCTGTCCACTAGCGGGGGTCTCTGCTGAGATGATGATGATGTATGGTACTGTTTACAAAGATTTTACTCTCTAGGAGAAAATTTTTAAATATATTATATTATTGAGATCTCTCTCATTGAGATAGCGTAGGCGAAAAGCAGTCGGAAAATGTTACTTTTAGTTCATAAATATCAAAATAAAATTTTAAAATCTGAATCCTAGGCGCAATATGATTACGTAATACGGCTGTGTAGGTTAAACAAAGTGTCAACTCATTCTGTTTAGGTGCATGGCCATCTGACATCACGACGATAGAGCAATATGGCGTCCACTGCATCCAGCGTTTTCGTCAAATTACGCGCGCAACTTGAAAATGTAAATTTTAAATGTATTTTTATGGCACTTATCGATTGAATACATTTTTTGTAGTAATATATTAACTCTATGATGTTTTTATGAAACCTACTTTTAGACAAATCTCTGAATCATTCCTCAATGTCAAAGTGACCGTAAACTTGCCAGTGTCACTGCGCGATAACACCAAAGCAAATTTAGAATAATTTTTACGATTTGTAAATGAAATCGATTCATTTAATACTGTACGTGCCGCTGTGTGTAATGGTGTCGGTTTCGGCTCTTTCGATCATATTTCTCTACTGCAAAAGCAAAGTTAATAGAAAGAAAGGGTACATGGATGTAAATGAGAAGCCATCGAGTGTTGAAGAACCATAGCTTCCCTGAACATCACAGTCGCTACATCAACAGCCTATGCTAGCCCACAGCTGGACATAGGCCTCCCCTAATGAAAGAATCAAAGTGAGGTGCTAGAATCAAACCTGATTGCAATGGCGATAGTTGAAGGCACTAAGTTATATTTTGCCTGTAATTTGTAGATAAGTTTTGAACTGATATACGTTGTAATGTAATTACTACTGTCTTTCACTATTTTACAACATAATAATAAAGCTGGAATTCACACAGCATCATCTAGCCCCAAGCTAAGCAGAGTTTGTGTTTTGTGTACTAGATAAATACTAATAAGGTCGATTATTTATACTACATAAATACTTTTATTATACATAGAAACACGCAGAACCAATACCCAAGCACTAGCTTTCCGCAGAACGTACAAACATTGGTCCCGAGGCGGAAATCGAACCTGCAACCTCTAGCGTCGCAAGCGGACCTTTGCCCGCTTGGCTAGAGGTCATCAACCTAGGCTACCAAAGCACTAGCTTTCTGCCCACGGCTTTGCTCACTACTTCTATTGCCTATTTACACAGAATGACTATACATATAGCTAATAATGCTTGATTTGAAGACCTCTGTGGCGCGGCGGGCGAAGGGCCGCCAGCGACGCAGGAGGTTGCGGGATTCCCGCCTTGGGACAAATGTTTGTACGATCTGCAAATATTTGTTCCGGGTATTCTGGGTCTTTTCTATGCATAGTAAAAAATATTTATCTATCTAATATATTAAGTCATCTAGTACCCATAACACAAGCTCTGCTTAGCTTGGGGATGTTGTGGATGTCCAGCATTATTTAATTTATTTACAGCTACTTATAAGAATTTATCACGTCTGAAACAAAATTAAACTGCCGTTTTCAAGTAAGTACTTACAGTTAGCGACGATTATTACAATGCTACATAGGTATATATACATATGTATGTATGTATACATACTTATAATGTACACGACTAAATAAAAAATAATTAAAATAAAATAAGATTTATTTATACTTAAAACTACACAACTAGCACCCACATAATCGTCAATAAAATAAACTTAATTGCTAATTATTTAAATCCTTAATTTACGTAAATTATTTATTTAACTTGAATCGAAATACGAGCTTCATATTAAAAATATTGTCATGGTCTGATTTCGCAAAACAACTATAGGTGAGGAGAGCCCACGTCATACAGAAGGGGGCATCCATAAATTACGGGAGGTGATTTTGGCGATTATTCAAACCCACCTCTCTCCTAGGTGAGATGTCGTGAGATTGTGCTGGAACCCTAATCTCACGTGAGATTTTTCAAAACGTGCATTGTTTTATGTATGTCTTTGTTGCACGTAAGACTTCTGAGAAGTCTACCTAGAATCACAATGACAAAATCGAACAACGAAATACTTAAAGATTGTTCATTTCGTGTTACCGCGAGATTCGCTTGTGGTTTTAGTTTTTTTCTGTATCTACAAGGAAAAGTAATTTGCCACAATTCGTAAACGATTTTCTATTCAGTACACAATTGAATATAGCAACACGAAGCGAGCAACCCATAGTAACGAAAAAAAATTACGTTATATTAGACTCCCCTAAAAGAACCTACTCCCCCACGTGAGATTGGGTGAGATTTGGCTCTACTGCCTCCCCCTAAAAGCCTCTCATAATTAGTGGACGCTCCCGAAGAGTCACTAGGGGCTTGTACCACAGTACTCGCTAAATACTTGATTGCTCAGGCAGGACCGACAAAATCTGTCCCATTTCAACTAAAACATGTGATATTCCTGCAATAACGACCGCTATCAAGTAGTGTTTCACCATTTGTCCCGAATAAAGATTATTGCAGAACAGGGCCGCACGCTGCCGCTCGAAAATGTCAGATACAGACAGTCAAATATGGGCTTTAATCCCGTAACATTAAGATGCATAGACAAAATGTTTTACATTCCATAAATTATCGAGTTGAAGAAATGAATTTCAAATATTTCGCGCATTTGATGCTGTACTAGATGTCGTAAACAAAAACATCAACTTCGTAATGTATTTCGAACACTATGCTATTGTTCAAACGATCAATAACATAGTTTGAACGATCAATAACAGATAGCTTCTTCGATAAGGTTCAAACCATTCGAAATCGAAGTATAACATAGAGTAGAGAAATGTATAAGATAATATGACACTTCCGGTCAATTACAATTTAAATGTCTGCTTCAGAAAAATACCATTCCATAATAGTACCACAAAACACGAAAAAATTTACGAAGCCAGATATTTTTGCCAAAAAATTAATAATATCACAGATTTTTCTACATTAACAATTATAATATACTATCAAATTACAACTCCCTTATTTTAGATTTTTGTCACTTTGGATAACTCGTGCATTTCACTAGAGTTCACTATTTACAAATTTACGTTAATAAAATCAGTGGACTGTTATAGCTTTAATGCTTAAAAACCTTAATGTATAAGTCTTACACATACAAAATGCTTCAAAATTGCGTTTAAATCGTTTATCGGATTATAAATAAATCTAAAAAAAAACAGCCACGGCGATATCGGTCTTAGATAGCGCTCCTTCAACAGTTATAAAATCGGATGATGACCGGAAAATAGTGCACGTATAAAAATCAAGTATCATGCATTTCCACACTTTTTACAGTCCATCACCTCTCAGTTTTGAGATACTTTATTCACCAGCCTTGTACTACTCGGTGAAGTCTTGAACACAATAGAGTATCAAACTCCTGGCTCGGCGAGGTATTAACTCGGACACAGTAGAAGCCTGTATCGACACCGTGCTCTGTGATATTGCATCCCTTGCATTGCATTATTCTACCGGAGAATCCTCGAACACTATAGAGTCCTTCATACTCTTAGCCGGCTCTGCTCTCGCCTTGCTCCGCGTGGTATTGACTCCGACGTAGCAGAACCCTGTATCGACGCCGTGCTCTGTGAGGTATTGCATCCATTGTAGCTGCTTCATCGAGGGCTTGTCTGTATCCGTTTTGACTTCTACGAACTTTATCTGGAATGGAAGAGAAAGATAGTGTAGTAAAACAAGCATTGATCAATTTATTTCTCGACATGCTTCAGCCCGCACCTTCGCACTTGTTTATCACGTCCAGGTCTAGAGCTATCAATTCTAACGGTTATGGTGTTTCTTTGTTATGAGTTAGATAGTGAGTGATATGATGTGAGTGATATGATATGAGTGTGACACGAGATAGAACCTTATATTGTTCTATCACAATTTAAACTTATTAAATTGTGATAAAAAAATATAAGGATTTAGTAACAATTCCGCGCAAAACCTTCTCCGATAAGTTCTAACAAAATGTAGTCCGCGTTCTAGAAGAAAAAAAGCACATCAACTTGAAAAAATCTATCAAAGCTAAACAATTTTTTTGAGTTCTAATTTTTAGTCTGTTCCTTCGTGTAGTTTCGGCGAGACGAAGTTATACATTGGAAGAATACTTCAATGAATAGTTAGATAGCTTGTGACTTGGGTTTGAGTCCCGCCAACGAACAGAGATTTGAATGTTCTCGAAATTTAGTTGTTTTGTGTCAACAATGAGTGCTATAAAAAGGCCAATTAAGAAATAATAATAACCGAGTAAATATATAATAGTAACTATATACCTTCTTAGTAGCCGCGTTCCACAGTGTAAGGTCTGGGAAGCCGCTATGTGTGCGTGCGTAGTTCCGCGCGAGGCGCCGGCAGATGGCGCTAGTGCTGGCGGCGCCGAGGCAGCTCGCCACCATGCGCACGTTGTCCCAGCCTATGTGACGAGAGATCCCGGATAGCTCGTCTGGAAATACAAACATTTTATTCGACACATGTTGAGATACTTACAAAATTAGTCTAGAACAGGAGTAGTATACGATTTTTTTTGGTGTCTTTGTAAAGGAACGAGTCGATCGCCATGCTCTCGATCCGGCTCAGCCTGTCGTCTATGACCGTCTGTCTGTTCGTATAGAAGCTCTCCGTATACTTACGTTCCGGTCGCTCCTCCCACGTGACGCGCATAGTCTCCACTAACGTGTCGACCGCCATGCTCTCGATCCGCCTCAGCCGGTCGTCTATGACCGTCTGTCTGTTCGTATAGAAACTCTCCGTGTATAAGTCTAACGGGTTTAACTGGTAGTGGGATAGAAAGATGCCAGTGACTCCGACAGGCTTACTGTAGATGATGTCCCAGAAGAGAAGGTAGAACATGGTGACTACTATCCGGCCTTCCCAGTGCTCCCCTAAGGAAAGAAACAATGTTTAGTTTTTCTTACAGCAAAACCCTTCCTTCATATATGAGTATTTTGTTATGTTTTGTAATTACTTCAATCCATTTCTTTCATGTAAGACTTATGTGAAATGACTGACCGTGTGTAAAAGGTCCGTTGGTGGTGTAATGTATAATACAATACTCCTCGCAGTCCAGAAACTTCTTGTCATCTTCTGTGTGCACCTCGAACTTCTTCTTACCTCTCTGCTTGTAGTTTCTACAACAAAAAACTTGCTTACTCTCGTTGCAGTGTTACTGTCGCACGGAGCGGTGCGCCGCCTTCATGGTCGCGCTCAAAACCTAACATTTAAATCCAGGCAACCTTTGGAGGTGCCATACTTTTGGATAGGCAAACCTAATACTGTTAGTTAATACAGGAAAAAAGCTTTCATTTGATATAAAATTCAATGAAATAACAGATGAGTGTATAAATACTACACTACTATACTAGCCATATTTTTCTGGTTCCTTGTGTAATTTTTTCAGCGAATGCTCAGTTGTTTTAATAAATGTTAAGTTGATCGAAAAAAGATTACTTAGAATATATATTATAGCTTAAGTACGCGTTTTGCTCCAACTCGAAAAATAACGACTAATAGGCTAAAGGTTTCTTAGTCGCTTCTTTACTTTAGTTTACATACCGAAGAGACAGAAATCAAAAGTATCACTTTATTTCCGTGTCAGCGTTTTAATTTAAGAATTTGACCTTTTCTAAGTGTACATTTTTGTATTTATAATTGTACGATTTACATATAAACCGCACATTTGCACTTTTGCAAGCGGTGCATTTTTACTCACTTATGCAAAAGCACTTGAGTACGCGTTCGACCGCTGTCCCGTGTATTCAATCATTATCATATCAATAAAATCAAGTAATCTATTACGTCTATCAATTATCATCATTATATCAAATATCATCTAAAGGTGTAGGGCGGAAACCTTACATCTTTATGGTCCTTCGAGCCGGATTGAACCAGCGACCTATGGTCCTTCGAGATTTGACCCGGCGCGCGGAGAAGTTTTAAATCAGGACCACGCGGTGCAGTGACCTAGTTACGGAATCACGTGTTTCCTGGAAATTTGCCGTGTGGCGGGACGTTCTTTAGCAATCAGTGACTATCAAAGGAAAAATATCACTTTATCATAACTATCAGTGTCATCATCGCGAGAAGTGTTGTGTGCTTTTTTGTGAGTGACATCAATCATCATCATTAGCCACGAGTAAAGGTAGTATTGAAGCCTTCGTGACGCTGCAGAATCAAGGTAACTGTTCTGGGTATCTCGAGTGCGATAGCGAATCGGTTTAGTTGGCCTCCCACCAGCGGGTCTCACCGGCTAATCTGAGAAGGTGCATATATCGCGCACGGGATCACTGGGATAGATCATAGCATTACCTATCACTACCTAGCATCTAACACCAGCGAGTAGCTCCTACCCAACTGCTACCGAGCTCAGAGGATCATCAGCTCAGCATATCACTGTAAGTAGTAGAAAATGGAAGACCTACTAGCAAATCATAAACGAAGTAGAAAGGTTGTCTGTCAATTTTGGGAAAGATGGGCCGGAGAGAAAAACTCAGCAGTATGCCAAGAAGAGAATTGAATCTCTTAAAGCCTACTGTGCAGAATTCGACAATAATCACAAAAAGCTGCGTGAGCACGAGTCTAATCACCCCTACTTCACGGAGAACTACTATGATAGATTCATCAAAATGGCCCAGGAATATCAAGGTATGATCCAACCCTTCCTTGTAGCAGAGGATAAACCTTTATTGAAGCCGGCGAGCCCGGGATCGGCACGCTCCTTCGACTGGCCCGCCACCGCTGGAACGGCGACGCCTCAGGCTCCGCAGCGTGGAGCAAGCATCAATCAAAACCCAGCAGGTACTTCTGGACAGTCGTCAGGCAGGGTTAACAGTGGTAACTCTACCAAACTAGACGAAATGTTACGAAAACAGAAGAGCAATTTTAAAGCATTAGCAAGGGCAATTAGCAGCATCGATGTGTCTTCACTATCAGAGAAGTGGGAGTTCGAGGACGCTCTTTATACTATTCAAGGTCGGTGGTCCGTTGTTGACTCTTTACACTGGGAGATTGACAGCGAACTACTGTGTGACAACCCTGCATACGAGCAAACGTATTACGAGTATGAAGAAAAGTATAGCACTATCAAAAAATCTATCAACAGCAGCATGTGGTCGGCTCGTCATCGCGAGCGATCTACTCCTGCCATGGAGATTCCCGTCTTCAACGGCAATTATCATCAGTGGATGTCTTTTAAAGACTTGTTTACTGAAACCATCCACACAAACAAATCACTATCGAATTCGCAAAAGATGCAATATCTAAAAAGTAAAGTAAAAGGCGCAGCAGAAAAACTCATACAGCATCTTAACATCAGCCAAGATAATTATGAAGTTTGTTGGGAGATTCTTAATCAGAGATATGAAAACAAAAAGCTTATTCTCAACTCTCATCTAAACATTCTTTTATCAATACCAAATATGCAGCAGCAATCATCATCATCTATCAAAAAACTCCACGATACAACAAACGAGTGTCTAAATGCCATCAAAAATCTAGGCGTTAACATTTCTCATTGGGATCCGCTTATCATCTATCTTTTGTCTCAAAAATTGGACGCGGACACCCATAACGATTACGTCGAGTTTGTTCAAGACCCCAAGGACGTTCCAGTTCTATCAGATTTCCTAAAGTTCTTGGACACTAAATTCACTGCATTAGAAGCGTCTCGTCGTGGCCGTGGAGAAGCATCAAAATCAAATCAATCTACACAATCAAATCAACAGCAAGAATCAAACAAAAAACCTAACAATCAAAACTCAAATCAAAAACCATTTATAAAATCAAACAATTATCATTCTAATAAAAAATCATTCCAAGTTTCGCAACAAAAATGCTCACAATGCAACAGTCAGCACGGTATTTTTCAATGCAAAATATTCAACGATCTAAAACCGGCTGACAAACTCAAATCAGTTAAGAAACTCGGCCTATGTGAAAATTGTCTGTATGATCACAAAGGCAAGACATGTTTTTCGGAAAAACGTTGTCAGCAATGCAAAGGTAACCATAACACGCTTTTGCATGAAGCCTACGTAGAGCAGCCCGAACCAAGTACATCAAGACAAAATAATGTGACGCACGTATCTCAAGACAACATAGCAGAGATCATCTTAGCAACAGCACTAATCCAAGTAGTGGCTCAGGATGGTTCTGTCATGAAAATGCGTGCCCTTATTGATCAAGGGTCACAGACGTCGCTAATTACAGAAAACGCCGCACAACGCCTAGGGTTGACACGAAAGCGTTGCAAGGGAGTTATCTTTGGAATAGGGACAAAAGAAAACAATTGTAAAGGCGTAATTACGATCACAGCAAAATCAATTAACAGCGATTACACATTCAGCACTGACGTACTAATAATGAAAAATTTAATCAACAATTTGCCAAATAGAACATTCCAAAAACCGACTTGGTCTAACCTTGAAGGTATTCAATTGGCCGACCCAGATTTCAATATAAGTCGTCCCGTGGACATTTTACTAGGAGCCGAAGTTTACTCAAACATCATCCTAGGCGGCCTCATCAGAGAGGGTGAATCAACCCCTATCATACAGCAAAGTCGCCTCGGTTGGATCATCTGTGGAAACATGAAATCATATCATTGCAATGTCGTCATCAATAACATAGATGAAATCAGTAAATTTTGGGAAATAGAGGACATCGCCGAGAGCTCCGCCATTAATGTGTCGACGGAAGATCATTTCTGTCTGCAACAATTTAAGACAGAAACCACTCGTCAGGAAGATGGTCGCTATGTCGTCCGTCTGCCCCTGAAACCTGAAATCATAGAAAAATTGGGTGAATCAAAACAGAAAGCAGTAGCTCAATTTTATCAACTTGAAAGAAAATTTCAAAAGCATGAAAAAATAGCAAAAGATTATAAACTATTTATCACTGAATATCAGGAATTAGGTCACATGAGGCCGAGCGTAAGTAACTCGAAACCGGGCTATTACTTACCGCATCATTGTGTGCAGCGCGCGGACTCCACTACTACTGCACTTCGTGTCGTATTCAATGCGTCATCGAAAACGTCATCAGGCTTCAGCCTTAACGACCTTATGTACAGTGGGCCTAATTTGCAAACAGGCCTATTATCATTAATTTTACGATGGAGGCAGTACAAAATAGCATTCACTGCGGACATGGAGAAGATGTTCAGACAGATTCTTTGCCACGAAGAAGATCAAAAATATCAACTTTTAGTGTGGAGAGATGACAAAGATCAACTACTAAGAGAATGGAGACTTACCACGGTGACATATGGAACCAAGGGAGCGCCCTTCTTGGCCATGATGACCCTCAAGCAACTAGCACTTGATGAAGGCGAAAAATATCCAGAAGCAGCAAAAATCTTGGATAGAGACTTCTACATGGATGACCTTATCAGTGGAGCACACAGCATACAATCAGCAAAGCAAATTATTTCAAACTTGATTGACCTCTTAAAATCGGGAGGCTTCAATCTTAGAAAATGGTCATCTAATGAGAGGGCATTATTGGATCACCAAAACGAACAAACATCAACATCATCATCATCATTTGACTTCAAACATCAAGAGTCAACGAAAGCACTTGGACTTCGATGGGACCCCCGAGAAGACGTGTTTTCATTCCAGCTGAAAATATCATCATCATCAAAGCCAGCCACCAAACGATCACTTCTATCAGAAATATCAACAATTTTCGATCCTCTTGGTTGGCTGTGCCCCGCAACAACCAAGCTGAAACTATTATTTCAGACAGTATGGCAACTAAACATTCAATGGGATGAACAGATTCCCGCATCATTGAACGACGAATGGTCGAATATCAAGCAAGATCTAGGAGTAATTAATGAGCTTCAGATCCCAAGGTGGCTAGAAAGTCACGAAAATGATAACATAGAGCTACACGGATTCTGCGATGCTTCCGAAAGTGCTTATGCCTGTGTTATCTACAGCAAGATCAAAAACACAGAAAAACCTGTGATCATAGCAGCAAAATCAAGATTAGTGCCGAAAAGGAAAATTATATCACTCCCTAGACTTGAGCTTAGCGCGGCACTCCTACTATCAAATCTCATGAAAATCGTCCAGGAAAACCTCCCAGGACACAAGATCAAATCATTTGGATGGTCAGACTCAACAGCGGTCTTAGGTTGGATTAACGGCGATCCTAACCGTTGGAAGCCATTCGTAGCAAATAGAGTCCAAAAAATCAAAGAAATCATAACAGCAAAAAATTGGCAGTATATCAAATCAGCTGAAAACCCAGCTGACTGCGCGAGTCGTGGAATCACTGCAACCCAACTGAAAGAGCATAAACTTTGGTGGAATGGACCTGCGTTGCTACTATCGCCACCGAAAGAAGATCAAGCAGTGGTTTACATCACTAATCAAGAAGTGAAAAATAAATATCAATCAAACGCTATCACACAGTGTCAAAGCGGTGACGTCATCCGTGAGCTTATACAAAAACACAGCTGTCTCACACGCGTGACGCGCATTGTCGCGTGGATATCACGTGCATCAAATTATAAACGCAACCGCCGCCAGCCTGCATACCTAACAGCGCAAGAAATAAATTCAGCGAAAATAAAATTAATTAAATGCGTACAGCAAGAATCATTTTCTGAAGAAATTAACGCATTACAAAAGCAGAAAAAACTATCATCAACCAGCAAACTTCTCTCATTGAACCCGTTTCTAGACAAAGATGGTTTATTAAGAGTCGGTGGCAGAATAACGAATGCCAATATCAGAGAAAGCATGAAACATCCCTTCATAATCCCACACAATCATCATTTCACGGAAATTTTGATCGATAAGGCTCACAAGGTGACTCTACATGGAGGAGCAAGGTTAACCCTGAATCATCTTAGACAAGATGTGTGGATTATAGGAGGAATAAGAGCAGTCAAGAAACGAGTTCACAGCTGTATCACTTGCAGAAAGCATGAACCTATCAAGCTGAAGCAAATCATGGGAGAGCTACCATCAGCTCGATGTAACCCAACACGTCCATTTTATCATACTGGAGTGGATCTGACAGGTTTCATCGACGTAAAAGCAAACATAGGTCGAGGCATAAAAACCACGAAAGGTTATGTAGCAGTTTTCGTTTGTATGGCCACGAAGGCCATACACTTGGAGCTGGTGTCTGATCTAAGCTCAACAGCATTCTTATCAGCACTACGACGTATGGCAGCCCGGCGAGGTACCCCGCGCCACATCTACAGCGACAACGGAACCAATTTCGTCGGAGCCAATAAACGCCTAGAGCAGGAAACTATCAACCTAAAAAGCACACTAGATCATGAGTTTTACTCAACAGTGGCTGAAATGCAAATAGAATGGCATTTCAATGCTCCTTCCTGGCCCAGTGCTGGGGGACTATGGGAGAGTGCAGTCAAAAGCCTAAAACATGATTTTCGTAGAGTGATTGGAGACCAAAAGCTCACCTACGAAGAATTATCAACACTTCTTGCACAGATTGAAGGATGCCTTAACACTAGGCCCTTATGCGCACTGAGAGAAGACCCAGATGACATAAATTGTCTAAAACCATCTCACTTTCTGTCAAGCGGACCAGTTCTTACTATTGTGGAAACTGAAACAGATCAACGCACCAGATGGCAATTAGTACAGAAAACTTTTAAAGATATCTGGAAGAGGTGGCAAGCAGAGTATTTATGTCAATTATCAAACCGAAGCAAATGGCAGCAAGCAGAAACAAACATCGAGCTAAATGACATCGTAATAATTCATGATGCGAATGTACCCGCCGGAAAATGGGCCATCGGAAGAGTAACAGAGCTTCACCCCGGAAAAGACGGATATGTTCGCGTAGTCACTCTAAAAACTAAGAATGGTACTATGAAACGACCAATAGTAAAACTATCAAAACTGCCAGTAAACGAGCCTTCAGCAAGAGTGGAAGATCAAGAACAAAACAAACCTTCACGAGACGATCAGAAATCCCCAAGCAAACCATCAAAATCAAAAACATCAAAATCATTCAATTTTGTTGGGCTACTGATGATGACAATGATGTTATTCCTAACGCCCGTCCATTGTGACTACAAGCTATCAAATATCAACAACAATCAAAGCATTTATTTCGACAAATTATCATCCATGCACCTTGTCCGAGATCAGTGGAAACTTATCGTTTATTATGACATGGACCCATATTGGCAAGGAATGCAGTTATTCACGAAATATTTTTATCATCTAGAAAGCATGTGCTCAACAACATCAAAACAAACCAACTGTGACGTTATCATACTACAACTACGTCACGGATTCGAAGAACTACAGTACTACAACAGTTTGGTGCTCGGCGATCCTGTGGCACGCGTAACTAGACGCCGCCGCGGCCTTATCAATGGAGTTGGATACCTAGCACATAGTTTGTTTGGAATACTGGACGAACAGTTCGCAGAGCAATATGAGCAAGATATAGAATCAATTCGAAACAATCAAAAACATTTGGCACTCTTATGGAAAAATCAAACATCAGTAGTTGAGTCAGAATATAACCTACTGAAAAGAATGGAGCAATCAATGAATAATCAACATAAATTATTTCATCAGCAAATTATCAGTCTAGAGAAAAACTCCAATATTCTATCAAAACAAATCGAATCAGTGGCAAATAACAACGACTTTGCCTTATCATCAATCATCGCCAATAGTATCATGATGAATTTAAAAAACATACAAGACACACTAGTAGATACCATCACAGATATCCACTATGGGAAATTCAATATCCATCTGTTGACCCCAAAGCAACTACGAAATGAACTCAATATCATATCAGGGCAACTTTCCAAGGATTTGACTATACCCATAAGCAATATTCAAACCGAACTATCAAGCATTTATCATCTAATGAAAGTGAAAGCAAGAATGACTAAACTCTACTTCATTTTCGAAATCAAAATCCCGCTGATCACCAGAGATAGTTATGACATATATAAGCTCATACCGATACCTCAACAGCGCGGAAGAGAGATGGTCGTAATCTCGACTATATCAGAATATGTAGCACTGAACATTCAAAAGGATTCGTATATCACACTATCAGAAAATGAAATCCAGAACTGTCTGCCCTATGACTCATCAAAACGTCTGTGCCCATTACAAGGACCTATACATCATATGACGTCAGACGAAAATCTTTGTGTAATGGACCAGTTATCAAATCAATGCAAAACCTACATCAAAAAATGTACAGCCCACTGGTCGGAACTTAATCACTTGAATACATACCTGTATTTTATTTGCGATCAAAATACCATAAGAATAATATGTGGAAATCAAGTTACGGCTGTACCCGTTAGCAAGGCCGGCATTATGACACTTGGAGACGGTTGTATTATCAAGGGCGAAGAGTATGAAATATTCGCACACAACAGACAAACGAATCAATTGAAAACTCGACCAGATATCATGCAAATAGAAATTCCTCCAATCAATAACATCATCAACTTAACAATACCTATCAATGCGACTGTATCACAATCACATGATTTGGAGAATTCAAATTATCAGAAGGATCTACAGAATATTGGCACACAGATAGAAACGCTAAAATCTGCCGAAAACAGCGTAGAGCTATCATATCACGACGTGCATCAGTTCGTGGTCCTATATCTCGTGGTCGGAGCAGGCCTACTAGCTCTCGCGCTATTCGCCTGGCGGCGAGGGCGACTCCGCTGCTCTGCGCGAATCTCGCCCCCGGCCGCGCCGGCACCCGTGCCCCCGCCGGCGGCGCCCCGCAGCGAGCACCCCAACCTGCGTGTTCACTACAGGACGACTCCGGCGCCGACGGCAATAATCAGCACCAGCACCAGCATCATCGAAAAAGACAATCTAGTGAATCAAAGTGCGCGTAGTAATTCTAATAGTGTTGACGCAACTACTTCGCCTATATTCATAAATCGATTCATTAAAAGTGAAGTGCAGTGATTCATATATCATAAGCTGGACATTATTAGAGACTTTGCTTTTAGTTTTGAATTTTTATACATACTTTTACTAATAGTTAATATCATTTTACATTTATCAATTTTTATAATTTTGCTAATCATTCTGTATTCTTCTCCCTCGGGAGCATGTACGATTTACATATAAACCGCACATTTGCACTTTTGCAAGCGGTGCATTTTTACTCACTTATGCAAAAGCACTTGAGTACGCGTTCGACCGCTGTCCCGTGTATTCAATCATTATCATATCAATAAAATCAAGTAATCTATTACGTCTATCAATTATCATCATTATATCAAATATCATCTAAAGGTGTAGGGCGGAAACCTTACAATAATATTTATACAGTGTGTTAGTGTAAACAGTCTTATCCTTGAAACCAGAGGTTCAGAATCATGAGCAGAGTCCAAAACCGATGAAAAAACTAAACTTTTTTTTTCACATAATTTTGAAAAAAAAATCCTCATACATCATAAAAGCATTTCACCCTACACCGTCGGCGCGCACTCGTCGTCAGTCACACACAGCCCGCCTGCTTTGTCGGTTTCAAACAAAGACGCCGCTCGCGCGCCGACATAAAAGCGCCGCCTACGCGCCGCCCGCTCGCGGCCGGCGCGTACTCGTCAGTCACAGCCCGCCTGCTAGGTAGTGAGCACGTCACGACGTTCCGTGCTAATTTGTGATGTGCCGATTTGTTCGCGTATTGTGTTAAGTAGAGAAGTGACGATGTCGTTCACATCAATGAACAGTGGACTGAAATGGTGCGACTTTATGCCATCGCTGGTGACAACATTAACTTGGCTCGTACGATGTACGCAGAGCGGTTCCCAGAACAACGTGTGCCAAGCCGGGAAACGATCCTAGCGGCTACACAAAGGCTACGTGCCTACGGCCAGTTCACCGAGGCTTGCGTAACTGTAAATGGAGCCCATTTTGAAAACATTTTATGCCTAATGTGAGTAAATCAAACTGTAAATTTTCATTGACTTGTAGGTACATAAACTTGATTGATGATGATCTTTTAAAAAACGCCAAAATTACCTACCTACTTTAGCCTACTTACTGGCAAATGTGTTAGAGTAGCTATTTTTGCCTGTCCTAAGCCAGGAAAAGTATGAAGGGAAAGTTCCATCACAAGTTGTAGGTACCTACGATTCGAGTGGTTTCGATACCTACACCACCGGCCGGCTACAGGCGAGAGCGAGCGGCGCGGCGCGGCGTGATAAGGTCACTAGGGTGTCCATGAAATCACGTACGATAGCAGAGAAATGAATTATGAAATTCCATCGAAACTAATTGACTTTTATTTTTAATAATAACTTGTATCGTCTTATTTTAGGGGTGTACATACGTGGTTTCAAGGATAAGACTGTTTACACTAACACCCTGTATATATATATTTTTTTTTATTTTGATTTTGTGTTTCTGTGGTATTGTAGCTCCCAACCGTATGGAACGGTCTCAATTAAATTTGGTAATAGTTTGTATCATAATTCATAAGCTTGTATTTTTTATCCAGATAATCCAAATGACACGTGCGAAGCCGCAGGAAGCAAGTTTACTTACTCCATGGGCTGTTTGCTGACATGATCCGCCGAGAACTGGTTCTCTAATATCATATTCTTGCTAGCGGTCTCCATTAACGTCTGTCTGACCGTTGCGTCTAGCTGAATGTTCTGTTGCTTAGACAGCTTTATAGCTCGCGGTCGCATCACGTCTTTCTGTTCTTCAGGGATTGAGGACTTCAGGCCTTCGAGGAGGACTTGGGCTGCCTGAAAATAACAATATCTATTAACCTGAACCCCACAATGGATTTGGGGCAAAGCCCATTATGGTATTATTGCCCTATTATGAAAAGACAGGTTTTTATTCGTATTTTAGTATGTAAATCATCATACAAAATAAGTACAATACACATTTACCTGAACCCATTACTAAAGGCCGATCACCCGTTATGGCGCTCATTAGGGGAGGCCTATGTCCAGCAGTGGACTAACATAGGCTGATGATCACCCAGACCCATTTAAATTCATACACCCACTGTTAATTCAAGGCAGAGCCTTTTTGAAGTTTAGCATTAAACTTTTCTATTAAGGTGATCAAATAAAGGCCAGGAAATATTTTATCGATCCTAGTTGGCTCTTACTCTTGGCTCACTCAGAACATCAGAAAAACAATTTGTGTCAATTTGAAAAACAATCTGTTTCACTCTATCTGTGGTCGATCTTTGAGCGCCGAGAAAAAAATATCTTAGATTATAGCTCTCAACGCAAAACGAGTTTATTTCAGTTGAAGGTCCTGTAAGGTCTAATGGAAATAAAGCACTGAGTTGAGTTTTGAGTTTCCGCTTGTGTTTCTCCGTCAGAGCTCTAAGACCCGTGCTATGAAAGGCTGCACAGTCATCGATCTACGCTTGAGTAACGATTTTCTATTGTGTAAACGTCACTCAAGCATAGATCTACGACTGAACAAGTTTGCATAATACGGGCCTTAATATCAAACAGCTGCTTTCTGCGTCGAAATAAAGGGCATCAAAATTCAATAACTTTATTTCTTTAGGCTTACAAAATAAGCACTTAGGCCCGTATTATGAAAGCTCGCTTAGTCATCGATCAATGCTTGAGTGACGTTTATGCCATAGAAAAGCGTTACTCAAGCATCGATTGATAACTGAGGAAGCATTCATAATACGGGCCTTAGACAACCATCTATTTGTACACTACGCAAACTGAGCAAGACTTCAGACCCAGAAAGATAGAAAGTACGCTAGCAGTATAAAACCAGGATTACCTCGTCATGCCTAAACAGCAGCTTGTGCAGTATCAGCGCCTTCTCCGCGAGCCACTCGCCCGTCCTGTGCTGCCGGAAGGCGATCTGGTCGGCCAGTCGCGACAGGATGTCCAACGCGAGCTGGTAGTACACTCCTGACTTCACTTTCTTCAGCTCCTGGATCCCAGACTCTAGGATCTTGACGTACAGGTAAGGGGGGGTGAACCGCCGCAGCCATATCGGTAGGGTTTTATATCTGCAATAAGAAGTAAATCTACAGGGTGTGGTATTACCCCTTATAAAACTTATAGCGAGATATACATAGCCTATAAATATATCTACACTAATATTTGAGGGGTAATAGGGTGCGGTGTTGCTGTTGTACAGGATGTTCTATTTGTAGTTTAAATGTTCTATTTTTTACTGTCGACCTCTGTGGCACAGTGAGCGAAGGTCCGCCTGCGACGCAGGAGGTTCCGGGTTCTATTCCCGCCTCGGGATTAATGTTTGCAGGATCTGAAGATATTTTCTCTGGTCGTTTTCTATGTATAGTAAAAAATATCTATCTGTGTATTGTATGGTATTATGTATATCAGTTATCTGGTACCCATCACACAAGCTCTGCTCAGCTTGAGGCAGGCGTCTGCTAGCTGAGTGGGCTACTTGGTACCAGTACCAACCCAAAGCTTACCGCCTTGTGTTAGTACTTATTAAATATTCACCTGTTTTTTTTCCTCTGTTTACCTACTTGTTATCTAGTACTAAACAGGATTCTGTAGGTAAGTTTGTTTAGTGTGTTGTGTGTAATAATTATATTTCTTTCTTTCCTCACCTCATCATGTCTTCCTCGTTGATGTCCTTGTATATTTTGTAGACACTCTCGACTGTCTTGCATTTCTTAACCGTCTCTGTCTCCGCCAGGAAGGTCTCGTAGACAGTGTGAGCATGCAGATACCTGGAGTAACATACATAGTACACATGTTACTCTAGGCCTAATATATTTAAAACTAGCTTCTGCCTGCGTCTTCGCGCGTTTATCGAGATAAAAAGTAGCGTATAGTTATCCAGGTGTAGAACTACATCACCTAAGAGAATTATTATTAAAATCAACAGAATACGGTGGTTGCAAAACTATCTTACTGCTAGTTAAATTGCTTGTCGGAGGAAAAAGAAATTAAGCACGTGACGCCTTAGGCTAGGGCATGCACCCGGTTCTACCAGGTTCTAGAAGAACCGGGTATACCCGATTCTTTCAAGGTATGTGTGGAACCGGTTCCGAAAGCAGTAAACCCGGTTCCCCCGGTTCTTTAAAAAGCCTTTTTTTAAATGCCTTTGTAATATTTTTATTTTGTATTTAGGCAGAGATACTAATTGGCATTTTGTGGTAACCAAAATCTATTTTCGCATCTCTGCTTAAACTGTAGAAAATAAAACTATTACAGAGGCATTTAAAAACAGCATATATTAGGTATCACAAAATGCCCAATGAAATTTTGAAAATTTACTTTATTCAACGTAATAAGAATATAAAATAGGTGGAAACGCTATTTAGGTCGGGGTAGCTCCTTAAGATACTTACTTATTGAACTGATCTCGGGTTCTGAACACCACGGAGGCACTATCCACCTCCAGCCCCTTGTCGACCGGATACGTCTCTCTGCAGATCTTGTCGTTGATCAGCACCAGCTCCAGCTGCTTGTCTCGGATGGTGGAGTACTTCATACCCAGAAACATGAGGAGGTAGAGGCGGTGGAACGTGTTGCGAGCGATGTCGGAGAGCTTGTAGCACGTACCACATTTGGATTTCATGCTGGAAGGTGAAATAATGATATTAGATAAAGATAAAGATAATTTATTTGCTTGAACATTATGTAGGATAAACAGATGATACAGAATTTTTTAGTATCAATAATGTCCTACTAATACTAGCATGCAAATGTTACAGTAACTTAAACCTATGATATTTTATCTATGCCTAGCCCTTACTGTAATTTTAAACAATGTCAAATAAGTTGGTGTCAAAGTTTATCTGTCATGAAATCGTTAGATGATGCTGGATTGGATGTATGGATATAATAGATGGAGGCACATGCTCGGGGTTTCTTTACGTGATAGAATCAGGAATACGGAAATCCGTAGAAGAACTAACGTCATCGACATAGCTCTCAGAATTAGTAAGCTGAAGTGGCAGTGGGCAGGCATATAGCTCGCAGAACTGATAACCGCTTGAACCGGAATGTTGGGAGACCATAAACTCGATGGACCGACGACATCGTAGCGGTCGCAGAGTCGATGGATGGAGATGGCCACCGCTTTTTGTGGCGCCGCCGTATGGGGAAGGCCTATGTCCAGCAGTGGACGTGTATGCACTGCTATTGATGATGATGATATTCTTTATTAAAAAAGGCGTAGTGTTTTCGAAATTAAGAAAATCAGCCCGTTTGGTTCACAGCTGGACACAGTCTCACACAAATTCTTCCAGTGGTCAAAATCACGATCATTAATTAGGCCCGTATTATGAAAGCTTGCTCGGACATCGATCAATGCTTGAGTAACGCTTTTCTATGGCATAAACGTCACTCAAGCATAGATCTATGACTGAGCAAGCTTTTATAATACGGGCCTTAGAGTCATTAGAGCCCATTTAGTGCTCTGCTAAATCCAGCCCTGGGTGCATATTCTTGAGTGCCGTTTGAGTGGAAAACATTTTACGCGCGTATTTCCATTCCCTTACAAACTCGTTACAGAGGTACATGGTCATGGAATGGCTAACAATTAAACTTTATTTAATTATTTATTTATGGGCCACCAACTAGATGTAGGTAACATAAGATACATGTATCTTTAATAACAAGAGAGAATTACAATCAAATAATAGAAACAAATTAGAACAAGTATTTCCAATTGAAACAATTGAGCTAACTGCAGGCAGAGTGTTGCAAACAATCTACAGGTAGCTCAACTGGTCCACATCAATACCAGTCGACGCACAAGAAATCACAAAGTATTATAGATAATCTTTGTAATCTAATCACGCAAAGTAAAAATACGAAGTTTATTAATGTTTTAAATCAATCTAGTTTAACACTCACATATCAATAACCCTCTTAGCGTTATTAACCGGCGCTCCGCCCGTAAAGTACTGGCTGATCGAGGTCCTCCGGCGGAAGGCGCTTAGGGCTTCGACGGCGTCCTGCTTCGACTGCATCTTGAGCTTGAGGTCCTTGCAGATCTGCTTGAGTTCATCCGCGCGGAGAATCTTCGCGTATTCCTCGAAGCACAGGCTGTTTATACCTAGATGGAGGCGAGATTCATTACATTCCATTTCTTGCGAAGGTCTACCTGCGACGCAGGTAGTTGCGGGTTCGATTGCCGCCTCGGGACTTGTTTGTGCGATATGCAGATACTTCCTCCGGGTGTTCTAACGTATAATAATATCAAAGTATTTAATGTATTAAGTCTCGGACCCCTAAGGGTACACGAGTCTCTCATCTTTCCATACAAACGTGGAAGGGTAACTACTACACTGTTTGATGCTGACCATCCAAAATTTAAAATGTAAAACATTACCTATGTTTGTATACATTTGAAAAATACAAGCTTCCAAATTTTCATATTTCAACACAGATTTTAGAGAATTGCGTCGTTCATCATTGCAAAAGTTTCTGTGAGTTCCCTTTTGTGCAACTCAGTTGAGCAAATTGCGCAACGGGGCCTTATCAAACTTATTTTGTTCCCCGTTGCTCAACTCAAGTTGCTCAACTCTGATCATCGGTCACACTAATATTATAAATGCGGAAGTTTGGAGGGATAGATGGATGTTTGAAATAAGTTTCCGATTTGACCCGCGTTTTTCCCGTGTGGGGCGCGGGTTCGAGTCCCGCCGAAATCGAAAATTGTTGGGAACCTATTTGATTTCTTAGAAATACCCAAAGTGCGGGTAAGCACTATAACAAAAAATCTTAGATGGATGTTTGTTACTTCTTCACGCAAAAACTCCTGAACGGATCAGCTGAAAATTTGAAAAATGTAGGTCTAGAGCTGGTGAAAAATAGGCTACCTACTATTTATACCAAAGATAATTTCCATGAGATAGAAACAGCCTTTAATCGTTTCTAGAAACAAGACTTGCGAAGCCCGGGGCAAGTGAAGGAGGGGACAAAATATTGTGACAACATCTATGAATCCAAACATCGATAGAATGATGTTCAATAAAGGTCTAAGCCTCGCATGTGTGATTAGTTAAGTACTTAGTTCCCGAACATTATGTTGTGCCCGAGCCAGGGTTTACTCAGAAAACATAAACGACGTTTCTGATTCGTTTTCGTGCAAAACCAACTCCTCGCAGACGCGTTATCGAAGCACGTAGCTGTTAGTGCTACAGCAGTAACTCCCATTGTACTTTACTGTGTTAACAACGTTTTAAACACCGAACAATTGACCATTTATCTATGTAGGTCACAGACAAGAAGGGACTTGTATTCGAAAACCTGTGGCGCAGTTAGCGACGGTCCGCATAAGATGAATGTTGCGGGTTTGATTCCCGGCGTGGGGTCAATATTTGTATGATCGATCACTGTAAGTGCTTGATCTGGGTATGGATGGGTGTTTTCTATAAGAACTACTAATATGATTGCGGGTTCGATTCCCGCCTCGGGACAAGTGTGTGTGTACGATCTGCAGACAATTGTTTAGGGTTTTCTGGTCGTTTTCTACATATAATAAAAATATATAATTTAATAAACATTATGTATATCAGTTATCTAGTACACATAACACAAGCTTTGCTTAGCTTGGGGCTATATAGATAATGCTATATGAATTGTCCAGCATTATTTATTTTTATTTATTTCTTATAAACTCGAAAGTAATTATGTTCGTCTCTGTCTCTCTGTTAACTTTCCTGTTTGTACGTCAGGTCAAAACGGCTGAACGGATTTTAATGAAAGACAAAGGATATAATGGTAGTGTCTCAGGGAAGGACCTATGCTACTTTTTATCCCAGAAAGACGCGTACGAAGGCGCGGGCGGTTTACTAGTATATTGGGTTTTGTTATTAAAGGTCGTAATCCCTAGCACTCTGGGTGATCTCTAAGAAATTAACAAAAAAAATTGTTAGAGCTCACCCGTACTGTAGTGGGTGTGGCGCGGGTTCGAGTCTCGCCGAAATAAAAAATGTTTTTGAACTTATTTAATTTCCTACTAGTGTACATCTGTTTTATTTGCAATAATAAAGGGGTGGTTTTGGTTTAAAGGGTTAAAAAAGTAGGGAATTGTGGTCATTGTAAATTGAGTAGCCAAGCTGACGTAGTCGTAGTAGCGGGTAACAGCTAGGTTAACAATCATTATAATAGGGTATTTTACTCTACAAGCTTAGGTAAAAAGCGGTCGGAAAATTTTAGTTTTAACAAAATAAATTTTAAAATTCTATTCATAATTATTAGTTTTTTGAATTAGCTTTTAAACACCATAAGATAGTGGGCGCAATGTTGTTATGTCATACGGCCGTTTAGGCAAACTAAAATGTATCAACTGTCATCAGCAACATCAGCGCGTTTGTTCAGATCTCACATCCAACTGTCGTGATGATCACAGAGCGTCCACTGCGTCCAGCGATTACGTCAAATTACGCGCGCATCTTGAAAATGTAAATTTTAAATGCATTTTTATTGCACTTATCGATATTTTTTTTGTATTTTTTAGTGCTTCATTAGCACTTATATATTATTGTACCTAATTGAGACACATTTCATAAATGGATGTATTACCCTATTCAGTGAACTAGTCCAGGTATTTCAACACAGATGTTTAGGCTCAAAGCAGGTGCAGCATGCATTCTGAGTCTGAAATAATCATGATGAGACTTATCTTAACAGTGTTTTAATTTTGCAGGCTAATATTATGGAAAACCTCACCTGACACAGCAGAAGGTGTGACAAAGCTGTTCAAAATCAAAGAGTTCATCATCTCCTGAAAGGCCGGATCACTGATAACCTCCTTCTTATCTGCACAGATCTGGACCACCTGGTCCCTTCGGTACCAGGCTAGCTGCCTCCAGTACAGACGGCAGACCAGTCTCATGCCAGGCTTAGTGACCTGGAAGCAGCGGCCGAGCATCTCCTGGGAGGATTCCATTAGGAGATGGGTCAGGGTGGGGTCTTTGAGGTACTTGTTGATTATTGTTAAGAGGAATATGCCTGGAACAAGTTGGTATTTTATCTTAATTCTTTATTGCATGAGATAAAACATGCATGTAAAACATAAAACCAGAGATATTATCAAAAAAGCTATTTTAACCCAAAAAAGAGTTATTTTCCAACTCTCTGTACTTTAACTGTTTGTTAAAGATGATATTTTGTGTCTCTAGTAGTAGTAAATACTTAATGGTGGACAATACACATAACATTATCTAGCCCCAAGCTAAGCAGAGCTTGTGTTATGTATGTGGGTACTAGATGACTGATATACATAATAGAATTAAAAATTCAATAACTTTATTTCTTTAGGCTTATTATTATTATTTTACAGCCACTGCTGGACATAGCCCATTGTTTATGGTATTTGGCTTGGTCCTGCTTTAATCTCATTAGATTAAAGCATTCATATTCCTATTAATTTATATATTATATTTATTATGATTATCTGAGTTTGGATACTTTGTTCATGTGTTAACTCAAGGGCCATATTAACATTAAGATATCAGTTAAATGCATTAAGTTCAAACAGCTTTAAAGTGATAGAAGTAACTGATTATTTACCCTAACACTTACATACCTATCTATATTGACAAGTACAGCCAAGTGTTTGAAATTATACAAAGCAGTAGTGTTAAAAAACAAATAAAATGATGTTTTGCAAATATTATAATAAACAAATAATTATTATATTAATCAAGTAATATGTTATTTTTTATTATTTGATGACCCATGTGGAGGGGCAGGCGAAGGTCCACCTTCGATGCAGAAGTTGGTGAGTTTGATTCCCATCTTGGGACAAATGTTTTGGTGTTCTGGGTATTTTCTATGTAAGTAAAAAAAAATATCTATGTAATGTATTGTATTAAGTATATCACTCATCTGGTTCCCATAACACATGCTCTGCTTAGCTTGGGGCTAGACAATGCTGTAAGGATTGTCCAGCATTATTTATTTTCTGGTGAACATTAAAGTATTTTTGTATTGTATTGTACAAATGAATAATCTGACTGAAGATACAAGCTTTGATACTCCTAGATCTCTAGAGAGACAAGGCTTGTCCTGCAACAACCACCGGTACCAGCTTCTCAGCTTAGTCAACCACTATACAAAGACAAATAGTATATGCTTACTCTTATCATCCATGCCCTCACATGCCTCTTTAAACATCTCATCATCAGAATAGACGCGTGGCTGGATGAACGACTCCCGAGCTAAGTTCCTTTTCACCGGCGTTCTTTTAGTCACACTGCGTTTCTTGGCCGGAGAGTAAAATTTCTTTGAATTCGGACTTTGGAAACTGTCGCCAGAACCCTGTCGAGTCTTAAAAATCTTTCGCGGCGTTTTAACCGAAATCGGTGGCGTCAAAGTGTAGATTTTAGTGGCTTGAGAGGAATTAGGTTGCCCTTCTTCAGACTTGATGTTGTTTTGGCCTAAGTCCGGCTCTTGAGTCGGCGAAGGCGAGTTTTCGTCATCACTGCTCAAACATATCACTTCGGGCTCTTTATTGAGTTGGCTTTTCTCAGGAATAGCATACTTGGGAGATTTCAGTAACGTTGGGGTCTTCACTAAACTTAGGTTGCGACGTTTTTTAGAACCATTGCCGATTTCGCTCATGACTTTCGTGCCTGAAGGAGGTGGGTTGGATTTAGTCTTGAAATATGTATCGATTGATATTTGCCGGCTCATTTTGAGTTGGTTTTCTTGGATTCATTCCTAGCAGCAGCGGTAAGAACAGGGTTAGGTATTTGTATAGGTCTTACTTATAGGTCAACATCACAAAGTACTGTGAACATAGGAAAGTCAACATAACATGAAACTTCACGAACGTTCCTCTTTTAGACATGCAAGAGGAATAGATAGAGGATGCAATAACACAATTATGAGCAATGCTACTTTACTATTTTTAACTAAAACCAATCGGAAAATACATTTTCCCTTCCCTCCTACGCTCGCTTCTATTATTTTATTTATTTATTAATAAGAGTCAGACACAAAGTAGGTACTGTGAACATAGGAAAGTCATAGATGAATATTAGATCTAATGATTATGAGCTTCGTATAGTTAGTTCGGATCAACATGTAAGTAAATTCTAAATGACAACCAACCATCATGTAGGGCCTTGGCCAATTTAACCCGCTGAGAAGAGGGGTGATTTCTTCCGTCCACGACATGAACACAACTAAATAAAACTAAACCATAAATGGTAACGTCTGAAAGATTTTGCTACTCGTCAATAGATGGTGCTTTTGAAAAATATTTGAATAATGCTTCAAGCTTTTGAAACCTGTATTAAATCTAGATGGTCAATAAAATATTTTAAAATACTCAGACAACTACAATAAATCATTGAAGTTAATTTGATTTCTAGACAAATATGTCTGAGTCTCATTTAAAAGTCCCCGGTTCGACGTCTCGGCGCCAGTCTCGTCAGTCCTGTCAGTCTCGTCAGTCCCGAACATCTAGAACTCAGTCTCATAATATTAAATTCAGAAGGAATCAAAGTAACAAATGTTTTTCTGTTCAGAGACTTAGTTTTGGTAGGGCGAGACATCAAGCGAAGCTGGTAAATATTTTTAACACTGTCCAGGCGAACCTAACGGTTTTACTATCAAACTAAGAACTCACGGGATCCCCGTGGTTAGGTTATTTGAGCACCACGAAGTTAGCACATATCTTTCGAAATTGGAAACTTGGTTATACACAATTGGTAACTATCCTAAAATTATCCCAAAAAATCAGAACCGTGCAATTTTTTGAGAAATAGTTCTAATCCTTTTCACAAAATGGCGCGCATGGCATGGCGCCCTCTTAGCGAAGGTACTTAGGCCCGTATTATCAAAGCTTGCTCAGTCATCGATCTATGCTTAAGTAGCGCATAAGCCATACAAAATCATTAATCAAGCACAGATTGAAGACTGAGCAAGTTTTCATAATACCCACCTTAGTGTATTTCGACGGTATACCGATCTGTGAAAGACTTCAGACGGAAGCTGGATGCAGCAAGCTTAACTCGACAGAGCTATGAATGGCAACAAATGAATAAATGATTCTTAAATGGCACTCATTGTGGTCCATGTCCAGCAGAGGGCTGTCATAGTCTGATGGTGATGTTTACTGTAGCCCGTCAATCGATAAGTTGGTACGTAGTTACATAGTTTTGATTATCTTATCCAGTGAATACCCAACTAAGGCAGAAAGTCTTCAGTTTTATCCAGTACACCTACAGTTCAGTTTTACCTAGTACAGTGTACCTGAGCACCTACTTTGACTTATTGTTCATTAAGTAAAGTAACACGATTTTTGTGATTTACTATAACTTGATAGAGTTATGCTCAAATTACAAGAATCCGGCTGCTTGGCTACCTACTATTGATCAAACTACCCGCAAGTAATGACGGAGCCTACACCCAAACAGGTGCGGACTTTCCAACCGACTTACCAGCTGAACTCTAGGAAGCCGTTCAATGTGGAGAAAGTGGAGAAACTGCTCAAGAGAATCGTGAACTCGGAGCTTGAAGAGATTGAGTACAGCGACAAGGTTGTCCCCGAGCTATGCTTGACACTGGCCGAAATGGTTCGCACTGCAGTTAAAGAGGAGAAATATGACAGGTCAGTTCTTACCAAGGCGTCACAGAAGGCGTAGATTAGTAGAGTCTCGGTCTACGCTTCAAGGTTCAGGTAAAGTAAATAATTTAGCTGTTTCAAGACAAGCCCTTACCGATGCGGTCAGAGAATACCTAAGTAGGTAGGTAGGTTTACTCGTACTTACAGGCGTCGGATACGCATAATATACCTAGGTATATGGCTCAAGAGCTGTATCTTAACGTCGCCGGTTGCAATCTCACCTAAATATCTACTCATAATCGGATGATTAGTAAAAATTTTTTCTAGATGCCCAAGGAAGTGCTTGGTATTCGTTTTCAGCCTTTGGTGCATGACACCAAATAAATGATTTAAAAAATGAAGTGAAACCCGGGCCAGCTGGGATGGCGATCTACGAAATACTCTCCTAGCATATCAGATACTCAATGGGGCAAGGTGAAGACCTTGCCGCTATGGCATCGATACGATTAGGGAAGGTCAGGTAGGGAAGGTCAGCATCAGCTCAGCTGATGATGATGATGATTGTCGTTTAACTCTGGCCGCATAGCATAGCGGCAGCGTAAAACTTAAAACCAAAGTTTTGTTTATGATTGATTACGGTGACAGTACAGTGACATGAATTATCAGTAAAAAAAATGTAAAGATTTTGGTATTTGTATACAGAGAATTAGGGTTAAACGTAAAAAAACAAGATGATGTACATTCTACCTGCAATAGGGGGGGCTGCGGCTTTTTCCATCATCTACTGTTGTTGCTGCAGGAGATAGGTATGAAACACTGCCTACAACTTTAATAAAAAAAGTGAGTACCTACCTAGCGCTCCACCACAAATAAAATGCCCTAGGCAATTGGCCCTAGCATTGTTCATGTAACCTACTCCCGCCCATTTAGATTCAAAATATTTCTAAAACTACTTGCATGTACTTACCTATTTTGCCAAAACACCGCCTATTGCAACTGGACCTAGAACCTTCGATAAAAGTAAAAAAACCGGCTAAGTGCGACTCGGACTCGCGCACGAAGGGTTCCGTACCATTATCTATAAAAACGGCAAAAAAATCACGTTTGTTGTATGGGAGCCCCCTTAAATATTCATTTTGTTCTGTTTTTTAGTATTTGTTGTTATAGCGGCAACATAAATAGGTACATCATCTGTGAACTAGCACGATTCATGAGATACAGCCTCGTGACAGACGGACAGACGCGCCGCGCCGCCGGTCTGACTATGACTGAGGTAAGGTAGCATAGTTGGACCTGACTTGAGCCATACACTTTCGAGATGGTAATGCCTCATCTCCCTTTTTTTACTTTTATCGAAGCCTAGACTCTAGACCCTAGGTAACGGTGTCCGTGATGTTAGCGTACACATTTAATTTAATTTAATTCCGGAAGCCATGTTGTTCATCACAGAGAAATTACTCAATTTGCCTGTATAGCCTAGTGAGAGAATATGCTCGAAGATTTTTGCCAGAGTTGGAAGTATGGCTATGGGCCGATATTCCTCGACCAATTTCTTATCGGAGCTCTTTGGAATCGGAGTGACGCGTGAGAGCTTCCATTGGGCGGGATAGTGTCCAGTCGCTAAGGCCAAGTTAAAAAGGTAGCAGAGTGGATGTGATAGGAGCTTTTTACCCTGCACAAGAAGCCACAGAGGAATACTGTCAGGTCCTACAGAGCTACTCGACTTGAGTTTTTGGATGCCTGATGTTACTTCACCAAGGGAGACTTCTTTCATGTGGACATAATTGCTGCAGGCATGCTGTCTCTGTTGCTGGGCATTATCTACATCCAATTTGGGTATATGAGTTAAAAATACACGGGAAAAGAAGTCGGCGAACGCTTGAGCTGCTTGATTCCAACAAAACTGTTACCCTCGTACTCCACATTTGGCTCAAAACCACTCTTGGACCGCAAGCTTGACATGTGTTGCAAAAATTCTAGAGAGTTGGTTTTAATTGATTGATCTTTGCGGGCCACAAAGGAGTCATAAGCAAGCGAGGTGCTTTTCATTATCTCTGTAGAAAACATATATGCCTCCTCCGACTTAGTGCGCTTCCACTCCTTATGCAGCTTTGCCTTGCGTTTAGGGATAATTAATGTAACATGATATAGGTACTTGACTAGAATTATAATTTGTGTAATAGGTCGTTCAAATTAATAAATTAAATTAAACAATAACTTTATTACTTTAGGCTTACAAAATAAGCACTTGACTGACAAGTCAAATTTTATACATAAACAGCTTTATAAATTGCCAATTGTCACTTATATTATTATTGTTTAATTCGTAAATTCTTTTAGTTTTAAGTGTGCAATAAAGCATGTCTGTCTATCTAAATAGTAATTTATTATCAAATTAGAAACAAAATGTTATTGATTTTGTTCGCTTCAATTTTTTTTCCACTAGTGGAAGAAGCGAAAAATAATTATTTCTTTTAAATAATAATTTCTTATACAAAACAAGCTTTTCCATAGTAATATTTTGTATAATTATGGCGGAGATACGTCACAAAGTGCAACTTCACTTTGTGGCCAACAAAACTAGGTATAATTAATAAAAATATTACAAAGGCATTAAAAAAGCTTATAATAGGTATCACAAAATACCCATTGAACATTTTGAAATTAGCTTTGTTCAACGAAATAATACAGTAGGTAGGTACTACCTACTTGTACATAAAGTAAGTATATGTACGATGTACATAAACCACTTGACAAAATGAAGGCAACTATCCACTGCACCCCAACGTGATCCTAGTACCTAGTATAATCATTATCCACTGTGCCCCTTGCTATGGGCAAGGTGGATAATTTTCCATGTTTTGAAAAATCTATACTAACACGTCGTTTTCGTTTTTGACTTTGATGATTTTATCACACAATATTGTTGTCCTACATTTTGACAAAAGGCAAGTAAAACCCACCTTACCCACCACTACATAGGCAACTTTACGCCCTCCAGAAAAAAATAAAGACCTCTCCCGTTGGAATTAAAAGCCATTCCTATTTTATAGCATTAAATAAACAAATCATG
Source organism: Eupithecia exiguata (assembly GCA_947086465.1). NCBI lineage: Eukaryota > Metazoa > Arthropoda > Insecta > Lepidoptera > Geometridae > Eupithecia > Eupithecia exiguata. Next base: position 11,385,104 of record OX352241.1, read on the forward strand.
TAGACTTTCAAAGATTATCTCGATATGACATGCAAACATATTCGCTTCATCATACTCCTTGAAATGTCCTGGAGAGTGCATTGATTTTCCTCGCGCATGCGCGCGCCGCCGCCGCCGTCGCCGCCGCCCCGGGATCCCTCTGTCTGGCCACGTTGGTTGTGTGCATCTATCATGTCTCCGAACCTAGGTGAATCATGGTGGGAGAAATCAATACATGTACCTAGTACCTACTCAAGTTAATATTAAAAAGTGCCTGACTATAAGTCGAAAGGGGATGGTTCCAGATGGACCTAATTTCCTAAATCCTAACTAAATCTACATGCATCCCCTATGCATGTAAAAAAATATATGCGGTTATTGTTTTCTTATACCTAAATCTATAAATCTAAATATTTGTTGTTAAAGCGGCAACAGAAATATATCATCTGTGAAAATTGTAGTAACTGTCTAATGGTTCATGAGATACAGCCTGGTGACAGACGGACAGACGGACAGCGAAGTCTTAGTAATAGGGTCCCGTTTTACCCGGGTACGGAACCCCTAAAACATTATAGAACCCATTTTATCCCACTGCAAATGCAAACTTGCCTCTCATTAGCTCTATTACTGCTATTTCCTTCCTACGCCCTCAGCTAGCTCAGGCCTAGGCAAGGCACCCTGTTATTGTACTGTACAATCCACTGATACTGAACTCTGCACGGAACTTCGGTCACGTGGTGCCATGTGACCGAAGTTGCGGGCAAAGTTTTGCATTATGTACCTACTGGAAAAGCGTTGCAGGCAATGTAGTAATGTAGTGTAGTGTTCTAAAATAAAGTTGTATCTCTTAATTTCTTTCAGATATAGAATTCTTGTAGCTGTCAGCATAGGCCAGAAGCGAAACCAGGGTGTCCACATGTTTCATTCCTTTCTCTGGGACCACGAGCGAGATGCCTACGCCTCACACAACTACGAGAACCCTCACCTGTTTGCCAGCGTCGTCGTGTATGGAATTTATCTAGACTAGACAGTATCTAGACACACCTAGTTGCTAGCTCATCATCTGAAGAATTATTTAATTTCAAATATGGCATTTCTTCATACATTAAGTTCCTGCTAATAAATAGACACAATATTCTTATAATACAATGCCAGGTTTCATAGTAACGCAGGATAATGAATTTTTAGAGACACATTGAGGACTCGACGCACCTGATTTTTATGTTTAAAGACAAGACTTAGAGAATCAATAACAATGGACGCAATGATAGGTACGAAGGATCGACAAAATGGACAGAGAATATCTAAATTATTTAAATTCTCAGCTGGAAGGGACAACTCAACTTCAACGACACCATTTATCTCTGAACTCACCAGCAAACTGCAGACAATATCGAGAGAAATAAGAAATGGTCTGAAGAGTACAATAGACCGAACAGGAATCAAAAATGGACTGAAGAGTACAATAGACCGCACGGGAATCAAAAATGGGCTGAAGAGTACAATAGACCGAACGGGAATCAAAAAAGGGCTGAAGAGTACAATAAGCCGCACGGCAGTTAAAAATGGTCTGAAGAATACAATAGACTACACGGGAATCAAAAATGGGCTAAAGAGCAGTCGCACGAAAATCAAAAATGTTAAGAGGAGTGCGAAATACCGCACAGGAATCAAAAATCGTCTTAGAAGAACGAGGCGCCGTCGCTTGAGAGTCAAAAAGGGACTGCGAAGAACGATGAAGCACACAAGACAGGGACTGGAAAGTACGATGAGCATTGCATTGGGACCTTGGCATAAGCTTAGAACAAAATGTCGTGATTTTATAGACATGGTGAAAGAAACCTCCTTCAATTTAAATTTTAACGTCTCTGTAAACAGATAGTGTTTGAACCCGTGACGTGACACATTTTAACAATAACGTTCTTCTGTTCCTCGGTAATTCTGGCTACCCGGGTTCTAATAAACATTCCCTAAAATGCTATTGATACGTTTAGTTCGGTGCATTTTTCTTATCATCCTTTCATTTTTGTGGGATTCCGAGGACAATTCCTCCCGTGGACTAATGTCTTGTCACCATGCTAGAAATCAATGGAAATAAATTTTATTACCTAACTTAAATACTTTTATTCACAAGGTACTAGCGACCCGCCCGGCTTCGCATGGAAACATGAAGTATTTAACAAAAAAAAAATTAACACAGTCTTTGCAGACTTTCCATTCTTAGAACACTCGATCAAGTCTGCTTTTGACAAAATAAACAATCGAAATCATCCGTTTGGGAGCTACGATGCCGCAACAACCCACAGATAGATACACACACAGACATATAGATCCATCCACCCGTCAAAGTTATTAATAACCCTTTTGTGTCGGGGCTGAATAAAAAAAAAATTGTATAAATATACTTTAGCGCGCTGCCTATATCTCGAGAAGAACCGACAACCGCTGGAGTATACTTGTTCTTGAGTGGAGACCGCGACTCGGCAAACGTATTGTAGGACGCCCTCCGACGAGGTGGGATGACGATTTGCGTAAGACTGCTGGCAGATGCTTGATGCGGCAAGCTGAAGACAGGGCGCTATGGCGATCATTATGGGAGCCCTTTGTCCAGCAGTGAACTAATATAGGCTGATGATGATGACTTTACGGTACAAGGAAGGGCCCGCCCTAACGTATAATTACTATGAAAACTTCATATTCCATGGCCAGGTCGGTCGGCCATGTTATGAAGGCAAAAGTTTACCATGGTCTAATCTCTGTGGTTCTATGGTTTTATGCTGTTGCTTTTTAGTTTTGTGGTAGATATACCTACGCGGGAGGGGATGATTACTCAGGTAGGAAATAAAAGGCATTCAGTAAGCATTTTTACAGATCATACATATTTATTAATCCATTTCATAGTATAGATATCACACTGGCCCGCCCTTACAAAAATAACTGTGTAATACATCAACGACCCAGCTGTCTGGCGCTGGCGTGACGGCGCGACGCCGCCGGTGCCCGCTACCTAGTCGCTGCTGGAGCAATCCTCAATAAATATTGGCATCAATTTGTTCCACACTAACCTACAACAATTCGGGCACGTTCGCCGGCGCGGTCACCCCAGCCCTCACTACTATTGATGTCTATAATATTCTTACAGGAGAAATTTCAGAGATAATTCTAAACCATTATACAGGTTATACAATTAATTAAATATGTTTACATAAAAATTCGCACATATTTGACACACAAAGCGAAGATTAATGGGTAAGAAGACTAAAATTAGCTAAGATATTGGTCCGAGACACTGAAGCGAGATATCCGCGTATGGTACGGAACTAGCACCAAGCCACCGTACGATAAACAAAGCCGAGTCCTGCCACTCGTGGTATTACACAATACAAAAGCAAATACGATCTGAGGTACCTCACAACCAACGGCAGACGGTACTTTCGCTAAACCAGCTTCTCTGCGCTCACGCACACTAGGCCAATGCAAAATAGTTCAAAAAGGGTAAAACTTTTATAAAAAATCGAGTCTGTCTATGAGTCAGTGCAGATGGCGTTTCCAGCTTAACATCCGTGAGCGCCGTGCGTCCTCCCGGTTACTTGAGCACTTGAGCAGCGTGAAGTGGGATTTACTCCGGCGGACCGGACTACGTTCAGCCTCTCAGAGTTACATTTTACATCCGCATGATATGTGTTACACAGATTAATTTAATAGTACTGGGTACATACACTTAATAACCATAAGGGTACAATATATGGCGGTAAATCGTCGCTTACAACCTTAGAAAAGTAAATATTAGCTACATATCAAAACAAATGCCGTGAATATTGGTATCAAAATATTAGTCCTTAATAGTGAGAGAGTATTTGTTATAAGATATGTGATATTTGTGTAAAGATACAAAAGCTTCTAACATGAGGGTACAGTCATTGGAATATAAAAACTTACTTACACCGAAGAACGACAGATTGAATGAACTTACATTAGATTGAAGCCACAAAAATATTCAACAATTTGGATCATAAGCTCGCCCATCGTCCCCGAGCCGCAGCGCCCCCGGACGACCCCTCACCGCCCATCACCGGTGCCTTCTGACAAAATATCTTTCTTAAAAAATAATCTACAAAACTTCAAGTAGTTCATCATCAAGTATAATGATATAAATTAATAATATTGAATGACGAGGAGAACATAGATAGTTCATGTTAATGCAGCATCGAAATACCGCTGATCTAGCATTTGTAATACAAAATATGAGAGTGTCTCTTCCACCCATATCCATAGTCGTTGGGAGGAGAGAGATGAGGTGCGTGAGGTTGCGATGCGGCGACGAGTAGAACGGACCTAGGCCCGAGGGCGGGTGGGGCTCTCTTCTTGGGCCAATTTTTTTAAACATTTACTAATAAAATATTAAAGCTTAACATACATAAAGATTAAGCATCTCTGCACCTTAGATAATATAATAGCCATTCAAAATAACTGCAGATTAAAATATCTCATCTTACAAAATAAAGTCTTAAACATTAAACTATAATAAGAGACTTGTATGTATTGAAACAATTCCTAACTTAGACCAAATAAAAAAAATATATTAAAAAAATAGTTTTCATTGTTGATTTCGCTGTTAAAGGACTTTGTTTTACCACTAACAAAAACTAAAAGAATGTAATTTTTATAACTAAGTTACGAGTTGGGAAATTGTTCTATCGATTGTTCGGATGGTGATGACTCGATGATCGATATCGATGTTTTGTGACGGAACAATTACCTATCATACATTAAAACATAAACATCAGGCAACAAAGTAATAGTTGGATGCGCCGGTTGTAGGAAGCGCTAGCAGGCCCCGGCGCGTATGTCGGTGAACGAGCAGCAACAACTTCTAAAATAAATCAATTGGCGGTGGTTTGTCTATTCAGTCCTCAGGGGAAACAATTCAGCTTGATTCTTTCTCTTTCTCCTTCGACTCTGAAAAGTTAAAAGGAAAATAAATAAAAACAAAATAAACCAAGCGTTATTTTTTATGTCAGACTATTATTAACTATAGAAACTTCCGCTACTACATGAGCTGTGATTATATATTACTTTTTGTAAAACTTGTTTTTAAACATGCTGGTAATAATTAGTGCTTTTCGGCTCTCTTAAACGCAAACTATTGTAAGAGAACGTGCTCATGGTAGACTTATACCTGCTAGCATGATTGGTATGCGTCATGGCCGTTGGATATTTATCGATGTCGATAGGATTTGATACGTTTGATGCACTAAGTACCCTCGACGTTGTCTCCTCGACTCCGCATGACCAAGCCGTCTTGGCTAAACGCCGTACAGCCTCTAGACTAGACATTGTTGTAACGTGTTGCAACTTCTGTGTAAAATAACCGATATTTCGATTTTCGGAACAAACATCTTGATTTAATTTATAAAATAAGCGTGGGGAATGTAAAAATGTGTACTAAAGCTGATTTCTAGCAAGGTGATTCTAACACGTGTGCCTGCCTTGGCTTATTTGTTACTCATTCATTAACCTCGGAAATGGTAATCTGGATGAATTTTGTCTGAACTATCAGGAAAGCCAGTGAAATAGCTTTTACCATTTCTTAATGGCATCTTTGCAGACGTAAGAATATACGTTTTAAAGGCAGATAAAGCATAAAACCTGAAAGATGCAAGTCTAAAGGCTGTAACTCGTTTGTGAAGCCGCAACGAATGCGTTTAGCCAATCGATGCGTGCGTAGTTATTAAAAAATAAGCAAAACAAATAAATACGTATGAATATAATGTGAAGCCTCTACGCTTACGCATGCCTGGTCATGGTTCGAGACCTACCTTCGTCGCTGTTACCGTTAGTGAGCGGTTCTTCACCGTTCTGCTCACCATTCTGCTCACCATTCTTTTCACCATTCTTTTCGCCGTTCTCGGCGGGCTTCTTTTCCTCTTCTTTGGCCTCTTTGTCCTTCTTTTCCTCTGAGCTCTCTTTGGAGGGTTTCTTTTCCTTGCCAGACTTGCCCTTGGCTGGGGTGGCGGGTTTGGGCTTAGGCTCCAGAGATGGGTCGAGGACCAGCTTGCCAATGTTCTTGCGGTCATGCATCTTCTGCATAGCCTCGCCGACCTAACAACAAAATAATATCAACTTAATGGACTTCTTATATTGGGATATTCAGACCATCACAATGGTTCCACCTCCAAAGTAAGCAGAACTTGTGTTATGAGTACATCATTACCGATATAGACAATACATGTACTAGTACACCTAGACCCAGATCATACAAAAAAATCCATAAACGGGAATCGAACCCACAACTTTCTGTGTCGTAGGCGGACTGGTCGCCACTAGTCGTCAATACAGATTACAATGTGTGAACACATCCTCAATTGTTATTCTACTGAACAAAAAGGGGAACGGAACTACATTTGCATGATTGCAATGTTGAACGAGTAAACGAGGTCTTCGTTATCAATTTATCAGCGACCTCGGTAAAGGTAAACCCAGTTACTTATCAACTGTCAATAAAAACAACAGAAAAATATGGGTAGCACGATTTCTTACAGCCCAGATCTTTACTCTTACTCCATTTATTTATTATCAAGACAGTAAAGACAGTAATTTATTTTCATCGGTCAATCCGTTACGGGGCAGTGGTCCAACTGCTCTGTCCAATTAGTCCCAAGTAGCATTTTACTCCATTTAAGAGTACACATTTAGTTCCCATGTGTACTTGAAGCATTACTACAGTTCACACGTGATGTACAAGCTGCATTATTGCGATATATAACACCTATAGCTGTCTAAGGGACTTATAGGAGTGTAGAGTTATACTTTTATACGATTGTTGGTGTTATAATACTCTAACAACTATCCTTTAGTCAGCCGTCTGACTAAGAGCATTACAGGAGGGTAGAGATACGGCAACCGCTGTTTAACGGCCTACTTGTGCGATGTTATAGAGCTAGCATTTTAATAGAGCACACGTGGTCATTTATAAAGCCAAAGGCTGTTATGTTTACTCGTTTTAGACTATTATACAGCTAGTAGCTGTAGTAGGACTTGTTTGTGATCATAAAATAACCTTCTTTTACTATCTGTACAGAAGTGTTTAAATGGTTCACATGTGCACTATAGGCTGTTAAAAGGAGTATATGTGTTGTCCATTAACATCAATAGCTGTTTATTTGTCCACAAGTACTACTCTTATTTGCTGTAAGCTGAACATGACTGTGAATGTGATATTCTATTACACTTATCCCACAAGCTGTGTTTATTACGTCGCGTGCATAAATTATGAAAATCTTGGAAAGTAAGAGCGAGAACCGGGGGAATAAGGAGAAAAATTTCAAAAGAATATTCGAAAATGAACAGTCGATTGACAACGACGCCCGAAAATGAGCCCGTCGATACGGCTTCAACAAGTGCGACAGCAACAGTTGTTCATGGTGGTTCTGTACATGATGCAGAGGAAAATGTGCCTGAACCTGAAAGTTCCCTTCAAAATATACAGATATCAGAGTGTGGTGATTGCAGTTCTAGTACTGCACCATATTTTGCAGAATTTTAACAGATAAATATCAGAAATAACAGTTATTATTTATCACTAAATAAAAGGAATAATATTAGGTTATTTATCTGATTAATTCTGCAAAATATGGTTACACTATTACACTTGCCGACTCGGCGCTTACGGTGCTGACAGGTGTATGTACCTTTAAAATATTGTAAACAGTGTTTGTTACTATGGCTGAGTGACAACTATTATTTTCTGTCCTTTTCTGTCGCAGGGCATAATGTTGTCCCTCTTTATGTAGTTTGTTTACATTCTTTTAAATACCTCCTTAAACAGAGTAGTGTTTTTTGTAAGTGTAAATACTCTGAAACCAAACTGTGTGTCTTACACGAAATTAAAAAGTATTTTTTGTTAGATTGTTACAAAATTTGTAGGTACTTTAGGTATTCATACTTGACTTAGTACCGGGGCTAGGCGATTTAACGGACAATAATTATTATTGCTTTGCCAAAAAAGGGCAAACAGAAGAATTATCGATGTCGTAACAATAGTATAAGTAACAGTATTTAAAAAACAAATTTGTAAATTTTTCTGAATAAAGGCTTGAAATGAAATGAATTATTATTGCGGATCTCTAAAATTGCAGTATATTGAAAGACGAATACGATGGTACACAATTGACCTAAACTACATCTTAAAGCTGTACATAAGTTCACATTCGATTAAATTTATAGACATTGGCTCTGTAGTGGTACAAATGTGGGACTTCATATAGATAACAGCATTCTAACAGAACACATGTGAACCTATATACCGCTAACCGCATTAAATTGGAGTTATAACAGTTCACATAGTCGTATTTCATTTCCACCATTTTGTTCTCGTGACCTAAAATGTTTACCAAATAAATCTCCAATATTATCATGCAGATTTATCACAAAATACGCAGATAGAGCGATTGAGCTTTGTTTCATGTTATATTTAATTACCGCAGTTTAATTATAATGCCAATATAATATCAAAAACTGAAAATTGTAGATTTCCTCTCAGCCGGTTTTAAATATTTTAAAATGAATATCGCGTTTTTACAGAGGCGCGTGAATATTTTAGCTGTAAATATGTATACATTTCACGATAAAGTTGCATTCCCATGGCATTAACAGCTAATTACCGCGTGTTATCATAAACTTTTATCCAATTGATATCCGCCGGAGTTTGTGTTTCATGATGGCAAACACAAAACCAATCTAATGAGTAATTCATAAAATAAAGAAATAATTTAGTACACACGTGATTTTAGGGTAGCAGTGGAGTACGTTTGTGGGATGTTATAACTGTGAAGGCTGTATATTGAGCCACTTGTTACTCTTTATTACACTCATGTACTTTGTATGGTTCACACTGCGTCCCATATAGTGCCGTAAGTCAGCCTTAAGTCCCATGTTACTACTTAAACAGCTATTATAATGCTATTATACAGCTAATGTACAGCTATAGTGAACTTAAGGCTGTCTAATTTGTGCCCAAACTGGCTGTATAAGAGCATTATAGCAAGCTATACAGCTCTTATACAGCTGACTTACACAGCTTGTGGAGTACATGTGAACCACTAGACATCTTTTATAGAACCCCGAATGCTACTTGGGGTTGGACTACGGACCTTTACTAGGGATCGTGGTCCAACTATCTTTGCAGTTGGACCACGGCACCATAGTAGAGTTCGCAGGTCCAATTAAAACAATTTCAAATAATACAACTGAAATTATTGTAACCACAGCACCTTTTTAATTAAATAATTAGTTTAACAACGTTTTTGATACAGAACTTAATGTAATGTCCTTTAACCAGAGTTAGTTTAGTAAAATTAAATGACTTACAACTCAGTTAATAACATCGACGCACTATATGTTAGAGTTTCCGATATCATTTCTAGTTTGCCAAAAATAATGGGCGAAACGACACTACTCGAAAAAAATTGCCTTTGTTTTTTATCCTTAGAAAGGATTGGAAGAGTTTGGTTCTGAACATATTTTACAGGCTTAGGATATTCAAAATAGTTTGGACTACTTACGTCTTCAAGAGCCCAAGTAGAGTCCACAAGAGGCTTAACTTTGCCCTCTCCCCAAAGCGCGAAGACACGCTCCACAGCGCGACGCACGTAGTCCGCACGGCCGTTTTGGAACAGCAAGTGTCGCAGGTTCAGGCCTGCCAGGCTCTTGTTCTCGTCGAACAACTTGATGGGGGACACCTTGTCTACTTGCCACCACTGTTTGGGAAAAAATCAGATATGTAAGTCAGTAAGGCAAATTGTCGAACGTTATTTATCGAGACGATACAATACTAGGTTGAAGCCACGTTGTGCAACTATCCGCAGTTGATCAAAAGGGAATGAAATGAGTTGAACAAAAGGGAAGCCCCGTTGCGCAACTACAGTTGCAGTTGAGCCACCTCAGTTGCACAAAAGGGAACTCACGGTATAAGTCGGTAACAATTTTTTTTAAATTGAAATCTAAGTAAGTACAATAAAGGCCATCACTATTTTTCTATGTTATATTTTTATGAATAAATAAATAAATAAATATTTTAGTAAAACTTGGACCTACATACTGTCTGTTTTCCCGCTACACAATAGTTTCAAAAAGTGTCAACATCACAATCAAACAACCCTGGCTATATTAGGTTAACTGTGCACTTGTCATTAAAATGAAATAAGGTCCTTAGTTAACTTCTAGTCCATTATTGTACCCACAAGCTGCCGCAAGTAAAGGTCTCACGACGTCGTCGGCTACGTTTAGCCGATCAGATAATTAGCAAGGATGAGTACTCACCGCACGCGCAGCGCTGAAGAAGCTCTTAGTCTCGCCGGTCACGATGTTAGATGATCCTGCGATAGAACCTATTGTTTAGTACAAATATTTATGCAGGGCTGGTGGTAGGGACGTAGTGGGGGCAAAAGGGGTTAAACTCTATTTTTGTGGGTAGATAAGATATAGGTTAAGGTTTTATTCTTGATTTGCACGCGGCTGAACGGCACTGGCCCTAAAATCGTATGATAGAAAAACATTTGAAACGAAAATTAAATAAACAAATAAAATTCCATAATGAGCAATTTCGATTTGATTGATCGTTTGAAACGAGGAGGACTTTTTCTTGCAATGCGTTTTTTTCCATAATTTCGGAGTATATTTTGGATGATGGAAAAATGCGACCAAGTCACGTCACGCCAAATTAGAGTCGAGCCACCAGCCGCATTGACAAAATGTTCAGTAAGTAGTTCTTTTTACAAACTAAAAAACATGTGTACCTACTGAGGTACACATGTTTTTTGGTTTGTAATAAGAATTTATCTCATGGTGTGTGGTTCCTTAGGCGACATCGTCACTTTGACAATTGTGATTGTGTTCAAAAGCTTTATCATCCCCAATAAAACAAAATGTAGTCCTGATTTCGTCCCTGGCCAGTCGCAGGTTGTTTACTAGAAATGTACTTTTGTAAGTGTTGGTATGAGCGGTGCAGTGCACGAGCTCACGGAAGCACAATCAAAACAACGCGAGTAAACTCGTTGTAAAGACTATCAATGCATTTCACTTTGATGGAATACCAAAGCATTCTTTCACAGAATAGTTACTTGTCAACTCGTGAAATGGCTTTGGTACGATTTGACGAAAGCGTGGTACGAGTGGACATCACATTTGGAGCCGATTATAAGAAATGCTACGAGTGAACTTATGAATTACTCCCCCCGACCGAATTATGTTTTTGCTCTATGAACGTTTGTAATGGCATTAAAGTTCGATGTGTCCAAGGCCCGTATTATGAAAGCTTGCTTAGTAGGTATATATAAAATCTTACGTCTGACTTGCGGTTGTCTACTTTTTATTTTCAATTTATGGATCACCTTAAAACAACGATGTTTACAAACAGTGGCGGGTATAGAACAATAGGTAATAATACTTAGATCCTAGAGTCCGCTTTTTTCGGTGATTGTACTCGACGTTTAAATTCAATAGAGACAAAAGTCAATAACTTTTTCTTTACGCTTACAAAAAAGCACTTGGACAAGTCAAATTTTATACATAAAATAAAAAGTTTATAAATAGTAATTATGATTAAAAGGGTGGTGTGTGTGAGTTGCAGAACGAAAACAATATTTTTTTCACGATTCGTCAACTTGATCTATGCCTGAGCAAAGCTTATGCCATAGAAAATTGTAACTCAAGTATAGATCGATGACTGAGCAAGCTTTCATAATACGGGCCTTAATGTCCCGGTGACGTGACGGAGGTTTTGTATAGTCACTAAAATATGTCGACTTTACGTCCAAACAGGGAGCGGCCAGTATTTAGTTCTGTCGGTAGTCCTTTTAAAGGTGGTGTTCTTTGATATCTTTCAAAGAACATCGCCCTTAAAACGACTAAATGGAGCTTCGTCGGTTATCTTTGACGATTATTGCATGAAAACTTTTGTCAAAAACATCAGTTCGAATGAAATCGTCTGAATATCTTTTCTGGGAACACAGCTTCATAAAACCATAGATGACATTTAGACACGGCAGTTAACTAGATTCTTTAACTTGTTCCAACTCACCGTAGAGGATGTAGCGGCCCATAGGCTTCAGCAGCTGGTACCCGCGGTTGCACTCCTCTCCGCAGAGACAGTCCAGCACGATGTCCACCCCATCAGCTGACACCCTGCAGGCGAACAGATCATGAGTAAACACTATCACTTCGTTATGGCTCCTCATGAGAACACATACGTCGACTGCGTCTTCCAAACGAGAGAGGTTTTTGCCATTATCTTGGCTTGGCAGGCCGATTCAAATTCATGGATCGCAGCGCAGTATTGTCAGAAATTGAAAGAAAAGAAAAGAGTTTGAGTCCCGTGGGAATGAGAAGGTGCGTTTGGTGACCGTCCTGTATTTTTGAATGATCTTTGCACGATTGTAGTTCTGGACCAAACATCATTCATTCAACAACACAAGGGGCACTTATAGTTAATGTAGATCATGTAATTTCTCTACGCCACTTTACTTCCTGCCTGAAGTATTATTTACCACCTCTTGACCAGCACAAAAAGACTAATAATTATTGCGTAACAAAACTGACCTTCCAAAAACAATGCTATACCTAACGACATTCTGAAAACTTCCTCACAAGCGGCCACTAACTGTCAACATTAACAACACAATCGCTAACTTAAACATAACAATGACAACGGACCGTAACCCGCACCAACTTTGCCAGGAAATCTACTCACGGAAACGAAAACTTCGTTAGTTACACAAGAAAGAATCAAATTAAAACTCGATTCATTTCCCGTTTCGTAACTCGCCCCACGGGGGTTTTTAAATGGGACGAGATAGCGAACGTCTAATTGCCAATTCGGGCCTAACCAAGGTCTCCTGATCTTTACTCGACTTTCTGTCATAATAATTTCATTCGCATTACCGAGGAATCCCAATTGCCGATTCCACAGATAACACTTGGCTTTCTAATAAATATTTAATATCTAATTTGCATACCATTACTGTAATCCAATACTTTCGAACGACTACGAGCGATTTACAGTTTGTTCATAACATAAATGGTGGCTACTCTGTTTACTCCATGAAGATCGCACCAGTTATAAAAATATCTTTGTCTATTTACAAGAATTAAATGACGCGCTTGTTAGAGGCAGCTGCCTTAAGCGGGTTATAAACGGAACAATTAACGTGAACGACCAGCTTTATCTGACCTCAGGACTATGGGACATGGGACTAAAGGCCTGGTTACACTACACAATGCGAGCCCCTGTCTAGCTAGCTAGTTACGCTGATAGAAATGCAGCGCCTTTTTCTTTATGCGTGCTTTTGTAAAGCTAAACTTAATGACAAAAGGGATTGCACGTATATAAGTATTTGGAATTTCCGGTATGAAGAACTCCTCCTCCAGCTCCAGGGAGACTTGTTAAACCAGGTGTACCTACAATAGCACAAGTAAAGTAGCTACTAGGCAACCTAATGCCCTTTCCTGTGGAGTGGAGAGTTTTTTCTCTGGATGGATGATGATTGTTCCGTTTTCACTATTTGGGTACGGAACCATATACATATCTAAAGCACATTTTTGTACAGGAGTCCTCTTTTTATTTTAAAGCGGCAAGATTTATCAGAGGGCTCCTGTACAAAAATGTCTTAAACATAACAATGACAACGGAACGTAACCCTCACCGACTTTGCCAGGAAAGCTACTCACGAAAACGAAAACTTCGTTAGTTACACAAGAAAGAATTAAATTAAAACTATTTGAAAACAACTGTTCTACCTTTTAGCACTCCTACTACGCCGGTTCATGAGATACAGTCCGCTGACAGACGGACACACAGGCTATTTATTTCAGACAACATTATAACAAGTAGATAAAGTACCTATTCAACTTATTCTACGGTCCATAATATTATAAACATATTTCTAACATACAAAAAAATATAAACGAATAATTTTACTAAATAAAATTATACACGTTATGACGACTGATGGCTTAGTAATCGCACAGACTTAATAATATTAGGTAATAGGGTTTCGTTTCAGACTTCATGTAGGTACACACGGAACCCCAAATACTAAAATTAACTGGCAAAGTAGCAACTTAAGCATCGTTATCTTCTATCTTTAAAAATCTCAAAGCTAGCATGATTACCTAGTGGTCGATGCGCTTTCCCGCTTGCACAGACTAAGCCAGGCCATTACAGCCCGGGTGTCAAGTTCTCCTAGACAGCTCATATCACGCGGTTCCATCCCAGCACAAATATGTTACTGTAATAACCGACAATTAACCAGGCCTGGGATCGGGAGCGATTCGTTCATTAGCTAAGACATTTGAGGCACAAGACTGTTTGTTTGTGATTAGGTACGGACTGCATTTTGTCTTTGTGCATGATATCTGATAATCTAGTCTAGGTAATAGTAATACTTTCTGTCCGCGGCTTCGTCGTACGCGTTCTATGCAAAGTTTATTTATATATAAATGTATCTCTTGTAAACTGATTTATGGGATAAAAAGTATATGGGTCTAGACCTACATCTTTGCAAAATTTCTGCTCGATCCGTTCCGTACTCTTAAATTCAATTAGCACTTTAATTTACTAAAAACAATAATAACATTTAATTATTAATATATTACTTTTAGCGTGTCGAAGTACCAAGCATAACCTGTGTATGTATGTTGGTCCAACCATTCATCAATTAGTTGGAATAAAGTGAAAGACTGAATGAAGACACGGCTAGGATCATAAAGTTTGTCTGTATGCATGCTTTATAATTAAGTATCTATTTATTCTCGTTCATTTCCTTTAAAACCCCATTTACCAGTTTTATGGGATGGTAAACAAAGTGCGCAATAAAAACCGTTCTTTCGCGTAAAATGTGAAAGCTTATATTTATTAGGTACCAGCTACGGAAGCTACTGCAGTTTATGGATAAAGGGTTTAGTTTTCAAAAACAAAACTGACTTTGAAAACCTAATAAAATAAAATATTAAAAAGAAAATTGCAATTAAAGAAAAAGTCGATTTTTTTTAAAAGTATTTAAAATTGAAACAGCTGAGCTAATTGAGACAATTGCGATCAAAAACGACCTTGCATAATGTACAAGTCGATCAAAGGGGGGGAAAATGTTGACTTCTGAATATCCCAGAAATGTTTCTTGTATATTTAATTTAAATTATGTTGGAATTTAGCATGTTTTGTAAAGTATTAGCGTTAATGAGAAATTTAAATCACGTAGCTAAATTTATAGCGACAATAATGTGTAGAAACAGACGAAAAAATCCAGCGTTGTACGCATTTAACATGTTTAACATAAACAAAGGTATTATTAGTGGGATGAAGGGCCGAAGTTATTTCTGACTTGCGTGATATCATGATTTAATCCAGCCCTTTTTAGAATTCCGACCGATTGCCCACTCAGACCGTTCCACCGTGTTGCGTGTTTTATCGAACATTATTAATTTACCACGTGATTATTATTTTCATCTGCCGCCTCAAGTTTTCTATACATTGTTTTACTGTGCTGTATGAATGATGAATGAATGTACTCTTTATTATCTGTCACATTTAAAACATAACTAGAATAAAACTTTAACATAATCAGTACAAAAGTTAAGATAAGTTAGTTCTTTTGACGTTATGTTATGTGGTCGTCAGCCAACACAAAATATTTGCGAAGAAGGGACTTAGACATCTCTTAGTTGCGAATGTTTTGTGAGATATACAAAAAAAAGTTTAAATAAACCCACATTTTTAGTACCTACCTCATTGATAATTGTTTCCCCGGCCCCAAGAATCAAACCCCGTCCCCTAGTTATCAATCCACAGGGCAGAAGAACTTATTTAAATTAGATTATCGCACGACAAAAAAACATACAACCGTCTCACAGGTGAATGATAATGTAATGTGTACAAGTTTTTTATAGCTTCCTAAGTATCAAGAGCAGACTTGAAATTGGCCCCTGTTCCCGCACCAAACTTTTTGCGTGATCGAATTCACGTTATAATTTGATGATCTCATAAAATAGGAAGGGAATATTTTGTTGAGATTCTCAATCATAATAATGGCACTCGTAAATTTGAAGACAAGACAAGCTATTTTTCGAATTAGGGAAACCATTTACCTCTTTGTCGTTAATGTAGGAAAGACTCAGATGTAATATTAAGTATTGCAACTTGAATTTTTCCACCTCCTCTTTCACCTCGGGGGTTTTTATAATCCGTTCCAACACTAAAATTTTTGGTCATACGCGAGTAGAAATTAGAAATGTATATAAATACCTTACATTATTATTTTAGTTTACAAGTATACGCTAATCTTGACCGAGGTTACCTATTCGAGCCGTTTGGGGTGGAAACCCTAGGTCCTTGGGGTCCTGGGGCACATGGAATATACAAAGATCTAGCAAAACTCCTAATAGAGTCCACAGGTGATCGGAATGCTGGCTTTTATTTCGGTCAACGAATTAGCATTGCCATACAACGTGGCAATGCTGCCAGCATTCTGGGCACTTTGCCTTCTGGTGACGGCTTAGATTTTTAGAAAATAGATTTAAGTGTAAATATTAGTTGTAATTATTATTGTATTTTCTTTAGTAATAAAATACTGTAACGTTATAAAATAAATTTTAAAGTTTACAAGTTAAATTATGTTTAGTAAGATGTGTAAACTTATGTGGTTTGTCCTGTAAAGTTGTTTGAAATAATAATAAACTTGGTTCCTTACTCTTACAATTTTAGATAATTTTTAGGGTTCCGTACCCAAAGGGTAAAAACGGGACCCTATTAATGAGGAAATTATAATCTCGGTTCATTTTCTTGATTCAGGCCAACCTCAACAGCTGAAAGTAGTGATTCACACCTTGCAAACTTGCAATTATTTTTTGTACAACGAACAGATGTTTTTAATTTATCACTGCAGTCGTCGGCGGCCGGCTGTCTTTTTGTTAGCTTTTTAAAATCTCCATTTCGCATTGCCCTTATTTATATAGTCTTGCTAATTAGGTATTATTATAGTTATATACGTTTTTATCACCGAAAGATTGACACGTTTGTTCCACCTGCTGGCAGGTGACTGAACTACTAATGAAATTGTTTTTGGCATTCTTGTACAAAAAACTCAGGAATTTACAAAAAATATCTGCTACTACGAACACAAGCACGATCGGTAGCTAGCTAGTCGCATAATATTCGTCATGTGGCATCCATGTGTGTTATTTTATGGCCAGAACGAACGAAACCAAAATAATAGTCTGGGCAAGTTGCATTATAAACTCCCTTGCTTTTTTAACTTTTCTTTTCGGAGCAATTTACCGGTGGATTTTTCAGTTAGCTATTGGCCGTGCTAATTTCACCAAAACAAGGAACGATAAACCAACGAAGTCAATATTCGTGAAAACGTCGAGACACGGCACAAAAAACCAAGACTCTAGCTAGAGTATAGTAAAACAAAGACTTACTACTGACAGACTCATATAAAATTGGTCATTTTCAATTGAACCGTGATTTATGTCGACATTCTGTAAGAGCCATAAACGAGTATATTAGCCGCTAGGCAGTACATTTGTAAATTTCTTATCCTGCCAAACAAACGCTAAAACCCCGATGTTCAAATGATACAACCTCGTGACAAACGGACAAACAGACAGCAGCGGTAGGTTCCTTATGGGGAGGTACAGAACTCTAAAAAGTATCAATTCGGAAACATATGATAAGATTGAGAGCCTACTTTGTAGTTCATGTAAAAGACATCAACGCGCTTCCTACTACGGCACTTACGTTGTTCTGACTATGCAGAGTGAAAATCAATCATTTGAGCCTTACCTACTCAATTTAGTTACGTATCTGGCAAAAATAGGTTGCCTACTATGTTACTACCTATAACCGGTCCACTTTGCGTTTCTTTAATCTATTTAACTAAAGAACACACTTACTTCCTGACTTCGCTGGTGTAGTCACTGCCTCTCTCAAGCAGATGGTCGATGTTGTTGTTGTTGGCCTTCAGAGCCTCGTGCTTGGACTTGGAGCAGACTCCGAACACTGTGACGTCGTTCACCGTCTTCGCCAGCTGGGCTACGGCTTGACCCTGTTGGTAGAAAAACGAGTTCGATGTAGAAAAAGGTTTAATTTTATAGATGTGTGAAAATCGGCCCCTCAGTGCGGTTGGATTGGTGTCACGTCTTCTTATTTTGTGTTTGGTATGGTAACACCAGCTTCCGACCGGACGTAAGTACTGGCTCTAGGTACTATTCTTGCACGTTCATACAAGCTGCAGGTATTTGGGCCTGGGCACTCTCTTTTCTTGAAGCGCCCACCACAGAACCTCACGGGGATCTCTATCGTACCTATACGCCTTCTCCAGGTCAAAGAACACCTAGGTACCTAATTTATAGAAAAGAGAATAAACATCAACTTAATCGACATAATTGGAGACAAAGTAAGATCATCGCACGCACGATATCAAACGCATTCGATTCATTGATGACTCGCTATCCAGAGAGAATTAGGATGTATGGGTGTCAAAATCTTCGTTATTATCACAATGTATTGTGTTCATGCGTGGTTGATTCCTGAGCAAAAAACTCTTATTTGAGAAACGAAGATGACAATGACTCAATCACTCCTGGTGTCAAGAGCAATATAACTCAAGGTGTGCATTAATTTGATGGGATTCCAACAATGATAATTGGTAATACGACTCTTGCCTTCGCAAGCATTCCGATGGCATTAAGATGGCGTTAAGATTAGACCTGTATAGTTTTGATAACGGTTGATGCTGTCATCTTGTTTGTTACCTAAGAATTGGATGAGTGGATCTTAACTGAGCTAAATATTCTCCGAAGTAAAAACTTCTCCGAAAAAAAACAACTATGGTAGATCCCTACATAAATAGGAACCCAAAGATAGAAAGATATAAGAAAATAAAGCATCTGCTTGCTCTAAGTCCTGTAAGTAAGCCCTATACCTAAAACTATGGGCTAAAACAGATTCTTGACGTAGGTATCATAAATATTTCAAACAGAAAACAACAAATTCAAAAGTCATTAAGTTTATTTCTTTATGCTTACAAAATAAGCACTTAGACAAGTCAAATTTTATACATAAACAAATTGCATTAGGTAGGTACTTATCTACCGTACGGGACATCATCAGTGATGTGATGATTCCGTTGCGCAACAAGGTTTAGAAAAATGTTTTTCGTAATCTTCCCGTCATTAGTCCACGTCATACACACGTCAAACTGAGATATACGGGATAAACAAATTGTAATTAGAATTGTGTAAATGGTGTTTAAATGTGGTTATTTTTTTGAATGGAACGTGGTAGGTACGTATTAAGAGGGCGCAATGCGCGCCATTTTGTGAAAAAGATAGGCATCGGATTCTTAGGAGCGGGACAGAGCATGCGTTTTTGGAAGAGCGCAAGTGCAAATGTGAATTTTTGATTATTTACAAGAAAACTACACAACTTATGAAAAAACTATCTGAAGGAATCAAGTAATTAGTAATAACCTACGAACCAAAACATAAGTGATTTCAATAGACCGCAGGGTTCCTAAGATCTCGACCAAATTATGTGCAATTTCATGTTTTTAGGGTTCCGTACCCAAAGGATAAAAACGGGACCCTTTTACTAAGACTTCGCTGTCCGTCTGTCACCAGGCTGTATTTCATGAACCGTGATAGTTAGACAGTTGAAATTTTCACAGATGATGTATTTTTGTTGCCGCTATAACAACAAATAATAAAAAACAGAATAAAATAAATATTTAAGGGGGCCATACAACAAACGTGATTTTTTTGCCATTTTTATAGATAATAGTACGGAACCCTTCGTGCGCGAGTCCGACTCGCACTTGGGCGGTTTTATTTTTTATCGTAATTTAATGCCACAACCAACAATGTCTGAAATGACGACCCCAATGTGGCTGCCACATGACTGAAAAATTCTTTGATTTTATGTTAGTCCAGTACCTACCTGTGCGTAGTATAGGCACAGAATAACTAAAGCGGTAGGTAGTTATATTAGGATGGTAACCTTATTTTTTGAACTTCTTAGTGATTGCTTTTGTTTCATTTCATCAACTCGTACCACAAACTTATTTGGTGCGAGTTGACAAATATCTTGTCGTATAAGACCCGCATACCCCTTGTTTGTTTTACGGTTATATTATAACCCTTTGCGTGTCCTAAGCACTTAAAATTAAATATCAGTTACTATTTATTACTGACATCAACGCTACTAAATAAGCGATCATTACTTCAGTTGACCAATGGCTGCCAACCTACGGGTCATTTCCCTTCAAATTGATTCCCCCTCGAAACGAATGTTGCTAATTAGAGTCCGAACCTCCGAACCCCACCCAATACTAGGGTCATTGACATGATAGGGCTCGATGACGTCATTACTATGTGCCTAGAACTTCCCTGGAACTGTTACCTACCTTAATAATTATGTATGGGCATGATTAGGGCTGTATTTTAAAGTAAAATTGTTAAGTTAAAATATTATTATCGAAACCATGTGACTTCTTTTGAAAATAGTACTTACAAATAATTCATTTTCAAATTAATGAAAGATCTCTGGTTAATAGCAGATATGGTACCGACATGGGTCAGATTAAGTAAAGATAAAGATATATTTATTTGACTCAACAAGAACTGCACAGACAAACACAAACCAAGATAGGTAAAATACAAAATTGAGGAGATGTTGTAAGTATTGACTCATAAATAAATATATACAAGAAAAACCATTTGGCCGCTAAACAAACACCTATTATTATGCGTATTGTTCGCTAATAGTAATAAACTAACACCAACATTACGCAGAGCTTAACATCTGGGGTCAGTGAAATTCAAATTATTTTCGGATTCGCTGTTTTTGTCGTGCTCTTATTAGGCCATTGAAACACTGGAAATCTGTTTTACATTTCGACTGTTTACAAACGGAATATGCAAACCAGTCGCCGGAATGCAAAGGGGAAGAATATTTGATACTAAACACGAACATAACGGAATAACATAATTATGAAACTTGGCATATTTATAACATAAAAATAAACTAAACTGACGCAACATACCTATATAATTTTTTCGGCCATACCGAAAACAATAAATAACATCTTAATATAAAGCTATAAAATCGTACAGGTGCGTTAGACGAATTCCGCCGCGTAAAGCTACATATGTAGCACAATCTCTGGTGGAAAGTTGCCTTTAGACCTTCATTCAAGTTCAACCACATGCAGCGAGAAACATTCAATTGAGAAAACCCGTAGACAGAGGCCAGTTATCAATGAATGCCTTTACAACATTAGCTGTCCACAAATAGGAGCTTGACTTTAATGCTCCGTGTTATCACCAGACGCCATTAACAGTTTAATATCCTCCGGCACTTGACATGGACATAAGGGCTTCAAGTTCTAACTAGCTCAAAATAGCTACAGGGTTAACTACCTACCTAATTGGTATGGAGAGGATTAACTCATAACTGGGTACCGCTATAAAGGCGAAGTAGCTTGAAGCTTACACAGCAGGTTAATCTGTGCATCATCGGCTACTAGGTTCCTCTAAACCAGCTTTTATTTTACAGCGCACCCAGTTCTAGACAAGTTGATAAAGTTCATAAATGTGACCATTTACATTTTATTAGTGTTTGATAACGCAGCACATTTAACAAATTAACACACTATCATCTACCTCTAACAACAGTAGACTTGTTCTATGCGAGATGACTGAAGGCTGCTGTGCACAAAAAGACAATCGGACAGTTAGCAGCTTTGTCGGCTAACTTAGACATTTAACGTAAGAAAACGTATGTCAAAAACCTCAATTAAAATGAAATTGCCCATTATATGCGGTAGTAATCGATTTATATGTTTTTATTATAATACAAATTGACAGCTACAAATTAACTTACCACACCACCTCCAGCGGAATGCACCAGTAGACTCTTCCCAGGGGTGAGATTGGCCATCTCGAAAAGCAGAAGGTAAGCTACCACGTAGTTTGTGGTGACGGCCACCGCGTCTAAAGCTGTCATACCCTCGGGCAATGCGTACACGTACTGTGCAGGAACAGACACCAGTTCAGCCCAGGCTCTGTACTCTGGCAGTGCTACGACTTGATCGCCGACCTGTGGAAGAAAGAGGCCTTTAACAAGCAAATTCTGATGTTTTATCCAGATATAATCAAGAAATCAGATTTTGGTTAGCTAGAAGAATTTATTTCTTTCAAATAAAATATCCAACGAAAGGAAAGAAAAAATAATATTAATAAATAGGTTACTGCGTTTGTAGTTTGAAAGTGGGTTCGTATTAGTTACTAGAGTTCTTCTGAAAATTATTTCAATGTCGGAGTCACAACATTATCCCTGAACATCCTGGCATTTGGCTACGTATTCATAAAGTACCGCATCAGCAAACTGGTGGGAATACGCTAGTCATTAACCTAATAACCAATCAAGCTATAGGAGAGCCTGGGGTATATTTGAGAAGAAATAGGCTTGCCTAGCGTCTATTAGTACCTATAGGATTGACTGACTTGTTAGACAGACGGCTAGGTGCTAGGAAAATTCATTAGCGTGTCTGTTGCACAACGTGAAACTTGACTGAAGCCGCAAAGTGTGTAGGGAAAGCTTTGATCTACATTTTCACTTTCTAGAAAGCTTTTGAATTACATTTCCGTTAACAATTCTTAAATTATCCCAACATTGGTCAAATCGTAATAACAAATGCCAGTTTTAATTGCTTTTACGTGTTCTTGATCGAGATCATTTATTCTTGCGAGATCGTAGACCATTATAACGTAGATAATATCTGCGTTATGCCCTCCATTTGTACAGTGTGCCTACTGTTTGACTTGATTGGTTTTTAATGGTATTTGTGCATCACGAATGCCGGATGATATTTATTACAGGATGATGATGGTGCCGCATATTGATACACACAAAAACGTCAATACCCGTAGCATTGTAATCCAATTCCGTTAACTAACCAATTTCCGTGTACGCACAATCTGGAGTGTAGATCTGGAGTTTCTTTAATCTAAGGATTCTATGTGGTAATTCTGCCATGAGAACCATTGTCATAGTGAAACAATTAGTTTAGCAAAATAGGTCCCCAGTTAGATTCCCTGGTTAATCATTTACAAACTATATTTAATTTTTAAAACGAAACATAAAATTTTGAAGCAGATCTACGCGAAGACGAATGGAATTAATACTGTTCTGAAGTTAATGAAATGTCTGGCGTGAGGGATTTATGAGAGCTTCACCTCTTTTTGAAATCCAGTACCAAGCTTAGCATTAATGGTATTGAACCATGGGGTCAAGTCAACTCAATGGGAAGGGAATGTAATAGAAAACACACATTTTAATAAATATCAATATACAAAATTCAAAGTGCTTTACTTCCTTTAGATCTTACAAGACTCTTGGACACGCCACTAAGGTTGTTCACTAAAATAATATGTTTGCCGCCGAATTAATTGGGGGTTGATCGAAAATTAAATCATTTTTTAAGTACGTGTGTGTTTAAGTACCTAAAACTATGACATTGATATTATTTTGATGTGAATGCAACGGTGTAATTGAATGTGAAAGATTTTTCCGACACCAGTTAGGAACGTAGTACATACCTACTAGCACTTACTTAAAAGTATTTTAGGTTAAGTTTAGTTTATTTTTAGTCAAGATATTTTTGTAGTAAGATATTTTTGTATTTTCTGCAAATAGAATTCAATTAAAGACAATTCAATTCAATTAAAATTAAAAGCAAATAGATTCTGGACAAGCAGATCGACAATACTTGCGTAAGAAAGGTAAAATTATTTACTTTTTTCTCTCTTCAATCTGCCATAAAAAGAATCTGCTTGTCCAGAATCTGTCCAACTGAATAAATGTTTCTCTGGAATAAGCTAGCTAAAAAGCATAGGTAAAGGAACGTAAAGGAACCGTGTGGAGTGGCACAAGAGTTTGGAGGCCTATACCCAGCAGTGAGTGAAGTCAGGTTGTGGATGATGATGATGATGAAAGGAACTCACTTTGAGGTTGGTGACTCCCTCGCCAACCTGCTCGATCTCTCCAGCGCACTCGAACCCGAGGATGAAGGGCGTCTTGGGAGGCGAGTCGATGGCTCCCTGCCGCACTATCAGATCCTGGAAGTTCAGCCCACTGGAACAAGGAATAGGGTGTTATTCATTTGATTTTTTACGAAATGGAAATTTTACGAGATGGAGACTTCTCCATCTTTCTTAGATCTAAGATCAGGTGATCTGGATTCCCGGTTTATTGTGTGCATGCGTTGTGTAATACAGCATTAAATCGAGACGAAGAAGATAAATTCACTTTATCCCTTTTGCACAATTATTGTTTATTGGCGTATTTGTATGGTTTGTGAAAGTGTGAAAACATTAAATATCCGCAATATGGTACTTATCACACTAATATTATGAATGCGAAAGTTTGGATAGATGGATGTTTGTTACTTCTTCACGCCAAACTGCTGAACAGATCGGTCTGAAATTTTGCATATGGGAGTTATATAGGCTACGTTTTATCCTATGTGTACATCAGTTCCCATGGGATAGAAATAACCTTAACCTTGAACGAGAGGGAAGCCGCGAGCATAAACTAGTTAACAATAATTTCACAATTTATTAAATTACACACATTTCTTATCAAACATTAACGTGCCTTATTTCCTTTAGACCTTACAGGACTCTTGGACACGTCACAAAATTCAAATTAAGTACATAATGTATAATGTAAAAATAGGAAATAAAGTGATCACTATGATTTTTGTTCATTTAAATATTTTTAAGGTAAAGTAAAGATGCGAACAAGAAACCTTTACCTTGTTAGAATGTTAAAGTTATCATGTTTAGTTCCCAGTCTGTGTACTTTGGGAAATATTTTTTGGGTCAAAGTTTAGGGACGAGTTGACAAATAATTAACTATAATTTGGTTCGAGTTGACAAACTACTTTTATGTGAAATTACTGCTATCGACCACTCCAACTCACACACCAGCAACAAGCAATTTTTGTCTATCTCTACTTGTCTGCATAGTAGTTTAGATACTACTTCCCAAGGAATGCGAAGTATATTATTTCAAGTACTTATCTAATTAACGTGGTGGTAATGGAATGCGGTAGCCATACATCATGTCGTGGTTAGCATACAGAACCCAGCATTTGAATAGTTAATCATAACATAACCATGTAGGCAGGTACCGATCCGATCTACATCAATATGGCTGTGCTGCGATTGTGGATGCGTCAAACCAGTACTACCTAGTCATCTTAGCTACACGTGCAAAGGTACAGTGGGGGATCACCGACATGCATGGGATATGTTAAAGTAAAGCTACCTACCCAAACAAAGAGCTCAAGGGTATTAGTATTAATACCTACCTAGTTACCTACCCAGCATCGGCACCAACCAATGACATTTCTCTAAGTGAAGTACTTATCTACTTACTAGTGAATCGATAAAAAATTTAATAAAAATAGTGACCATAGCTTAAAAAACTTTTTAAATTAATTATTAGATACCTATTTATATGGTATTTTATCACTTAAAAGTAGGTATATATAATATGTCATGCAAGTACTTATTATGTCCAGGAACATCGCAAAACATATAAAATAAGATTCACAAAGGAATCGGGAATTGAGAACCGCATACGATAAGTAAGCCGACCATACGAAATTCAACATTATTAGCTC
This sequence comes from Eupithecia exiguata, assembly GCA_947086465.1. Lineage (NCBI taxonomy): Eukaryota > Metazoa > Arthropoda > Insecta > Lepidoptera > Geometridae > Eupithecia > Eupithecia exiguata. The sequence continues at coordinate 11,410,828 of OX352241.1, forward strand.
TGCAAGATTCACAAAATCCGATAATGTAACCTCACAAGGATCTTTGAACCTTTGATAACCAAGTCTCCGCCAAGTCCCTAATAATGAAAGCGCAAAACGGCCACTATTTTAGTCATTTCATTTCCCACTCCACTTACGCCCACGCCAGGCTTTTAGCATGGATGGAAAATCAATAGGATCCCCGTTCCCCGCTTCACCGCGACCAATGTCCACGATATAGTCTGCCTCCACTAGGTAATTTCATAGGACTCTCTCCTGTGTTTACACTGTTGGTTACGTTCGACATTCGTGTTCAAATGTCTAGACTAGACTAGACCAATCCGTACGTAAACGTGTCTAGAGATCATAAAACATACACACACATATTCGTGTATACACTTATTCGTGCTTTTGATTGAAATTTTATCAGAAAAGACAAGTTTATTTAGGGAATGGTGAAGGGTGATTTCATATTTATGTAAATATGATATACTTATATTTAGATATAATTTTTATTCATATTTATATATAAATAACTAAAATAAAATATTCATTCGGCAAGTTCACTTTGAAGTTATATACTCGTAGCAAACAAGAAATTGTTTTGTTAATGAGGTGAATTTGTACAAAAGCAGAAAACAAAGTTTCACATTGTAGTTCGCGTAAACAATAATGCTTTCGCAGAACAATTAATTTTAGGAGATTTAGCTTCCATTGATGCATTCCTTCCCTTTGTGCCTCCTAAATATCAGTTTACAGATCAATAAACGTCTGCATAGCTTCGACAAACGTACGTTTAATGCTCTAAGCCTATTATACTTCGCCTAAACAAGGAAATACGTCGACTGCACGCCAAAAATACTCACATCACACGAGTACAAGCAGAATAAACGGATGGAAACCCTAGTTGGCAAGGGACGAGGAACTATTCCACACGCTGCTGTGGCTACTTTAGTAAGGTAGGTTAGGTATTGTCGACGAAATAGACGGAAAGCTATTTGCCAGTTCTATTATCGAAGCTCTCATGTCACAGAATGATCTTGAAAAGGGTTCAGAGAAGGTAGAGAAACGAGTTTTAGTTGCTGACAACATTGTTGAATTATTTATGTAACCTTAGATCTTGACCGATTTCCGAATTTAGGTAAGTGCCGGTGTTTACCTTCTAATCACGATCTTACGAAAATTCGATGTAACAAACACTGCTGAAATTTTAGCAGTTGTTATAATTTACAACTGTAAGCAATCCACGCACAGTTTGATCTGCCAACACTTGAACTTTATAAATATTCATACAAACATTACTCGCTAAATAGTATATGAACGTACAGCGTATTATGACCATTATCATAGATACGGTTGTGGTGATTCACTATTGTTTGTAGTAGTAAATAGTTGGAAGGCTACCTACGGTGAATCACACTTCTGTAACTCATATATTGGTAGGTAAGTACCTACTTATTAATGGTGGAAATGACGCACGATATCCGGACTGTCCTGCCTTGTCGTGCCCCTTCGATGACAACCCCTCGCCACGCCATGATGTGGATATAAATGTAATTCTGAATAATTACAGAATCGAGCGATTCACCGCGGTGTCTGCTGTCGCGACGCTACCCGCATGCGTTTTATTGGCTAAATTGGTGTCGGGTACCACGGTTCCATTACAGAAAAGCTTTGGCCTACTTCGCTGACGGGTTGACGGTCCTGGGAGAAGCGAGCTGTGGGACCCGGAATCACCGGAATGTTAATCTGAGATAATCTCCGCCAGAGCGTCTCGAATTTTACGCACGCTACCTGACCGCGTATACAAGGCAGACTTGAATGACTTCTTTCGTCACAATGCTTTGTAACGAGCATGACAAGCGCAGGTAGACTGCCTTTGTTGTTTAATCCCTAAAATTGATGGTATCCGAATAAAGTTGTCCCAAATGGAGCACCTTGTTCATTGGAAAAAGTTGATCTCCAAAAAACGAAATTATTTAATATTTGTAGCCTCAAGTGTTATTTTTACCAGTTGCGTTGCGTGTCACGAACTCCTTATGTCAAGGTCTTGAGGTTGATAGCACCCAGTTTGTTCACCGAAATTCCCACAAGTGCCCGCATTTCTTTGATTACATCTGAATAATTTACAAGTCTGATTGTAAGCCGAGCGTTGCGTAGGCTGGTAATGTAGTCGAAGGGAGCTTGACAAAGCAGATTGCGCACAAGCCCGCACAAATTACAGCGTCGAGCTAATGCGATTAAAGTTTTGTTGCGTCGTCGCACGAAATTTCTGTTCACGCAATTCAAATAACTTTACGTTTTATTGCACGGATGATAGGTAACTGTTACCCCACGTGCATATTTTAATGGAGGTTTCAAATGAAAGATTGAATGAGTGAACCCTTGTTCGGGGTAATTTTAAATTGCATTGGGGTGGTAATGGTGCGACGCGCCGCCGCCGCCGCCGCGCTGGCGGGTCGGCTGGCGCGACATACACGACGACGACGTGCACTGCGCAAATTGCTAGAAAACATTAACGTGGAAAACGGATGACTCACCAAGTTGGTTAATAAAATCTGACTTGCAGTTTATGCGAAATGTGTCTAGTATTTCTACATTTCTTGCACAAAAGACTTTAAATCCTAACGGATATCGTGTTTTGTTGTCTGCGCGCGTCCCAGACGTCTCGGTTTCCAGTTTTAATGGACGACTGAGTAACAAAACTACTAACTTTAGAAACTACAATTTTAGTGGCACTCTTCTTTCCCAATGATTCTTTAGAAACGAAACCCTTGTCAAGTTGCCGATAATTTAGTTTCACATTTTGCCCGGGCAGGAGCGCGGTCGGATGTGTGGCGTCACGAGCCAGTGCACTTCGTCGAAATTCTCCCATTCCAACGCCAAACTTGTTCCTTGGAGTTTCGCTTTCATCGGTTTTTGTCCGTCCGAAGTTTTACAGCCACCCCGTCTCAACTTCCATAAATTTAGAGTTCCCGACGACGGAGCTCTCCGTGTAAAACCTCCACACGTGCCGCATTATTTATTCAGGCCTTTCAGGTTCTCTGTAACTTCGAGCGTAAATTCTCAAATTCGGACAACAAACTTTAGACGTTCAGGCATTATAAGCACACCTATGAGATCTTCGCAGTGACATGGTCCCATGAGAACGTCATTACGGAGGAATTGGTCATCGAAATGTATGCCCATTAATTGAAAATGATATTACAACTCGAAGTGATCACGAAGTCAAGACGCGGGGGCAACATCTATCAGCTTTCGTTTTATCTGTCTCCTAGACTGAGGAGGACGTAAACTCATTGTAATTCAGCGCATGTATTGGTACTTGAAACTCTCTTTCCGTTCTCGTCCCAGTATATTTCATATTAATACTCGTACGTACGTGTTTATAGAAAGAGGGTAGTTTATCCATTTTGATATAAGTCCGCGGATTTCTCTTTTGTTGTTGGATAAATTTCAACTTATCCTCTTTTATTACGATAGATATATCATTGACCTTCAGCGATTGCATCATTGATGCATTATTGCCTAAAGAAAACATAGATCACTTTTTAAAAATTTCCCTTTTATTACAGGAAACAAACCAACCCTGGAGAAACTGATTGTATCAAAGCGACGCAATTCAGCTAATGCCAAGTCCGCACGACACAGGCCGGCGAAAGTTATCAGATCCGTAATCCATATTGATTGCGTCCAATTTGTTCGATGTAGACGTAAATAGGCTTAAAATATTGATGAAGCCACAATAGCCTCTGTAATTGCGATGAATATTTTACGAGCAAAGTTTCAGAAAAGCCAAACAAAACATAGATAGAATGAGCTTTGATTGCGAAAACCCGTAGAAAATCAGACAATTCCCTAGAGAAAACAAAAAGCCAATTAAAAATAAAATAAAGCTGGTAGCTAAGTTGGTAGCGAGGTGGTAGCGAGCGATCAACAGCAAAGCATCGTTGTCAGACTCAGGTTTAGTACAGTAGTACTTGTAATTATAATTACTTTAGCTCTGCGTTCCGATGTACTAATTTACCGCGTGTCGAAGGCATTTATGGCATGAGTGTATGACTCAGATCTTTGGTGTGGACTGTGGACGTCCGGAGAATAGAAATACGACGTTAATTAAAGACGTAATTTTTAATCTTATTACAACAAAAGCTACGTAAATGATTTGATAAGACAGGAAAGCTAAGAAAATTAATATGTAGGTACAGTGTATTAATAAGTCATTAAGTATTTTAAAATGTATTGTTTCGGATTTTCGGATATTAATTTATGATTGGATGAATAAATAAACAGTTACTATTGTGCTGCCAATCAACAAAGATATATAAATGTACCTATAGGAAAGAATGAAAGATGTAGCAGGACATCTGGATCTAGGAGGTGATTCATCTTGATTCTAGAGACATTAATAAAAAACAGCCCGGAATATATGAACTACAACACGTGAAAGGCTAGTGTCCAACATTATAACTGAAAAACTATTGTCCAACTTCTTTTCAACTGAATTATACCTCAAGTCGATAAAGAAAAGTCTAGTCAATAGATATAATATCGCACATCAAAGTGTCTCAGGAATTTCCTCATTCGTGGACTTTCAGACTCATTCGTATGCCGCAGTCGTCGGTTTGCCGCCGATAGTTCGCTTATGATATTGTTATGACTTACTAGTTGTATTCACCGGAAGTTTAGCCGCTTGTATCGTTTGCGGCTTATAAATAAGGCTTAATTTCTGACGCATTTCCATTCAACGTATGCTTAATTGATAGATGCTTATTGGCATTGTTATATAATTTTTCATTTGACTCTATCTTATCATTTTCTTATAGTTCATAATATACTTTCTTATTGAGTTTATTATCTAGCGTTATTTCAAATGCCGTCTCTCTATCATTAGCTACATTAGTGGGATTTAGTAGATTACTATGTTTCGTTTCAAGCTTATGGATTGCGATATTTTAAATCATAACAATTTCAGCTAATGATTAACCTCCGCAGTAATTACAAATTTAACGTGCCATATGTATATACCTAGTTTATTAACGTTGCAATTAAAAAGCTAGCTTTTTTAGCAGCTAACATAGTGTCACGTAAAGTGTGGTATTTGTGTCAATGTACCTATGGCGTGTCTGGGAATGGCCTAGTATTTATTCAGTAAACAACACTAGCACACCTTTTAATAATGTCAACTGATCAATAAACCTTCGTAGTGATCAAATAGGCATAGGGTCCAAAGTGCTTTATTTCCTTTAGACCTTACAGAACTCTTGGACACGTCACAAAACTCAGATTACAGAAGTAAAACTAGGAAATAAAGTGATCACAAACATAAGTTAACAATGAATAATTTTGCTAATTATTTCTATAAGTACAGGATTAATTTGAAATAAATACTCCTTATACAAATAATAACAATAATATTGTATTGCTGGCAACAACTCCTGGCTATTGAAGATGTTAGGAAGGGAATATTGACAATCCTCATCCATGGCTTGGCTTGGAGCCAAGACGAAACATCGTGAGCAAAAATGGATGTATTTCTAGTAAACAGGTCCCCATAAAGATTCCTAGCACGGCAATAATTAGATTTAGGATTTCAGTAAAGCTGGTATGGTAATCGAAAATCAAATCAAATCAATAGTTTATTCATATCAGACATGGTAAATTACACAGGTGGTATATTATAAATAAGTTACTCCTCATTATCTCACAATACATAGATAGATATTTTTACTATACACAGAAAGCGACCAGACAACCCTGAACAAATGTCTGCAGATTGTACACACATTTGTCCCGAGGCGGGAATCGAACCTGCAACCTCCTGCATCGCAGGCAGACCTTCGCCCACCGCGCCACAGAGGTCGTCAAATAATGGCAATCGGTAGTCACATGAATCATGAATATTCATGTAACTGGGACCCATCGTAGTAAAAACCGCAAGCTACCAGTACTACGTGTACAAACAAACAGACCGTTGGTTTTATAAATAGAATATAGGAAGTATTAGGTAGCAACAATGCAGGTGCCTAAAGTGTAGATATCCGGTAACCGGTGACTAGGGACAATGAATACACTCGACGTGACCGGCCCGTGACGGCTATCGGCTTCCGATCTAACTGATGACCAGTCGCCATGACATCTGAATAGCACCTTGATACCACTAAACTAATTAGTCAATGGTGATAAAATACCATTTTGACCAAACGGCATACTGAGAAATACAACGATTCCCTTGAGAGTAATAAACGCAATGAAATGATCATTGAGAGATAAAATATAGTAGGTATATCATATTTCTATGAATACTGAAAGCGTTATAACCAGTTTAAATAGGTTGTAGGGAGGTTACAGCGGAAGTAGAATAAATAGATACTCAAGTCAGCGAGGCAGCGTGGGATAAATTTGCATTGGATAGTTGCGAGTTGAATTTCAATTTTGTAACAATATCAGTTAGACATGGCTTTAAGTTGTGTAATTTGTGATTTCCAGCGTTGTTTATTAATTTATTGTCTGTATTGTAATAAACGCAAGTATTTAGCAGACATAATGCCTATTTATAGTGTTAACACGATTATAAAACAAGTAGTACTATCGTTATACGCTGTTCAGAATACAAATGTAGTCCGGCCGGTGGCTAACTACAACCTTTGTATAAACACAATGGAATTTACGCATCATTTTGCACTATGCAAATAACGAGCCTTTACAGTATTCGATTGTTACAACGCCATGGCCGCCTTCTGCGGTTCAGCACTCAACAGACTCAGACAGTGCACTCCACACCAACGCCAACCACTTCTCGAGACATTCAGTTCAAGGAGACAAAGTTGGAACAGACTCCTTTAATTCAAAAACCACTGATTCTAAAATAAAACTCTGACAACTAAACAAATAAGTTGTAGGGACACTTGCAATTTGCAAATGAAACGTGCCATTACAACAGCATTGTCCTAGCAATGTGGCTCATTAGTCACCCTAAACGAAGCTTGCTCGTCATGTTTCGGAGGCATCCGCTGTAATTGTCCAGCAGGAAGTGAGCTTGCATTCCTCAGATGGCTGCGCGTCCATCGAGTTAATAAGTGAGCTGTCATCAACAGCTGGAGCAGATATTATAATGCAGATAATGAATAAAGTCTGTTCCGATTATGAACTGGAGCAGGGAAATTTAATTGAGTTAAAGGCAAGAATTAATGGATTGTGTGTAAGATACCATGATTAAGAGAGAAATGTGTATGAGAGGGCTTACGAGGACCCTAAAAGAAAACACTTGGAATTATAGATGGATCTTTTGTACAACAGAACTTGGTATAACAATAACAAAACAAAATAAATACTTTGATAATGATAATAATACGTGACAGTCTGTTAGCCATGTATTCTATAAACTTCATTAAGAATCGAATAGTATAAATGTTGGTCCCTTGTATACCTTCAAGGGACCAACATTATAACATTAACAAAACACAAAGGCGACGTTAAACAAAACTTGATAAAATTATCTAAACAAAATATGTACTTAAATAGAAAAAGTAACGTTTATTTATAGTTTTGCATCGAAAAGAGGATAATTAAGTACCAGTTCCCTTGCTGATTTGCAAACAAAACAACGAATTTCGACATTCCTACGCATTTACGATAACTCCGTGGCACAAAGCTGCTATGAATGGAATCCTGAGATTACTCAACGCACATAAAAATTTGTAGCGTGCGTGTGGTCCTATTTTTATAACCATTTAGGTATGTACGCATTGTTATCGAGTATCAATTTAATATGCTGTAGATATTCGTGTAACGTAGTAGCATGCTTCGATAATCTACTCTGTTCGGTAGCTGATTTTTCGAGTGCTACAGTGTTATCCTCTTTAAATTGTGTAGGCGTGCACGAATTACGCACAACGGCACGATACGGTTTTCAACACACAATAAGCTTGTTTGTTTTATAAAATTTGCGTTTGATAACTAGGTATATAGTGGTAAGACAGGTTGGATTACTTTTACCTAGAATTTGATGTTTCTGAATCTATTCAACCCCTTCGTAGAGATCAAGGTGCATCCGTTGCTACATGTACCTATAGTAGGTGCCGTTTCTGTAAGACTTCATTCCGTCCGTTTGATGGTAATGATTATTTGCTTCCACTCTTTCCCAGCTACATTGTCGATACAATTGATTGCTAAGTTCTTGCGTTCGATATTGGGAAAACCTTTAAAACTGCGTTATTAATCAACAATAATTACTGCCTGCAATGCATAATCATTACAAAAGTGCAGCAAGCCGTCTTAACTGCTTATATATATGCATAGCACTGTATTGATGTGCATTTAATGTGCATTCATCCGAGCCGGGCGTAATGTGAAGCCGGTATACTTGTACTAGACTCTATTTACAAAACCAGACGAGTATTACGCGTTGGATTACGCTTCGAAAACAGTTGCACAAGGCACGGGCACAGTTGATGGTAGCCCTTCTTTACGAACACTGTGTTAAGAAGGACTTCTCATCTTCTATTTTCTGAACAAAAAGCTTATGGTCGTGACTTTGGTCGTATTTCTCATTTCAATTTCGAGCTCTTTGTATTGTAATCTTTTATGCGAGTACCTAATAGTATCCCGCGCAATCATAGCACAATCTGCGCCAACCGACATGAGTTATTTCGTAATGTGCAATCATTATTAGTCTAATGCCGATAAGTAACGGAAATGGAGGTAGGTACTTAGTAGTTGTTCTTTTTCGAATCTGTTTTTTTTTTAGGTATTTGTACAATTTTATTCAGATTCGCTTTAGAAGTAAAATAAATACTTTAACATATAGATATGTAACTTATGTGTATTAATGTAATTGCTTTCATTTTAATTAATGTAATTGGTTTCATTTACCGTTTTAATTAAATAAATAACACGAGCGTTTAAGCTGGAATTTTACATGTGTCTCAAGACCAGTTTTTTTTAAATAGGTAGGCACATTAAGTGAAATACAGATTAGCATCAAAGCTTGAAAGAAGCGCGTTGATGTCTTATCTATGAGGAATAGCGTAGCGACCAATTCACTGAGTTCCCCGAAAACGATAACATACAGTAAGCACGGACCTTCTAAAGTATCCTATTTTATCTTGCCACGTTCCTTTATCTAACTCCTGATAAAGAAAGCAAATAACTAAATAACCTCCAAATATTTACTCCATCCAATCTTTCGAACGTCTTAAAATAATCGAATTCCAAAGAAATCCGAATATTTCTAGACATGACAAACATTTTTTACGCTTTCTTGCAAAGTAAATTATGAACTGGTCTGTTTCACACACAGAAAACATAATAAAGGACAATTTAAAATGTATAAGTTAATTTCGTTTTCAATTAAATGATAAAGGTTCAAAACTAACAGCGACGTAGCACAATAAAACTTTTAACAAAGAATTAATATGAAAATCAATGTTTCCGACATTATGGACGACCCTCGTGATATTAACAGATGCGGGCGGGAAAAAAACTAATATGGGAACGAAGTCATAATAAACGGAATATTGTAACAGAATTTTGGGTGACTCGGGAGGCAAAAAAGGTGTCGGAACTATCGGCCGCTGTCGGAACAGGGCTTGAGGGTTTCTCTAGCCAGCTAAATATAGAAGCAACTACTCGCCTACCAGAATTTGTACTTTACACGCATGACGTTTGTTTTGTACTCGTATTTGTGGCCTTAGCAACTCGACGAGATTATCTAGCTTTTATTTTATAACCTAAGTAGGTACTTTTATGCTTTGCAAATCTGTACATATACAAATTTATTTATTCATAAAGATTTCAGGTCTTATCAATAACCTGCATGATATTAGAATTTGTGGAAGATTTGTTGAAATTGAATTTGCAAAAGAATACCCAGATCTCTATGTTAGGCAACAAGAACTTCGAAGTCCGCAACGTGGAAAAACGCAAACAACATGACAGCTAAGCTATGAAATAAAATTCCTGACGATATCAAAACGCTACTGTTACCTTTATTTAAATTTAAATTACTTATATCTGGCTTGTAGATCAATGCTTTTACTATAAAGACAATTTATTAAATTTAGAGAACATAAAATTACATTTTTGAAATATATTTTGTGACATAGCACATACTCTAATCTAATTGTATGTATTTATATGATTAGTTTGGCTTGATTTATTATTTGAGTGTTAATTAATTTACATTGAATATTGTTTATTTCTTTCCTATTATAAAATTTTAAACACTTCAATATTTGAATGCTAACATAATACTACCATACATTCGCAAATAATGATTTGATTGATTGATTGTCTAAGTAAATACACGCGGAAGAAAACACCAACGCTGACCCCAAAACCACATACGATAAGTGGTCAAGAATAAAGAGACTTTATAGCAGGATTACTTAATCATTTTTACAGCAAAGTCGTGAAAAAATGAAGACCCTGATTCTTAAAGATATAACGAGTGAGTGGTAAATTATAGCAGGGAGTACAATGCATTGTATGCATCGTAAATCAACCTGCTCGTCTTGACATTGTGAGAAGGCGGAAAACATACTGTAGTGGTATTTGATGTAGGTAAAAAATATTCTAAAATATTCATTCGAGCCGGCTAAACAAGGGTCTAAATAATTCATAACTCAATTGCAGACCCAGACAATCTTACTTGCAAAACTTTAGTCTCGTACCTTGAACATTTCGAGAGTGTGGGAGCTGAACCGGTCAACAAAGGTTTGGAAACCTAAAGCCCACAAAAAGTTAGAAGTGTCAAGAGATTTCGCTGGATTGCTAATAATAGCGACACACATAACACGTTAACCACCTTTAACAGTGGTCAAATAACAGAAGCTTGAATCGAAACGGAAGTCAACGCTATCAGATATGAACATTTACATTCCGATCATATTTCCAAGCTAAACCCTCCAGATTGTAATACGGAGAGGAAAGAAATACCAACACATGCTTTTATTCATTTATCGGAGAGCATGTTTAATGGGGACTATAAAAAAACAAGCAATGGCGTCGAAAGACGAAGGGCTTGCGGAGCTTGCGGGTGGGTGCGGGCAGGGGACGCGCCGTATTGATCCGGTGCCTCCCCCCGCGCCCCGCAGACATTACACTCCAACCCTTACTCCTCAGGGCGCGACCCCCGCTCACCCGCGCCCCGTCCGACAACGCCAACCACACCCCTTCTAGAACGACTCACGGGATTTTCCAATTCAATTTATTCCGCAATCGTCGATACCTACCTGCAGTAGTCATAGTCACCCTAACAACCTGCGGAATCTACAGCAATAATCAAATGTCCCTCCAACTGCTGCAGCATAAAAAACTGGTCGCCCAAAGCAGAATAACAAATGCCCTCGATTACAACGATGTGATTCCAGAAATAAATCTTCGGATTCGTCGGAGAAGTTTTATTACATGTCACGAACATTTTATTTGTCAAAAAAGATTTAAGAGACCTGGACCATGTTTACTTCCATATACAGTAGTGGGTGATTCAATTATGGTCACAATAAGAGAAGGAGCATTTTCGTAAGTTCGTTGACTTTGAACAATGTGCCCTCGGGCGGCGGGGCGCGCCCCGGCCCCGTCTGCTAAACGACACAGGACCCTATAAAGACTGCCGAGCCGCTCCTGTCTGCCAGCCACTTCGTATAGTATCGTAACGCGACTCGCAACGAAAGTAATCTCCATAATTGGACAATAACCTGTTGCCAACACACTCCAATTCAACACAGAAGGCCGATAAGCTGAACAATATTTTCGCACTTGCGGCACTTACGATCCGATAATGTGTAAGTAATGTGTTCATAACATGTTCATAAAGATTATCTTTGTTACAAATACAATAAACACTGTGTTGTTGATGCCAAAACTCCAGAGCTTGAAGAGATCGGTGAGAATTTCTTTAAAAACTTAACACATGTGCATGCTAATGAGTAAAATAAACAGCAATGACATTGAGCGAGCGCACATCTGTCAGGACTCCAGGAGTACCGACAAAGGTCAATATTTTCCCGAAACGAAGGGAGGCCATGGCCACGTGCATGTTCCACATAAAAATGATGCGAATAATGAAGGACTCATTTCAACAATTTGTTCCAATGATTCACTGATAGCCTAACTTGGTTGACTCACAGAGCAGAAGTACGGGATTCGCGTCAAAAATAATGTTGTGACGCATTGCTAAAGCACATACAATACATACATACTATGTTCTGGATATCATTAATTAGTTTGTTTATATTGATTTTACAGAATGCTGGGAGCATAATTCACAATGTAATAAATAAACGATCAAAATCGTTGCGATGATGGCCTGGTTCAGGAGGTACCTACACATTAATATTGTGTTGTGTATGTGGCTGCCGTCTGTTCCATGATTGATGGCCGTAGCCGCAGGTCATGCCGACGATAACATGTTATTACAAAAAATAATCTGGATACGGTATGCATGGCATTGTTATAAAGAAAAGTATCTTTAGGAAGAAATAATGTAGCTACAGTTTATTTAACTATGTAGAGCGAAATAAATGATTACAACTGACGCATCGTTTTGGATCATAGGAAACAATGACGTCCACAGTAGTAATTATTATTATACCAACGTAAATACTTTGAGGAAACTGGGAGTGCTAGACAATATTACCAGCAGCGTTAGCCAGCATCTAAAACACGGTGTTAATACAACAAACGATTATTGTAAAAGATGAAGAGCACCGTTAGTAAGCTCGAGGTCGGATAATAAAGCTACCCCATGCAGCGAGCGAACTACACTTCAGCAGTACTCGCCTTCGCCACCCACTCAGACCGACATATAGACAGCGAGTTATACCAATCGAGTTAACTCGAGAAAATAGCTTTCTACTGACTCATAGGAAGAGAGCTATCTCGCGCAGACGCTCTCAATAAGGAAGAGGGTAATAAACAAATTCATCTCTTCCATCTTATGCGGCTTCGGCCCATTAACTGCACAATACTGCACTATACCATAGACGGCCTCTGCAGAGGGGCAGACGCTATTTTTAGGCATTAAATTGATACACCAACAATGGAGAGGATGCGAGCAATTAACACGCACTTTCGATACAAAAAGCTCCACGATTGCGCTTGAGTTGAATCCTTGATACATCACATCACCCGTGACCCCGAGTACATCTGCCTAACGTGATGTATCACAGGCGCCTCAAACACATATGCAACAAAAAAAGGTCTATCTTTCCCCGTCATCTCCACATACAATTAAGTACTCAGAATGAAAAAGAAAGCCATTTATCCAAGGCGTGAGTATGGCCATTGTTCTTGGAAGTCTTCTGGCTTGACCTAATTGAATATAATGGTGCGTTATTCAGTGGATTTCGTTCTCGAGTCTTACGAAAGCATATTAGCCGAATCGGGACTACAAGATGTTCTGTTGGGTATCAAGGTATCAAAATAATGAGATGTGTAACAATTTAACTAAATTGTACCAAAGTAACGTATCATTATTTTAATGGGGCTATCAAGTATGTTACAAAAAGATCATTATTTCGTTTCGTCAATGCCCGATTGTTTTGTCGTTAATTTTTAACGTTTCTTTTACTTTTCATTGTTGCATGAGAGGGTGATTTGATTACCTACATCTTATATCTTTCATAGCCATAATTTATCTTGTAACATTTTCTTTTTGTTGTTTGTACATTTGTTTTTATCTTTACCCTTGGAAATTTCTTCAATGCGCGTTCAAGTGTCTTACTCAGATACCAGGGTATCATTTCAAACACCCAATAGGTAAGTCTCATAACAGGTACCAGCTACACGAGTTACATAATGACTATTTAATTGTAGGTCAACAGCCTCGTCGTATCTAGCTCTAGTTCGAGTTCAAAGCGTTTTCACGGCTGTGTGTTGTTGGTTGATGTTAGTAGCATCGTTCACACCTTGTTAACTGCTTTCACCAATATTGTTTAAGGAAATAATCGTAGACAGATCGTTTTAGGAATTTTTGTTACAATTTTGAAAGAACAGCTTTTTTCAAAAACTTGATTTTGTAGTTTTAGATCTCCTCCTCTGAGCATAGTACGAAGTATCCCATATTAGTCCCAATGTTGTGTTTGGTGTACGTACCGGTGCTTATCTCCATGGGAGTAGTGATTTCAGATTTCAAATATACTTTATTTCTGTGTGCCTTTTTTTATTGTTTCGTTATTTTTTATTTCTGGCAATTATGTTTTGCCGTTTAGGTAAGATTTACTCAGTATTTTATTATATTTGGATTACATGGATTCTACGAGCTTTGTCCATTCTTTGCAGAAATACAAGGAATTCGTCCCTATAGCCCTTTGGCTTTGCTCACCGCCATAAGTACAGTAAGGCTCGGCTAGCTCGGGCCTGAGCAAGAGTGGGCGGAACTCACACGTTTTTGCGATGCTAGAGAGCAAACCCGTTGCTTCATACCGGTCCAGAGACCACTTCATATTTCGCAGCAGATGGCGTATGTCGCGGTCATTTACATAGTAAGTCGACGATAAGCGAGCTATATTTAGCGCGGTGCGCTTTGCCCATCGCTTGCGGCTTGCACCTAGCATCCCTGTACGACCTACGAGTAGAATCTCACAGTTTTAGATTAACATATTGAAGAGCCAAAACGGCCGATCAAGCTAGTATGGGAGCGACGACGCGACCCTACAGGATGTCTTCATTCAAAGCTTTTAACGAGCCATTCATGGTCAAGAGCAGCTTATAAAGTAAAGCCATTACCGGCCAATAATGGAGCACTTTCCATCCCAGTAATGCAAAGAAACAAATCTTAAACAAGCTAAGTGGGTGTTTTGTTAAACCTTAACAAAGTGCAGTTAACGTTAACAAGAAAAGTGGCGGATAAGTCATACGTATCCCGGCGAGCTGCATTATCTGAGGCAGTGGAGCGATAAAAACGAACAAAGAACAATGTCAGTAGGCTCAAGTCCCTTTCGCACGAACTCGACTCGCCGTCTTCATATGACAAAATATCATTAATCGAAGCAACGCTGCGTCCGCGCCGCTCGGCTGCGCTTGCGTGCACGAACGCATACTCCGCTTCACGATCGAAAACGTATTTACATACAAGTTTAGCTACTGCATAAGCAATCCTTTGGCGAAATCGTCGAAGAAACGCGACAACCGAACACGTTATAGGCGGCAAGAAATGACCGAGCACAGATCGCAGAAACTCACGACGGTTGTTGGGCGCTCGCGCTCGGTAGTGGGTGCGAATCTGCGTGTAGAATTAGCTTTCGGCTACGGGTGGCAGATTGCACGGCTCACATCTCCAGCAGATGTTAATAAGGCGGACGACACCCCCGCGCCGGTGGTGGATCCTTCCCTCCGCAAACGTGTGCATAAATACACCTCGCAGACATATTACGCCGCATTGAGCGTGTTAATAATATCTGAAGGATTCTCACATAGGTACCTACTAAAACACTACAGTAGGTAATTCAGTAATGCTGAAAACAGGCTCGATAGTTCTAAAGTTGGCAGCATCGATCACCTAAATTTAGACGTAAAAACACATTATCGATTTACAAGAAGGTAGTTCAAAATTGTACTCACCAGGCTTTCACGCGGATCAGAACCTCGCCCTCGCCGATGCTGGGCTCAGGTTTCTTCAGAATCTTCACAGTCTTGAGGCCTCCGAAGCCGGTCAGCACGACGGCGCGCATCTCCTTGGGCGGAGGGACCTCCTCTTTCTTCTCCTCAACGGCTTTCTCCGGGGCCTCTTCCTGAGGAGTCTCGGTGGTTCCATTCTCAGTTGGGGTCGGAGTTTTCTCGGGCGCTGCGGCCGCGGGGGTCTCGGTGCTTTCCGTCATGTCTGCTGAGTATAGTTGTACCGTGCGGTGCGGTGAACGGACGCGGTGCGAATGCGCGTGAGAAACCGGCCGGCAGACGACGCGTCGCGGAACGAATGACTCGAGGGAAGCGAAACGCGCGCAGCGAGGCCGAGGGTGCCGCTCGGCCGGGGTGGGGCGCGGGGGTTGCGCGGGACGAGGGGCGCACACGCGCCGAACAGGTGGCCACCGCGCCGGCCGGTTTCCCCCCTCGACCCTCGGAGCCTGGATTAACTTTATTGCAACGTCGATAACGAATAACTTAGGTACCTACTACTAAGGGACACTGGACATACTAAGGCTCCAGAAATTCACACCTCGAAACCTAAGCCGCACGGCCTTCCGAGTTCCGTACGTGACTTGGCAACGGCGCGGCGGCGCCGCGGCGATCGATATCGACG
Source organism: Eupithecia exiguata (assembly GCA_947086465.1). Lineage (NCBI taxonomy): Eukaryota > Metazoa > Arthropoda > Insecta > Lepidoptera > Geometridae > Eupithecia > Eupithecia exiguata. The sequence continues at coordinate 11,427,047 of OX352241.1, forward strand.
GGCGCTGCTATTGCGCGTTACATGTAGTCCTCTTTGAACAGACCTATACCACCTACATATACCTAGTTACTGTCTGCATCCGAGGCGTAGTACCTCCTATATCTAGAATGTATGGAATGAATGTGGTGGTCCCGCTAAGGGGACGTCTCCAGAACGAATTAATGTTACCCTCCTTACACATTACTTAGCTCTAACCACAACCTGTTGATGCTGGGCAAAAAACGAATCAGAGAGCGAGACTAGTTAGCGTCCGGGGCTTGGTTTCAGTGATCTTATGGGAATTTTATGATTTTTCACATCTTCAAACACCTATTACTACAAGGTTTAAACCTGATATACCAGCGACTTGTTTTCTCGCAAATGTTTAGCAATGTGCATGTAAAATAAAGGCGTGGTCTGAAATAATTTGTACTTCGGCAAATTTCAACTTCCCAAAAAAGGTTAAAATAAGTAGTCGTCTTTCACCATAATCCATGTCATTTATCCAATACATCCTTCCATCGATCGACCAATACGAGTTTGCCAAAGATTTAAAAAATTCGGAAGGACAGTTTTGCATCTGCTATCTACGAGTATCAAAGCCTTTTAGCGTTAATGCATTCCTTTGGACTAGTTATGCGAATTTCGGAAATGGAATGATGACGCGGCCTGCGGCGGCGGCTGGCGGTCAGTACAATTTGACAACACCTCGTCAAATTGTATTGACCGCCACCGCTGGCCGCGTCAGTCTGTTAGACTCATAAAAGGGGACATGTTTCTGCACACGTTTAAATTAACAATACATTAAAATGGCACTTTTGCTTTGTGTTGTGCACAACGTGGTGATAAAGGGAGCTGATTACGCGACCTTCAATCCAGATGAAAATAAAAGCATTTATGTGGCATTACTCTCTGCGTTGTTGACAATATTAATGCAATCATTTATTTGTCACTAGTGCTTCAGCCGGTGGCTTCACTCGTGGTGCTGAGGGTGTGTTGGTTGTAAGAAGGTAATGTTACAAAACAACGCCATACCTTAGATCTTTGGATATCTTGTCAAAGCCCCGACCATGCTACTTCGAAACTCACCTCCTCAGCAGCCTTTGTTGGTCCACTGCTGGACACAGGCCTCCCCCTGTTAATAATAGCCTTATTGGTTTTTATCTCCTGGGGGGTAATGCCCATAATCCCCACGCTGGGCATGCGGGTTGGGGATCGCAGTTCGATGGTAGATTCATTCTACAAGGGAAAAAGGGTTTTTAGTTTTTTTTTTGTTTTTTAGGGTTTTTTCTTCGAAACTCAAGTACAGTATAAAAACCAGAAATTGATCTCTCGGTTAAGTCATTTTGCAAACTATGTAGGTAGGTACCTATATTACGATTGTAAACAGTTTAACACCACACCCCTTTGTTTGGGTTGGAGGCTCACAATAAATCAAACGGTTAATGATGAATGACATAGAAAATTCAAAAATTAATTTAAACTGTCAATTTTTGTATCTGGGTACAGAGAAGGGACGTGATCAGAAGCTGGTTTATTAATAAACAGAAAGCCGATATAGGGGACAATTCTGGCAATCAACCAATTGATACCTACTCTTCATCGTCACGTAAACCAATTGAAAATCAGGGATATCAATTGGATTACAAAGCGTACTGGATTACAGAATCGATTGGAAAAGAAGCTGGATCAATCGTCGGTGTAATAAATCATACAGGACGAGACCACAGTGAATGCCGCGCACGCAGAAGGCTAGGTTATTAGAACTTTGGATAGATGGAGCAATTTATCTCGCACGTAGTCTACGTACGAAGAGACGAGAGAATTTATTACTCCATCTATAAATTAAGAAACTTGTTTTTTCAAACGACAACGCCAATTTAGACGAAAGTAACTCTGCTATCAGCAACAAGCTAGACTTCTAACGGATCTAAATTTAGATCCACAGATTCGGACAAAATGAATCTTAAAAGACGAGGCGTTTGTATCCTGGCACATAAGCAGGAACTAGTTTTTATAGAAATCTGTGGACACCATCGGGTAAAGAATATAGTAGGTAACTTAACTAGGCAATCAGATCCGACGACGATTCTACGGGAAGTTTAAATCAGAACAAACGATGGTTCCCTTGACCGATCCTTCGACCCTCGTATTGGACTCCTGACTTAGAACTTCTGAGTACTTACCTAAGCTTAATTGCAGCAAGAAAAGAATACATCGATCCCATAACGATAGTACCTATTGTCGTCCCTACAAAGGGGTTTGAACATTTTGAACCTTAAACATTGGCTACACTGTTTTTTTTTCTCAAATTCGCGGCGCACCATGAATGTTATATATTTGGATAAAGGACACACACATAAAAAAAATGTTGAAGTAATTTTTAACGAGATATTTACCATGATTTGATTTTTGAGTTTAGTAACGTTCGCAGTAAAAGACACTGACTAACGGTAGATCGGTATGTCTGCCAATATAAACCAACTCACAGTGACTTCAGTGTCTTCTGTTATTCCGTGATCATGGCGCATGAAACTGTGCCGAAATATTGGAAAACTCAAAAATCAAACCATGGCAAATATCCCTTTATATATGACTTTTAATTAAAAAATGTCATAAAGCGTCATGTTTCTGTGATGTTCACATATGAAAAAAAACATTACAGCAATAGATCATGTACCTAAAACATTTGTTTATAAAAGGTGCACCGCGATTTTGAAAAAAATTACAATGTGGTCATAACATTGGCTATGTTATGGCCACCCTCTATACAAAATCTTCAACCCCTTTTACCCTTTGCTCTGAGCGAACCTTCTGTGTGGCGTAAGCCATATCTATTTTGTGCGTGTGCTATGGCTACTGCCTCCATGGTTTCTACTGAGCAGAATAAGACGAATTTGAAACACATTAATGATTTATCACGGCATGTTAGTTTGGTTGGCGTGTGATGGGAAGGTCGGGGCATTAGGTGAAATATGAGGGGTCTGATTGAAACAGTCATGTTGTAGATTGGGTTCCGAGTTCTGTTCTGACCAGGGTCCCGGTTCGTTCGGTTTCACTTGCGTGGAGCTCGCTCTATCTAAATAAATAGATGTAGGACTCGACCAGGGACGAGAAACTTGTCCCTGGACTCGACAAATTATAACTCTGAATTGATAAATCCTGATTTAATTTTCTTGTAATGGCTCGTGGTCTTTTTAATTATTAAAATTAGATTTCTTTAATTAGTATTTACACTGTTTTTTTAATGTTTTCGGGACAAATAGGTACTAATTGCTCAGGATTTTATGGCACCACCTTGTTATCATTCTCCATAGAAAAGACAAAAAAAAATCCAAATCGGTCAATTAACGGAGAAATCAACGAACACGTTTATATATAACACAATACATAGACCTCTTTTGTTTCTCGTCGGTTAAAACTGGTACCAACCCGGTTTTTAGGTAAGTAGATTAAATGCTTGTGTATCTGACTCTTTTATGAAAAATAAATGAAATATGTTTTGTAATATACCCTTAGAATCGCGTAAAGGCAGGCCTCGTCGATACAAGTGTATTTGTCTTTAGTAAACAATAATAGCGGTTCCGCGGATTATAAGTGTTACAACTTTCTTACTCACTCTGAGCTGGAGTCGTCGTCACACTCCAAGTCCTATTGTACGACAAAACAATAGATTTAATCCTTAAAAGAGTACAGATTAACATTTTACCTGGAACTTTTTAACAATCGCCAAATCCAGGTCTTCGTTCTATTACAAATTTCGCAGAAAACATCGATTTCGTCTTAAGTATTTTTGAATGCTGGTTCAACAATTTTAAACATTTCTGTAAGGAAAGATATTTTATTTATTAGTAGGTATCTAGGAGAAGTATAAGATTAGATATACAGATATACTAACACTTTCATGGCCCAACATGCAAAAGTCGATCTCCAGCTCCGTGTAGCGGGGCGGCGCCGCGGCGGCAGCAGGGGCGCGCCCCGCTAGTGTGCGCTAGAAGCTGGGCAGTGAATGCGTTAAGGGTGCGCCTAATGCCGATCAGTAGAAGATGATGGCTTTGAGCTCTAGGCTTAGAATTAATCTCTCTCTGGCTCAGGCTCTGGAATTTAGGTGGGATTTTATTTAATTATTCAAAATACACAACACACACACAAAACAAACAAAACACATGACAGAAAAACGAAACGATTAATCAAATAAAACATTAGTCTATGTTATTCGTAAAAAAGATTGCGGTGTTGTCGCTGATAATTTAGTTAAAGCATATCAACTAAAAACATTTTTTACTGCGAATTTCGTATTATTTTTTATTTAAAAGAACCAGTTTATTTTCATAAATTCTTTTCGATTACTCGACTTGTATAGTTTTTTCCCTACCTATTTTTTTTAATCTGAACATTTACCTTCGTTACCATAAAACTAAGTGTTTAAAAATACACTTACTTGATTTTGGCAATATTCGCCCTCTTGTATACGGTACATTTCTTGCTTACCGTGTATCAGCTCATAAAAAATCACCATGTATTTTTTTTCACACCACACAACAAAAGGCTTTGTCGCTGAGCGACCACATCGCCTATAGTACAATGGGGTTAATTTTTAACCGAGGAAACGAAAAACAAAAGAGGATGAAATTATGTTCGCCGGTATGTATTTTTTTGTATGTTCGTCGATTTCTCCCTCATAAATGTATGTACCGATTCGTAAAATGTATGGAGAATAATCCCGAGGTGCTCCTATAAATGTTATCCCCAAGGTATAAGCATTTATAGGAAACATTACGTTTTAAGTTTTTTTTTACACAAGCTCTGCTTACCTTCTGGCTTGATAATGCTGTGTGAATGGTACAGAATTATTTATTTATCCCGAAAAACTTAAAAACAGTGTAAATACATCAGAAATAGAATGTAAATGTAGAATTTGACGTATGTTCAGTTTTGTCAAAGCGAACAAATTATATTAATGAATATTCCATAACTTCCATATTTTATTCGAGGTCGAAATAGAAACACTTTAAAACATAACAACTATTTATTTACACTACTAGTATCTACAGCTTCTCTATATCTTCTTGTTCTGCACGTCTTTTTCTTCTAGCATATGTTCGAAGTAGTCATAATCATCAATGTAGTCATCATCGTATACATCATCATCATCATCAGGGTACTTATTCAGTTCCAGTTGCCAGTTCTCGTCAATCTTTCGCATTTCTTTGTGGATTTTGTTCTGCAGGATCTGTGAACGAATAAATTTTATTGTAGATTTTAGCGGTATCTATTTACTAGTGTATAATACTATAAATACAAAAGTAACTGTCTGTCTGTCCTTTTCACGCTTTAACGGCTGAACGGATCTTAATAAAATTTGGCGAGGAGGTAGATGATATCTCAGGGACGGGCGGACATACTTTTTATCTTGGTGAAATGCGCACGAAACCGCGGGCACACTAGTCACACCAATATGCGAAAGTTTGGATGTTTATATGTATGTTTGTTATTTCTTCACGCCAAAAATACTGATTGGATACGGCTGAAATTTTACATAGATGTAGCTCCAAGACTGGAATGAAACATAGATTTTTTTATCCCATGAATCAGTTCCCATGGGATAGAAAGAAAGAAAGAAAATTATTTCATTTGCCTTTAAACTCTACTCTAACTAACTTTTAAACAACACAATAACTGACTTAACTAAATTAATACACTTAGTCCAATTTTTTGTGCGTAGCCGTATTTATGGCAAATATGGCCCACCCTCAGCATTGTGCTGGGCATACCTGGTGTGTCTACCCAGCGCTGGTTTTCATGGATAGAAATATAACCTTGTAATGTTTCCATATATATAAAGCGTGCGAAAACGCGCGCAGAAACTATTAGTAAGGTTATAGCACGTAGCGTAGAAGCCTGTAGCAATTTAAGGTGAAGCGAGTTCCAAAACCCACGTTTTGACTGTACGAAAAATCAATTTTAAAGCAACAAAACACTGTTTTATATTTTTCTTTGATGAGCGCTAAAGTTGCGGATTTTATTTAGTAAGTTATTACTGGCGAATAATCACGATTAACTGAACTCTTCTCGACAAAAAAATCGCAGTTGAATTTAATTTAAATTTTTTGATACCTCTACGGAAAAAGCAGTTTCATTTGCTAGTTATTTAACTTATTTTAATGAAATTTTGCGAACACGTCTGCCTGTTTCCTAATAAATACATTATTATTTGGACGACTATGGTTTTATTTGATTGCGAAAGAGAATTAGTTTAGAGCAATAACAAATTTATAAATAAAAACGATGTATTCCCAATAAAAATAATAAAAACCGTCAGTGAAATTGTTGTCAGTGAAATTTATATTTATATTATTCTACTTCTTTATATTTTATTTAGTTTTTTGTTTTTTTTGTATGCCTAAATAAATGAAATTTGACGAGACTTTGAATTGTTAGTTTCTTCAATACTCGTACAATCAAATTATTTAGGCAGCATTCACAATTGATAAGGTAAACAAGGTACCCAACACAAAAATACCTACATATATTATCACTAAGGTATATGGTATATACCTTAGTGGCTTAGTTAGTGGCTTAGTACTGGTGGCTCATTGGGGGAGGCCTATGTCCAGCAGTGGACTGATATAGGCTGATGATGATGATATACCATATTATTCACCAAGTACTACCATCCTACGCATTGCAAAAATATCTGCCACAAAGCAAAGTAAAAAGGTAAGTAAACAATGAAAATATTTGCTCATTGTAACTATGAGTAATTCATTTCTATTCATAAAACCATTAAAATTCAATAGTCGGGTATTCGTCATGTAAATTCAGGTTATCTGGGCTATTGTTCTGAATAATCACATTGTTGGGGTTTTGTTTTTGATAGATTTCGAAAAATGGGAAGAATGGGAAGTTCTATGTTCGCCTCTTTATTTCAGTACATAGCTAGTTATTACATTTAAAACTAGTAGTTCTACGAACAGTAGACCTCGCGAGCACATAACTTTTTTCCAACAATTAATAAATAGTAGTTTGATATAATTTTCTTCGAAATAAAATACGATTAAACGTTTTGAAGTTTGAAAATCTTTTCGAACCTCTACCCTCTCAACTTTGCAAAAAGATCTTACCTTCCGCTTCTGCAAAAAGTCCGCCAACTCTTTCTTCTGATCGCCAACGCTCACGTCAGATTTGACATCTGACGTCCGGTACGAGATGACAGAAGCATCGGTGCTCTCCATTCTACTCCACGCGTCCCGGCTCTTTTTCCTAGCCGCGAGCAATCTGTTTATGATCTTCTCGTGGTCTAAACCGTATACGTTGTGGGTCATCTCTGGTAATGGTTCTTCTACTAGAGGCGTTTCTTCTTCTAAATGCTTGATTTTTGCCTGAAACGATTACATTAGACTTCAAAAGACCAATAATTTTATTGTTTCGAAAAAACTAACAACCGACTTTGAGTCTCTGTTTAATACTATTTTTTTAAGTTTTGCCTGACAAATACTGTTTCCTCAGGAATAAACTTTTGGGACCACCTCAGAATCTTCCTCTATACTATACAATTGCAAAAGAATCATCCAAATCTATACTAATATTCTAGAGGTAACATTTTTGAGTTTGTGAGGTTGTAGGGGTAATCTCTGGACCTACTGAACCGATTTTGAAAATTCTTTTACCAATAGAAAGCCACGTTATTTGTGAGTGTCATAGGCTATTATATATATTATTCTACCCGTGCGAAACCGGAGCGGGCCGCTAGTCGGTCCATAAAAGTGACGGAGAATCCGACGAACATACATAAACAAAACATAGACATTACATAGAACCTCCTTTTTTCAAAGTCGTTTAAAAAGAACTAATATCCGGCTATTAAGGTATTTTACTCTGTATGATAAAAATCTAATAACATATTATTGAGATAGCATAGTCCGAAAATGTTCGTTCTAGATCAACAAAATAAATTTTAAAAATAATCAATTCAAAGTTTTCAGTTTTTTATCTGTTTATTAACACCATGGAATAGTAGTCGCAATGTTGTTATGTCATACGGCTGTTTAGACAAAATAAAAAGTATCAACTGTCATCAGCAACATCAGCGCCTTTGTTCAGGTCCCACATCCAACTGACGTCATGACCACAGAGTAATATGGCGTCCACTGCGTCCAGCGTTTTCGTCAAGATATGTTGAAAATGTAAATTTTAAATGCATTTTTAGAGCACTTTTAAATTGTTTTTTTTTTTACTTTTCTAAAATGGAACAACCCACCAACCATAGATTTATATTTCTTTTGCGACCATATTATCTTGATTGAGTTGATTTGGATTTTTTCACAACTAATGAGAGATTGAACAGCTGTATTTGATTTTAATTTCAACTTTATACCTCCACGCGTTTCTAAGAATAGAGTCTTGATTTGACAGACTGACAGATTTAATATGATTTAAAATGTAATATTGAATATGTTTGAATTGACCTTGACTCTTGCTTGACTGTATAATTTCTAACCTTCATTTCCGCAGAGATCTTAGTGTTCAAAGTAAACTCTGTCTTGAGCAAATGTCCCATCTCAGTAGGAGTGTAGTCTTCACCGTAATCAGCTAGCTGGAGTCTTCTGTCAAGATCCACTATTTTTGCCTCTTGATGATCTGGGGAATAATAATTTTGGATATTTTGATGGCAATGGATGGATAGAATACATAAAAATAAAATTTTGAAATGTTATACTTTTACTTCAGCACAAGTAGCGCCATCTATTGCTGAGTAGCAAACAAATGGTACAGTTACTACTACTTTACTAGGCAAATTTGACGCACAGCGCTATCTAGTGGTGAGTAGCATTAATGCCCTAGAAGTTCTGGCTTACTTCCATTTCCTCCCACATTGACATTGGTCTTCCTTCATAGTTTCTTCATATTTACCTTTGACAAAATCAATGTATGGAACCTCTCCCATCACCCTCAATGTAGAAAGCTCGTGCCTTAGTGCTCCAGCTTTACCCTTCAACACAGCTTCAGTCTCTTCATCAGAGGTATCACCTTTGCATACCCAGAACACTAGGACTTTTTGCAGATCTGAAGTTATTTTCACCTGAAACAAGAACTTAGATCTTTAGCTTAAGGTTCAAACATTAAGGATGTTAGTTTCATGTTAAACGGAATAGTCATTTGCTGCAAACTGTAAATAATTTTCTATGAACTTAAGAAAAAAAGATTCTTTGGTAATCATGTATTTTTTGAGCATTGAGGAATTTATGAGATTTAATGCTAAAACCAACACATGTATTCTCAAATGCTGTCATAAATTCATAATACAAATTAGACAAACAATTAATGGTATTTTTAAAATAAAAATAAGATGAACAAGCACTTTTCATTTGCATACTAAACTAGAAAACTTTCTGATCATCATTGATTGTATATAGAAATTGTGAATAGAAAGTTTTATACTAATTACAAGAGAGTTCAGTTTAAAGAAAACATGCTGCCTATTTTTAATAGGCTATTTATATATAATATAGTTATAATAGGGATAATTTTTAATACCTTTGAGACTTCAATTCCCCTTCCCACAATATCCATTGATACTGTACCAGTTGACATCAAGTCAGTTATGTTTTTCATGAACATTTTGTTCAGCATTGATGATCTCCGGATGGCCCGTTTTCCTGGCTCATACTTTGTTTTAGTTAGGCTTTTCACACTTGGCATTATGTCGTTTTCTATTTGAGTGGGATGCCATTGCCTGAGGACAGATGTAGAGGTACCTATGTGTAAAGAGTACCGGTAGTTCACCGATAAACATAACCTAAATTACATTTATCTGAATGTTTATGTAATACAGGACAGAAAAAACTTACCGTTTAGCCTTCGGGCTTATCATTTTGTTAAGTTTAATTCCAAGCTTTTTCATGCTATAAACTGTGGAAGAAACATGATAAAGACGACGAAAGGATATCATTTTCAAAAAAGTGGTAGTAATTCACATGATACAGAGGGTCGTCTGGTTCACAGATTTGTAAGTATAGTACTAAAGGTCTGGTTTCCAGGTTAACATTGATTGAATAAAGACAATGAAATATTTATTTTACAAAAATACAGATGGTTTTGTTTGCATGGATGGTTTATATTGTTCACTTTTATTTATTTCTGTGGTTTGCATTTGCTATATCATAGTGGGTGAGAAATTATTGGATTTTGATCTATTTGTCTGTTCTAATAAAATATGCCTGAAGTTTGTCTGAATTGAATCGGTGAGAAACCGGAAAGCGTCCGGCGGAGAGTCGAGTGGCTGGCCTGCAGAATGTCAACCATAGACAAAGAAAAACGCGTGGGAGGAGCGCCGCCGTTCCCGCCAACAATTTGTCAAAGTTGTCAAAATCGAGAGGCAACTTTGGGCTGCGAAATTGTTTATTTAGTGTTTTACAATAATTTTAGGAATCAAGTGGTTAAATTATCAATTATAAATATGTCTAGTACTGAGGAAAGTGAGGAGCGCTGGATGGCAGAGATGGATAGTATATGTTCAAACCTGAATATGGACCCTGCCGCTGCGGAGAAATCGAAGGAATCATTTTTAGAAATAAAACGAAATTTTACCCTTGATGTGAGTTCTGTGTCTCTGTAACTGTGACAATAAGTTTATAATCAATCTGTTGCTATGCCATATTCATGAGCACTTCGTAGAACCTTGTTCTCTTTGTTATTCAGTCAGAAAGATAAGGTTCTGTTCTGATTGATGATTCTAGGGTGATGTGCTGCACTGGATGGCGTGTGCTCTTTACGTGGCTTGCAGGACCTCAGTCACCCCCACAGTCCAATCAGGAAAATCTGTTGAGGGCAACTGTGTCAGCCTTACCAAGCTCCTTAGATTATGCAACATCAGGTAAACAAACATTCTAACCACAACAACAAAGTGTTGAGTAGAAAAAACTTCAACTTCACTCATCAATATTTACTATCAGGAGCCAGGATGTGACAATCATAACCTATAATTTTATTTCAGCCTCATACAATTTTTCTCCAAAATAAAAAATTGGATAGACATGACATCAATGTCAACAGATTTCAAAGACAGGATATCACGGCTGGAGCACAAGTTTGCAGTATCAACAGTGCTGTACAGGAAGTTCCAACCAATCTTTCAGGAAATATTCCAGGGACTAAAATCTGATGAGCCTTTGAAAATATCTACAACTAAGACAAGAAGACCAAAGTAAGTGTATTAGAGATATAACATAATATTCCCACTTGTTGTATTAACTAGGCAGCTTCTTACCTAAGTAACAGCCACAATTTGGCTGCAATGCCTTATTCATGATATTTAACCTACTTACCAAGTCTTTGAGTAGTCAAAATTCAAACATTTGGTTTTTCTTATCATAATCAGCCTTAATCAGTCCACTGCTGAATGTATGACTCCTCTAGAAGTGTGTTAACTGGTTGCATGTAATTGTTTTGCAAAAGTTACAAACACACAGTACAATTAACAGAGGAAGGAAAAAAGGAAGACCTATGTCCAGCAGTGGACGGATATAGGCTGATGATGAATGATATTTTCCAGATATCAGTTATGCAGCACAAATGCCCTGTATGAGTTGACCTGGTGCCTTTACATCTGTGTGAAGGGGGAGTTCCACAACTCGGCTGATGATCTGGTGGATATGTACCATGTGCTGCTGTCCTGTCTGGACTTTGTGTACCTGAATGCATTCATGTCCAGGCGGAAGGATTTGATCAATCCTGAATTTAAAGGTAAGTGTTATTCAGGTTTTTGACATATATAAAAAATTACTATAAAGAGTTCAAATTTTATTAAAAAATTCCGTAGAAAAAAATAGGGCAATAAGTATGCAGTTATTATTTTATCTTGCATTATTAGCTCACGACTCCTTTTACAACTTTTATTTATAAAATATACTTTTGTTTAACTCATATATTCAGTCCTAAGTTTTTTATTTATTATAGTACTCTGGGTAATTTCTAAGAAATTAATAAATCCCAAAAATTTACGATCTCGACGGGATTCGAACCCGCACCTTCCCCTTCAGCGCAGGGTTGCTCTTTTTCCAACTAAGCTACGTGATCTTATCCAGTCGACCCGTAAATCCTTGGGAGTGCCGAAAGAACTCCCAAGGATTTACGGGTCGACTGGATAAGATCACGTAGCTTAGTTGGAAAAAGAGCAACCCTGCGCTGAAGGGGAAGGTGCGGGTTCGAATCCCGTCGAGATCGTAAATTTTTGGGATTTATTAATTTCATATATTCAGATTTGGCCTTTCACTCCTATCTTAAGACACCCTGTTAATTATTCAATGTAATAAATTATGCATGTATTCAATATTTTATTATTCATTGTTATTTTGTGATCAAATCTTGTCCTTTTGTTTCTAATATTATAATCTACCCATAAGATTAACGAAATGTGCTCTAGTATAGTAAATTGACATAAAGTAATATTTTTTTTGGTAAATAAATATAAATTTACTGAGTCAAGAAATAAATCTTTAAGAATAAGAACTTCCAGACTGACTAAAATCAAGAGAAAGTGATAACTGGAAGACAGGGGTTGAGACCTTTGGTCTGCTGTGTCCTGCTGTGGGGCAATGTGGGCTAAAGATATAAATTAGTAGGAGAACATCAAGAAGTTTGGGAATGTAGAAAGGCTGCATGCATACAAAATTAATCTTCCCTCATGATAAAATAGGACAGGACTATTTTAATATTTAATATACTAAAGCTGTGTTAAATGTAATTCATCTCATGTTCTCAATAATTTCATCTATTTCAGGACTGCCGAGTGACTGGCTTAAAGATGACTTTGTATTTCCCCTAAAACAGCCCTGCATAATCGCGACACTGTGTGAAATCAAAGATGGACTGACTGTTGAAGCTGCTGCAATGAAAGAGTATAGCTTCAAGCCTGTGATCAAATCATTTTTTGAGAAAGAGGTAAGAAAAAAGGTTCAGGATAGGATATGTTAAATGAAATATCGGCCTGGATACAGCTTATAAATAAATACATTGATAATGGTTGGATAATCAAAACTGCATCATCTAGCACCAATCTAAGCAGAGCTTGTGTTATGGGCTGTAAGAAGCATTATGAAAATTAAACTATGGGTAATATACAGGGTGTTCCGAAACTCAACGTCAAGTCGAAAGCGTCAAGGATGACAGGTGGGTTCATGATGACCCAGAAAAACACAAGTTCATAGGTCTATCTCCAATGGTCTCTCCAATTGGTCGCACATCTAGCATCTCTACCTGTCTCACATGAAACAGCGTCGTTATCTATTTATTTCAAAAACATATCATTATCTGTCTCAGTTGTACTTAATGAATTCGATATTTAATAGGTAAAACGTACTGTAAAAAAGGTGTGGAACTGTTTTGACTGGGTCTTATATTCAGAAAAACATTTTCAGGAAAAAGTTTCATAAACGGATAGACCCATAGCAGTTTTTCTGGGTCGTCATGAACCCATCTGTCCTCCGCTTTCATCTTGATGCTTAGTTTCGGGACATCTGCATAATTGATATAGGTACTTAAAACAATATAAAGAAATGATTATGAAAGGCTAAAATATAAACTCTTTTAAAATTTGTCTCAGTCATTTAGCTTATGATTCCGTTTGCAATAAAGAATTTTTACTACATTACAGATATTGAAAGGTGACAAGGAACAATTGGGTATACTGGATGTAAAGTATTTTGATGTGAATTTGAAATCATTGAACAATTTATACGAAACCTATGTGCTCAGTGTGGGCGAGTTTGACGAAAGAATATTTTTAGGTAAGAATCTTTTTGGTACCAAACTTTTCTTTCGCAACCAAACTTTTTGTTTTAAAATTATTGATGTGAAAGAATTTTGTCGTCAAAACTGTGGTTGTCACAATTTGTTATGAAAATGGCTGAAAAAGAGCCGAATTTGTATTGTTTGAACCCAATCTTGTCCTGTATTGTGGAATTAGAGAGTATGTTTCATAAAAACAGGAAATAGTTTAATCATTATTTTATAAAAAAAGATTAATTCATATTTTTTTTAGGAGAACATGCAAATGAAACAATTGGTACTAAAAACAAAGTGTCTGGAGATGAAATATCGCAAGTTATCGCGTCTTTTGGACCTGTAAGTAGTATGATAATATTGATAATGCAGGGTTTACATATGGGCAGGTTCTTGGTTTTTCCGGTTGTTGGTTATGGTGGAAAAAAATCCTTAATTATTCAGTGGCTGAGCGACCGAAAAGAAGATCTTGTCCTCGGAAACAAAACCTTCTCCAGCTCGTTTCAGATGCGCGCCACGACTTAATATGTCGACTGTTTTGTCTCGCTCTTTCTGGTGCGAATATGAAACAAATGTACGGCAAATCGTACAAAATTTGGAATTACCTTTGTTCAACGAAATAATAAGATAAAGTAGGTGGCGGCGCTAGTTTGGGTCGGGGAATCTCCCTAATACTTATTGTTGTGCCTTGAGGTAGCGGTCCTGGATGTAAGTCCTTTACTAATAAATTTGTATATTCCAGAGTGGGCGAGCCTGCCCCGACACGCCTCTGACCGGGAGACGGTACTTGGCACGGCGCGGCGAGGAGCTCACTCCGGTGTCAGAAGCCAAGAACAGCCTGTCGAGGCTAGCGGTGTACCTGCATCAGGCGAGACCGCAGCCGTCTGCGCATCTTATGAAGTTGTTCAGGTAGCTTTACTTGTACTTCTTGTTGCATAAGGAGGTTAGGTATGTACGTACGTTCATTATACATATACATACCTCCTTGATTTCGGCTGCTTCATAGATACAACAGAGTTGGTGTTCCCACATATGTCTTGACTTCTTAAGAAATTAAAAAAGTTCCCAAAAAATTGCAAAATTGCGGGACTCGGGACTAGGTGGAGCGCGGGTTCGATTCCCGGCGAAATTGAATTTTTTTGAGAACTTATTTAATTTCTTAGAGATTACCCAGATTGCATGAAAAGCTAAAAGACAGACAGAATGACTTATGTCAAATATTAGTATTATTAATTTAAGTATAAATAAAAATTAATTTATTGATTTAATTTCCACAGTGAATGCTGCGTAAGCGAAGAAGCATTAAACACCTTCCTGATCGAACCCTGTAACACCTGGACGGAGCAGTTCGCGGCTGCACTCCGCTCCAGCGGTACTCCGGGCAGCGAGACCACAGCCTTCAGGTGCAACATGGTGGTGTGCCTGTACTACAGGGTGCTGGAGCATATCATTCGGGAGGAGCATCGGAAGAAGCCGCAGGTTTCACTGCAAGTGAGTTCCTTTTCTAGACCCAATCTCCTCCTGTGAATGTCGAACTAAGGGATATCCACTGGGGGGCAATCAGCAGCAGCACCCCCTGCAGAACTGATTACCACAAAGCTGCGAACGCCAACCCGCTTGCCTAGAATGTCAATTATGCCCAAGAAGTGCCTGGAAGAAGCGTAGCCTAGCGCTGTTTTTTTAAAAGGAAATAAAGAACATTTTCTCAACGACGACACAATATCTTGATTCCGAAAAGTGACAGAAGGAAATTATAAAAGCTTAGAATAGAAGAATAGAAACTCTTAATTGTGTAACAAAGTTAAATATGACAATGGTATTACACTTATAACTAGTATTAAATTAAATGTTACACAAAAAGGTCACCGGCTCAGCTTAATGCTGCTGTGGCACTTATGCCATAGAAGCGCTGGTTTTCAGCGGTGCCAGGATGCTAAGTGCAGCGCTACTCGCAACACCAATTACATAAGTAGCTTTATACAAAATAAAATAATAAACATTAAATAACCTGGTGTGTGGTGAGGAGTTCGTATGAGTGTATGTTTTTTGTGTGTGTACACCAGAGGACACCGATCTCATAAGAGTCCGGGCAACAGGAGTAACGAACAACAATGAGTGTGTGTGTGTGTGTGTGTGTGCGAGTGTTTGAAATAAAAAGATAGGAAGATAGAGGAATAAAATAAAATAAAAATTATATGTTTGGACGGGAGAATACGAGATTCTTATTAAGAGACCAAGAACGACAAAGTATCAGTGTGGTTTTTAGGGTTTTCCGTACCCAAAGGGTAAAAACGGGACCCTATTACTAAGACTTCTCTGTCCGTCTGTCACCAGGCTGTATCTCATGAACCGTGATAGCTAGACAGTTGAAATTTTCACAGATGATGTATTTCTGTTGCCGCTATAACAACAAATACTAAAAATCAGAATAAAATAAATATTAAAGTGGGCTTCCATACAACAAACGTGATTTTTTTGCCATTTTTATAGATAATGGTACGGAACCCTTCGTGCGCGAGTCCGACTCGCCACTTGACCGGTTTTATTATTGAAGAATTAACAAATGTTTCCTTAATGAATGTCTAAAAGTGTACAAACTATCTTCTATCTAAGCTTCTACTCACTACGCCGATCTTTCCGACACGGGTAACCAAAAACGGTAGTCGTCCCCGTTAAGGTAACAAAAAGCCGACGACTTCATAGTGTATAATGAGCTGTATGGCCCAAACTCCACTCCAAAGCGGAAACGAGAAGATACGTTTTTCAGCTAGGGTGTATGCACCGAAGCCATGCGGAGATGCGTACCTACTGGCTAGACTGGAGCTGCGTGCGGCTAGCCCCGGACGTTTGTTGAGGACTCTCTCTATTCTCCGCTGCGTGACGTTGCCATCTTGCTTGCCACAGCTGACATCTCTTCGATCGCGCCATACAAATATGATACATTTCCGCTCGATGGTATCCACTGAAGCTAAGCGGAGACGAGATGTGTTCTATTGGCTGTTTAAAACACATTTCCTCATCTCCGTTTTGGTGGAGTCCGGCCCTAAGGGTATCTTAACCATTTGCAGCAGAGCCCTTAAATACCCCTCTGTTCCCCCACAGATGCTCCTAAGTCAGCAAACCTACCAGCTGGCCATCTTCGCCTGCTGTACAGAAGTGGTCCTACACGCCTACGTCATCCACTCATTGAAGTTCCCTCGAGTACTCAACATCTATGGACTGAGTGCGTTCCACTTCTACAAGGTTATTGAGCTGGTGGTGCAAGCGGTTGTGGAGAAGCTTAGCCGGGATGTTGTGAAGCATTTGAATGCGGTGAGTTTACTATAACTACAGCTAATTTATAAGAAGCTAGCTGCTGCCAGTGGCTTCGCAAGCGCTTTTAGTAGCCTATGTCCCTCCTCAGGTAGACCTGGGGCCATTTACCTCTGCCAAACTTAATTCTGATCCGGTCACTCGTTTAGGAGTGAAAAGGTAGATTGAGTTACTTTCAAATTTAAAGTATTAGTATAGATATTCATGACAGGTAGTCATTGGGGCGTTCTTTGGGGATGCATATGTCCAATGTTGGACATCTTTCAGCTGAGATGACAGATATTTTTGTTTTTTAATGCTGTGTGAATGGTCCAGCATAGTTAATAATATAAGGTCATTCTATTTCTTATTATTTTAATTAATTGCAGGTTGAAGAAGAAGTACTTGAATCTCTAGTATGGACAACAGACAGCCCGCTCTGGGAGCAACTGAAAAATACGCCCGTGCCCGCATCAGCTGATGTCTACGTCCACGAGTCGCCGATGAGAAAAACACCGTATCAGATGACGGCGATCCACGGAGGCGTTGAGAGATTCGTTATACCTGTGGATCAGGCGAAGAAGCAGCTGTTTAAGGATCCTGCTATTAAACCTGGGCAGTCGTTGTTAGGTAAGTTAATAAAAAACTCTATTCACACTCTCATCTGAACAGCATGAGGTCCACTGGCGAGGCAGGCCTCCCCTTGATAATCGCTTTATTGGCTTTATCTAATGGGGTGGGGGGGGGGGGGGGGGGTCAATGGCTTTTTTTTTACCTAAAAAAGGCTTATTTTTATATAATCCACCTGATTACGCTTTTTTACGTTGTCACTGACTAGGATGAAAACAATTTGCAACTTATTATCAATGTAGTCAAATAGCCTATTCTTAACTGTAACAATACCTCTTCTACAGTTACAACGCACGTAGTAAAACACGAGGCGTCGAACCTGGCGACCATCACGCCTTGCTCCAACGGCGAGGTCATCAGCTCTACTCCCAATACTACGCCGAAGAAGGCGAATAACTCGCTCTTTCTGTTCTTTAGAAAGGTCAGTGTACTTTATTTATACTTTGCTGGTTTATGCCGGCGGCTACGCACTAGTTTTTTCGGGATTAATTAAATAATGCTGAACAATGTACACAGCATCATCTAGCCCCAAGCTAAGGAGAGCTGGTTTACCTTATGTAAGTAGTACCTGCAATCACACAACAGAGAACATCACTCTTTTACTTTTTTGTAAGTTTTTTGATGCATATCGGGAAGCTCACACCAGCATCATTCAATACTTTATTATTTTACATGTAAAACTTCACAGCACTACTGCAAACCTCGCTGTCTCACCGACTATTGTCGTACCTACTATACCATCGGCTATCTTATTATTATTATATAACCTGTTTAAGCCTGTTTACACTACAATATATTACATATTTACCTGTTAGTAATTTTACCCTGTATAAATATTTTTTTTAATCATATATTTGTTTTTGCTTAATATCGATTATGTATTTAATTTTTGTTTTTCTTTCGTCACCGAATCGCTGTCCGTTACGTCAATCAGCTTTAAGGTTTTTGGCTGAAAAACAGCGCTGAGCAGAAAATGTTCAGCACACGCTGAGCCAACCCCTATTTCAGTACAGGGTTATAGAGGCAGAGATGCCTTATTTTTACTACCACCTTTTTATGTCACTAACCTTACCTCCATGTTAAATTGTGCGGCCGCTTTATATTATTATATATGTGTGTACCTCTGTGTCCAAATAAATGTATTTCTATTCAGAACAAGTATCTGCAGATCGTACAAACATTTGTCTCGAGGCTGGAATCGAACAACGGGATTAAAAGAAGTCTATGCGATACGTTATTCCAAGTCAAAAAAGATCTATTTCATTATTCTATGGAAATGGATATCCCATAGGAACTGAAAATAAAAAACAAAACCCTTGTTAGTTAAGAGTATACGCCACATATACGCAAAAACTACTGTTCTGCACGGATAAAGTTTTAGATCTGGAATAACATAAAAGCGTTTTCTTGTCTTGGTAAAACGCGTGCGAAGCCGCGAGTTGAACCTAGAATATAATAAGCAAAACAGCCTTCACAACCTATATGTTTACCCGACTACCAACAGGGGAGGGTTATGAGGTTAGCACCCTATGTTTGTATGTATGTGGCCGATTTCTTTGTTCCCACGTAGCGCTGAAACTACTGGTTCGATTTCAACAAATTATGTATTTATTTAATGTATGTTAATACTAATTGAGAATGAAATAATACCATAGACAAACAAAAATATCTATCGGCTCATAAGGGTGATTGTTTTAGTTTGACGCGAAATTAATTTTTTTGTGCTTGTTTTTTTTTCTGCTTTGTACAAGGAATAAACCTACCGGACAAGTAATTTGCCGCAAATCGTAAACCGTTTTATTCAATGCATGTTAAACCAACTTCGATTCTATTGTATTTTGGGAGCATTTGGGAATGTTGATTTTTAACCCCATAATCTCCTATATTCCGAAATGCTCCGAAAATACCAGTCGAAGTTTTTTTTCTTATGTTAATAGAAAATGCTTAACGATTTGCGGCAAATTACTTTTTCGCTAGTTTTATTCGTTGTAGAACGCAGAAACAATCACAAAATAATTTAAATCTTGCGACAACTCTAAACGATGAACCTTTACACATTCAATCTACTGACATCCAAAATATTTCAGTTCTACAGCCTAGCTGTAGTCCGTATGAACGATCTCTGCACCCGGCTGCGACTGACGGAAGACCAAGAACTGAAACGAAAGATCTGGACGTGTCTGGAACATTCCATCATGCACCAGACGCAGTTGCTACGCGACCGCCATCTTGACCAGATACTGATGTGCGCCGTCTATGTTATTTGTAAGGTAAGTTCGTATACCAGAATTTTAAGCAAAAGATTGGACGTGTCTAGAACATTCCATCATGCACCAGACGCAGTTGCTACGCGACCGCCATCTTGACTAGATACTGATTCGCGCTGTCTATATTATTTGTTAAGTTTTTATTTGTATTCCACTAATCAGAACATCAAACGAAGTGGGGCTTTCCGGTACAAGTTTCATCGAAAAGACCCATGATTGTTCTACGATTTAAAAGTTAGAAGAAGAAAGACTGTAGATGAGGCTCGCACAAGACCGAGTAAGGAGACATGCACCCAGCCGTGGGTACAGGTAGTTAGAGTTAGCAGGCAGATGATAATGATGTACATACTAATTTCATTGTTTAACTTGGGTATCGGGACTTGGGTAGGACTCGCAAAATTTGACTAAAAAGTTACCCTGCAAAGTTATTTTAACCGAGGACGACCTTACAACCGTCGACGGAATAGTTCGCGTTTATACCATTCGATAATCTGTTGCAGGTATCGCACAACCCAACCAATCAAGTGGAGAGGACATTCGCCGAAATCATGAGATGCTACAGACAGCGCCCCCTAGCGGACAATCATGTTTACAGATCAGTTTTGATCAATTCTGAAGAAGGTGAGATCATATGAATTGTTTACTAAACAGCCTTGACCATCTTGACATTAGAATCTTATAATACGGTACAAAGCGGAGATGTGAACTGTGCCTCGCAAGCTGGCGACTACGACACGCCTTTCTATTGGTTGTTTAAAACGCATCTCTTCCCTCATTTCGTCTCCGCTTTGGTGTAGTCGGCCTTTCCGCCCATTCTTCTGCTTGCATCCTGCAGTCTTTCGCAGCATATTACCTCGCCACAGCAGGTACATCCTCCTTATTAAACTCCATTCATCTTCTTTTTATAGCGTGAAATTGGTTTGTTATATTTTTAATATGTTTTTTAGATCCACCTGAAAGAGGCGATCTCATCAACTTCTACAATCAAGTGTATGTGCAGTGTATGCAGAGTTTCGCACTCAGGTTCACTGGAAGGAATCGAGACGTAAGTACTAATCGCCTTTTACATAGTCATCAGTCTAGAGATGCCTTTGTAATATGGACACCAAACATTACAGATTTCAACAATCAAGCCCTCTAGGTCGCTCTTTATGCGTTCGTCGGTCCTGTCCGACGTTTCACGACTTATGTGACGCGGTGGTCCGCCTGCGACGCATGAGGTTGCGGGTTCCATTTCCGCCTTTAGACAAATGTTTGAACTGTCTGCAGATATTTGTTCCGGGTGATCTGGGTATTTTGTATATTTAATAAAAATATATATCTATGTAATTAACTTTATTTCTTAAGGCTTACAAAATAAGCACTAACAGCTGGTTTTTCGAACGCTTGTTATTTTAGTATAAATATTAAAGTTTAAATATTTTGTTACCAAAATTATATTGTAAAAAATAACAAGCTTTCGAAAAACCGGCCGTTTGACAAGTCAAATAGTAATTAATATCAGTCACCTAGTACTACCTAGTACGCATAACAGAAGCTCTGCTTAGCTTGGAGCTAGATGATGTTGAGTTGTCCAATATTATTTATTTATTTATATCGAAAGAGTAGTCTCATAGGATATGATATACACCACCAGCTTATAACCAGCTGGGAAGAAAAGGAGTTCATAAAATCACTGTTAGTGTCCAAGATATCTCTAGCTAGTGTGTATGTTTGCGGGCAGGAATGCGGTCTGTCCCCGTTACCAGCGGGGCGCGGCGACGCAGCCTACTCCCCGCTCGGTCAGCGCGTGTCAGAGCGCCACCAGCTGTACGTGAAGCCGCTGACGACGCCGCCGCCCGCTTCACACCACCTCACCTACCGGTTCAGTCGCAGTCCTGCCAAGGTAACCTGTCTTATTTGACTTGGAAAAACTGCTATTTGCTCTGATGTCATTGCGCAATATTCCTTGCCTAAGTTAACACTTTCATTGCCCATAAGTGTTTAATGGGCACGGGCTAGCCCGGGATTTATTGTCTATGGTAGAATAGATTAAAAATGACATTTGAGTGTTGAGAGTAGAACGTTTTCTTCGCTCAGGAACATGGCGTTCTTAAGAATAAGCGGATAGAAATGTTTTCTATTCTACCCTAAAGATGAGTCTGCTGATGGGAACATGGGGAGATCAATTTGCACTTTTCTTGACATTTGAGAATAGAAACATTTCTTCTAAAATTATCTACACCTCCATGGTCTTTCTTCCCTCTTATCTCTCACTATTTGGCTGTTTGGTTATAATACTCCTTGCCTTTTGTGTCTAGATATTGCCCCCTCGCTCGACGGCAATTATGAGAAAACGCAACATAGCAAATTCGGAGACTAAAATTTATTTTAACGTAAATTCCAAAACTAAAATATTTTATGATATTCTGTGTTGCATTTGCTCAAAATGGCAGAGCGTCCATTTGCCACCTTTACAAAGAATGTATTTCCAAAAACAATTTTTTTTTTAAGTTTTCTAATTTATTTTGTCCACGATCAAAATAAGAAATCAATCTTTGACGGTCTCGGTTTTCTTTTTAGCGTTAAGGATTGTTTTCTGTTGATAAATTAAACTCGAAGAACGAACTTTTCACAACATAATAGTTTTTCTGTGGTTAGTTCCATTTCTTATGAAAAGAGCTTGTCTACAAAGAAGCTGATTTTCAGGGCACAGGAACCATTCGAACGAATTATTATTACGATTTCATATCAGTTCAAAGTTAATACTTTGGAATGACTTACCACTCATCTTAAGATTTTCATCCAGGACCTCCACGCAATAAACACACTGGTATCGTGCGAGGTAACCGGCGTAAAGCGGACTACCGACAGCAACGACATCGTGGTGAAACGATCGCGCTACGGCGGCGTCGGCGTCGCCAGGAAACTGCAGGGGCTTATGAGCGATCGGCAGGCTATTTAGCAGGTAAAGTTAGATGTTCTTCAAAAAATTATCGGGCAATAGGCTGTTTGACGACATTGAATATTAGTTGCAAATTGTTTGCATCCTAGTCAGTGACAACACGTAACAAAGCGTAATCAGGTAATCAATTAAAAAATATGCCTATTTTAGGTAAAACACGGGATTAAAATTTACACATTTTTTGTTGAATTGTCACGTGACCGAAAACGCTCTGCGTTTGGGTGCATCGCTGGTGACGTCACACACCAAGCCCAGATTACAGTGCGTGTTGTTGTTCTTCTTCTTGTTAGAATATACATCATGTATATATATAAAACACTCAGACCCGAACAAAAAGCTGCAGATCTTACAAATATTTGTCCAACGGCGGGAATCGCAACCTTCTGTGTCGCAGGTGGGACCTTTACCAACTGCGCGACGGGGCGGCCATATACGTCTGATTTTTCTTCTTCGTCTATTGGCGTATTCGACTATCCGAAGGCGATTTTCATATTCACAAATGTATGGAACGAACCCCTTGGGGTAGCCGAATACGCCTATCTATAGACAATCTGCTTCGACAATCACACAAAAAATCGGACGTGTATGGCCGGTCGGTCTCAGTCTAAAAGTGATCGTTTATGACTCCCCAAATAGTGTCCCCAAATTGTCTCAATTAAAATTTAATAAATATAATGTATAACATGTTACCCTTATAATATGCTGTGTCTGTGTACAAAATTCAACACGAATTTAAATTGTTCTGAATAAATGAATATGAATATTTATTTCAGATCTTGCAAGGGCTCACCATCCAAGATGTTTTTGGAATATTCCAGAGTTAACTCGAAGGCCGGCCCGTGAAGGTATTTTGGGATTCAAGTCAAGCTAATTTACTTTAGTCAATCTATTGTCATTTCACTTTATACCAAAAATAGCTTATAGCTCTCTAGACAAATCAAATGAACACTTGACTAAAATTGTGTATCGTAATCATTATTAAGTTCTGTCCTCAATCTGACATATTCCCAACAATTGGTGCTATTGATTAGCGAGAGTGAATCTAACATGCTCAATTAGTCTCTTTTGAAAGAGCAGACTTTTCATAAAGAAGCATATTGATCTCATTTCTTATGTATGTTGAATGTATAGTATTGATATGCCATAACTTGGAAGTTACATTGTTAGTGTTAAGGTCACTTGCGACTGGCGCTTTCGATTTTTCGCTCGCCAGTGTACTAAGACCCTTAGTTTATTTAGAAGGCTGTGTTGCAATTTGCAATGAAGTTTCAATTTAAGGGGCAATTGTGTGTTCTTATGAACATTAATTTATTCCTAAGCATACTTATTCTTTATTGTTGCGTTATTCTTTAGTTATAAGTTGAGCTGTATTAGCATTCATAATTCAAAGATGACTTACATAACTATGTAGTGTTTTCAAATGAGTGCACAGGACAGGAGCTGAAGGAGGTTATTCACTTGGTACCACAGGTTAATATTTCAGTGAAAAAACAAAGTGCTAACGATTGTTTTTTTTGTCTGGTATCAGTGTGGTCATTATTTTTAATTTGGTTGCATCGCTGGTGACGTCACACCAATCACAGATTACAGTGCGTGTTAATAATAAATAAAATAATGCTGGACAATTCACACAGCATAATAAAATTAATAATGTAATAAAATTGAAAATATCTACAAAACAGAATCGTTTGCAGCTTGGTTTGCTCACCGAATATTAATCTGTGGCAGCGGGTGAATAACCTTCAGTATTGTGCACTAATTTCAAAAACACCCTGTAGATAACTTTACGTGTGCCACTGCTATCTGAGTAATGAGCAGTGATCGGAAATTCGGGCGCTTATTTACCTAAAGTTGGTGTAAGACACAACATGGAGCAGTTAAAACCATCTTTCTCGGGAATACTTTCCCGTAAATTCCTGGGATTTCAGAACATTCTAAAATAATGATTTTCCGGAATCTTATTTATAGACGAAATATAAGACACTTTTATTCTGACGTGTTTTTCACTAAAGTCAATATTTCTGAAAAAAAAAACATTTTTAATTATATTTATGATTTTATGCCAAAATCCTTTTTCTACACGAAATTTAAAACACTTATTCATACGCATTTATAATTTGTTTGATAATTGCGTAAGAATAATAGAAACAAATATAGGTATAATAATTGTCTGTTTTGTGAGATGAACCCAAACTTGTTTTATTCCAAATGGGAATTTTGGAATTTTCTAGAAATGTATTTTCACTGAAATCTTATTTATAGACGAATTATAAGACACCTTTTTTGAACGCGTTTTTTTACAAAAATCGATTTTCGCGTCAGAATAAAAGTGTCTTATATTTCGTCTTTAAATAAGGTTCCGGTGAAAAAATCATTATTTTAGAATGTTCTGAAATCCCGGGAATTTACGGGAAAGTATTCCCGAGAAAGATGGTTTTAACTGCTCCATGTTGTGTCTTACACCAACTTTAGGTAAATAAGCGCCCGAATTTCCGATCACTGGTAATGAGACTACTCGTTTCTAGAATATAATTTAATTTTGTCAACGAAAGCATTTTGAATGAAAACTTCAACGACGCTTAATTGCACAAGTCCAGCGAAAAGCTTTCAAACCCAATTTTTTGTTGTTTGTTTTTTGCTATTTGCTTCGATGTTGCAAATGTCGTAAAATATTTTCCACCAATAATCCTCTTCTAAATTTCCCTTTGTTTACAAAAAAAGATCGACTCGAATCGACTTAGTAAAGTGACTAGGTGTTAGTCAAAAGAATTAAAATTCATTTATAAGAGCAATGACCTCAATTTAGTTAATCGTATTTTCTCTTATTTGCTTCCATTAATTTGTATTTTATTCGTAGCGCGTAAGTGATCAGAAGTTATAAATCAATTTTGTTTTTATGTGTAAATCAAAATTGAATGATTGTATATTTCGGACTCAACCATTTTATCATGTATTGTAGTTTTTACACTAGGCTAATAAAAGATTGTACTCTATATCTATGTTTATTTTCACCTTATTTCATACATACAATACACAAGTACACGAGCGACATTTTAAGAAATGGATTCTAATGCTACAAACTTCCTAAAACTGTAACTGTATGTGCCGTACATTTACGACGTCCTAAAAGTTGAAACTATAGATAAGTATTATAAATTATACAATGGATATTGGGTCTCTCGAGCCATAATTAAAGTCAAATAAAATATTTACTAAGCAGTTATTTGGGATACCATGGCAGCGCCACCAGCAAAATGTGTACAGTTGTATGGAGGGTCCCTCACTCACCAGCTTGGATGCGCAATCAAATATTTGCCGGCCACCGAATCACTCTCTTGTGGCGCAACCATTATTATGTATATAGATATTTGTGTTCTGGTGTTCCAATCCTGGTGTTTCTCGCTGGCTAGCCATGGTGCCGCGATCGGTGGCAACGTTATTGTGTCCTAATGAGAGGGCCTCAAGAGCTCTTCATGGTTCAGTTGTCCCATTTTTTTTAATAATGGTCTCACTAGGACATCGCAGGCGTAGCTTTAAAATTGCGATCAGGTCAGAACTTTAAATTTACGGTCTATTATCCATACTATCTAATCAGCCTATCACAGCCATGCAAGAGCGAGACATAATGGTTTTATTTAGCTATCTTTTCCTTAACATGAACTAGTAGTTTTTGGCGTACAAGGCTTTTTGGTCACAGATTTTTGGATCTATTACACCATTTAAGTACATTTTTCAACTTTATGCCCTAGTACTAGCCAAATGAAAATTACAGGGTTTATTCTTTATGAAAACCAGTACTTTTTAAGATAGGTTGCAGAAAAAAATAATAAGCTATTTTTTTTTTTAGAACCAATCAAAGCTAACTTTTTTGTAACTTAGATTTTGAAAAGAAAATTGGCTTGTTTGCTAAGACTAATTGGTATAGGGGTATGAAAGGTCCACTATTGATCTTGTTTTAAATAAAAAGGCAAGGTCGCAGACCTAATATTTTGGCTGCAATTGCGAAATTCAGACTGAAATCTGATTTTTATCAAAGTCCAAATAACTTTTGAACCACTGAAAATCGCTGAACATACATGGGGGGTTGAATCGATAGGTACTGAGGTCCCCCACCCCCCAGCCACCGATGATCCACCCCTCATGTTACACAGTGTATAATTTAATAGTTTTACTGACGGTTTTGACAGAAGTACGTAAGTTTACCGACGAAGCTGCTGAACGTCCGATTATTTCAGAGGCATGAAAGATAGATAGATGGCTACCTTATAACTATGAGCGATCTCTTCCAGGCAACCTTGGGATAGAATAGACATGTAACTCACTCTAAAAAATAAAAGTAAACGAATACTACTTACACTACACTATAATACCTAAATAACCTACAAATAATTATAATGAAAGAATCAGAAGACATATCAGCGGCCGGAATCAGAGTCGGGTGGAGCCCCCTTTGCCGACTATTTACTATGGCCAGTGTTTTGACATATGCATTTTCCTACGCTCAATATACATAATAAATAACTTTAATTAATATAGGTAGTACCTACCTACTTGTTTTCATAATATTAAGAAAACGGTAAATCTAAAGGATAGAGTCTGAAGACATAGAGAGATCAGAGGCTGCGGATCGGCTGCGCTTCGGCGGCCGCGGGCCGTGTCAGGTGGCGCGCCCCTTGCCTTCCTTGATGGCGATCACGTAGCGCTGCGCCACGCGCTCCGGCGGGGAGTAGCCGTCCGCGTACGACGAGTCCTGGAACAAACGGATTGTTACAGATAAGACGAAGAAATTATTATATGCTTTTCTATGAGTAAGTTTTTCAACAGGCTTTGTAGGCGACGACGCGTGTTTGAGATGGTACCTACCTACCTTGTTTTGTTTTAATTTGTTTGGGCCGTACCTTGATTATATTGCTATTTTATTTTGTCAGTCCTGTATATTTCAGTAGCCTTTGACCACAGCCGAGAGCGCATATGTATGTGCATGTGTTTTGCACTTGTTTGGCTTTGTAACTGTCCCTATTCCTTTATTAAGCAGGTGCTATTCGTTCATCCTGTTGCTTGAGCCACCAGGCTCATAGAAAAAGCGTCATGTTGCATGGGAGCCATCAGTTCAGTAGTAAAAGTGATAGTAGCCAATGAACGTGTGCCGAACCCGCCATAGGTTGAGGCCAC
Organism: Eupithecia exiguata; assembly: GCA_947086465.1. NCBI lineage: Eukaryota > Metazoa > Arthropoda > Insecta > Lepidoptera > Geometridae > Eupithecia > Eupithecia exiguata. Next base: position 11,455,112 of record OX352241.1, read on the forward strand.
ATAGTAGGTAATCGAGGTAGCTGAGTTGGGTGTCTTGTCAACTTGTCCAACTTAGCGACTTTGATGTAGAGTAAATATAGACTCTATTTTAGTCATTATCATAGTCCAAGATCGTCGCCAGCCGCTAGGGGGGCCCTGTTGATAAATGAAGGATGGAAAAAATATAAAAATACACATGTAGGTACAATTATTGTACCTACATGTGTATTTTTATATTATAACAATTATTGTTCTGTTGCGTAGAAATAGAAATTACAAACAAGTCAACTTGTGCCGATGAACTCTCACCTCAAACAGCACCTCGTACGGCTCATTGGCGCTGGCCGGCAGCCGGTTGACCACGGCGCGGTAGAAGCACGTCGTCTGCGGGTACAGCGCCATCACCACCGCGCCCTTGGGGAAGAGCGCCTGCTCGTCCGTGCGGGGGTCGGCGCGCATCAGGGGGAGGGGAACCACGCGCCGCTTGCTGAGTACGTGGCGGTTCTTCTGCTCCTCGTCTATGTCGTCCACTTCGTACTTGCCTTGGGCTGGCAGCCAGCTTACTACCTGTAGAATAGACAACATGTAAACATGAACACAAGGAATACTATTGCAGGTATAGACATAATGAATGAATTGAATGAATGAATGAATTAACACTTTATTGTACAAAAAATTTGCATGAATACGAAATAAAAACACATCTATAAAAATATATACATACACATATATGTATACAGTGCACAGTGCAAACACGTCTATTTTTTATTATTATATTATGTACGCAAGATTTCATTAAAACCCCCGGTTTTAATGAAATTTTACGTAGTTTCCAAATGAATCGGAAAGTACGTTTGTATGGGGGCTTAGAGGTTCGCACTAAGTGGGTTTTTTGGTGCATGACACAGCTGCGTTTTAAAGGGTAGACAGAGTTGTTGTCGGAGTTTAGGTTCCTATTGAACTTACTGCCGCCAAGATCTAGTTCTCTTCCTTCTTTATATTATCTTAAGTCTATTTATCCAGCCAGCTTGACGCATTCACTTGCACAAGCTTTAGCGATTCGGCCTGGAGGGGCGCGTCGCTGCGCTACGTGTCATTCAAGAATTGCTTCTGCACTGGGACTCAAAGCCGATCGCTTGTGATAACCTTTAGGTCCCTGTTAATCTTTCTTACCTCAGCAAGGATCCAATTCTCTTCTTTCTCAGAGACTCTCACCAGCGCCGCCACGGCGTCCCCCGCCCGCGCCACATGCCCCGCGTCTGCCGGCACCGCGCCGCACAGCTGGGGGGCGCGCTCGCCCACTCTGCCCACGTGGAGAGGCAGTGTCTGGGCCGCTGAGAGGAGCATCTTCATGAGCGCGCCGCAGCCTATGGTCTCTTTGTTGCCGGCGTGGCGAGCCTGGGTAAGAATTAGGAATCGACTGATAGGCTGCTTCACATTTATATCCTATGCTTCATTTAAAATTCTAAAACTTTTAATAGACTAGATTAAATTGAGCTATTTCCCCTGCAGCAGGAGTCGGAAGTGAAGATTTGAAACAGGCGACTTGGGAGATTCCAATCCTTTTGAATTCGTTGTTTTACACTATGTTGATTACGTAATGTGCCACTGTTGCCAAGGAATAGATAAGTGAGACCGCACACCAAGTGTCCTTGGTATGCGGCGGTCCGATCTTAGATACAGATTTACGGGGCGTTATACATGTTTCGCGTTTCTAATGTGGCGCTGTAATACAAGTGCATGTCTGCTGTACGGCCTCACTTACAGATTGACAAGGGAGATAGCAGGATTATTTTGCACATGTTTATGTCTGTTTGCTCAGTTGTGGTTATTTTTGTCGTGAATAATGTTGTTTTGACTTGGTACTGCTTACGAAACATTACATGTGAAACATTTAATAAACGCGATACATAATCATTTTTTTAGTATATGTAAATATTGTTTATAAATTAGTACCTAGATAACTGACTAATATGTAAGGACTGGGTACTCTGTTATATTAGGAAGAATATCCTTCTAGTATTAATCTAGATGGTTTTGAATAAATACAAAGACATAAGTATAGGAAGTATACCTGGATTCTCCTTTCATTCTTTATGGTTCTGATCTCATAGATTCTCGACAGTGCAGCCCGAAGCAGTCTTTCCTCCTGTTCTGCTGCTGTCAATGCTGCCTTGTAGGTACTCTTTAACTGTGCTTGCTGAAAATCATTGATTTATTAGATTCTTAATTCTGCCTTAGCTTCACACACTAACAATCTAAGAACTAATTTAAGAACTTAAACTACCCCCTGGAAGATACTACAGTTAACACAAGTTTCTCTTAATTTAAGGTTTGAAGAATAATTTGTTAGAAACCCCCTGGAAGATATTACAGTTGATAAAATACAAGTTTCTCTTAATTTAAGGTTTGAAGAATAATTTGTTAAGAAACATCATATAATTTTTATTGAGTATTATGAAAATGTAGTCAGCCTGTAGCAATGGGATTATTTATCAGGTTAATTACTTGTTGGGATGAGCCAGAGGAGTCTTCGTTGCTTTGGGGTGAATCACCAGCCTTTTCTGCTCTCAGTATGTTGTCGATGCATTGCTCGTTGCGTGCCCTCTCTCCTTCAATGTCATACACTATTCTGTGCAGTGATCGCAGGCGTTCCTGAAAGTATGTAGGCCTATTGTAAAATGGTTTAGACCACCAGTGTCACGTAACTTGTGTACTAAGCTGAGAGGGGGAATTCTGGAACATGAGGGAATCAACTTGTGTTTATTTTTCCTCAGTTATATCTTTTACTTAAAAAAAGTTTTTATAATAGCTTGTTTTAACTTCATTATTTTTATCTCGGAGTTTCATTAGAGTAGAGTATATTATTACTTTTGCCTGCAGCCCTGAGACAGGCCAAAGACAGAGTAGTTTGGAAGCGGTTCACCAGCATCTATATGAAAGCATTCCACAGGCCTTCAGCAATGAAGAATACGACGAAGAAGATATTATTACTAGACACTGCCCGCGTTAAATTCGAATCTCACATTTCTAGGGCGATAAGAAGATCTTTTTCCCCATTCAGTACTTGATCTCCCATGGGAACCTGCTGTTTTACCAGGACAAAAAGTAGCCTCTGTTACTCTCCATCCTTTCAACTCTATGCCAAAAATCAAGTTGTTGACGTACTTAGGGCGCGTGAAGGAAGATTATAATATTAGTTAGGATTAGGATAAACCGACCTGCACTTGTTGAGCAGCCACATCAGCTGTGAGCGGCATCACGAAGGTACCGCGAGAGACTCCAGCCCAAATAAATAGTGTGTACCCAGCAAACACTCACGAAACACTGCAAAAACAAAACTCACGAGGATCGAGGACTTTACCACTTTACAGTTTCTTTATAATATGATAGCGAAATACACAGATGATTAGTAATTTCATGGATAAATTATTGAATAGAGACGTTAGAAAATTTCGCATTTCTAGCAATTTGTTGTTCTCTTCAACTTACAAATACGATAAGTTTTATCCAAGATATCATTTGCACCTGTAAACTATGGATAGGTAGGACTAGTAGACTATTAAAGGGAATATATCAACAAGGTGTAGTAGAATCAAAGTTTTGTTTCTTTTCCCCAAAATTTACTAAACAAAACCTCAATAACACCGCACCTAACCTAACCTACTTCAACTTCTTGTAGAATAGAATAGTGTAAGTAACAGTGTTGCCAGATGGAATCTGAAAAAAGCAGTAGAAATTTTGTTAAAAAAGCAGTAGATTGGGAAAAAAAGCAGGTAGATTTTAATATGTTATAAATTAGTACCTATACCATATCTCCGAATTAGCTGCCACAAAGGTAAACATAGGGGATACCAGTAAAACATTTACCTCCTTTGTAGAAGGTAACTACGACAGTATTACGTTTTGTCGTAAAAAAATCTAGGAATTTTAATTTTAACCAAAACTTGTCAACTGGTCAATAAATTAAGGTCCTGGCATATTTTTAATCTAGTACTTTAGTTTCTTACAAAGATAATAAATGATAAACATGTTTTATGGGTAATTATTTTGTGCCACTGGGTCATATTCTGAGGAATGGGGAATAGTTCTGTCGATGTGCATTGGTACTGCACATTGGGTACAAAATGTAATGAAATGTTGCCGTTGCGGATGTTTTTGGCCTATATTGGACTTTTTTGTACCTCTGCGGATCTTTTGCGAACCGTGACGTTCTACGGATCTTTTTTGGACCAAAACGCGTATCGGAATACTTGAATACTTGTATGTAGACATTACAACATTTTTATAATGCCGTCGTATTTTATTCAGTACCTCAAAGAAAGAGATTTAGAAAAAATCGGCCTACTCCGCTCGCCGTTGCCCTTTTGTATATTTTCCGACAGTCAGTTGTTCAAATTCAAAGAAATAAACATAATGACAGTCAATATATTTATGAAAACTTATTGTGTCTTATTGTGTTTTTTATCTACGTATGTTGAGCTGAATTGGATCATTCCACTTTTCAGGGATTGTAGCCAATGGATAATCCATGTTAGATAAGCTACCCTGGTACCATCCTGGTTTCATTCAAACAAATCCGTTCAGTCTTAGAGCATGAGGGCGTCACAAACACACTATACATTTTTTACGTAATTTGTGCCTAGTGATATTAGTTTTATAGGTGATTACTCTTTCTATTTTCAGCTTGCAATATATCATTTTGCAGTTTTTCTCATATATTACGAAACTAATCATTTTGTCATATTTCGGACAAAATTTGGGTTCGGTCTGGAGCTTTTTAATTTTGACTGCGGCAACACTACTTTCGTTTCCTGTCTCGGAGAAAACAAAATAATTTCAAGATTTTCTTCAAGTTCATAAAGGTTTCCCGTCCTTCGCCCGTTCTGGAATCGAATGTTCTTTCTCTGGCTGCGCCGCCGTGCCGCCGGTTTTTGCTGTTGGTGAAGTTATATGCTACCCCACAGAACTGTTCTGTGTGCTACCCGTTAAAGTGATCTTGCTGTGTTAGAGTTATTGTTATTACCTGGTTGTGTGTGTTTGCTGATAATGATAAAGAGCCTGACTCTGAGCCAATGAAAAACTGATGGTAATAAATGTGTACAAGCAGACGTACATGAACTATTGGTCGCGTGTGTCAACAAAACAGCCGAGCTCTTGGGAATATCGCAAAGAACATGGAATGGTTGTAAAAGAACACAAATCAACAGGAAGGGTTTCTTCGCCCACGAAAAAAGGTAGCAAACCAATTTTGACGAAGTATTGACCAATTCACCTATTCTGCTATATGAAGAATCGTCCGTCAGTTTTTTCGCCGAAATTAATTATCTGTTCTAACGAAGGTAAGAATTGATTTAGGTATCTACCTCAATTTCAAAGAAAAGTCTGTCTTTATTTAAAAAAAGTAGCCTATGTGTTTTCCAGACTATAATCTATCGTTATGCCAAATTTCATACGGACCCTTTCCGTCCGTTTGCTGTTTTGCCGTGATTGAGTAACAAACATCCATCAATCCAAACTAATATTAGTGGGATAAAAAGCATTCCTACTGCTTCTGAGAAACGACTTATATCACTCATGCATTATTGCTTCCTGTGATCTGCATATTAAATATATCCTATTTTGTTGCAGGCCATACAGTAATAAAAACAAGGGTGGATACTGAGGTCAAGAGACATCGAAACAAGCTTTCTTGGAAGGCTTAACAACAGGCTTGAATACTCCAACGGGATAAAGACTATAATTGATAATCAGCTGTAATTATAGGCAACGAAGAAATAGAAAAACAAGAAAAGTATTTGTTTATATTTATTTCAGAGGTCAAATAATGCTACGCCTTTGTAGGACTAGGATATTAGTAATTTAGGCAGTGAAAACTAATGTACTTATGAATAAACCTTCCTTAAAATGTAGTTCTCTATGAAAAAAACACCTATTTGTTTGTTTTATTTACTCTCAGAGGGCATAACCAAATGTTGCTTTGCTTTGTTGTTAGGTACAAGCATAGTGAAGGGTGGTGCGTGAGCCTAGGATTATTATGACTCGCAGAAAAGAACACCAGCAGCGCAGCGTGTGTAGTTTTACGGCGGGAGGCCCCGCGCCTTGTGAGATGAATGTATTTAGTAAAATAATTCTCGCTTTATGAAAATTTCCTGCTCAAGCAAAGCCGAGGGCAAGAACTATACCTAATGATCCATAAAAATTCAAGGGTTTGCTCTGCTGTCCTGTCACTTTCATAGTGACATTGATTTGTGTACATTATTGGCAGGATTAAAAAAAACGAGGTATATGTATTGTGTTTTGCGAGTATTTTCATGCAAAAAAAAACATACAACAAAGCTAGGTACTAACCCGTTTTTTTGAAATTTAGGAAGCGTTTTCTTTGCCCACATTCCTAAACTGTTTAGCTTTGTGGAAAGAGAGGCCGGGCGGCCTGTTGGCTGTGCTTTGCTCAGTTCTTTTTAGTCTGATTGAACTTTGATTTGTGGTTTTGGACATATATTATTTAGTGCATAGTAGAGTAATAACTGGATAAACTCACGTCGTCTCACTCAGTTTGCATTTTGCAAAAGTTTATCGAACGAACAAACTGACCGACCAATCAATCGAAAACAATGAACAGACATACCAAGACAGACAGAAAGAAAGTGAAAGCTGGAAGGAAGAAACGAAGGAACATGGAACTCTTCAGTTTCATTCATCTGTTTCAGTTTTGTGAAGTTTGTGTCATTGGTAACTTGTCACGTGAGCTAAAATAAAGACATGGAGTCACTTGCTATTGATGCTCGGAAAAAGCAGGTAGATTTCACAAAATTTGAGCAAAAAAGCAGTAGATCAGTAGACGGTTCAAAAAGCAGGTAGATCTATTGCTAAATCAGTAGATCTGGCAACACTGGTAAGTAAGCAAATCCCCATAGACCGCCCCGCCCGCGCCCCGCCGCACCGGCCACCGTGCAACGGCACGGAGCGCCGCCCGCCGGTACCGTGCACGGCGTACCGCACCGGCACACTGTAGCAACCATCCTTCCAATTCCATAACATAATAGTTACTGCTTTAATAATATGGATGCTGCGAAAGACGTATTCTGCCCCACGAAGGATAACCACAGTAAGTCCTCCGAGCACATTTTCGAGAAAACGACGGTTAAAGTTTTTTTACGGTTTTTGCTACCATGGTCCAAATATTAGGCATATTTTTATTTTTGTCGGTTTTTATTACGCAAAGTAGTTTGCTTTATAAGTGGAATGACTTAAGTTAGTAAATAAATTATTAATATAGAAAACCTCGAAAAACTATTTATCTTTAGGAATGTAATAAATTTTTTTTTTCATTCCTAAGCATAAATATAGTAAGAAGGTGACTTACTGTAAGAATATTTAGGCAGAAGAACATACTGTAACAATGATTACTAAGTCCATATAATTTGTATAAAGCTGAGCAAAATCTACTTGATATTCACTGTAACTTGCTGCAGCTATGTTACTTGTTATGTTAATTGTTACTAGGACAGTTTATAAACACAGCTTTAGAAAGTACCACAAATTCTAAGTATTTTCTTACTACACGGTTTGTTTACATATCACAAAAAATTAAAAATCTACGATAAAAAACCCTTTTATTATTGTTTTTTGTTTCTCCTGTAAAGTCACCCTTTGTCCTTTACGCCCTTTGAGCAAAGAGATATCGATATATGCTATATTTCACAGAACAGAAAAATCAAGCTGTTTTTCTGTTCCGTGGCTGTATTAGTGCCTTGTACGAATGTAGGTAGTCCCTCTGCGTAAAGCTCTATTTTGTTTTGTAACCAAGACTTGGTCTGAAAATCCGGCTGTTAGTGTAGGTACCGTACTGTTCGTGCTCTTTTCAACAGCAGAATACCATTATGTTTTGTATCTCAAACGCTACGTGCTGGAGAAGAGGAAAGACACTTGATAGAGGTCCCTGGGCTGCCTGGATCCAATATTTATTACTTACGCATTAAAAGCCAATAAAACATCCAAAAAGAATCAAGCCCTTATAATTTCGTTTTACAAAAGTCCAGTTCAGCACCCCACTCACAGCCTTTGTCTTGTCTTTTAAATTCCCGTGAGTTGATCAATAGCCTCGGTCACGGCGAAGTTCATCAACAGTTGGCGAATTTCCTCCAGCCTTGGATTCTGATGAACTTGTTCGGGGTAAACATAGTAACAGGAAAATCTGTAAAAGGTACAAGCTTACGTAGGTAAGCACCTGCCTACGTACACGCACACAAGACTAGGTAGATACTACTACTGGTTAGCGTCCACAACACACTACCTTACCTACCTCTGCCTGGCCTGTGTGTGTAGGTACCTACAATCATAAGAATATACAACCAACAAAAACTCTAAAGTAGGTCTTAAAAATATAAGTGAAGAGCAAGAGAAACTGAAACAGAAACTCACGTGTAAACTAACATATATGATAAGTTTCAACCATTTTATTTGTTCATTTTGATCCATTGTGTAAGACAAGAATATGAAACATACATTCCTCGTCCCTGCTTCCGTCCTATACTACGAGGATTATTTACTGATTATTCTATGATGATTTAGCCAGAGGGTTTTAAGGTAGTTACCTATTGTTTACTCATTGCTGTAGGGTATACATTGAGCTCAATGAGCGAATCCATATGGAATCCATGCAGCATCGAGAAAAAAATATATCACTTTCTTTTAAAATTTAATACCAAAAGAGTATACAATAACTACAATACGTAAGATGTTAATACCAAGGCGTTTCCATGCATTGTAGAAATTACTCAGGCACGATCGCAGCCTTACACTCTGGGGGGGTCACACTTGGTAGGTACCTAATAACCTTCGATCAAAAATAAGGAGTTCGCGGGGGGCCGGCAAAGCCGGACATTTTTGATCGATGCTAATAACAGTAAAAAATGTACAGGATGCTCGTAATTTATTAAAATAGTAGTTTCTACCCACGGCTTCGCACGCGTTGTTTCTATGAAAACGTTTAAAGGTTATTACTATCCCGTGGGAACTGTTCTCTGATAAGAAGAAGCCTATGTTTGATTTCAGGCATAAGAGCTACATCTATGCTACGCGTAGTTTCAACGTAATCCGTAATCCATTAAATAGTTTAGAGGTGAAGAAGGAAGTTCTCTACCAAGCACCCCCCCACCCCAAAAAAATTATAACAAAAATACTAAACCACCTTGGGGGTTGGTTGACTATCCGAACCTTCAACTTCTAAAAATAGGAATCGTAAGTAATGCGGAGCGAGCCGCGATATTTTTTGAACTTTATTGGATTCTTCGGATGTTTGGTGAAAAGTGACTTAGTTTGTCATCGGTACTCTACCTATGACAAAATAAATAAACAGACATGAATATCAAGGAAGCTAAGACGACGGTGAACGGACATAGCCTTAGTACTTTATGTTTTTTTTCTGATCACTGCCAGCAAATAGTCCGCAATACAAAAAAGGTCTAACGGCGAGCGGAGCGAGCCGCCGATTATTTTCCTTTTTCGGGTGGTTACAAACAAATTAAATAAATATGGGGCTAGATAATGCTGTGTGAATTGTCCAGCGTTATAATACTAGCTGCATCTCTACTTTTTGCATAGTGATAAGAAATGCAGGAAGAATCAGAATAAGAATCATTTATTGTAAACTGTGTAACATAGGTAGTTAGTCTTATGAACTATTATAAATTCTTCAACAGTTTGTTCTTTCGGACATACCATAGTAAAAATTTTAATATAATATACGTATACCTAATTAAAGAATTGCACTTTTCTATCACATAACTATAGGAATCCAATGTCAATATTTATCTAAATTTTGGAGGGGTTATGTCAAAGTATTCTTTAATGTTTTGTTATTAGATATTTCCGTAACTTGGTTTTGAACATATATCTTCTATTACTTTTATTTTTAATGGTAGGTTAATATAATTTTTTATGGCGAAATATATGAACTTAGAAGTTATTTAAGTTCATATATTTCTGCCATAACTTAGTCACAGTTTACAACAGCGAAGAGGGCGACTTTGACACCTTCGCCAGTGAAACATTTTTTATAGTAGTGGGAAACGTACGGAGCGCGCTCCGTGCGTTTCCCACTGATAGATCACAGAGATCACAGAGATGATAAACCCAGAGATAGGTGCGTCTCAGGGCGTTTCTCATCTTTTGTGAATGCAGCGAGAAAAGGCTTTATTCAAACAAGAATTTTGACGCCCCCTTGAAGCTAGCACCCGAGGCAAACGATTGTCAGACCCCTAGATCTAGATCTAGATCTGACACTGGGTGAGACATGAACTTGTGTGTTTTTGGCCAAACCGGGCCAAATGTAGATGGGGGGCCGAACCATGGTATTTTTTCTATTTTTATATAATGGCAACATGGTATCCATGATACTTACGATGTTATTGATATTGGCAACCATAGAAAATTACATGGCAATACCAATGGTTGTTTGGTTGGTTTGTTTGGTTGATGTCGGAATATTTACGCGATAATTATCTGCAAATATCGCGAAATAGCAATGATGATTATGAAAATAAGACACGTAAAGTGAAACACAGTGCAGAAATGTGTTTAGTGTAAATCATATTTCATAAGTAGGTCACTAACATTACGGATTTGGTTACCGGTACGTCAAAGTACAAATATATTTTCTCTTGGTACAAATCTATAATTTCGTCATATCTTTCATCCGGTACATTTATTTACAGATAACGAAAGTTGTGATTGTTAGTGCAAAATTTCGCAGTGGACTTTCTTACGAAATGGCAGAGAACGATGACTATTTGGATTCCATGGACAATAATCATTTGGAAGGAACCAATGGTTCTCTCAATATGACCGATAACAGTCTTGGGGTATGTAGTGTTACATGTTGTAAATCTACGAAGCTGGCGTTGCTATTAACTAAACCATTTCTAAAATGCACTTAAAACATAAACACAACCTTGTTTTGATTTACTAAAACACTATCTGCTTATCATCGGAGTTCACTGCCACCAAGTCATATTGTTAAATGCAATTATGGATGAAAAAGAAAATAAATAAGTCTTGTATAATATTTATATATGCGTGTACCTACAGCGTTAAAACGCTGTAGGTACATAATTGTTCATAATTTTGTTTACTTTCATATGATATTTTTTTGGTTTACATGTCTTACAGTAAGGGATGCTTAATGGCATTCACCAGACATCATACTCAAATGTCATATCTACTGGTTAGTTCTGCTGTAGTATTTGCAAAAGCATGTATTTAAATAATATACATTTATTATCTACAATTGGGTATGTTAAAACCATGGAGCTTATTTTATACCTAATTTAGATTAAGAAACGACATCATTCGTGAAAGCTAAAAACTGCTAGCATGATTGTGTCTGCATGTATAAACAAGCGAAGCTTGTGCTCACATGAGAAAATAATGTGTCTATCATCTAGACTTAAGCTTGTCACATACCTGAAAAGCATCGCTGCAGCACAGCACAAACATATGCATTCGAATATGGGCTATAAGTAGTAAAAATAAGATTTATTTATACTGACAGCATCAGATGACAGACAGCTCACGGCCCCCTCGTTTGATGTTGTCGAAAGCCATTTTGTCAATGTAAAATGTATCTTATGATGAATAAGATTAACCCCATATTTCTATGCTCATTTATGAGCTGGGTGGTAGCTGTGCACCTCTGATCTGCGACAATCATAACGTACACAAGTTTAAAAGATGGTTTTATCAATTATGCCACAAATAAAACTGCCATTTTGTTGATTCCTTAAACTAACTCATTCATAACATCTTAAACTGCAATAATCTATGTGAGAATGGGCATTGCACTTAATTTATATCATAGGTTGAATAAGAGCCCTGGCATAAGTACCCATGTAGAAAGATTCTTAAAGAAACTAATATGTTTGTCACAAAATTGTCTACTAAGTATATGAATGATTGAAAGTGCTTATGTCAGGCTAAATTTATTTTTGCAATGGTGTAGTTGAATGTTGTACTAGATTCACTACTTAGGCTTAATGTTCATCAAATGACGATTGAACAATTAGCAGGTTCATCACCATCAGTTATCTGAAGTAAAAACGAAAGAAAAGTTTTGTCAAAAATGACAATTAAATTTTAATTGCCTGATTATCTTTTTGGAGAACACATGCCTAAGATCTGTCAAGCTTTCGATAAAAACCAATATTATGGTAATTGTGCTCTTCTTATTATAAAGCAATAAATTCTGGTAGGGTGGTGATGAAGCTGCTGGTGGCGAGGTGCCAGACTTGGCTGCCATCAAAGCCAGGGTCCGCGAGATGGAGGAGGAAGCTGAGAAGCTGAAGCAAATGCAGACTGAAGTTGACAAGCAAATGAGTATGGGCAGCCCACCTGGACTTAGTAAGTAAATAAATAATGTTAACGCAGGAGAATCGACACTGCAACATCTAGCCCCAAAGTAAGCAGAGCTTGTGTTATGTGGTACTAGATAACTGATATTTATTTATTTATTTATTAATAGACGAGCAGCCTCTGGCTGATGTGTCTATCTATATCACTAAAATATTAACAGTACAAAAGCTGGCCTCATCGCTGAGAGTGATTTCTCCCAGGCACTCTCACTTAGAAAAGAGGTATTCTTTCAGGGTCTTCTTTTAAAACGAAATCGGACTGCTCAATTATAATGTATCCGTTACATTATAATTGGTTTTAACTTAAGTAAGGGTGGTTCCCTTACTAAGACCCGTATTATGAATGCTTGCAGGCATCGATCTATGCTTGAGTGCGATGTTTATGCCATAGAAAATCGTTACTCAAGCTTTCATAATACGAGCCTAACGTCCGTACTATGAAACCTATGCTCAGTCATCATAGATCTATGAACGAGTGACGTTTATGCCATATAAAAGCGTCGCTCAAGCATAGGTTTGAGCAAGCTTTCATAATACGGGCCTAAGTGTTTTAGGAAGCCTGTTCTAGTGTGAATTGAGCCTTAGAGCTATACAGCTCTAAGGCTCAGTTCACACTAGGAGCAGAGGCGCGGCGAGCACTTTCAGTGTCAAATAATTTTTAACTATCTACATACTCGTACATAAAGATCAGTATCACTTAAAAAGGTTGCGCGGCTGCCAAAGGCCCCAAGCAGCCTCGCGCGTCCGGTCAACGGTCCAACATCGCGTCGCTGCCTTCCCGGTGTGAATTAAGCTTGAACGCCCTTATCACTCAAAATATAAACATCTCTAACCTTTAATTTTGCACAACAGCTAGTCCCCTAAACATGTCGATCGAGGAGAAAATCGAAGCCGACAACAGATCAGTGTATGTTGGCAACGTGGACTACGGAGCCACGGCCGAGGAGCTGGAGCAACACTTCCACGGCTGCGGATCAATCAATAGGTGTGTGGCAGTCATATTTTATCAGTTAATTCTGGAAAATTGCGCGCAAAACTGCGGACGGCAGGTAGTTTAAAACATTTAACTGCAATGCATGTTGACTTGTAATATGGCTCTAAGCATGATCTTAGGGCTCTTTTCCGTTCATGCATCCCTACCCGCGCGCGTATCTGGTCCGCGAGCGGGCCACCCGAAACCTATATTCATAATGTTTTTCCTATCACGCGAGCCACACGCACGCGGAGAGTGGACTAACTGGAGCAGTTATAGGTTTCGGGTAGCCCGCACGCGGGCACCATTCCGCATGACAGGAAAAGTGCCCTTAGATCAGGCTTAGGTGAGGACAAACAATTGAACGTAATTTTTAGAGTTGTGTTGACGTTGAATGCGTACTTTCAACAGAAATGACAACTCATGATGTTGCACATACAAGACTTCTGTAAAATAAGTCGCTTCATTTTTACCCGACTACCAACAGGGGAGGGTTATGAGGTTAGCACCCTATGTTTTTATGTTTGTATGTATGTGGCCGATTTCTTTGTTCCCACGTAGCGCTGAAACTACTGGTTCGATTTCAACAAATTATGTATCGATTGATTCGTCTCAATACCCCGATGGTTATAGGCTATAGGATTTAGGGCTCCGACCCCGAATAAGCCTTCAAAACGCGTATTAAAGTTTAGGTAGCCGCAGGCTGCAGGCCCCATAGAGAAAAATTACAACACCTACGACCTATTTTCATTTTCAACTCTATGCCTATCAAATATGACCGATACGTCATTCTATTTTGTCAATGTAAATGTTTCAAACTTTTATAACTTTCACGTAGTCGGGTTGTAGTTTTTAACTTTATCTTGTATATTCGCGAGTTGCTCGCTACTGCTCGCTCCGGGATACGAAAGTTTGTTATCCCGCCTTTCTATTTAACAGCCATGTTTTATTCCAGGGCTAGACCTAAAAGTATGCATTACTTCAGCCCGATTCCGTTCATTTGTTGTAGCGTAAAGAAGTAACAAACATCCATACACACTTTCGTATTTATAATATTAGTGATTGTATCCCTGACACTAAAAGAGACTTACTGTATGTTTCAGGGTTACAATTTTGTGTAATAAGTTCGACGGCCACCCCAAAGGCTTCGCGTACATTGAGTTCGGCGACAAAGACAGCGTTCAGACAGCGATGGCTATGGACGAGTCATTATTTAGAGGCCGCCAAATAAAGGTAAGATCCGTCATAATATTTTGAATCATGAAATATGAAATCATTCCTATTTCCATAGATAAGCAAAGACACACGGCGTACTGGATAGACAGCCACCGGGAGGTGAGATAGGTTAGATAAAATGCAGAGACACCATCTCCAAGTGAGTTAAGAAGAGAAATATAAATGGCTCTGGCTGGTGCAGGGCCCTTATTTTACTAAATTAACCGCTTCACCAATAAAGCCACGCACGGAGAGGCTACGCACGTTTCTAGCTTCACATTGCAAGAAAATGTATGTGATATCGATATCACGTGTTTGTGGGTTGCGGATCCTCCACTACTACACACGAACACGCTACGCACTAAAACAAGATTAATTACGTCATTGCTACCTGCGTGGGTCCCTCAAATTATGACACCAACGCAGCACATGCTCTATACGCGCGGCACACTTAAATCGGTGACGTAGACCCACGTCAAACAAACAAACCCACAAAGCTAAAATGCGCTGCGTGGCCGTCCACAGCGTGCGTAGCGGTGGGGCACCGGATTTACAATGGTATTGTCTCAAAATAGCACATTTTTGGTTCAAAGTCGATATTAAATGTGATTTTTCAAGATTGATTGCCCAAGCCCGGGACTGCGATGCCGTAAGAATTTCCCAATATACATATTTTATTTAGTGCAGTCTAATTTCATACTTTATTATAAAATAAATAATCATTTATTGCTCATTTATTATATTATAGTAGGATAAATTTCATAATGCGAAATAGGTTCGTATTTTCGAGACAAGGACGAGAGAACGCCGCGCGGTGAAGGCGAGAGAGGAAGGCAAGAGCCGGCCGGCGCGTAATTTCACTGGTTTTTATGTATACATTTGTTATTGCTCTAAAATAATACTCTTTCGCAAAAAAATAAAACCATATTTAGTTATAGACGACATTTCATTATAATAATGTTGAATAACTAGCAAATGAAACTGGTTTTTCGTAGTAAAAATGAAAATTTAGAGGAAACTGCGATTTTTTTGTATCGAGTCAAGTTGAGTCAATCGTGTTTCGACTCCCATAACTTACTAACAAAAATCCTTAACTTTTGAAAAATATTCAAAAAAATAGTGTTTTTTTCCTTTATTCCATCCAGTCCTACCAGTAGTTCGATAGTCGAACTGTTTGGATGTTTTTTTTCCAAATTGTTATACTGACGGATCGAACTATTTGGAAACATGGATTTTATTCCAAATAGATTTACTAACTCCGAAGTACAGTCATCGATTTACAACGTGCAAAGATGTCGCATCAGCTGGCCAAAAGTGGAAAAACTAAATTGTGTCTGCTTTATTTTTTTTTTATTGTTCTGAAGCAGTTCGTGGAAAATATGCCCAAAAAAAATAAAGCAGACACAATTTAGTTTTTCCACTTTTGGCCAGCTGATGCGACATCTTTGCACGTTGTAAATCGATGACTGTACTTCGGAGTTAGTAAATCTATTTGGAATAAAATCCATGTTTCCAAATAGTTCGATCCGTCAGTATAACAATTTGGAAAAAAAACATCCAAACAGTTCGACTATCGAACTACTGGTAGGACTGGATGGAATAAAGGGTTTTTTTCCTTTAAAATTGATTTTCCGCACAGTCAAAACATGGGTTTTGGGACTCATTTCACGTTACCCTAGAGTTATATACAAAAAATACTAATAAGCAAAGGGAGTAGATTCAGTTCCTGCATGGAACATGCGGCGCTGATCTTAAAACTACTCCTGTCGAGTAGGTGGTCACCGAGGGGTTAAGATAATAATATAATTAATTGGGTAAATGGATCCTGTCTCGACAGCAGTTGTGTGATCGCACTGACGCGGAGATGAACTGACGACGTGCTTAAATCCGAGATGCGTTGAGTTGAGTATTCTGTTGACTCTTCAAATTCTGGAACTTATTTATTTCCTAACATTGCAATGAAATTTCCAGGTGATGCCAAAACGCACGAACAAGCCCGGTCTGTCGTCCACCAACCGGCCGCCGCGGACGATGCGCGGCCGTGGGCGCGGCTCCTTCCGCGGGTACTCGCCCTACTACTCCGGCTACCGGCCCCCGCGCCGCGGCAGGTACAATCCATACTAACCAGCCGGCTCACACCACTCTACCACTTCCCATCATCTGTACACTACATACGATCTGACGCACGGGGACGTGACTTTGTACTCACCTAGTATCACAGCGCTGCAGCGCCTGTTCACATTTTGCTACGTACAGCGTATATTTCGCACTGTACGTGAGATGGTCGGGCGCTAGTGTCTTCTCGAGTACCGTCGCGATGCTTAGATCATTTGTCACAGGTGCCAGTACCTGTGTTAACCCTTTTGTTTGTTAAAGGAAACGGTACACTACCTCTATCGAACTGAACTTGAATAAAAAAAGAAAATTTAAACATTTTGTTTAATAAATTGGCAGCATAAATGAAAATTTCAGGTATGAATGCGCGTTTTCTTGCGTTTCGTTTTCAAGCCACTGTAGGCTGCCACGGAACTAAATGCAAGAAAACAAGCCTTTAACATTACCATCGAATAGATGAAAAAAAAACAATGAAAACCGTAAGAAGTGTAAATTCGCGTTTTCGTGCGTTGGCTTCGTACGCAGGCCACTGAAGTTAGCTGTGATTGTTTGGCACTCACGCTCTTGGTCATGATCTTTACGGAAACCTCGAGTTTTGTTTGCAGTTTAGATTAAACGATTGTTCCATCAAGTAGTCAGTTCGCCTTGCTGTGCAGTGCAATATCAAAGTTATAGGTAGGCCTGCAAGTTTGATTGTAATAAGCGAGTGATCTATCGCGTAATCTATTTCTTTGCCAACAGCTAACTTCAACGAGTAATGTGGGGAGAACTGTACCTGGCGATTGTGTCCTTTCTTTAACATATTGCAGACTCACTGCGTAGTAAACTGCACAAAGTTTGCTATTTTAGTCTATAAGTTGTAGCAAGAGATACAGAATCTGTCTAAACTTTCTTTGACCTTGTTTTGTTTACTACATAGTCTGTATGCACTTGTCTAGATAGAATGAATGTAAGGGACTTCCTTGCCGATACCTCTGGCGTTTACTGAAGTGGACACGTGACCAAGGGCTTTTTCTCACCAAATACCGCGTTTCAGTGGTGGTGATTTTGATTAATCAATTTTAATTTTCACAAAAAAAAATATTTAATGAAGTCTGCCATACTGAGTGTGGCACATTGACCTCGCAGGCCTCAGGGTTTGCAGAGCGCAATGCTATTTTATGCAATGACAAACGTCGGCTACTGGCCGCTGACGCCGCGCCGCTCCAGTAGGCGCCAAAACAACTCACTTTTAGCTATCTCATCTGGGTATAAAAATGTTTATTGACCTATCTTAGTTTCGTTTCGAATTCTGACATAAAAGTACACAATAATGAAATGCATATTTTTTTACTCAGCTGCCGATATGCCGAAAGTTTGTTTGATCTGTGTAGATGCAGAAACACAGTATTCCATATCCTGAAAATGTATTTTGGTATGCATGAGTCTTGACTTAGCTGTTGTAAAAATTGTTGTCTAAACTTACTAGGTTTACTATAAAATATTTATAATCACCAGAGTGTGATAAATAAAGTTTTTACAATAAAAAAAATATGTATTTTCAATCCATAGCCTCCTTCGTATTTATCTGAAGTCCGGTTGCTGAGCAGGGAGAAATTATTCAAATTAACATACAACTCTGAATCCCTATGGGATTCAAATAAATGTAGACAGCTTGTTGTAGCCGTCTAATTCTTCCTGCTTCGCGTCGAACATTCGCACGGTAAAACCTTGCATGCCAGAACATCCCAAAGTAGTGGGTGGGTTATTCTGATTTGAGCAGTTTCCTTTCTATAATGACTATGTTGCTTTCTTACGTAGATGATGGCCGATTTAAGTTGTAAGCTTTATCTTTTATTTGGTCTTATTTAATTCGCCTTTATATCGCATCTTGGATAACATACACCGTTAGAAGTCTGATAGAAGAACAGTATTTAGCATGGGTGTTTCTTGATCACTGTATCACTTCGGATAACTATGTATCTTAACATGTTAATGGAAATAAGTGGTTAACATTGTGGCTTGTTTCCAGAGGGTACAGGCGCGGGATGTATTTCCCGTACTGAGTGGGTTAGTGCGACGTGCCCCGACAGTGCAAGTGCATAACTGTGTAGACAAATAGTGATGTGGTGAACTTGCCAAAACTGACAAGCCTTAGCTTAAGCCACTGTCTGTGGCAGGGTTATACCTACAGTAAAATGACCTCTTGATGAATTTACTGTGTCGGCTACACGCCTTTTAACCCATCGGGTCGTGTTATCATAGTAGATCTTAATCATATTGCATTCTAGTATTTTGAGCAGACTAAAGGCATCCAAATTTTTTTAAAGGTTTTTTAGGTAACTTTTGATGTTTGTTCGGCTATGGGGTGGTTCCTCTTTAATACTGAGAAACACTGACCTACTACGGATTTTTTGAGTAAAATCTATGTCATAAACATAATTCACCCAGAAGATCCATACACAAAATAATACTGTTTTAATCTCTTTCAGCTTTAACAGTTTATTCCATGTGAGCCTTTGGGGGCATCCATTAATTTCATGAGGCGTTTAGGGGGGGAGGTCGAGCAAAATCTCATGTGGGGGAGAGGGGGGATCTCGGCAAATATCACGCAATTTTTCCAGGAATTTAGCAGTTTGGTTTCGTGTTGGCGCGGGTGGGATTAGTAACTCTCCGCAAATGGTTAGCAATTTTCTTTTTCAAAATTGTTAATTAGAAAATTGCTAACCATTTGCGGAGAATTACTTTTCGTTACATTTATTCCTCAAAAACGCAGAAAAATTAAAACCCCAAATAAATTTGAGTCTCGCTTCAACGCGAAACGAACAATCTTTCGTTCATTAACTTTACATTAAATTACATGTTTTGCAAAATCTCACGTGAGATTTTGTCAAGATTAGCAAAATCTCACTAAGGGGAGAGGGGGGAGGGGGGGGTGAAAATCGCCAAAATCACTTCACGTAATTTATGGATGCCCCCTTTTGGATGGTTTAAACCTAAGCTATACCTATTGTGACATGTGCTGATTACTTTAGGATTTAAGATGATTTCCATGTAATATACTTTATTCCATTCTGGTGTTAGGCTCCTAATTATTGTGCAAGTAAACCCTTGCTTGACATGAGCCCTCTTACTTATTAATAAACGCTGTGTAACTACGAAATTGGTTCTGTCTGTGCAATTTTTATAAGTAACGTCGTAAGTAATAGTCATGGCAAAGAAATGTATTTCCGTGTCTAGCTAGGCTTAAAAGCTTAGCTAGTCAAATTAAATCCTCTAGAACTGCTAGAAACGAAGAAATAAGAGGACATGTTAATGTAATGTTATGATTACTTTTAAGACTTAGGTTAGATTAATGAGATGTTGAGGAAACTAGGAAGCCAAAACTTCCCTTCTAGATATAACGCTGATAATGATATCTCAACGTAAGCTAGTTACAGGAATATACTTAAATTGGAGCGCCATACACTCGAAGACTTGTGCACTAACCATTGAGACCTAACTTCTAACAGTGATTGCTTCAGTGATGTTAGACAGTGCTTCAATGCAATAATTTTATTTCAGCTCTCACAGCTCTAACCATGTCGCTCTGTGTTGTCGTCTTGTCTCGTAGAAAATTACACCGGTGTGCGAGTCGTACTAGCGCACGAAGGGTTCCGTACCATTATCTATAAAAACGGCAAAAAATCACGTTTGTTGTATGGGAGCCCCCCTTAAATATTAGTTTTATTTTAATTTAATTATTTATTTTTAAAGTGAATATATAACTAAATGTTCTGTGATTATTTCAAGCGTCTACCTGTTGCCGTTATCAATATCGAGCAAAAGAATCACGTTTGTTGTATGGGAGCCCCCTTAAATAATTATTTTATTCTGTTTTTTAGTATTTGTTGTTATAGGGGCAACAGAAATACATCTTCGAAAATTTCAACTGTCTAACTACCACGGTTCATGAGATACGTATGTGTCTGCTGAGCCTGGTGACAGACAGACAGCGGAGTCTCAGTAATACCGTACGTTTTTACCCCTTGGGTACGGAACCCTAAAAACCAGCTGAAATAGATTTAATTGCGCTGGGGCTACAGTCTAAAATATATTTTTAAGCTCACTCAACTATAAAATGCGCATTACTCAGAACAAACAGATACCTATGTCCTTTAATTAATTGGCAATACGGCCCTATTTGAATTTTGTATACCAAGCATTCAAAGCTCGAGTTTCCCGAGGAATTTGGTACAGCGCCTCTACCGTGTGGACATGGACCTACGCCATCACATACCAAAATGGAACGTTCGAGACGTATCATTCTGCTAATATCAGAACACGATTATTACGGGGCATAGAGCGAGCGAGATCGTTTATACAGTAATTAGAGTGAAAAGTCCAGTCCCCAGGTTAGCTCTGGCTACTAAGAAGTGACACCCCAATAAAACGCTTGTTTTCAGTAAGGTAGATGCCTAATTGGCATAATTTCTTGAGTTGCAAAACACGTAAATGCGTACCTACTTTCACAGAAATGTCAGTCTTCGTTTGCACAAACAACATGTAAAAGGTGTCCCAAAAGTAAGTTGCGGCTTCGCGTCTCGTATAACGCTTCAGTATAATTCATAAATTGAACGAGGCAAGCGCCCGACATGCCCCAGCTTGCTGCAATATGCGAGTTTCGGGCAACAGCTGAAATAAAAGCGTATTTATTTCTGAGACACCCTATTATAGGGTGTCTGAAAATGATATTACCCTATTATAGGAAGCGGCTCATTTTACGTGGACAACTCAAATTATTTATGCCCTTAATGCTCGTTACAGCTCCAGCCGAAGCAGCATAAAATTGAAAATACTGGATCATGGCAGTAAAGTATTATATTATCTGTGTCATAGCTCTATTTAATGTGGCATCCAAATCTAGATGGCGCCACCTAGTTAAGCTTAGGATAAAAGTTTACATGGGTTTAGGTAAGTTTACAATAATAACATAAGTACCTACAATGAATGACAAAAATGTCTCATTTTTATGCTTTTATTTTATATCCTACAATAGCCAAAATAGATAACAGCTCTAAATCAAAAGGTACGAATATTATGAATGCTAGTGGATGAAATTATGTTTGTATTAGTGTCAGTATGAATACCTTGTTGCCTTGGGCCTGATTGGCCTGTACGCAGTTATTTCTTGTTACAATTTGTATTACCCGATGATGTTTGGTGAAAAAATAATACATAACAATACGAAAAGATTTCAAATGAATTAAAATTGAAGAAAATGATGATAATCTTAGAAATAATTTTAAGAATTCAGTTGTTTTATTTGTACTCACCTTTTCTGTTTCTAATATTGGTCTAGTATCTACCTATAACTGAAAATAAAGTATGATAGGTAAATTCGTTCTGAACAGGAAAGAGCACCATGATGAAATAGGCACCACAGCCAAATATAGCTTCACTTAATTTTAGCTCTAGTGGTTACTACGCTGCGTGTCCGATTTATTTCAGTGCGTGGCAGTAAAAATGTTTGGGATGCGTTTATTACAAACTACCTTTGCCCTGGTTTCGCACGCATATTTTCGGTGCAATAAGTAGCCTGAAGTACCTAAGTAAGGCAATATTCCAAATGTTCGCCAAATTTCATCTAGATCTTATTAGGTAACAAAATAAAATTACCATTTCACAAACTTTCAGCTCTATAGTATTAGTAGGATAGGTTATCAATTTTACGGCCACTGGAAGAATTAAAGAAGTTAGGCGACTCATGGGTAACAAAGGGCATTGACGTCGATGGCGCTTAGCTAACCTGCGTTTTGCAGACCATATTGACCTCTTTGCCTCCACACCACAAGAACTCCAAACAATGCTCCAAAATATATATTTTCTGTGCATGCTGTGACGTCCTATTCTATAGAGGCACATACTTAAGACCCCTATATAGAATCTAGCTTTGTGATCTCATGTTGGATGTCCAATGAATATGAATCTTTATCCCATAGAATAGCGTTAGGTACTCAAACATAGAACTATGACTGAGCATGCTTTTATAATACGGGCCAAAGACTGATCATGTCTTACAGCAGGCCGCTGTACGGCAATGCCCTTCGCTCCCCTACCTCGATGAGTAGGTACATTTACTTAGGCCAGCTAGCTAGATTCATAACAGGCAGGAAAAAGAGATCGGTCGTAGGATCGACAATGCCTGGAAGAGCTACTGGTCCATGAACCTTCCTCTGACACTGAAATGCAAATTCGTCGATATGTGCATTCTGCCCGTCCTAATCTACACGGTGCGCAGACAGGCATGGTCGCTGACTGAATTACAAAAGTCCAATCTCACGATCTGCCAGACAGAGGGCAAATGGAGTGCAGCATCTTAGGCTTTCGGTGAATTGATCGTGTTAGGAATACGAGGTTACGCTCTCCGAGATGACGGTTATTCGACGTGGGAATCAAAACCGTCTACTAATGTGCGACACTAGGTCCCGGAAGGAGGCCGCGCGCGGGCGAGGTCGGCAACGAAAGCGCTGACGAGACGACCTTAACACCTTCCTCGGAGATTGATGGGAGATCGCGCTTGAACACGCCGCCGAGTGCAAAGATTTTGGGGAGGCTTTTGTAAAGCTGTGGGAATAAAAAAAGTTAAAAGTAGTAGGCTCATAAAAAAGTCAACGCTCGGCGCTCCATGTAAGATATTCTCGGTTGGTAGTCGCGGCTACTCCCCGCTAGATGACTTTAAAACAAAGCTTCATCTTCATCCATCTACTTGTCGTTAGATGGAGCTGCATTTCAATTTTTTTATACAGCTCATCTGACTTTGACAGTAACGTTTAAATGACAGATTCATTCTATTTTTAGGATTCCGTACCCTAGTGTGAAAATGGGACTCCCATACAAAAAACGTCATTATAATGACTATTTTTGTCGAGGTTGTATTTCTTGAACTGAAATTAATAGATTATGTAGACAGTTGAAATTTTGACAGGGTGTTTGTTTATCAATTTTGACACTATGAAAACAAATACCTAAATAAAATAAGTTTATTAGGTAACTATTATCTAATCCAATGGTCATACCAAGTTGAGTACCGGGCGCGGTCAGTACTTGGATGGGTGACTGTGTCATGACGGCTTTTAATGTAAAAATGAAATCTGAGTTATGATTCCTTTTGCGAAATAAATAAGTACGATGGTACGGAACCCTCCGCAAGTTAACTCTCACTTGACCGGTTTTATTGTTTGTTGTTTTCTTTGTGGTGTGGAATTCGCTGAACTCAGTTTTCTATAACTTTCATTGCTATTTTCTAAAAAAAACCTACTAAATTTGAACCATGTCGGCCATAGGGCCCCAATTTTACGAATTCATAAAAAAACTGGATGAGAATAACTGTAAACTCCCAACAAGTGTAACTTCAAGAGCCTTTCAGCCAGAGTTCGAGTTCAATGTAAGTAAATATTCTGTATTTTGTTATAATGTTATAAAATAGTTTGTCATTTACCTACTATTCTCATTCATTTATCGATATAAACCTACAGAATTCTACCTGCTACCTGTGTAACGGATACTACGGACCCAGTTTCGGCGAACCAGTTTGTGTGACCTGTCACGAGTTTCTATACCCCGATATTCCACATCACCTGCCGAACTCTTACGTGCTCAGTGAGAAAACGGACGATGGGGACTCCGGGAACGATGAGCCTTCTGTTGGAGAGCTGTTGTACAATGATCGGAAACTGACTCGGGCGTTGCAGCAGCAAGGAGTGCCTAATTGGGCCTTCAGGGTGAGTTACTGTTACAGAGAGATAGTCTAAAAAGTAAAAGTCATTTATTTGCAAAAACACGTGTAAAAAATTATAAATAATTATTTTAGAGTCAACATGTTTGACCAACATACATTGGTGTGCAAAAATAATTAGAGAGTAAGGCATGCCGGTTTTAATTTAATTGTACATAGCAACAGCAGATTTATAAGCATATTAATTAATTGGATTTCGGTCTATAAGAAAATCTGCCAGTGCCTCCTGGGTTATGCCTTAAGAATGAATTTAAGGCCTGATATGCACTAGATGCGGTCTGCTGTTGCAATAGAATTAACTTTGATTTTTATTTGAAACCGCATAATATAATTTCTGAGCTAACTAGAGATAAATATTTTGTGGCTTGGTTTGGAATAAAAGTTGTTTGTTCACTTTACTGAGTCTATTCAATATTTAGGGACACAAGTACAATATATTACATTTACAATAGTCTATAATCCTCTTTATTAGGATAGGTGTTTCCGAAGGGAACTTTATAGAGTGACTGGTTTGTCTTGGCCTCTTGGCGTCTTGGAAAAGCTCGCTGAGGATGTAATATTCAAAACTCTTACAGTATAGGGTACGCCGGTCGGACGTTACATATATCCATAAGTGTTATTTGATTACTGTTAAATTTTAAACAATTGTTACTGTTATGAAACTGGTTTATTTTAATTTAGCTTAGTACATGAGTACAATTATCTAAGTGAACTCTGTTCTTAGAGAAAAAAGTAGTTTATGTCATACAAATCTGTAGTAGTAAATAATGGCCTCATTTTAGTTTCAGAATTCATTAGACAGTGAGGCAAGTCCCGAAGATCCTGTAGAAGCCGCAAATGTCCGCGGTGATCGGACGTATGGATCCTCAAACTCCAGAAATTCTGCTGGTGGTTCTAGAGCGCCTGACAGAAACAATGAGGGTCCTAGAGAAGGTCCTTGTGGGAGCCACTCAGCCGGACCAGTAAGTGGCAGCAATGAGGCTGGTCCCATTTTAAGTCTTGGGCCAATAATATATCTGTCACCTTGTATTGGCCCAAGAGAAGGCGCCTCTTGTAATGAAGGCCAAGGAGAGGGTGCTAGCGCTAGTGAAACCCCTAGAGAAGGCCCAAGCGGTCACCACCAGGGCGACCACCAAAAAGCTCCCTGTAGTATTCCCAAAGAAGCTAGCTGCCCCAGGGAAAGTCCTAGTAGACTTCCGAGGGAAGGATTCAGTGGATTCATCTCTCTTGATGAAGCCAGTGGAAGTGCCAGAGATAGGAGTGCTGGCCCTAGTGCAGGTCCCAAGGAAGGCCCTAGCTGCGGACCCAACGAAGGAGCTAGTTTCCGACCCAGGGCCGGCTCTAACAGCGGTGTTAGTGGCCCAAGGGAAGGCGCAAATGGTTCCAACAGTGGCCCCGTACTGAACAGAGTTCCCGGCTACAGTTACTATGGAAACCTAGTCCATGGTCTAGACCCAGTTAAAGACAGACCTAATAAACATCCTATTGATGCAGATGACGACGGTTCCAATAGAAACCCAGCAGATGACTTCAACTACGGCGCAGTCAGAGTCCGTCGTCGCAGGAACCCTAACGATCCTGATGACAGCTCCGATGACAGTCCGATCGACGACCGTCCTGTCCGCAGTCCTGATGTGAGCTTGTTGAACAGGCGGTATGTGTACGATGATGGGATGGGACCGGCGGTGCCTGATGACGGAGTGATTCGACCGCTGCCTTCGAGTCTCGCGAGGTCTATAGCGGCGTTGTCTACTCCACGGCCAGCTGATAACCTGGCGCCGGGGCTGGTCGAGAGTCTGCCTTCTGAAGGTAAGATTCTGATTAGATTTGAGATCAAACAGGCCGTCTCCTTGAAGAAGGTAGCGCAGTAAAGAATGTTTGTTTCCTTCCAGTGGTACTCTGCGTGTTCAGCTACCTAGACGACCTGTCCCTGAGCGCGTGCGCGCGTGTTTGCGTGCGCTGGGCGCGGCTGGTGCGCGCGCGCGTGCCGCCGCTACGCTGGGCCGCCTGTGCGCTGCGCCGCTGGCCGCTCTTCAAACCGCTAGTAACTATACACGACTGGCACAAGGTAAACTATAGACGACCCGACCTATCTCTTAGCTAGATAACTTCCTTGTAAGGTCGTTGCCTGCTTATCGGCATCATGTTGCAAACACAGCCACTAATAGTGCCCAAAGTGTGGTTTCTACGGACGTGGCAGACTGTAGTGACGAATAGTCTCGTTCTGTCGCGCGGAAGTTCAGAATCAAAACGCCATACCCAAACTGTTTTATTTATTGCTTTAAATAATGCTGGACAATTCACACAGCATTATCTGGCCCCAAGCTAAGCAGAGCTTGTGTTATAGGTACTAGATAACTGATATAAATAATACAATACAATAAAATAAAGATAGATATTTTTTATTATACATAGAAAACAGAACACCCGGAACAAATATCTGCAGATCCTACAAACATTTGTCCCAAGGCGGGAATCGAACCCGCAACCTCCTGCATCGCAGGCGGACCTTGGCCCACCGCACCACTGAAGTCGTCAATTAATAAGGCTTGCCTGCCAAATCTCTAAACCTGTGTCCACTTGCAGAAATACCAGGCGCTGGTGGAGTCTTGCTTCTGCCGGAACTGCGTCGTGCAGATGTGCATGCAATCGCAGCCGCCGTTTGAGGAGAACGCCTGGCGACGGAACCGACTGCGCAACGAAATCAAGGTATCATAAGAAAAGTACCTAAACACCTTCACTCTAATAATTATGAACGCTAAAGTTTGGATGTTTGTTACCTACCTTTTTAGGCCAAAACTATTGAACGAATCGGACTGAAATTTTGCATACAGGTAGTTCTAAGCCTAGAATAAAATATAGGCTACATATCCCGTAAATCAGTTCACAAGGGATAGAAATTAACTTAAACAACGCGCGCGAAGCCGGGGGCAGAAACTAGTACGTTCATAAGGATAAGTAGACATATCTATAATGATTTGTAGACTATTTCAGCAATTCTGAGTGGATCAGAAATTAACAATATATATTTTTCAAGACTTTTTGATACTTTTTGATTTGTTTTGTTCTAATAAGTACAGGGGTGGTTTAAAAGGGAAAAAAATTGTGAACTGAGTTAACAAAGTAGCGGGTAACAGAAACATAGCTCGTTACTGATAAATATTAAAATAATCATAACTTTTTGCTTTATAGTGCGTCAATTGCGTCACTGGGTCAATTTTCTGCGAAAATTTAATTATGTCCCAAAAAAATTCGATTTCAGCAGGACTCGAACCCGCGCTTCACCCTCAGTACGGGTGCGCTCTAATCGAGGCCAATAAATATATATAATAGGTAATCCTCCATTCTCTCGACATAGCGTAAATTAAACCTCTTGGAGACCCAAGGCCTACTGGTTCGGCAATAAGTCGATATGTTTAATTAAAATGTTCTGTAATGTGTTATTAATAACAGATGCTGCGCAACACACCCCCGGAAGGCTGCGCAGCCTTGCCGCTCGACCCAAAGTGTTGCCACTGGCAAGCCATGGTCACAGGTCCGGTCGGCTCGCCGTATGAAGGAGGCTTCTTCTATCTCTACATACAAGTGCCTTACTCGTGAGTTATCCTTATTAATAACAGATGCTGCGCAACACACCCCCGGAAGGGAAATCATTTTGGTTGTACGTTTGTATGGGCTAATCATCATCCGAAGGCCCCTAAGAAAAACTGATAACATGAACAGAAAAAAGGCATTACTTTACTATTCGAATACAAAAAACAACATTCGATATGGTGGAAATATGCTCGATTTAGTTTTTTTTCATGTATTTTCTTCAATTTCTCCGTCAAATGGACCGATTTTTCAAATTATTTCCGTACTAGCAGCGCCTCGCGGTTTCACCTGCCGCACAGTTCCCGTTTCCGTGGGAATTCCGGGATAAAAAGTGCGTGCACTGCCGCGGGTAGAAGCTAGCAGCAAAGAAAACGACAAAAATAACACTATTTTATTCTACTGAATATTCTGATTCTAAAAATATAGTCATTTAGATGCCTGAGATGAAAGTCAATACAAAATGTAGAGCAACAATAACAAAATCAATTAAAACTTTATCATAAACAAAATATAAAAGATCGAATCGGTAGCATTAGGAGGCCTATTTGATCGTCAGTCGAACTACCAAAAATAAAATAGTTGAATGCAAAAGGTACAAGTATATGCTTTGTCCTCAGGTACCCAATGAGCCCCCCCGTGGTCCGCTTCCTGACCCGGATCCTGCACCCCAACGTGTCGAGGCACGGAGACGTCGGCATCGACTCCGTGCATCACAACTGGTCTCTCGCGATCACCATCAGCAAGCTGCTCATATCCATACAGAGTCTGCTCACGGATCCCTACACCGCTGTAAGTGCCTACATTATGTTGAACGACCACGGCCAATGGTGGCGTTAGACATACTTGCGAAAGTGTGTTTGTTTATTTGTTTGTTTGTCCTTCCTTCACGCCCTAACTAAGCAACTAATCGACTTGATTTTTGGCATAGAGTTAGTTGAAAGGATGGACAGTAACATAGGCTACTTTTTGTCCTGGTAAGACATCAAATTCCCATGGGAGAATTACGGGAATATCCCTCTAGAAATGTGAAATTCAAATTTAACGCGAGTGAAACCGCGGGGAACAGCTAGTTGACTATATAAAATATTCTTTTGACAAAAGCTCTGCTTACTTGAAGGCTTGATAATGCTGTATGAAGAATTCCATTACTTTGTTTCAGGTTTGTATGGAACCCGAAGTAGGAGAAATGTACGTGAACGAGAGACCTCGCTTCGAACGCATCGCACGGCGGTGGACCTGGCGATACGCCATGCACGATATGTACTCCATATAGACGTACAGAGCTATGTAGGTAAAATGAGAGTGCGTGCGTGCGTATGAACACACGGCTCAAGTGAAACGTGTAAACTTACACTTGTGTGCCAGGATGACTCATCAGTAGCACGGGCCGTACGCGAATGAAGTCATTAAATTGCCGATTGGAGCCGAGCATACCTACCCGATTCAGCGTAACCGATCTAAGCGTGACGGCGTTTTAATCAACGTTTAGTTGAAGTATGCATAAACAAGGTTTTCATTTGTGTTAAGTGTTAGATGTAAACTACATTGGTATTATACTTATACCAGCCACAGCGTTTCGTTTGAAGACAATTTCTATGAATCCATAACTATTTTAGAACTAGTCTGTATATAAAAATAACAAATTTAATTAAATAAAACCAATGCTGATATAATTGACAAGACTTGGAACCTACGACGTAAGCTAACAATGATCGACACTGTACGTCGCAGCGGCTTTACAGGCGTGGCGCAGTGAGCCTATGTGGATCTTTGCCTCCGACACCAGAGGTCGCCAGTTATACGAAGTTATTGTGAAATAACAAAATTTGCACGCAATGAACAAAATTTGATGGTGTTTAAATTATTAAAAAAAATCCTGAGTAGTCTATGAATTATATTTTGTAATAATCACGTATTCTCGTCATCTACACGCTAGTAATTAGCAAATACATAAGTCTTTATTTCTAATTGTTTAAAAAAGTAGTTAGTAGTTAAGTTATTACTATGTAGTTATTATACTACTTAGAACTGTAAGTAGTAACTTATGTGCCTATCCGATAATCTGTATACAAATGCTTACTTATCTTATACACGCAGGATTCTTGTACCCAATTCAAATAAAACAGTAAGTATCTTACCAATGCATTTATAGTAGATTATACACTAAGGGGATAAAGCACTGTTTTATGTCACGGGAGCGAATTGAATCCCGAACGTAACGAAGGACTCATAATTTAACTCCTGAGCGTAGCGAGGGAGTTATAAGTTAATTCCTGAGCGAAGCGAGGGAATTAAGACTGAGTCCTGAGTGCAGTGAGGGGTTCAACCGCCCAAGACTAAAACAGTCTTATCCCCGAGGTGTATACTCTACTTTTCACACCTTATGCGAGACAAAAAAACAGGCTCAGTAGATAAATAATGTTTTCCTTTGACTTCTCTGGCAGCAGATTGTTGACAATGCCTATGGCATCTAATTTGATAAACTCAGGAGTCAAAACACTTTCATCACTCGACATTTTCAATATTATTTTTGAAATTAAATCTTCTATAGGCACCTACAAGAACTCGATTTGTTCGTCACGCGTGAACAAATGAAGGCGCGCGACGTTCCAAATTCGAAAGCACAAGCCGTGGTCCTAGATTCGAAATTCGAATTTCGAACACCGCGCTCCTCCGGACCGGGGTTCACACGGAGGCAAACTTCATTTATTTTGTCAAATCAAGTAGGCCATGGCCTAGGACAAATTGTGTTTAGCAAAATTAAACTTTATGCATATAGTAATAAGAATTATGAAAAGTGAAATCATATTATTAACCAGCGGGTTATAATGAAATTCAGTACAACATTATAACCCGGCTAATACCAAGGGATTTAATGTCTTGCTTTCGGTAGGGTTTACATGACCTATAATTCGGCATTGTCGAGCATGTGGTTTGAAAATCATTTTAATGCCTTGTAGTCGTCGATCTAATCCTAGATTTAAGTTTCTTTGCCTTCCTCGTTGTAGAGGTCACGGCAGAAGTAACAGAAGCGGTTTCACTCGCTGTCAAATCAGTCACTTTGTGTGCCATTTGCCTGTCACCCCATAGCTGTTGCAACACCACGCAGTTACATAATGTAGCTATACATTTCCCGGTGCCTGGAGCCCTGCAGTACCCCGGATAAGGAGATGCGCTTTCCACAAGCCATCTCCTAGAATTCTGAAAAGGTAAAGTTTTTTCGCCGAAGAGATTGTCAAACTCATCCCAGCTCAAAGTCTGAGTTTTGGTTTTGACTCGAAGACTCCCCGGTGTGAAGTAATGCAGGTACACAGACACTGCCATGTAGCTCTGGAAAATAAAGAAAAACAAATTTTTTAAGATATTTAGGTAAAAATTTAATGCAAGGAAATATTTTTAGTAAACAATCTGCTTAAATTATAATAAGAGATAGAGTAATACAATATTCTTACATGCTAGTGATTAAGATAGGTACGAATTTAGCTAAGATAATGATTAAACATTACATTTATTTATTCCTTAAAAGATTAACTATGTAGTCTGGTACAGTACAATTACTTATGGTAAACGTTATTAGGTAGGTTTTTATAAAACGAAAATATAACTAGGTAAAGATTAATGACACGAAATAACTTTTATATTATATGCCTACGACTATTTTGAATATTCGGTACCTATTATATGTATGTACCAGAAACAATGCAAGAACTCCATAATACTGGGTGAGATCCTACTTATAAAAATAAGGTATACTTATACCTTTATGTAACATCTCAGTTTGATTTCTATTATTATATAAAATTATATAATTTATTTTCCGATATGCAGACAGGTATATGTAGGTATGCTTACATTGAAATGAACAATCTCGAATTGCAAAGGCAGAATAAGCATTTCAATTAATTTCTTATCAAAACGAAACACTTTACGTTTACAGCGCAGTTAATGTAACTATAGATTAGGGACAGATTGAGTCTGCATAAAGTTTTCTGAACATAAAATAACGAAAATTTAATAGAATTAGAAATTTTTAGTTTCTGATTTAATGTTATTCCTTGTTATCTTTAGCCGTCTTGTACGTAGTTACAAACGGTGTTTTTAATTTATGAGCTCTATAAGAAGGCTCTGGTTTTGAATGAGTGCCGACGGAATCATTACGGGATTCTCTCCGTGAGCTCGCAAATAATGTTCGCGACCCCTGTCCCTCGAAACACAGCGAGGTCTGACTTTTAAGAGTTCACCAGACTTGCCTCTTGAAATACCACGGGACCGCGCTCTCGCGTGACCACGAGAGCAGCATCTCGAATGTCCCCGAGACCTCCCTCTCGAGTGTCCACGAGATCTCCCTCTCGAGTCTCCACGAGACCCGTCTCGTGTGCGTTCACGGGACTTCCCCCTCGAATGTTTGCGTGACCTGTTTCTCTGTTCAAGATCATGAGACTGGCTTGATGCTTGGATTAGGTCCTTAGAAGTGCCACGAGAGCGGGATCTTACTCTTGATTGTCCACGTGATCTAATTCTTGAATGTCCCCGAGATCTGCCTCTCGAGTGTCCACGAGACCCATTTCTCTGTTCAAGATCTTAAGACTTGTTTGATGTTTGAATTTGGTAGGTACTTAGAATTAACGCGGGACTGAGATCTTCCTCTTCTTTGTCCACGGGATCTACTTCTTGAACGTCCGCGAGACCTGCCTCTTGAATATCCACGAGACCTCTCCCTCGAATGTCCACGAGAACTGCCCCTTGAATGTCCACGAGAACTGCCCCTTGAATGTCCACGAGAACTGCCCCTTGAATGTCCACGAGAACTGCCCCTTGAATGTCCACGAGATTTGCCTTTCGAATGCCCATGAGACCTATCTCTCGAACGTCCACGATATATCTCCCTATCACTACGCGGTTCACCAGACCTACCTCTAACGCTGCACAAGGAACGCGGATGAACTTCTATAACTACAGCTTCCATCTTGGAACTGCTTCAATAATAATTGTTACGTGGCTTTGGTCTAGAGTACTCTTAGAGTAAGAGTACCACTCTAAAGAGTACCTAACTATTAATATTGAATCTGGATAACTATTTCGCAATGGTTGTGCAATCATAGCGCCGCCGCCGCTGCGAAATATAGAGCATTTTTTTCTTAATTCAAAAGTTTACTTAGCTGTAAGGTGTCAGTGACCTACGTACCACAAAAAAACTTACTTAGTGTATGTAACTACTTGGAAACCTGATCTTATACTTTCAAATTTCAATAACTTAATTTCTTTAAGCTTATAGATTAAACACTTAAACAAAGCAAAATGCATATTTTAGATTATTATCAAATAAGAAGTAAGGTTTTAGATTTCCTTTTCATTTCTTTCTTTCTCAAATAAAACTACAATTACTATAATTGAAGTCAATTTAATTCTTAAAATTAATTATTTTCGTCACAAAATGTTCGCAAGTCTTATAAAAAGTAATTACATCATGAATGAAACACACATATGACTATCACCATGTATGTAGAGCGCTTTTCACAAACGTAAGTCTCGCGGCAATCAACACGAAATTCATACGGCGACACTGGCGACAGCGCTGCGCCTAGGGGGACTTCTTTCGTAAAAAGCACTCTATCCATATCATGCATCATGTTAATCAAAGACCAAGTTCTAGTTTATAGCTGGTTGGTGTTGCTGTCCCTATTTTGCCATAACTTGGTGGAAAACGACGATATTTTAAAAAGAACAGGTTTTTTGTTGATTTTTACTTTTACAAGTTAATCAATTATAAATGTCAAACCAGTTATCTGCTAGCTTGCAGTTATGTGGTTTTGAGCAGATTGTAAGCCAGTTGCTATGCACACAAATCAGCTATTTAAAGAAAATAGTAAAAATCCGCATTTTTTACCCCAAGTACCACCATCAGGACATGAAATAACTGTACAGTATTATGTTTGGTCAATAAAGAATAAACTTGGTGTTATTATAGTGACGCGGGCGCACTATGCAATGCATAGATACAACTAAGTGAAACAAAGATGGAACTCAATTTAAAAGTACCTACCAAAACATATTTGTAAAAACTAGCTAGCACTACAAAAAATAAATCTACGGTGAATTCGAAATGTCCATATTATCTGGAGAGTTCTTCTCATCATTCAACTCAATGACTTTGTTGTCGATAGAGACGTCTTTTTCCTCAATTATTGACAAATTGGGGGAGCGATCGCGCGATTTGACATCGTGAGGGGTTTTGGAGTCTCTATGAGAGCGGCTCTTGGACCTGCGGCTTCTGGAGCGAGACCGTTTTCGGTCGCGCGAGCGCGAGCGTTTTTTATCTTTAGACCGGGAGCGCTTTCTATCGCGTGAACGAGTCCGCTTGCGCGACCTCGACCTCTTTCTATCGCGCGATCTCGACCTCTTTCGATCGCGTGACTTCGATCTCTTTCTATCGCGAGAGCGGGATTTCTTCCTCGAGCGAGACCTCTTTTTTCTAGACCGCGAGCGTGATCTGCGTTTGGACCGCGACCTATCTCTTTTCCGATCGCGAGATTTCGATCTCTCGCGTTTCTTTACTTCCTTCTCGTCCTTTTCCACAGGCGATGGAGCTTTAGGCTTTTCGTCGTTGCCGTTCGTTTCTCCTGAGATCACTATTGTCTCAGGTTTGACCTCTTCTTTCTTTTCTTCCGGTTTGTCTTCCTTGGGTGGAGACTTGGACTTTTCCTTGTTGACGTCGGGCGTGGGTTCTTTCTTGTCTCGCTTGCGGTCCTCCTTTTCTCGCGAGCGGTCGCGGCGCGTGCGCGAGCTGCGGTGCCGCGAGCGCGAGCGGGACCGGCGGGAACTGCGGTGCCGGGACCGGGACCTGTAGTACAATTAATTATATCATATTAAACGTTTATTCCATAAAATCTAATTTATAACCTATCCTTCGTCCAGAAGTGGCGGGTAGAAGTAGCTCATAGTTTGAAGTAGAGTACCTATATAGAAGTTGTAGTAATATTACCTGGTGCGATGGCGATGCCTGGAGCGCGAGCGGCGGCTGCGGTGGCGGCTGCGCGAGCGGGATCGCTTGCTGTAGCGCGACCGGGAGCGCCGGTGAGAGCGGGACCGAGAACGTGAACGAGTTCTGGAATGTAGTATGGGTTACTGTGCGTTCAATACTAATCTTACTTTATACCAGCATAAGGTGTCTTTCTACCTGATTTTTTTTTAAGCTATGCTGCAGAATCTGTTAATTGAACCAAAAGGATCACGCAGTTATGAAAATTGGGCATCCTGTGGGTTTGTTCCCACTGACACGAAGTGGAGCAGGTTGTTTCTACTCTGCATGTATAATCAGTTGGACACAAGTGTGTGTATTTCAAACCTATGAGAGGTTGATTATTCTAGGGCATGTCTAATGCTGGGTTAAAGTTTGCAACTCCACGTCATAGCTTCAGTAGTGGAAAGGCACTCACTCAGTTGGTGCTAAATAACTTTGCAAGCAATCAGTGCTCAAAATAAGCTGTATGTTTGTAAATGAAGAAAAAAATGTATATTGTACATGTTTAATTTTTTTCATCATGCATAAAGATTTTCAGCACCAAATTTAACATATAATGGCGAAAACTGCATCTCTGTACCAAACAACTATTAGAAAAAGGAGGTTCTCAAGTTGGTTGTATGTTGCTTTATGAATATTTTATCAGACAATTTTTATTCGATTTGGATGATTCTTCCGCTTTTGTATTGAGAGATGATCTCACGGTGGCCCCAATAAAGTATTATTTACAGGTTATCCTGTAAGTAATAATAAACCTAAATATAAACCGCAATTTGAAGTTGGTTTGCAGTTTTTGTAAAGAAAACTAGTTGAATAAATTATGAGATGCTGGAGATAACAGCTTGTACAACAATTAGGTAGAGGCTAGGATAAGTGGTATTAGAGACTGCTCTTCATTTTGTTTAGAAATGTAAACCAAAGGTGACCCATATTTGTTAAGTATTGAATAATAGGTACAAGATACAGTTTTCATAGTGTTGCTTAAGTAGCTACAGGTACCCATAGCCCGTGCAGTGGCCAGAGCAGCATTCAGCACACATTCAACTGTAGCAAGAAATCTGGAATTTATTACATGTTAGTAATAATAACCTTTAACAATTAAATAATAGATACACAATAGAACTAGTATTTACAATTGAGCTAACTTCAGACTGTTGCAAACAATCTACAGGTAGCTCAACTAGCGTTAAGCTGAGGTGGAACCCTTTGGCCTGCACCGTTACAGCGCAGTGCACACACCCCACGCGGGGCTGACTTACCCAAAACCAAACTTGCCTGCCTACTCACTTATCGAACTTATTTCATTCTTGTGTCTAGTCTGTGGGTGAGTAGGTAGGTAAGGCCTAGTAACTTTTGTTATATTTTTCCTCCTTTCTGTTCTGTGCTGTATCTCTGTAGTGTCAATAATATTATCTCTATCTATCAACTAATCCATATCAATACCAGTCGGAAGTATCCCCAAGAGGCTCGCTGCATTGCTCCTCTGTATGGAAATGCTGATGCGCTGCACCAGATATTCACCAGCTCTCTGGTCACGTCATCGTCCCAGATAATATAATACACCAGTAGTTGTCATGTTAGTTGATTCTAATATTTAGGTTGATCTGCAGAATCACATATAGGACTGATTGGTGCACATGTGTTACATGCATCTACAAAATAATGGTGTTTCTGCAGGTTATTTGTTAGTCTCAATTAGATATTATGTGTGTATGTAAAAACTATTATAAGTGTTTATTGCCCAAGTCCACCAAGTAATTAGAAGTCCTTTGAATTATGTTTGATAAAATACCTCCTTTTATCCTTGGATAAAAGTCCGATGACTGGGTCAATGGCTGCTGAGATGAGGTTCTGTGCCTCTTTGACTCGGCACATGGCTTCCTCGATCTCCCGCTGTGCAGCTTCATTGCTCTTTGCTTGAGGCTTCACTATTGCTTGAGTTGAATGAAGAACCTGAAATGTATGTTAATAAATGTATTATGGTATGGCATATTGCTAAAAATTTATTTCTTTCTAAGCAATGCTGTTTGGACTTATCAAGTTCATTAAAAACTATAGGTTCTTCTTCCTGCAATGTTATGAGATGTGTATATAATCCAAAATATGGCAAATTTGTTACAAGGAGTAATATACACACAGTTTTACAGCAAATAAAATGGCAATAGTTTGAAAACAGACACAAAGCTAATCTCCACAAAATAAATTGTTTAATTTTGCTAGATATTTTAGAAATGTTTTAAAAGTGAATATTAATTAACACAAAGCACCTTGATGATTTGTCCATCAACAGAAGATCCATTAAGCTGCAGTGCGGGGGTCACACTCTCCTGCTCAGTCATCTCCACCAGCGCAAACCGGGTCTTCTCCTCTCCCCTCTCACAGAACCTCATGTACTTGACCTCACCCACTTGCCCAAAATGATCTATCAACTGCTGCGAACCCAGATTACCCACTTCAGCAATTAACACAGTTCTTCTAATCTCCTCAATAATTCTTGAGTCCAAGGTCGCTGGCAGGGGTGGGTACGGAGGCAGACCTAACGACACCATCTTCGGGTCGTGAGAATTAAAAACTTGGTTCGGCCCCGCGCCTTCTAGAGTGTTGATGATGTGTGCCGGCAGTCGAGGCTCCACAGAATTCAAGCCTGGCACCAATGTACCATTGTTGGACATCTCTAAAGCTTTATGCTCGTCTGGTATATCCCCAGACTGCATAGGAATCACTATCAACGCTCGATCGATGAAGACTGTGTTCGTCATGTGTTGAGCGACACTCACTGTCGCCGAGTCGTAGTATTTTACGTAGCATATTCGCGACTGGACGGGGCAGGATACATCTCTAATTGTCGGGTACAGTCGAATGTCGTCGATCTTGCCCAGATATCCAAACAGTGTTTGCATCTGATCCTTGGTCGCTTGAGGCGCGATGTTGGTGACTTGGATCACCCTCGTGCTGCCGGACACCATTTTCGACGACTTACACATTGGTGGCGGTTGTAATATCTAACATAATCAATAAGAACTTTAAACAATACTCTCATTCGTTACCCTACATGTTGGTGTAATTTACAAATAAATACGAAAAGAACATTCGTGAAATGAAATACACACGCTTCTGTCAGCCACACACAGTGTTGCCGTCTGGTCTGCCGGCAGCCAAAATGAAAAGGCTCTGAACCGAAAGCAGATTTGGTACGAACCGAAAGCAGATTTGGTACGAAATGTCACAAAAAGATCAGTTTTGTAAATTTGAAATCTTCAGTGCAGCTAGCAAACTTGTCGCTATTGGCTTGCTAATAACTCTATTATTAGAAGAAGCATGATAGCACTAGCACAACACTATTTAATGTTGCAAGTAGAAATGTAATCTACTATATAGTAGTTTATTTACTCGGTAGAGCTAGTTTATTTTCCTCACATTATAAAAGCGAGCTGTCGGCCTCTTCTTGGACCACCCCGGAAAGTTTTCTTGCTTTTATGGTCAGCTCTAAATTTATTATTATTATTAAGATTTATAGCTCTCATAGCGATAGCCACAAATAAAAGAAGAAGAAGAAAGAAACATACGCGCGCAATTTTAAAATACGTGTTCGATCTATTACGTTTCGTAGTGCAAGCGCGTATTCCATAATTAATCTATGAACTTAATAACATAATCAAATCAAACTACTGTGCATGACTGTGAATCTACTTCCCCTATAGAATTTGATGAAAAGAATCCACGTCAACTTAAAATAGCTGGTTTAATACAATAATGTCTAGCACCGATGATACAACAGAATCGTTGAAGCTAAAACTAAAATCTGGTAATAACCATTACATTACCCCTACCTAATATCTACCACCTTTAAAAAGGGAATTACTAACTCTTGTTTTTTAGTATTATAATGTATACTTACCGCCGTATTCAAGAACAATACTATGAGGTCTCAGTGCTCACGAACGCATAGGGTCGCTAAATTTACAACTTTTGTATGGGAAAAATGTCAAAAATCTGTACTTGGCTTGCTACCGTACATAAGTATTGTTCTTGAATACGGGTGTTACTTATGTATCCTGTGTTCCCACTTTGGTGATCTATAATAATAATAGATAAATAAGTAGATAAGGAAATTTATCAAAACAGTTTGATAGATTTACCTAGGTATTTATCAAAACAGAGTTGCATTGGTCCAACATTTATTTATTTATCTATTATTATAATAGACCACCAACAGTGGGAACACAGACACACAAAACTGCGTTTTGATAGATTACTTATCTATCAATGTTCTATGTTTACCTATACTTATTAGAATAGTAGGTACCTACTTTCCCATTATTTCTGATAAAGCCCCTTTACTACCTACTACCTACCCACCTGTTTACATGCTTCCAATTTTTGTACAAACTTTTTTATTGTAGGTAGGTATTTTAATATGTTGGTAACATCATGTACCTACCTAAAATTACAAACAAATTAGAACTAGGTACCTAGTCTTTAATTTACTATGGAATCAATTGAGGTACCTGCAGACTGTTGCAAACAATCTGCAGGTAGCTCAACTGAAGCGGCCCCAAGACGCTGGGTGCATTGCCCCGCTGTATGGCAATGCTGCTGCACTGTGCCAGATACACAGCTCTCGAGTCACGCGTTGCTTAGACCAGATAGACACTCAGATATTTTTTAAAACTCGGAGAGCCTCGGTAAACCATTGACCGATAGTCTCGACTCCAAGGGGTGCAAATGCGAACAGGATCTGTCGTGACCTGCATATCTGCGACTCG
Organism: Eupithecia exiguata; assembly: GCA_947086465.1. Lineage (NCBI taxonomy): Eukaryota > Metazoa > Arthropoda > Insecta > Lepidoptera > Geometridae > Eupithecia > Eupithecia exiguata. The sequence continues at coordinate 11,494,941 of OX352241.1, forward strand.
ACGTCCTTGGACAAATGTGCCGCCGCACCAGCTCTCACGGATGTCCTCGGAAGATGGAAAGGCGCGAGTGTGTCGACGCATGTAGCGTCCCACAATATAGGCCTCCTCAACTCCTATGGGACTAGAGTCATGCCGTTGCGTCGGGCCTCTTACCATCGTCACGCAACTGATCATTCGGTTCGAGAATAGCTGGTACGTTAGCGGTGACAAAGGCCCGCCAGATGATGTCGATGGCGAGATATCCGACTGGCAGCCCCTAGTATCTACACGATAATCCGTGATATGACCAGGCTGTTCGAGTGACTCTTCGTTCGGCAGTACCGCACCGACATTGATGAGGCGCGCAACACCTTGCACCCAACCGATGATAAGTTGCGATACGGAAAGTTACGGGAAGTTATAGTGTTCCTATCAATACTCAATATTTTTATTGCAAACATGTTGTACATGGGATCTTAAAGATAAAGTGTCTCAAACATATCTATACACTAGCCACTAGCCAATGTGGAATGTTTGTACACAAACCAGGACACGTAAACTAAAACTCACTGGTTTGGCGTCGATTTTGCTGTTTTTATGTTTATAAATTTGACTTGTGCGTTTTTTAGTAAGTAACTATGTATAGAAATAAATTTATTGACTGAGTTTCAGATTAAATTGTAAGTAATAAAGAAGGATCACACACAAATCAAATTGACAAGTTATGTAAATTCCAAATACGCGATAAGACAACAGAGTGAATTTTACAATGAGTATGGGCGGTTTGTTTACAAACATTCTACATCGAGTTTGGCTAGTGTATTTTAATAAGACTGACTGACTGGTCCTAACATTTTATTTTATAGCCAGAAAATTAAAACTTTCAAGAGAGATAGAACTGTATAAGGCTCGAGATTCGGAGAGATTTATGAATGAAGAACTCACAGTAGTCAAAGCTGAAAACGAGTTTTTGGAAGCGCAACTAGAGGTAGCACCTATTACACACTTAATATGGATCAATACAGGGACGAGAGAAATTCCGTGTCCGCCATTGCTGTGCTTCACATTTGATTCGGAAGGGTTACGTCCGTGGATTTTTCTCGTCCCTGGATCAATATAATATTTACATACAACATTAAGTTAAAGGTAGATACATAACTTACTAACAAAAGCTCTGATAACTTTGGGGTTAGTTAGATGACACTGCGTGGATTGGATTGTCCAGCATTATTTATTTATTTACCATTTCCTTTGAAAATCTATACGGTAAATAATCAGAGGATAGGTAGGCAGGTAGGTACCTAAAAGCGTTAGAACGATTGAAGCCTTAGTAATTTTTAGGGTTCCGTACCCAAAGGGTAAAAATGGGACCCTATTCCTAGACTTCGCTGTCCGTCTGTCCGTCTGTCACCATCTGTGGCTGTATCTCATGAACCGTGTTAGTTAGACAGTTGAAATTTTCACAGATGATGTATTTCTGTTGCCGCTATAACAACAAATACCAAAAAATAAAATAAATAAATATTTAAGGGGACTACCATACAACAAACGTGATTTTTTTACCGTTTTAATAGATAATGGTACGGAATCCTTCGTGCGCGAGTCCGACTCGCACTTGGCCGCTTTTATTGTTGTCGTTTAAAAACTGTACATCTAAGTTACAGCCGGTTTTTCGCGTCCGCGTGTTTTAATATGACAATAGTACAAAAAGTTTAAACTATTGTCAAATTCTAAGAAGCGGATGGAAACCCGGCTGTTAGTCAAGGTGCCTTCTTCCCCTGTTTCAAGGATCTGAAAACTCAAATCGCCCAGGCGCGACACCAGATTTCCAGGATAGAAATCTGCTCCTCCTCAGAGAAGGCCAAAATAGAAGCGCATATCAAGAACTTGGAGAGTCACAGAAAAGGATTTCAGGACATTTTTGACAGAGGTATATTAAGGTTTTTTCACTTCTCTTGCTCGAAAAGTGTATCATAATAGTGTAGCTTAGCAGGCCTAAAACTCGAGTTTAATCCCTCGGGCTAAAAAGTAATTTTTCTTTTTAATTTTTGTCTAAAATCATCAGCCAGTACAAAGCATTCGTTCTCTTACATAAAAACTCGACTTCTTGGTGCTCCGTCAACCTTTTTTTTGAAAATAGAACCGTCTTGGTGATGTTTTATGAAGGTTGATTCTTCCCTTCACGGTAGAATGCGAACTCTTTCGTTGCGGGTTAAATAGAGATTTAAAAAAAAAGATGGTATTGGCGCTAAATCTCTAGAATTTTCTTCATTCCAAATCACAAACTTTTACGTTTAACTTCCTGACTTTTACTTCCAAATTGTGAACGTGAAAAATGTCATCAAGTGATAGTGAAGATGCTAATATGCAAATGGAAGAAAAGGGCAAAGAAATAATTATGAATCTGTTGCCGACAAAATCACGTGGAATATATTTAAAGAGTTACGAAAATTTTATGAAATGGAGAGATGAGAAACGTGTGGATTCTTTTACAGAAGGGGTTTTTCTCACTTATTTTGATGAATTATCGAAAAAATTCAAATCGTCGACTCTTTGGAGCACATATTCAATGTTAAGAATGACCTTACAAACGAGACACGACGTCGATATTAAAAAATATGTAAATTTAACGGCTTTACTGAAGAAATTGTCCACTGGATACAAGGCAAAAAAATCTAAAGTCTTGACGACACAAGAAATCGAAACATTTTTAAATAACGCTCCAAATAAACAATACTTGGCAACAAAGGTAACCTACTACTTATGTACTCAACTCAAACTAAATAAATAGATACCTACCTACATACCTAAATTATGTACCTAGGTTATTACGATTAATAACACACTTATTTTTTTGTTCAACAGGTTGCTTTAATTTATGGAATCAGCGGTGCATGCAGAGGAATAGAGCTTGCTAATATAACGCTAGAAGACGTAGAAACGGATACAAACCTACAAGCTGTGAGTCTGCCGAACACGAAAACAAACAAAGAGCGTAAATTTGTCATCAGTGGAGAATACCTTAATATAGTTAAAGCCTATCAGGAGTTACGTCCCACTAATGTTTCAACGTTTGGATGAATATGTCAACTCAGCTGAAGCCGCACTCAGATCTTAATAATGCACGAAACTCAAGCATGAGTCGAGTCTCTCCAACTTTTACTCCACAACAATCAACTCAAAATATTACACACACATCCCAATCACAGAGAACCGAAATAAAATTGCCCGGGAAAAACATATCACTAAACATTCAAAATTGCTCTAACTGCACATTTAATTTTTAATAAAATTTCTGAAAATTGTCTAATTTTGAATTGTTTTATTTTCTCGCAATCGAAGTGAAAAGTAGAGTGTTTTACTCGGGCCAAAACCACCCATTATAACTCGGTCTTGTCATCCTCCCTCGCTACGCTCGGGAGTATAACAACCTCGTATATAATGGGATGGTTTAGTCCCTTGTAAAACAATCTACTATTATTTATTATATACATCCCGTCGAGATCGTAAATTTTTGGGATTTATTAATTTCTTAGAGGTATATTAATTTGATATTACCTACTGCAATTTTCAATTTGAATTCTTGTTATGTAGGTACATAGGTACTCATGGCTACGAACCTTAATCGTTAAAGCTTACGATTATTGACTGTTTCTCTTTTTCGAAGAAACAATTAGGTAGATACGTGGTAGCATTTATGGTCCACCAGTTTAAAGTCGCTCAGCGTGCTATGGAAAGAGACAATACATCCGACAGAGAACCAAATCATCGAAAGCTTAAAGAATTAGCAAGCTGAAGTGGCAGTGGACCGGCCATATCTCGCGAAGAACCGATGTAACCGTTGGGGTAAAAGTGTTCTTGAGTGGAGACCGCGTAGTGTAGGACGCCCTCCGACCAGGTGGGATGACGATTTGCGAAAGACTGCTGGCAGATGCTGGATGCGCCAGACTGCTGAAGACAGGGCGCTATGGCGCTCATTAGGGGAGGCCTATGTCCAGTGGTGGACTAATATAGGCTGATGATGTAGGTTGGGTAGCATAGCTACAAGCCTACAAGTACCTTACTTAGTAGCGGCACACAAATACAAAAAATTGAAGCGAACAAAATTAATAACATTTTGTTTCTTATTTGATAATAATTACTATTTATAAAACTGTTTATGTATAAAATTTTACTGTCTAAGTGCTTATTTTGTAAATCTAAAGAAATAAAGTTATTGAATTTTGACACTGCCAGCCCCAATAAATTCGACACAAAAATATAAATCAGAAGTAACGGCAAGCGGCGCGAGCCACTAATTCTTTGAGACATTTTCGGATCTTTGGTAAGCACAATTAGTGTGGAAAAAAAAAATAGAAGGCCCCGATAAAAGAAACTACCTAGTCCCCTAGAATTTGGTGGGATGAGATTAGCAATAAAGACTAGAAAAAAGATAAGAATACAAGAAAAACACGAAACAAGAAATAACGACGAGCGGATTGAACCACTGAAATTTTTGTACTTTATCGGTCGGTTACCAAAAATGATAGGGGTTTATGAGGAGCGGAGTGGGCCAGATGGGTATGACAGTAACAAAGACAAGGTAATAGCTAACAATCAGATACTAAGCTTACCTTAAAATAATATCTTATGGTTTTTTGGGTGATTAAAAATAATATACGAATACAACACATAGAATAAACGGCAAGCGAAGCGAGCCGCACGTTTTTTTTCCGACATTTTTGGTGGCTAGTAACAAATTATAGATGAGTAAAAAATTAACTGTAAGCAGGACGAGTTTTTTATGTTCGATGATGACGACTTAGTTATTTAGTTAGGCAGGTAGGTACAGTATGCAAAACTTGAAGGTAACGTTTATGAAATTAAATAAATATCTATCTGCATAGAGCAAATTCAACACGAGTTCCGTGTCAAGGAACAACAAGAGAAAGAAGCAGCCGAGGATGAAATGATTCGGCAGAAAGAGAAAGAACTAGCTGAGAAGAGGGAGCAAGAGACTAGAGAAATAGCGGCCATCGAGGCAGAGTGCGACGCTATTGAACAAGAGTGTGCCGTGTTAAAGGTAGGTAGGATAGGAACCTGGTAGGAACCTACCTACCATAGACTAGCTAATATACCTAATAAGTATCCATACTAATTAATGTGTTAATCTACACTAATATTATATAGAGGCAATATTTGTATTAATAAACTTAAAAGCTACTGGACCCTACTATGCCCTATCTATGGTGCTCATAAGGGGAGGCCTATGCCCAGCAGTGAACTAGCAAGGGGTGATGATGATTATTGTTCGTGGTACTGTTACCTACTACTGTTCTCTATTCTCTCCGTGCTTCATCTCTCTCTGGATGTGTTTTTGTTGATTGTTATCAAATTTAACCGAACGACCAGAAGATAACCTTTAGGTACCTATCACAGATTATGATGATAATTATAAAATCATTAAATAATATTCGAAAAATCATATTAAACAAAATGCTGCCCTGGTCTGCTACGTGGTTTCCCTGTATACTTGGTGTGAATTAGAGGTGGACAACTAATACAAAGGCGAAGTACTTAGGTTAGCGAAAGAAAGAAGGAAAGTGTGTGGTCATGTAGTGCTCTTTTCCAGAAAAGGAATAATGCAATAAAGCTGAAACTACGACGAAAGCTATTGGAAGCTGAAAGCACTAGACACGAACTTATGAAGAGAAGCGCAAACAATATTGAGAAGGTCGAATAAAACAACGAAGAGTTACTACATGATTTTTATTTTTTGAAGGACTAACACTAAAGTAAATCAATTAAAAATACATGATTATATACTAGGTACTTACCTAACATAGAATAAACCAACAGAGCAGATAATGATAACCTACCACGTTATAGGTAGGTACTTTGTCTACCTACAATATCTTGGAACATTCATTGTCATAAATTTATCGAATCAAAATTCTGCAGATTACTTGTGAACCAATTAGTTGTCTAATTGAAGAAGCAAGGCTACACTTCTTTTGATCCAGTGTGCGGAGGGTTTATCGGACGGCAAAAAGAAAGCCAACACAAAGTTAGAGGAATGCCCAGTGGTCGCCAGTACCCCTTTTCTCTCTAACGTCTTATAAAGGGGGCATTTGTATCTAGAACCTTCCTGAAATTCGGCTTTAAGACAGGGAAACAACCACACCACAGGTAAATTATCATTCAGTATTTTAGGAAACTGCTCGCCTATAGAATGCGTCTTCCGATCCCAGCGCCCTCCGTCCATGAACAAGCCCTGCACATACACTCCCATTTCTGGCGGCAAGTCCTCATAATCAAGTTTGCGGACCTCAAAATCAAATATTAATAAATCTATCGGAATTGTCTTAGCTCTAGCATAGTTCTGCACTGAACCAGTAAGAAAAGCCTGGGTAAAGAAGAAACCTGATAGCCAAAATGTAGGTGGCTTCCCATTGTCAAACCAATTTTGTAAAGCTTGCAAACGTTCCACGAAATCGGTGACGTAGCTTGGCAACGGTTTCAAGCTAGGGTACGATACCTTCATCCAGTTCGCTGGTACTCTCCCGAGCAGCATTGAACTCGCTTGATTGTCTAATGCGGGTGACATAACAATAAGGCCTTTAACTGCTTTTTGCAAGTCCGCTAAGGAACTTGAAATTTCATTTATTAACTTGTTAAATCTCTCCATTTCTTGTATGAGTACCGTATTCATGGATTCATTGTAATCGACAGGATATTTTTTTTGCGATTCTTCAACATCAAACGGTCTGGGAATCTTGGATTGGATTTCTACAGACATTTGGATCAGTAGCGTTTCGGTGTTGGCACCTTCGCTACTGCCGCCTGTGCCTTCAACTAAGACCAGAGCCTCCGTTAGAGCCATAGAAATAGTATAATCACGTGTAATGCCAGCATTCATATGCAGTCCGTACACGTCAGGAGGTGGGTTTATCGGGACGGTTTCTATGTGCTTCAGGTAATCTTGGTATTCACATCTGCGAGGGAGCCCGTACTGAGGTCCTATGTCACAATACACGTAGTTAGGATCGTTCACGACACCTTCATTCACATAATTGTCCAAAATTGTAACAATTAGTCGTCGGTCCCAATCATCGGTTACCCGTCCGCCATAGTTACATTCGCCTGTTAAATATTTGATTGCGACGTATTGGATCTCTTCATATTGATTCAAAAACAATTGTAATTGCATCACGGAAATTTGGAAATCGGAGTCATTAAAACCATACTGGATATTCCATCCTAATGGTCCAAACTTTTTTCTTTCTTGAACAACAGCATGGAAAAAACTTATGCCATATAGTAGTTTACTGAAAATCTTATCTTTACCTGGACACCCTTCATAAAATTCTGGTTCTTTAACGGGCTCAGATATGTACGAACGATTCAAGTTGTGCTGCAAACCAGTGGGAGGTTCGTTGGTCATTTTTACCCCGTTTTGTAGAATAGACTGCGGGAATTTATCAGAAGGATAACTGGTTAGCCACAGCCTAAAGCTGAGATCGGTGTTTGTGAGGTCAAAAGCTTCGATAAGTTTTTCTAGATACGGCATCCAAGAAACAGCCAAATGACAGTTCTGTAAACATACCCATCCACCTTCATTCTGAGCACGCTCCATCAAAGCTTTTGCGATAGGACCTTGTCCTTGACCCAGCGATATAGAGTTGAATCTATTACCGTAACCCATTCTCTCACAATATTTTATAAGCGCACCCATAGGGTCCGATCCTGGAGATAATATGAATATTAAGGGTGCAAGACAGTTAGAATCTCCGAATGATTTTCCGATATCAAACGGGGGTGGCGTAATAAACTTTTTGCCCATAACTTTTTCAACAAATTCAGCTATTGCGGTTGTTAGTTTGTCAGGTCTTAGAACTCTTACAATTAATAGCTTTTGAAATTGCGTTAGTTTACTATCCCAAATACCAGGAAATGCCCTATTGTGGGGTTCCATATCATCATAGACTTCTTGCCACTGACGAATTTTTGCCACAAAATCGTCTTTGAATTCCTTAAAAACATGTAGGAGAGACAATCGACAGATTTCATCCCAACCTCTGTCAGGTAACCATTCAACAGGCTTTTTCAAGTGGTTCTCAACAGCTATTCCTCCAGTAATAAGAAAGAGGTGTTCATCTTCTGCCATGTCACCGGATGACATTAACATTTTCGCGCACATTATGAAAGAAAACATTAGCTTGTCTTTATCAAAAAGTGATCTACATACATTACTGTACAAATTGTAAGTAAACGTTTCTCTTAAGAATTTAAGTCTTTTATCCAAGTCCTTAGACTTGTTAGCGTTTTCGATCGACATAATATACAAGTTGATAAACCAAGTAAGCGAGTACTGGTACATTGGGTCGACATTAGGCAATTCAGTGACACAATAATACAAAACCGCGGAGTGAGATGCAATTGGCCTGTATCCATGTCGGAATTCCTCGATTATTTTTTCTGTTTCCACACTAGCTTCTTGCTTCTTCATTATGTCTATTGCTAATGTTTTTGATGAGTCCAGTACTTCAATGGCTGATTCGTCTTCCAGAATATCGCCTTTTGATTCTTGTAATGTACGTAAAATATCGTCTTCCACGCCTTTTAATGCTGCTTTGTTACCTGCCGATTGCACGATAAGTTTTTCACGCTTTTCTTGTAAATCTGGCCTCTCTTTTGCAACTACGATACCAAGGAGTTGATCTTCTAGTCCGTCTTTAGTGAGAGCAAAGTTTATCAAAGTGACTTTGTTGAAAACTTCAGGTAAATAATGAGGATTCCGCAGCTTTGTAGTCATGTAAAGTCTAAAATTAGGGTGATATTCTATAACGTTCTCTCCAAGAGCAATAAATTCTTTGCCGGCTTGCATATAGGTGTTCTTCATTAAAACCGGATCTAAAGGTGCTTCTACGTCTTCGAGTATGCAGTCAATTAAGGCAGGCTTTCCGTACTCAAGACATGTTTCTATGACTTTCATGTAGTTACCATCGACAAACTTAAGAATTTGTAGATCATTAGCTTTTTCCATTACTTTAATCCATTTATTAGCCTGACCTTGGGGATCCACCAGTAACGACCATCGCATAGAGTTATCTTGTATAATCCCATTATCAGTTGAAAACGAATCACGTGGTAAACCGGCAATATACCAATTTTGAATTTTTATATCTGTACCCAGCACATCTTTAAACACAAACACTTTGGAATGTGGCATATCCAGTTTTATTACCAGATCGCGCCATCTGTCAATATTGTGAATCCTGACAGGTAGCGTATACGGAGCTAGGTAAGCAATAATACCACAAGATACGAGAATATCACCAGCCAAATTATCGTACAAAACTTGTAAGTTCTCAGCAGCTTGAGTCCATCGTACTCTTTCTCCTCCTAATCCACCAATCAACTTTTCAGCTCTGTTCAATTTATCGATACAAAGTTGTACTTCATCTTCAAGGGCCTTTTTCTTTGCGTTTGCTTCTTCTAATGCTTCGGTTAATTCTGCCAGGCGAGCTTCCAAACGAGCTACCATTGCTTTCTTTTCTTCCAAAATGGCCATGGTTTCAGCAAACTCTTTCTCTGCAGCGTTTAGCGCAGCTTTTTTTGGCGCTACAACTTTAGCAACTGCGTCATACATGTCCATAGCGATGATCCATTTGCATAAGCCTTCTGCAGCTGTTGAAGCTTTGGCAATAATGTGAGGTTTAAAATCCTTGTGTGGCAAGTATTCTTTTCTAATTTTTTTCATTGCCTCTGCCGGAATGTTATCTTTGTCAAAATTTTTTAATCCCTCTAAGAAAGACATGTCTCCTAAAATCCTTTTACTTGGTCCCCAAAAATCAAAAATCTTTTTTCCGGGGTTGTTAGGGTCAGGTATTTTATCAGGTGGAATACCTTTTATGACGCATACGGCAGCCATGACTAGCTTTACAGTAGCAGGAGGATTTTTCATAGATTTTACAATCGTTATATCAGCCGGTTTTAGTGTGTTCAATGCTGATATAGCATCTTCTAGAATCGGTAAAGCGAGAGCTAAATCAGCTTCACAGTCTTTTTTCAGTTCTTGGGCAGCAGCTGCTTGAACATTTGCAACTTTTTGATCCTCTTTTACTTGAGCAGCTGCTTTGTCAGCCACAGCAGTTTCTGCTTCAATCTCTTCCATCATTTTTGTCGACTTTGCAGCCATTATAATAAGTTGCGGTTTTAAGGCACTTAAATCTTTCTGCATTATACCGACTGCTTCAGCAGCTTGTCTAAGTTTGTCTAAGCCATTGGTATATCTGAGTTTTGCTGCTCTTAGCTCTCGTTGTCTTTTGTTGGTCAAGGAGGTAAATGATTTAATTAAATCTAAGTATGACGCCGAGGTAATATAGGTTTTTCTACCGTAGGTGGAGTAAAAGTCAATAGATACTTCTCTTGCATCAACGTGGAATTGTTTACAAGCTATTACTGCTGCGTGTTTAACTTTATCTGGTACGTTTACTTTTACCATGTAGTAATTTGCTACCATCTCTAAGGCATCCTCAGGCCAACTATCATACCAATCAATAGTGCAGCAGTTCACAAGAGATGGGTACAATCTTAACCTTGTTCTGAAAGAACTTCCTATGGGGCTAAAGCATAAAACAATGTGAAGTTTGGCCTTGCATCGACCAACAAAGAAGGCAAGAATCTGCAAAGGACTTATATCAAGGTTCCTATTCCCACCTTGGGCACCCAATCGAACTAGTTCTAGAATTTCTTGCTGTTCATCTAAGCCGTATAAATTAGGAACCTCTCCAGAGTTCAATAGACTGTCTAAATTTTGTATGAAGGTTTCCAACTTGATTTGACTTTCAGTAAACAAAAAAGTTGTATCTTTGTTGAGGCCACCAGATTCGCGTAAAACCAATTTAATATCATCGGCCCAGTCTTTCAAACTGTAGGATTTAGTGATTTCTGGTTGAAAGCAGGATTGGCCTAAGATGGTACTAGCCAAGCGAGTGAGTGACTGCCTTCCTGAACCACCTACGCCAACTAATAGAGCATTGCCTGATGGCATACATAGAAGTCTGCAGATTTTAGAAAGATGTTCTAGAGCATAATCAAACAGAACAATATTCATTTTAGCTTTGTGCATTGAATTATATTCTGCAAGCATTGAAGTTGCCACATTCAAGACTACTTCTATAGAAGGCATTTCTTCATAGCGTCTCTCCCCTTCAACACTGTCCGTGTCCAAATAACATCCAAACATCATTTTTTTTATAGTATCTTGAGTAACCTCTTCTTTTTCATTAAGATACGGATCCAAAGCCGATTCAAAAGTCTCTCTCATATGGTCACGGGTAGCCTTTTTTAACACATCATAGAACCAGGCTCGATCTGGTTCATCAACAAGTCTATCATAAAAAACTCGCATGATTTCATGAACCCACACTCTCACAAAGGTTTTTTTATTCTCAGCTGATTCTTTGCGTAAAAGAGCACACCCTTGAATAACTCTTGAGAAATCTCTCAAATTAAATATATAATGTGATTTTGCAGGTGTAGGCCGTAGACCCTCTGTTGCTTGATCATATATTTCCATAGTGGATGCTATAATACTAACAATAGTTGAGTGAGTGTCCTGGCCAAACCCGTTGCGTCTCCAGCCGAGTTGTAGTAGTGAAATAAATATCTTGGTCATACTTTCTTTAGAAAACTCGTTTATCGAGTATATGTTGAAGTGACGTAACATTCTTGGATATATCAATTGTCTACTTCCACCGACAGGTCCGATGGCCCCAAAAAAGAAAGTATCATATATATACAGCTTGTCGGTGGTTTTAAGATCATACCAATGTTTCTGATCAAAATACAATCTCAGCAACTCTATTGCCGGCTGCGCTCCATAAACCTCCTTTGCGGGCATGTTCATATCGTCGATAAAAATAACTGCTACTTTTCCTTTCGTCGGTCCATACTGATTTTTTCTTCTCTTTACCAATTTAGAAATGACCAGATCTTGAGTTTGATTTGCTGAAGTAGTAGTTGTAAAGGTTATAAACCCCGGAGTCATCTTCTCAAGGTCAATTGTCATTAGGAAGTTTTGAATATAAAAGCTTTTACCCGTTCCAGTAGGTCCTATCAATAAAAGAGGTTTTTGAAATTTCGTATGAAGCTTGAGAAGAAACGTATACTTTGCAGTTTCCAATGTGGGAATAACGGTTTGTAAAAGATTTATTTGCTCGTGAACTATAGCAGATTTAACAAATTCCGGCCACGGTTTCCAGAAACCTTTACCTTTGTATACGTAATAATGATCTATTACTGCACCGTCTGATGGTATAGATACATCGATTCGATCAATGTGAGCTGGAATACCTTTTTCACCTCTAAAGTATTCTCTGATTAATTCATCATATTTGTGACGTGAATCTACATTGAGTATTCCTCCTACTCCCCAAACTAGAGCTGTCATAAACGAGGCTAGAAACCAAGACCTCGTGAATCTTGTGTCCTCTTCGCCTTCGATCGCATTGTCCATCAGCATTACTGTCAGCCGTAGAGTACTAATAACCAAATTCACTTCACCGGCTGTTACAAGTTGCGTGCAAAACTTTCTGATATAATAAAGTAGAGGTTCTAATAACCATTCCAACATATCATGAATGTATTCTTCATTCTCTTCGTACCAAATAGGATTTAATGTATTAAGCCATGAAATATAAAAGGGTTTGATTCCAAGGGAAGAAGACTCCATGTAGATCATGCCACATCTTGATACGGTTGCGGGCGAAGCTTGCGTTAGATCCATCACTTCAAAAATCATCGACATAACGCTAGACATAGCCATGACTTCCCCTGACGTAAGGCATAACTTCTTGTTATCATCTAAAACAGTATTCATATTTTCAATCCACACAGCATCTACAGGTCCATCGAATACGATCCATTTTTTCACTGGAGTGTCTTCTGAAGCGAAGTTTCGAAACATTGTCGCTACGATACCATCGGTCCATTCATACGAGACAGGGTCAAATGCACCGTAAAGCTGACCCATAGTCACGGCCTTCGGGTTTAACACCTTGTACGTACTCGCACATCCACCGGGCTGGCCGCGTTCTTCCATTAGAGTAAGAGCCTCTGCTAAAACTTTTAATGTAACTGACTTACCGGCGAACGGATCTCCAACTAGCATAAAGCCGTGTCGTACGACCATCATTTCAAAAGTTTGAATAATTTTTATTAAATAACATTCTTCTGGCTGTAGGTTGTTTAATTTACAACAATCGCGGCACGCCGTCAAAAATTGTTCGTAGTCCGGTTTAGGCAATGTTATTCCAGGAAATAAATCGCATATGATACCTTCAAACAGTGGGACATCAAATGATAAAAATTTGGGTAAATTGACATCCGTGATAGATCTTAGCAATAAAATGTTTTCTTCTTCATTTGGGAAGGCTCTCTTAAGATTACCAGCCGCAGACAAGACAGTCTTTACGGCTCGCATACCATAGTCATAATGGTTTTGGGAGGATAACTGTTCCGAACACAGTCTGTACGTGGTTACAATTTTAATAGATAATGTTCTGGCATTTACAAATCCGAATGAATACAGCGAAATTTCGCCTATCATTGCGTAATCCGGCACCATCATAGCTACTGTCCGAAACAACACCTTCAAATTATCAGGCAGTTCTGAACGACCTGCGTAACCGGGATTCATTGTTATGCACACGTAGCAGGCTGGATTTAAAGTCAAGATAGTGCCTTCAAAATCAAAGGTCTCCAGATGTTGCCTTACAGCTTGAACAATACACAAAATTTGTTGCGCAATGACAGACAATACTTCTACTTCAATTCGGTTAAATTCGTCAAAACAAACCCAAGCCCCACAAGATGCCAACCCTTTGAAGAACTTACCCATAGCCTTGTAATCTAAACCATCGGAGCAATTGAAAACTACACATTGTACTGCTAATGCCTTAGCTAAGTCCTTTGTTGTTTCAGTTTTGCCTGTGCCCGCTGGGCCTTCAGGAGCGCCGTTCAAATGTAAATAGAAGGCTCCTATTAGAGTACGATAGCACCGATCGGTCAGAGGAGTAATAACCAATCTATCAGAATTTCCCAAATATTCGTATGCGTAGTTGACGGTCGCATTGATTATTTTGACCAATACTCTTTCTTCTTCCCAATAGTATCGAAGTTGAGCTAGCCATTGAAAATCAGTCACTTCTGTCACATTTTTTTGAAGGAGATCAAAAATGACATCTTTAGCGTGTACGTCAATAACAATAAGCGCCTTGACCGTGATGCTGTTTAGTTTAGTAAGATCAGTTCTTCGTATAATAGCAACAGTTTCATTAAGTTGTCTATTTAATCCACCATGAAAAGCTTTTAATTCACTTATTTTGTGTGTATTCAATGCTTCATGAACATCTATACCCCAATAAATTTGGGAAATCCCCAATACAACCATTCCTTCCCATGATAAAATCCAATCTGCACGCCCGATACCGGCATAATCATAATAGGACAATTCTGTTTCCATTTTCACAGCTCTCAGCATTTGTTCTTCAACTTGAACTAACCATTTTTCAACAGAACCTCTTGCAGCAGCAACACTTATTATTTCTAAGAAGTCCACCATTTCTCCTTCCATCGAAACCATCGTTGAGATATTAAATTCAGGGTCAAACACCAATCTATTGATTCCTTCAAAACATTTCTTCAAATGAGGTTGCACCTTTAATGGATTTTTAGTTTCAGATAGAATCTCTAACATCTCATCGTTAGATAAAAAGAAGAATCTGGGAAAGTACAACCGCTTCTTTTCTAAATAGTTATTAACCCCATCGTTGATCTTTTCCAAGAACGCTGAAGCAGCCTTCAATGACTCTAGAACTCCAATGCCTCCAGCAATTTCTAGTGCATGCGGATCTTTATCAACACAAGTCATGTACCGTCGGTAAATATTGTTGACTTCAACAAACATCACCCCTTCTTCAGGCATTTGCGCAACGATATCTTTTGAAGAGAAAATCGGTAAGAGATATAGCCATTGACTTTGTACTTTACCCCATTCGTCAATGGTTGCATTGACTCGTACAATTTTTTCATACCATGCTTTTACTTGTGCTTCGAATGGTTTTACAAAAGCAGACCCTCGCATGCCGATTGTTTTGACAATGTGGTCATCTAAAACGCTTTGAATATCGTCAAGCCCTGACAGAATATTGATTCCTGTGTCCTTATATGGGCTCGTTTTGAAACATATATCAGTCCATTCTGCCGTCATTTTATTTAAATTTGTAATCAGCGCCAATTCCTTGGTGGCTGCTACACTGATAATGTCATACTCATCAATGCTATCCCAAAGATTGAAGTCAATTATTTTTCGCAGGGTTGTGCCAGCTGTTGGTGTTAGGTCGAAACCGGCGATGGTGCTCATTTCGTCCCAATGTCTCTGAAAGAGCGCAGGGTTGCACATGATATGAGCCATCTGGACATTAGGTCTCCAACTCTTCAGTTCAGCAATCGCTTGAGTGCATAGTTTCATAGGTGCAGGCAAATTATTCATGTCCGAGTCGTCGATCGAACCCTGGAAACGTTTTTCGTTTCCTTCTGCTATCTGTTGTTTGATTTTTAATCTATAGGTTTTTGAAACTTTTAAAAATTCCTTGTAATAGGCGTCATGGTCAAACTCTATTTGATGGTGATCCATATATTCGAAAGGCCCATCCATCCATGTGTAGTAACTGCGTTTCCATTTGTGTAATGTGTAGACGAGATTGTGGAACGGTAACACGAATTCTTTGAGTTCCTCCAAATCGGGATAGTTCGTGGGGGGAAACTTGAATGTACGTTCCTCGTGGTTGATCCACTCCACTACCTTGTCACACTCAGCCAAGCGCAGAACCAACTTTCTAATGTATTCCAGATATTCGAGGGTACAATTGACATCATCCATTTCGTTTAAGAGCTCTAGAAATGGTGTCATTTCAGTGACTTCTTTATTAATAAACGCTATCTGGGCTTGGAGATATTCTTCCATTTCTGCTTTGTAAGTTTCATAGGACGATGCGTTTCTTTCAAATATCGGTTTTATGTCCGTTAGCCAATTAACGGTTCTCGTATTAGAGGCGACATGTTCAGGAGACAATACAGTCATTTCTAAAAGGGCAGATATTATGTTAATTTGCGACATTATTCTCTCTTTCAATTGGTTAACTAGAATAGTCTTTGCATATAGTATATATTTTCCTTGTTCGATCAACTCCTCTGCATTTTCAGGCTCTTTTGCTGCTTTGGCCGCTATGACTTCGAATTCACCGCATATGCTGTCATTTTCTGCTATATGAGTCTTGACTATCCCATCAATGATGTCATTCACAAACTCCAGTGCTTTTGCTTTTAATCCGTCTACCATTCGAAGTTGGCACACTACAGCACAGTTAAAATATTCATTTTCTAATACCGTTGTTATGTCACCATCAATCTCTTGGAAATATAATATCTTGTCCCGAGCTTCTTCAAAACTTTGGGCCTCTGCAATGAACTTGACAACCGCTTCTTTGGCTGGAGCTGCATATAACATGAAGTATTGTTCTCTCAGCCTATGAACGTAATCGACTAGCGGTTGATAGACTTCTTCCAATTGTTTTTGCAGTCTCCGATGGCCGTCGTCGTGCAGCCACTCGTTATACTGCACGGGCAAGGCATCGAAATCATACGGTAATCGTAGATACTGTTCGATCGGCATGAGTCTTTGCGAAATATGAAATATTGCATCTGCAATGTTGTGGAATGTCTCGTATACAGTTTTAAGAGATGGATCATAGAAAAAATCACCATCAAAATCCAAGTCGATGTTTAGAATCTGCACACTGTACGGATCTTTGAGGAAGTCAATGATGGCATCGAGCGATCTGCGCATCAGTTCTTGTATCGCCATGGATATCATTTTGGTGGCACATTTCACAAAATCGGGTATCTTTTTCAGTCGCATACCTCGAAGACATCTAGGATTCTTCATCCAATTCACGAGTATCGCATACCAAGTGCTAGAGACTAGATAATCGGCTTTTTTTATTTGTTCCAATATCTGCGCTTCGAACGACTCCAATGTCATCGGACCCTTATCCCTATATTTCTTTATGTTGATCATATAAGGTGGAAATACCTTCTCTGAAGATTCGAGAATCAAGCGAATGAACGGATGTAGGAGGAGCGATCCATCTTGCAGTTTCTTTCGGAACTTCACCATTCTTTCATAGTTTTCTGTGATGCCGTTAAACTTGAAGAAAGATTCCTGGTACCGAACGCGCGAGACGCCGGGCTCGTCCCTGACCACGAGTCGAACGGCCTGATGGTGCAGATTCTGGTTCCACGATTTCTTTGTTTCGTTGATGAGCTCTTTCGTGGCGACCGGGAATGTATTGCGAAGCTTGGCTGGCACCAGATGGAGTATCAGAGCTTCCCAGGACTCTAACATTTCGGGCGGCTGGAGTTTTTCGGCGCATTCTCGTATGATGTTTATATGTCGCTCTTGTGTTATGTCGAGTCTGTCGCGTTCGTCTCTGGGAATGGGTGGTCGGGCTATCTTTACTTTTCTTTCAGCAGCCTTCTCTTCAAGAATTTGACGAAATTTCTCTTGTTTGTCCTAAAAATTACACAAGTATGGGTGTAACAAACAGCAAATACCTAGGTCCTATTTTCAAAGATTCTAAAGGCAAGGAATAATCAAGAACTACTATAGCGTACCTTGAGCCTGTTGTACGGTGGGAGCGGCTTGAAAGGCAACTGCTCCATTCTACTTGTATCTGGCAAAGCCCGCATCTGTGGCACACGGCACCCATTCTTGGATTGAAGCAGCTTCCGTAGCTCACTTTCATCCATCTTATAGCATTTCAAATAAACTCAAGAATTAATTAAAATGAACATTTTTTTAGCTTCTGTGTGACGGAATGTCAATAAATGTGTTGTTGCTGCCATGACAACGTGGAGGTGCGGGTTCTTACGTAGTTATTGTCCTCTTTGGTGAGGGTTGCTTCTCTGTAAGTAGGTAAGGTAATACTGTTCGGGACATCATACGTATCTATAGCATGCAGACATCGATCAAAAATTTCCGGCTTTGCCGGCCCCCCTTAGATTCACAATGCGCACCCCAAAACCTTCAGTAGCAAAAGAGAAACATTTTGACATGTTAGGGAAGCTTTTCAACTAGTGTCATTTTAGCGTTCAGACAAAAAGCATGGGTAAGTGCTCGTACAAAAAATGCAAGAATCACTCGTCCAAAGTGCTGAAAAAGGATGGAATTTCTTATTTTCAGTAAGTTTATATATATTTCTTACCCGTATATTGAGATGTGAGTCATATACTTGTGAAATCAGCATAAAATATTGTTGTTTGGTTTGCCTACGTTAAAATATTAATTTTGTTCTAAATTGATAAATGGAGAGGCTATTTCTTCTAAACTTTTTTTTCATTTATAGTATGTATTAATATATTTTTCATAAAAATAAGTTTAATATTACTAGTTGATGATTTTTAAAATAACTAGTTGGCCCGCCCTAAAATTTCATTTGCGTAGACTCTCTAATAAAAGAAAGACTAGGTTCTTACCTACCTACCAGAAGTATGAATTTATAAAACGTTTATTTTTTGTCCCGTAAAAAAAACTCGTGCAAAGCCGCAGACAGGAACTAGATCTTTTTAATCTAGAGTGCCTGCCTGAAATTGTATTTTAAGTTTAAATTGTTGTAATGTCTGAAATGACCCTTTTGTATAAATACCTACTGTTGAGACACCAATTTATAGTTTCATCAATAAATGATTCGTTATCTTTACCTGAATTCTGTTAATTAATCCTTATAGAAAATAAACTGAGTAGGTAGGTATATAATTCTCAGGTACCTACCTACTTACAAAATAAAATAAAATGAATTCGACTCCACCAATCTCTTGTTCCGTATGGAAAAAACTTGTCAGGCTCTGCGCAAACTGTCTGCGTCAAAACAAAACGAACCCAATTTTGAGTGACATTTATGTAAGGCTCTAGGTATCTACGGGGGAGGCCGCGAACTACTTATTTTTGATCGAAGCATGCAGAGTTATTAATTATTATGCACTATAATAACTCTATGATAGCATGCTTGTGTGAATATCTGTAATAGGTACATAATACAATAGAATACACAAAAAGATATTTTTTATTATACATAGAAAACGACCAGAACACCCTGAAAGTCTGCAGATCGTACACACATTTGTCCCGAGGCGGGAATCGAACCCGCAACCTCCTGCGTCCTAGGCAGACCTTAGCCCACCGCGCCACAGAGGTCGACCGATCGGTCGGTCGGTCGATTGCAGATGTTGAGAGTACATATCTGAGCAGCAGACTACATACTGACAGAAACGCAAAATGAGACTTGAAGAAGAAACGCTTTGCTCTCT
The DNA here is from genome assembly GCA_947086465.1 of Eupithecia exiguata. Lineage (NCBI taxonomy): Eukaryota > Metazoa > Arthropoda > Insecta > Lepidoptera > Geometridae > Eupithecia > Eupithecia exiguata. The sequence continues at coordinate 11,514,333 of OX352241.1, forward strand.
GAGTCAAATACATGCATGCTTCACTAAGAGTGCCTATTCATCCGTTTTTTGGGTTTCCTAAAAATTATAATGGATGAAAATCAAACACCGGTTTAAGTAATGAATTATATTTGCAAAAATGTATATAATGCACACATACAATGTAGATTCCGATTCTGTACCGATATTTTACATTTCAGTTTTTACAAAACTTCTCCTTATAGCAATTTATTTACACACAAACCTAGGTCAAATAAATAAGTTATTTTCTAAAGGAATGTAAAAATGGTGTGCTAATTGGCCATCACCGCACGAAGAAAATGATTCACATTTGTGATATTGAATCGATAAACGGGGAAACATTAAATACTGACAAGGTTGCCAGGAAGAAATCGCTTTTTAGCGATAAGACCACAATTGTGACTTTGACGTAAAAGATTCCTAGGCGAATAATCCTGTGTGATCTTTAAATATACATTATTTCTTTCTATTTAAACATATTCGAGTTTTCTTAGTGTTTATTATCTTGGGGAAATAATAAGTTGTGAATTGAGTTTTGTTCGTGCCACCGATCGCCAATAAGGACATCGTATATTTTAGTTCTCTTTAAATTAGACTACTCAGCTCCAATATACAAGTCCGCAGAGCTCATGTTAGTAACGATCACAGATGATGGAGGCTATTTGATTTTCGTCATTTTGGCGCTGAGCGTATGCGTGACCGTCCATGGAACTAATAATATTGTCGTGTTCTTTTAGTACGCCTAAACTTGAGTATTTCTCAAAATAAATGTACATCTGCGAAAAACGTGTTCCTCGAAACAGTTACAGATAGATTACTGTTGTTGTTTATTAATTACCTTGGACCCAAGGAAGACATTTAAATTACGATGAATAAATAGTACATGGTATATTAATAAACTATAATAGTAAACAACATTTTTATTGTTTTATTTTCATACTTTAAAAATAAAATTCAACTATTTTTTAAAACTATTAAACAAAAATCGAATTGCCGACCTACCTGCCCCACGCGGTTTTTTCACAATACGGTAAATCTTGATTTACGTATCATTGACTTTTTAGCCCGTTTTTTGTCAAAATTTGGTATACTTAATTTTTTTATATATTTCGTTACGTTACGGAAAAGTACAATGGAAAGCTTTGTATACAGTTCTGAAAAACTTATTGAGAAACCAAAGTATCTCGACAGGAAAGGTTCTCAGAAAGAATTTAATTATTATTAAAATTGTAAAAAAAAACACAAATCATGTGAGATTATTAGACGAAAAGCAGGTTTTGTTGGTCAAATGCTGTTCACTTATGTTTTATTTTTATTTTAAATGCCTTACCACATGCATAATAATACATTAAGGTAGGTGTAAGTACATAAAAGTATTTATGAAAGAAAAAAATCGTTAAAAATTAAGAATATTAGAATAAATAAATTATATTTATGAATAGATAAAACGTTAATTTAACCATTGTACATATAACAAATCTTATGTTACTATTTAGTCACATCTAAAGACAACTTTCTCTTTACGTACATTCATTTTGAATAATACACCAATTTAAATTTTTATGTCAGAGACGGTCGAGTGAAGCGCTTTTAATCTTTTTTGCTGTCACATCACAATGGACAATTGCGTATAGAATATTCCCTCCAGCGTTCTTGTATAGCGAAGCTCAGTGAAATAGAGTCAATTTTGTAATATGTAATCAAATTTAACTTCAGTGAGATATTCTAATTATGAAACAAAACAATATCATAAATTCTAATGAGTAAACAAATAATGAGAAACAGGTAAATTCTTACGAAAGATGGAGATTTTGACACTAAGAGATTGTGTAAATCTATTATGAACATTGAGCTCCATTATACATGCGTAGGTACTTGTATAATGGAGCTCAGTGATTAAGAGTAAGTACTCTATGACATGACACAGTTTAACATGTTTATAATTATCATAGTCGTCAACAAAGTGAAAATGCACCTTGAGGATGGCTGCTTCATTGATGAGGCTATCTATTGTCTATTATCACTTTATCACAAGGTCTGGCTCAATAAAATCAATTTTTTCGAGATATTTTTTTCTCTACGATTAAGTACTATAAAAGCATAGCTTTATCGACTTAATCAGTCTTTATTCGATGTCGATACAAGTTTTGTTTTCAATTAAAATAATGGCACTAGTGAGGATCTTTTGGGAACAATAACAACGTAACACGTTTTAAATAACAACGTACAAAAATACTCTCTCGATAGTCGCGATGTCTAGTACAAAAAGATACTAAACATTACTAATTTAAACAAATATATGCATACTTAAGTTACCTACACACAAATTTTAAAATAAGCCTCTTAAAAATCAGGATAATATCCTAAAGCTTTATATTTACATTTTATAGCATGTAATGTGTAAAGCGATTACATTTTTAACAGGTGACTTAAATTTACATAATTTTTTTACCTTTTGTAAGTTTATTAAATAGTGATGTGCCAATTTTGTGTATCTTCTTATCTTCTTAATAATAACAATTTTACATTTCCGTTATTTTTAAAGATTATTTTGCATAGGTTCAATTTTTCAAAAAAAACAAAATCATTATTAAATGAACGCAAAAGTAATAAAATCGCTTGAAAGTGAATTTCAATGAATTTTCGCTCTCATTTAATGATGATTATGTATTAAGAAAAACTGAATATAAAAGGGAGCATTTCGGAATATGTTGTTTTTTAACAACATATTCCCAAATGCTCCCAAAACACAGTTGAATCAAAGTTGTAAAAAAAAACCTACGAAAACACGAAACGATCAACCTTCACGATGTACAATCGTAAAGGGCAGCCACTTTTTATCGCAGCGTATGAACGGTAGCTACATTTATGAGCAAAAAATGTACAGTCAACGCGAGAAACGCTGTAAAAGAAATTCGGTCGAACATTTTATTGTATTTTTTAAAATAGACAATAGTCAGCAATTTTTGACGTTGACCGTACTTACAGTGTAGGTAGTTCAATTTAGAGCAGCTCCATTGCATTATTTTAAAATTCCTTACAAACAATATCACTTTAAGACCTATTCAAATAACGCGGTATTCGCTACCCAGAGCGTCAGCGAAAGTAGAGTTAAATAAATAAATAAATATTGCTAGACAATTCACACAGCATTATCTAGCCCTAAGCTAAGCAGAGCTTGTGTTATGGGTACTAGATAACTGATATACATACATAATACAATACATTACATAGATAGATATTTTTTATTATTCATAGAAAACGAGCAGAACACTCTGAACAAATACCTGCAGATCTTACAAATATTTGTCCCAAGCCGGGAATCAGAGAAGAATCAGTCGCAATATTTTTAAAAGTGACGTCACCGTTCACCTTGTCATGTAGCTTTAGCGGGATCTTTTTTGTAAGAAGGAAAATTATTCATTACGATCACACAAACAATAAACATGATGGTTTTCATTTATTGGTTTTTAATTTTATTTTGATTGATGGAACAGAAGCACCTAGTTGACAAACTGAACGGTGACCTTACAGAAAACTAGAAAGGCTAACGTTTTTATCCCCCAGTGCAGTTTTACTATTAGTTTTTTTCCTTAAAACAATTGGGTTGTTATATTTTTTATGTATTAATAACAACAGTAATCGATTAACCAAATAAACTTTTGTATGCATATTCCCTATTGCTTCAGGTACTTACAAAATGTTTCGATATGCCAAGACTGCCTGGCCAAGTCAATAAACCCGTAACCTACTGTGATATAGGAGCCAAACTGTTAAGCGAACTAATCAATTCCATAAGAAAACTTCCACAGTACAAAACCATAACCTAGATCCGGAACGAATGTTTGCAGGTTGTACAAAAATTTGTTCCAAGAAAGGAATTGAGACCCAAGCAGATGAGCTGCAAAATTAAAAGTTTTCGAGAACATGACATATTAGTCGACGTCACATTTAGAGGTATCCTTCGTGATCTTCTACACTGTCGCGTCGCGACATAGTCACTTTCCATCAGGTGAGATTGAGGTCAAACGAGAGGATTAATAGATTCATAAAAATATATTATCGCTCGTCAAAGTTACTATTGGGTGGCTGTCATATTTCAAAAGTAGCTCCTCTTAGTATCCTGTAGGGCGCATTGCGATAAATGGAACAAAACGAAAACTTATATAGTTGTTGTACCCAAAACTCACACTAAGTCTACCGTGTCGCGGAAACTTATACTACGCCCAGGTCCCAGGTCATCGATAGGTTACCTTATATAAATTACACGTATGTCACAAACTCGTAGGTCACGTGTAGGTCACGCAGGTCACGCCCGAAGTGCTGTGGGCTTCCTGGAAGGTCATACACTCGCGCCGAGCAGTTTCTCGTCTGCTGAGTCCCTCTCTTCATCAGAAGCTGACTTCTCTTTCTTTATGGACTGGTATCTTACCTGGGGAGTTAGGATATAAAGAAATTAGATAAATAATTAATTCAACAGGTCCGAGTAAGAGCCGGCCCCGACTCGCTCTGCAGAAACATCAGCGGAGGCCCTCGAACGGCGAAAATTCGCTCATCTTGACCGAGGTTACATATTTGAGCCGTTTGGGGTGGAAACCCATTAGCATTGCCATTCAACGTGGCGATGCTGCCAGCATTCTGGGAAAAAGATATAGAATAATGCTGGACTAAATTGTTTTACTTTTAATTAAAAAAAAGTTAAAATATGTATGTGTACTTAATTGAGAACCCACCATCCATCATCTCCGCTCTATGGTCTCCACTGAAGCTAATCGGAGACGAGACGTCAGACGCGTGATAAACGACATTGGTTAAAACACATCTCCTGTCCGCTCATCTCAGAGCAGCTTCGGTGTAGTCTATCCCTAATGTAGGTAGTACCCATATCTAGTGTTCGCCCTTGAGGCTTACAAACGCAGGTCCTTGTGCAATTTCTTACCTTAGTTTTTAGTTTAGTGCTGACCCCCCTCGGATGGTACATCAGGAAGTTATCCGTTACCCAGAATATTAGTATCTGCAACAAAAACGTGATTTATTGACAACATTTTACCAACAGCTCTCTCTCATGTGTTGGTTAAAATTAAGCCTATAAAGACTAGGCCGGACACGTGTGACGACTTCTGTGGCACCACCGGCGAAGGGCCGCCTGAGACGCCGGAGATTGCGGGTCCGATTCCCGCCTCGGAACAAAATATGTTTGTACGATCTGCAGATCATGGTGTCCTGGGTTTTTATTAGCAGTTATCTAGTACCCATAAACCAATATCTGCTTAGCGTTAATGGAGACAGCAAATTGATGCTTTCGCAGGGTACGGAACCCTAAAAATGACAAAAGTAACAATATTCTATTCTATTGAAGATTCTGATTCCAAAAAAAAAGTAATTTAGAAGCTTGAGTAAGTCTGTAAAATAATACAAAATGTTGAGCAACAATAACAAAATAGATTACAACTTCTTCATGAACAAAATCTATAGTCGTAGTTTTTTTTTGCATGCCCATTTTGCTTGTTTACTCTCTATCACATTTTTAGCTATTCAACACTAACTTCATTTTAAATATCGGTGCTTTTACTGCTCTATGTTTAAACCTAGTTGTGCATCCATGTTTAGGAATTCAATCTAGTTTAAGAAACTTAGTTATAATCTTTACTACAGTGTCATGTTTCGATTGTTTTCTGTTTTGAATGCCAATAAAGTAAATAAATAAATAAATGTAATCATGAAATCCACCAGTACACTCGGTCTCCCGCGAAACAGGCCTATCCTAGTGCGGGGGGGGGGGGGGGGGGGACTATGGGTAACAATGTTTTCACTTTTAATCATATGTAATAAAAAAAACAGAAAATCGATTCGGTAAGTTTTAGGACATTACTATTTGATCGTCAGTCGAACTACCAAAATATATTATTATTTCATGGAATAGGTATACTAAATAGTTAATATGATTACAAACGAAAAATAAAAGAGGAGGTTCTATGTTCGGGTGTATGTATTTTTTATGTACTATGTTGGTCGATTCCTACGCCAATTGTGGACCGATTTGCCCATAAAAAATATTACCTACCGAAGGATACCTTTAGTTTTCAAAATAATCAAATTATTTTTATAATATTTTTCACTTTTTTGTATAGTAGATAGACATAATAGATATAAGAACCTAATAATAAACAAAGCCGTGTGAATAAGGTTATCACTTGCGATAACGGTCATATTAAATTCCACTGAGAGAAAAGATTCTGATAACAGGCTGAATGACGAGGACACTGGTGTTTGTTTAGGCGAATTCTGTACTTTATTGTCTTTTGTGCTAAATTACAAAAATAATATTTTTTTCCTTATCCAATTTATAAATCATTTTTTATTATTATTTTTATACACTATGCGTTTACCTGCAATGCATATAACCTAGTTTATTGTTTACCATTTCTGTTTTCACATCCCTACCATGATTATACTAATCAAAATAAAACTATTACAGATGTATAAAAAAAACTACGCTAAAAAAGCTATACTATATATTTTTTTATTTGCATTTTTTCCCTATACTTTATATTATGCTAAAGTAAATATTAAAGTAACAGGAACTCTGTTAGGGCGCTATTGATGTACCTGACTAAATATGTACTTATTTAAACGTACCGAGGCACGTATGACGGCATGAATTTATGCCCAGCAGTGGATGATGTCGACACTGATGTAAAGCAGGAACGAATCATTATAGCGACTTCAGCTGACCACATACTAGGTACTATCGCGTGAGCGATAGAAGCAAAATACTGACTCTTCGTTGGTACCATGTTCTGACACTTAAGGCTGTGGTATGGGTCAAACTAGCGCTGCGCTGCGACCTATTTTATCTTATTATTACGTAGAACAAAGGAAGTTTCAAAAATCAATCGCACAGTTTGTGATATCTATTATAAGCCTTTTTTATTGCCTCTGAAATAATAGTTTTACTCTATTTCGTTTAGCCAGAAAATCGAAAATAGATATTGGTGGCCACCACGGGCAACTTCGATATTCTGCCTAAACCTAAATAAAATAAAAACAATTTAATAGAATAAAACTATTACAGAGGCATTTAAAAAAGCTTATAACAGGCATCCGCCGCAGCACGGAAGGCTCGGCGACTATGGGCGGCAGGCGCACTAGCTCTAGCACAGACTTACATTAACAAAGAAGGGTATGATGAGCATCACGATGGCTAGCTCGAGCCTCGGGTCGGACACGGGCGACAGCCGCAGCACGGACAGCACGGCGACTACGGGTGGCAGGCGCAGCACCAGCGCTAGCACAGACTTCGCGAAGGTGGCTAGCGCGGCGTAGAGGATGCACTGGCATATCCAAGCTGAGCACATTGCGGGTTTACCTGCGAACAATGACGCTTTTAGGGATAGGTCTTACTTACAATTTCAAGTCTAGTAGTAGTCGTATGATATACATAATTATGTAAGTAGGTTTCTTAAATTTGGCGTGTTTTAAAAAACCGACTTCAAATCCCTAAATCTGATTAAATACAACTAGTAGGATTAACATTTATCCAGAAAAACTTAAAGAAGAGTTACACTTAGGGGTATGAAGTCGGTTTATAGTTTGTTTAAAACAATCAAATTCCGCGCTGATTTTATTCTCGCTAAAGGCCTAATAATTAATATTGTTACAAAAAGTGAGCCAGTGGAAATGGCATCTTAGAATAATAAGTAATAACCAATGTACATAATAACGCTCATAACATGTAGACATTCACATATGGAAACAATACAACAATCCTACCGTTTATAGATCCAAGAAACCATTGTTATGTTAAAATGATCATTGAACTAATATTTTATACAAGTGAAAGTTGGAATGTTTGTAACGCCTTCTAATCAGAACTACTGTACGGATCAGGGTGAAGTTTAGCGTTGGTGTAGTACCTATGTACTTTTGTAGTTGATAAATAATAAACCTGTTACAAAATAACTTAAGCATGCCTTTTGACCAGGAAGAGCGCATGCGAAGCCGCTGGGCAAAGTTAGTAACTACATAATAATAATAATAAAGCGTTTATTTAAGAACAAGATACATTCCATACACAATAAAAGTCAAAGGGCAAACTAACTTTGAACCTTATAATATAACGACAGGGCACTTAAAGTCAAAAGTCAAAGGGCAAACTAACTTTGAACCTTATAATATAACGACAGGGCACTTAAAGTCAAAAGTCAAAGGGCAAACTAACTTTGAACCTTATAATATAACGACAGGGCACTTAAAGTCAAAAGTCAAAGGGCAAACTAACTTTGAACCTTATAATATAACGACAGGGCACTTAAAGTCAAAAGTCAAAGGGCAAACTAACTTTGAACCTTATAATATAACGACAGGGCACTTAAAGTCAAAAGACCAAAATAAACGGCTAGCTTCGTTATTAGTTTATTTTTGACACAGGATTCGCTATTATGATGTTTTCATAATTTTTGTTTTTACCTATATGTACATAAATATTCTAGTCTTTTGTCATTTAGCATTTAGCTATGTAAAATTCCAGCACATAATAACTATTGTCTGAGAATATATTAATGAACCCGTTTATCGCTATTCTTTCGGCATAGGTACCTAATAAAATAATAATATCTTAACATGCTTAAATCCTTTGGTCTTATCAAATGCCATTGAATACCTAGTACCTACCTATACACGGTCTCACAAAACATGTGTAAGTAGTTCGTTGATGTTTGTTTATGCAGCCGTGCGTGGATGCACCAAGTGTATTGTAAGTGTGTGTACACTTACTCTACCTACCAATAAATGAATAATGCTGGACAATTCACACAGCATTATCTAGCCCCAAGGTAAGCAGAGCTTGTGTTATGGGTACTAGATAACTGATATACATAATACAATACATTAAATACATAGATTTTTTTTATTTTACATAGAAAACGACCAGAACTCCCTGAACAAATGTCTGCAGATCGTACACACATTTTGTCCTAATAAAAAATATTGCAGTTACAACATAATTTCGAAAAAAAAAACAAATGGGATCTAAATGTGAACTGACTTTTTTACCCGACTACCGACAGGGGAGGGTTATTATAGCTAGATTTTTTAAAATATACCATTCGAAAGACCAGAAAAAAATAAGAAAAACTATAGACCTACTAACTATTATGTCATTGTCCAGGTGAATACCAAAGTGCGATATTGTTGTTGTACTTGTACCATGTCATACTTATTAGTTAATTACCTAGCCATCTGCATAACTTGATGCGTAATTCGTCATTAGGAGGTCATCAAGAGGTTTCTCGCTGACGAAACCGGCACTCAGTTTTTGTTGTTTCTGTTTTCGAACTTTATTTCTCAAAGAATATATACTACTTATCTATGTACATTAGCTTAAAGAGATATAGGTACCTACACTTTTTTATGTAACAAACTAATCCAATCCATGCATTTTACCAAAAGTTATTTCACAACTGCTATGGCATAGTGGTGCAGGACCGAGTAGAGTGGCAAAAATGTTTGGAGGCCTATAATATACCCAGCAGTGGGTCAAGTCTAGGGAACAGAAAAAATGATTCTTGTTGCGGATGATGATGATGATGGCATAGTGACTGAATAGCTTGCGGGAAAAAGGGGTTGCTATTGCCACAATATTTTTGACTTAGCTTGGGTAGTATTAATAATATATTCAATGCGTTAAACAGGCTAAGGGAAACCCTCCAAGAGCGCGTGTCTCGCGGTGGAAAGTTATAGAATAAAGACGTTCGACGAGAGTGCCGCCGGCGATACACTCGACTGAGAGATGAAGGGCTCACTTCACTAGGTACAGTCAATAATAAAAACACTAAACAGGGTCTTATGTCAACTAATTGACTGATGCTATCAAGGAAACTGAGTTTTGAGGACCTTATAAGTCAAGTCAAATGTCATTGAAAGGGAATAGAAGAGGTTTTCTAAAGATTTACATAGGTTAAAGAACCATATACCTTGTAACAATAAGACAAGACATAAAATATAGGTATAAAGCAATTTTTTATATTGAAAAAGATGTGTATCTTTTTCAAGAAAAATTGCGAAAAGTTTCAACTTGTACCAAAACCCTAAAAAAATATTTTTAGTTCAGCGTACGGTTGTTGTCATTGACTGTACACTAAACATTAAACTAAAAAATATATTAAACATACCATACTCTCCAAAGTTAATAAGTGGTATGTCATAAGTCCTGGCGCAGTACTGTGCCAACCGGATGCCTGCCCAGATGATGAGGAGGCCCAGGGTGGAATCCAGCATGAAGTTTACTATGTACCTATACAAATTAACATCTATTAGCATTCATCAATAGGTTTAATAAAACTATCGAAAGCAGTTTCAAGGTTAAGTGATTCATGGTCCAGTGTCAGGAATATTTCTCGTGGGCCGATCATCACCACCATCAGGTATTCTAACAATGAATAATTTTGAGCTGAAATTCAGCTCAAAATTATTCCCCACTGCTAGGTATAGGCCTCCATATTCTTGTTACTGATCCATAAAATAAATCATAACAAGGACTTAACAGTTATTATTAGGTCACTCAACTCAATTCTTACATAAACTTTGAATTATGTCAGTAGATTTCCATAAATCAACTTACCATGTGCATGGATTCCCTGTGAGGTGTGGTGAGAGCCAAACATTTGCTGCATGTATGATGAGAGCCCCGAGCCCTTGCTTTGACGTATCGTAGAACCATATCAGCCATGGCCTTCGAGCGTAACGGGGCTCGCAAAATCTTTTTCCTAAAAGTTTCAGATGGTGTTTAAACAAAAAATTACAGTGTCTATCAAGACAACAAAGAATATCAATATCAACAAGCTGGGTAAACAATACTTCTGGTCTTGAATCTCTAGAAATAGTAATGCCTAATTTGATTAGGTGTGAAATAGAGAGATCTTAGTGTGAAATTGTCCTAGGGCCAGTCCTTGGGCTAAGCAAAAGTTTATTTTTTAAGCTGAAAGCAAACTGGTGTCAGAGTCTATTATGGTCATAAATACGGAGTAGAGCGTTTGGCAACCCGCCGAAATAAAAGTGATTCTGCTTCACCTTGAATAAACTTTCCCATCCCATTGTCCATCTTACCAACTAAGCAAGTGAATGCAAGCACTGCCAGGAGGAACTGCATAAACCATCCGTATGTGTCCGTGAGGGCATCCTTTGAGCAGTGGGGCTGCGACCAGTTGAAATAATAGTCAGAACTGTTATTCATTTTTCATTTCTTCGATACTTTTCTTCCGAAACACTAAAAACTTTACTGTATTCGATTTAGAAACATGCTCTACGAGAATTTGTAGCTAGTGGAATTCAACCAACACAAAGCAAACAGTAAAAACAAATATAAATAATTACTTTTCAAAAAATAATATGTATAAGTTTACGACGACGACGATCAACGGATCAACCAAACTAAAATAAAACTTGGCAAAATTTTACGCAAAACGTGCCGATAAAAAACAAATGTTGCCATCTGTCTCTGTCATTGTCATAATGACGCAAAATATTTCGTTCAAAAACTAAAAATATTTGAGGAAACTTCGAATGACAGACAAATGCGAAATCTACTAAAATCTACCACAAACATCAAGCCTGTCACTGACCGACCGCCATTTTCTTCGTTTTTGTAACATTTGGAAATATAGCTACTATCTTTTCTCATAAAATTCAAGGGATTTGTACTGTGCAATAGTATTACTGAATCGCGACCAGGTAAGACAAATTATCATAATTTACTATTTTTTCACGACGCTGTTTTTCATTCTTTTCGACGTTCTATCGATTTTCTCCTCTACACCGGTGAAAAATACTTGTTTCAGGCAATAATTTACTTAAAATCCTTTATCACTTTTCCTGACGTCAAAGATGAACAAGAAAAAAACTCGTTGCTAAGCATAGAATACTTACCTACCCTACTATCCAAAACGATTTGCTAGAAGTTCTTTTTACTGACTAACCTTGATCTGCGAAGCCTTGCGATAGTGCTAGGTTACAGCTTGTTCTGTTTTCCTAGCGTAAGTGTCAATAGAACACGATGTTTGATTATTTTCCATGACACCTTGCTGTATCATGGCAAGATCTACATTTACAATGTAATGTCTCATGTAATGTACAATATTTTGGCAGGATTGTGTATTTGTGCATTGGTTAATGAGAGTTAATACTACACTCATTAGCATTACACATATAGACTTGTCAGTACTTAGTGCCCCAATACCTACATTTAAACCTAATTAAATATTTTACAAACAGGCTAAGCTATTCAATAATCTGTCACAGAAGTCTCGTTTGATTTGTGGAGAAGCTTCAAGCTGCAGAAAAAGAATGAAAAAAATGCATACTGGATGCAAGCTGGCCTGAAATGTAACCATTTCAGCAAATTGTGCTAAAGTAGGTGTTTGACACCTACATAGGTACCATATTCTTGATGTCGGTAGGTATTTTGGCCTAGGCAGGTAAATGAAGTTAAAACATTAAAATCATATATAATCTCTTTATTCAGTTATCTAGTCCCCATAACTCAAACTCTGCTTAGCTTGGGGCTAGACATTGGTGTGTGAATTGTCCAGCATTATTATTAGGCTTGCTTGTACCAAGCATTTAATTTCATTTAATAATTTATTCATCATCCAGACTGAATCATTCCAAAGTTTCATGTATATGCCCTGTTATTTGTTGTGATTCATTATCTAGTACAATTACAGTTCAGTAAACTTTCAATATGTACAAAAACCAAACAAAGATAAACATTCAATTCTAGTAGAGTTATTTATCATAGAGTCAACCATTAACCTGATTTAAATTTAAATTTAGATTTCTCTGATTAACCCTACCCATTAGAAAATAAGTTATACTACAAAGTAAGTAGTTTAGCTGCCAAACTAGAATAAAAACTATAGATATTCCTATTCATGTAAACAGGCTGGCTTCAATAGACTGTTTGACTAAATTTGGAGAATTGTTTGAAATTATTCTTTATTACATAATAAGCATTGAGATTTGAAACAAATATTTATGCCACTAGTTATAAGATTTCTCAAAAATTGACAGAAAATTGTATTAGAAATAGCTTCAAGATCAAATTTATCACCCAAAAACCAAAAAGCACCAACTAATACCTGACCGTTATGTTTACTTGCATGTGATACCAATTAGTTGCAACCAATTACAGGGTGTTTCAGTCACAGATAAAAAAAAATACATATGAGTATATTACTTTAAAATCAAGTGCAATATGTCTGTACACTTTAATCTGATATGATGACCACAATTTGTAGTATATTTTCAATGTTGTCAAATAGCCTATTCTCACTGTGTTAAATCATTTACATACATCATTGTCAGCGTCATAGCATGCTTTACCATTGAAACCATTTATTTCCTTGTGATTGTGATGATATAAAATTGATCTTAAAAGTAGTTTTAGGTCAGCACAATCTACTCTATCGAGCGTACAATAACACACCAAAAATAATTTATTTAATTGAACCTCCTGATGAAATACCAATTTTAATGTTGTAAAATATCAGGTACCTGTTAAAGTAATCAACTAATTATTATAATTAGTGCCACCTATAATGGGTGGCCACCACAGAACAAGTGGTGGCCACATAGTGAGTGACAGGCAGTACTGTATTTTATGATCGGAAATAAAAAAATTGTGTGTGGAAAATGAATGTTTGGATGGAACCTGTTCAAATTAGTTTGCTTAGTCCGGCGTAAACTTATTCATGAACTTTTTTATAGAAAGCTCAGCTTATTTACCAGCTGGTTCTAGAATCCAAGATATTTTATGTCAACAAAGACATAAGGAATGAAGAATAACAAAAACTATTATCAATACCGTACTAAAAACAAACTTTAACATTGCATTTAATTACACACACGTAGCGAAAATTGTTTAAATTCGAGCTTTCAAAACCAGAAGTTGTGTGGAACTTCCGCAGTTTGCTCAGATGATACCAGTGTTAACAATTTTCTACCAATATTTCTTAATTTTTGTAGCCCCTATGTTTACACAAAATCTAATATTTTAGAACCAAGTAGGTATAATTAGTTTATTCAATGTCCTATAGCTAGTCTATAGGGACCATTAAATTGAAGACATTTATTGCTTCGCGTGCGTCCTCCGGACTTATATCGGCTTTTACGTTACCATTTAATTTAACCACACATGCAATATGTGTATTGAAGAAAACGTGAATGTAATTGTCGCCTCATCCCTATCGTGGAGGTGGGTGGCATCGATACCCGTCGCAATCGAAAGTAGAACGCAATAATTATTGGTGGAGCCGGCGGCGGCGGCCTAGGGGGCAGTTGGCCGTTCCCGCGCTCGGACCGTCAACAAACCGTCGCCAGGCAACTGCTCATGACATATGCATGAGAGCCGCACGTATGCCCGCTTAAATATACAAGGACGGGGAAATTACCTACTAGAAGCAAATACAAGATGTCTCCTTCCTAGCGTGCCTCGGTTCCTCCCCTCTCCAATTACAATCACGAAACTGTCCGGACCTTCCGCCCTTTTCTAGACTCCTCCACCGTCTTAATAAGTCATGAGACAGCCTCGTTACGTTACAAAGCCTAATGCGTCATTGTACATTCCAGTTGCATGGAAACGCGACACGCGACCAGAGCACTGTAATTTGAACCGGGTGGATGTTCCACTGAATGTTAAATGAAGGGTCAGTAATGCAAAATGCCTCTTGTCGATACGATAAGAATTCTTATGATAGTTATTATCTCGACATTAACCTTAATCTCAAATGAAATTAAATAAATTTCGATTTCGGCAGGACTTGAATCCGCGACCTTCCCTCAGTACGGGTATGCTTTACCTACTTAGCAACGAAATTGTTTTTTTTTTGGGATTTTATTTAATTTCTTAGAGATTACTTCGTGTGCCAGGGCTTACGCACTGTAATAACAAAAACCTTAACCTATCTTGCGTTAAATTTGGGACAGTTCCGCGAGTTTCTATCTCTTGGGACATGTCCGTATCTTTTTAAAATATGAAAACGATAAGATGCTTATAATTTATAACTAAATTACATCCCCAAAGCATTTCTAGAACAGGTTGGCTGCCGCCGAAGTGGCGTAAAGAAGTTATGATCGATAAAGCATCAAATATTCAAACATCGGGCGGCTCACGAGGAACCGGAATGAATAACAGTTGTCTGAAAGGCCACTAAGGGGGGTCTGACGTGGCTCTTCAAGTCCCCCTATCTCTAATTATACATCTTAGCCATTTGAATTGACATGCAATACGTTTGAACTTAAGGTATAGACACATTAGAAACTGCGGAATATAGACTCGGAAGAAAGCGGAAGAACTCTGGAAAAAGCGTTCTATTACGATTTTCTGGTTCGTTGAACATTATCCCTGAAGCAGGGACGAGCGACGTGTGCTCACACGCCCCCGAGCGTGAAATAACTGCGTAACAATTGCTCAGTTAAAAAGGCAATCAGAACCATGACATTGAAGATTGCGCTTACGCGGATTCCCATTTATCGGTCAATTCCAAAACAATGATATGGTTAAAAACGAGATTCGTCGTCATATAATTTTCATTTCACATTATCACGCGTAAGTGTAAGTTAAGACTGATATAAACTACAATATTTTTTTGTCGTTCTGGGATTTTAAAGCAGTTTTTTGTAACACTTAGATATGTGTGTTAATCAAGTGCAAGTTGCGAGCTATAAACGATAGCTGATGGTTTTGGGTAAACGGGTAGACTTAGATGAAACACAGATCATTTCATCACCATTTCTCTCGCTCTACCTCCAACAACCATGTCCATAACCGCTAATGGCCCTAGATCACGCTAGCGAAAAAAATGTTTCTGGCAAATCTAACTCACGACTGACGATGTGAATAAAGGATTATGTATATGATATAAGTATTTTTTCACAACAAACTCTCGAGATATTTCTTAGGTGTGTACAACACACATTCAGATTAATTGCCTGTTTCAATTCCACACGTGTCATAGTATCTCGATTTCTTAGCTTTGATCTGAGTATTACGAGAACGCTGCTGTTTGAAATAACAAGGTGTTTCTCGACAGAATCCATAATCGAATTTTTTCAGCAAAAGGGTTTCCGAAAGCCCCTATCAATAATAGATTAGACCCTTGCCAACCTTTGCTCAGACCTCGTCTTTTAAATGTTTCCAAATTTATCGCTTAAGTAAGAAGCGTCTTAGAAGAAATATAAGGTTGTAACGGTTCCTTTAGCACCTTCTACATACTTCATCTTGTCTCTTAAGTACTTTACTCCTTCGTACGTATGTACTCTACCTTGTTTTACACATGACTACCAACAGCAACCAATTCTTGTCCAAGGTAAGTCTTTACTATCATACTTAATTACTTTGAAATTTGGGAATGCTTGGTATTCAGCCCAAACTAGGGATGATTACGTCTTTTTTCTTCAAGAAAGAGGCAGTAAAACTGTGGTTTTGTAAAACAATCAGTTGACATCTTTATAATACAAGGAGTCCAACGAAAAAAGAGAATAGGAAACTAGTAATTTTGTGGAAATTTACAAAGAGATACATATATCTAATTGCGGAAAATTAGAAAATTATCCTTGAAGACATCTGCTAGTTCGCAATGCACGTGTGCGGCGCCGGTCAGTCGCAGGGACCGAAGCCCCCTCGCCCGGTGGCGTGTCTTTGCCCGTCACCCGTCGGCCTCTGCTGAATATTTCAGTAGACAGCCCCCCTACAAAATTATAGACTTCTTGTCCACTCCTAGGGCCTACCGCAATTACTCTTGATATTATATTCCGTGGAAGAAAAGCGAGCGGTGGACGTGGTGGTGCAATTAGGTCACAGCTGCATGATTGTCTACAGTTGTGTTTTCCCAGGGTTTCTTAGGCAGGTGAACGGTCACACGATGGTGTCTATTATTTCAGACTTTTTCAAAACTCTACAACTCTTTGTTTTCAAAATATTTCAAAGAAAATCTTTCATGGTACCTAATCCGACGATTAGGTACCATGAAAGATTAAGAGAAAACCGACCAAGTGTGAGGCGAGTCCGACTCACACTTGGCCGGTTTTATTTAGGTACGATTCGATTTTGATGCCAATATTTTTTGTTGCATCTTCACGCTGCAATTAGAAGAACTCAGATTAGTAAACGAAACGAACTTGATTTTATCACGAGATTTTTAAAACATTTACAAAGAATACTCTACGATGGCTCTAAATCAGCAGGCCTCTATTCAGAAACTTCGTTACCGAATCTTCGACACGGAATCTGACCACAATTATTGCCCACGACATAAAATATTTTAGCGGTTTTTAATATTTCTGCGTTCTACAAGGAATATCAGTAGGTATAAGTAGTATAATATATAAATATATATAATAGCAGAAAAGTAGTTTCCCGTAAAATGTAAAAAAAAAATGAACTAACCCAAGTTATAACAAATTTAGATTTTGTGCTACTTTTGGAGCAATTATAAGAAATGTATTAATAAATAAAACGTCAAGTGCTCGCTTATCAAGGGTTCCGTACAAACTTGTATAAGTAGTGAAACTTTAAAAAAAAAATGGACCTATACGCTAACCGGCTGTAAATTTTGATTGCGTTGACTTTAAAGTTTGATTTATATCGCGGTTCCAAGGGTTTACGAACCTGAGTATGACGTGAATTACAACTCGATACCTCCACGGGCTCCACGCGTTTCTGAGAAAAGAGGATTGTTTGACAGACGGACAACAGTGATCCGCTAAGGGTTCCTTTTTTCCTTTTGAGATACGGAACCCTAAAAATGATCTACGATTTGTGGAAAACTACTTTTCTTGTTGTTTTGTTCCTTGCAGAATGCAGAAAATATTGAAACCGACAAAGATTTGAATTTCGCGCGAAACCATGTCGATGACTCGGAAACGGAGATTCTGAATAGCCCTGCTGATCACAATTTAGTCAAACACTAGGCTAAGCGTATTTATAAATACTATTTAACGGGTATTTATCGCGTTTAATTACCTTATTTTCCCGACGTTTCGACAGGTTTACACACTGCCGTGGTCACGGGATGACTCAGTGTGTAAACCTGTCGAAACGTCGGGAAAATAAGGTAATTAAACGCGATAAATACCCGTTAAATAGTATTTATAAATATGTGTTCAGATCGCGTAAGTTTAAAAATATTTACTAGGCTAAGCGCTTTGTAATTAGTTTGAATTCTTCCTTGTTTGCTATCTTATTACTTTAATCTTCAAAAGAAATGAATAAGCCAAAAAAAATTCCTCATATATATTTTGTATGTATTTACCTACAAAATATATATAAGGAAAAAAATGCTAGCCTTTTTGGCTTATTCATTTCTTTTGAAGATTTGAAATTCTGTTTCAAATTCGCGAAAACAAGGAGTTAAACTTACATGCATACATACATACAACGATGGACAGCAGATTGACGCCTGACCACCGTGGGATTGTACCTCACCAACTATTAACTATACCTCAACTACTAACTACTTACTATATATTTCTTTAAAACATGACAGTACTTTTTATAAATTAAATTTTAACTTCATTTTGCTCTTCAAAAATTATACATACGATACTTAGATGAAAGTAAAAAATAGAGATAAGGTACTAGCCTCTCGAACGTGGAAGGCTCAAATTAGCGCGTGCTTGCAACAACGTTCTTTTGTGTGATTTATTGACTACAGCAAAGCCCTCGTGTTAGTTCACTAGGAGTGAGACTACAAATCGCTCCAGAACAAAAAATTAACCCCAGGGCATGAGTTTTCACTCGTAAGTAGATACAACAAAACTTGAATTTTATAAATAATCACTGCTTTATTTCCCCATTGCAGACAGGAATAGAATTATACGACACAAGATCGGAAAGAGTCTTTCTGTTGGTTGTATGTAACACACCAAATAAAAACATAAATTGAATCATATTTCAATGTAATGATTCTTAAATAGTTTTAAGTGTTTTAACTTAATATTTGTGTGTGCTATGGTTTTATGGAGATCGGTGCAGTCACAGTATACAGTATCCATATGTGTACTGGGGTGCAGTCATTCTCATGCTTTGAAGTTAAAAGAGGTTCAAATTAAAAACGTCGAGAATATCCCAATTTTCGTAAAAATGCATCTATGCAATAAAGGCATGGACACCATAGCCACCTGAAAGTTTGAAATATGCAAGACGGTCATTATGTATCGGGAGCCAATAACAGTGCAGTTGTGTTGTCATTCGGTTGCCATGACAACGATTGTCTTTGACGTCGCCTCGTAGGCTATTAGTTATTGACAAACGCTAGCTTGTACTATAATACCTGTACAAATACCAAAATACCTACCCTCAAACATTAAAAGCTACGTGTGCACATATGTAATACTGCCGTATCGCGCTCGTTTGATCGCCATCGACAGGGACACACTCAAATGTCCGTATTATGTAAGCTTGCTCAGTTTCAATCTGTGCCTGAGTAAAGATTTTGTATTTCATAATCGTTACTCGAGCATACGTTGAGGACTGAGCAAGCCTTTATAAAGCAATTACAATGTGACGCAAGTTTTCAGTTTCGGTTCAAATATCTACTCAGATTTGTGATTTATTCCAATCGGTTTTACTCAGCTTCCTTCTGTCTACAACTCTGGATCCAACTATAAATCAATAATAACAAATCATGCTAGATAATTCACACGACATCATCTAGCCTAGCCCTAAGCTAAGCAAATCTTGTATTGTGGGTACTTGATATGCTTAATATACTTAATACAATATTTTATAACTCATAGTTACTATGAGTCTTCTATGAGTACAAAAATCTACATTATATGTAAAAAAAAAGTAGTGGCAAGTGGTCTCGATTTGAAGAAGTGGCAGCATCATTGTTGGTTTTCACCTCTCACGAGACGAGCAAACCTTACCAGACAAATATATAGTTGGGTAGAGAGCGTGTTGGTATAAATTATCTAAGATTTATAACTAGCTTCTGCCTGCGGCTTCGCTCGCGCTTTTCCGGGATAAAAAGTAGCCTATGGCCGTCCCCGGGATATCGTCTACCTCCCTGCCAAATTTCATTAAGATCCGTTCAGTCGTTTTGGCGTGAAAAGGTAACAAACAGATAGACGTGTTAGCAAAATTTAATTGCAAAAAAAATGTAATGAATTTGGTAGTTAGGGAAATATAGAGTTGCTTTCGAATTTGTAATCGTATGATTATATCAGTAGGTTTTATTGTTATCTCCCCAAGTCCGTACCTGTCGGTCGCTTGGAATATGGTCATGACATGCTGATGAAGCCCCAATGTAATCTACGTTATGGTCACCAGTAAAACCTATTCCTTATCTGTTTGTGTGGCGATGGCTGGAGTTGGCTTTCCAAGGACATTGCGCTTTTAATGATGGCTGTGGATATTCATTTATTATTCCATTTCGTTATGTTAGAATAACCTCAGCAAACTTTTTATTGAGCCTACTTTTGGATGCGGTAATTTTCGAGTAGGCTTCCGGTGGATTAGATTTGACATTGATTATGAATATTATTGTTTGAAATTCGTTCCATGTAGTTTTATCTGGTAAATGGTTAGTTCTTCATACTTAGTTATCGTGTCGTGTTAATCAAATGAGTTTTCTGATCGAAACATTAATATAATTTTCTGAACCTTTATGATTCTCTCATACTCATCAGCACACATAGGTCGTTGATGTTCTTCCAACACAAATAAGGTTCGTTGTTAGCCCAATTAGATCCGTAACCAACACATAGGTCCGTCTACTGCTGAAAACGCTTTCAACAAACAAGGGGGGAGGGTACCTTATTAAGAATGTTGAATATTGAATATTACGAAAATCCGTATTTAATCCCTATGGCTATCTTATAAGCAGTGATCGGAAATTCGGGCGCTTATTTACCTAAAGTTGGTGTAAGACACAACATGGAGCAGTTAAAACCATCTTTCTCGGGAATACTTTCCCGTAAATTCCTGGGATTTCAGAATATTCTAAAATAATGATTTTTCACCGGAATCTTATTTATAGACGAAATATAAGACACTTTTATTCTGACGTGTTTTTCACTAAAGTCAATATTTCTGAAAAAAAAAACATTTTTAATTATATTTATGATTTTATGCCAAAATCCTTTTTCTACACGAAATTTAAAACACTTATTCATACGCATTTATAATTTGTTTGATAATTGCGTAAGAATAATAGAAACAAATATTATAAAAAAAAAATATGGGTATATAATTGTCTGTTTTGTGAGATGAACCCAAACTTGTTTTATTCCAAATGGGAATTTTGGAATTTTCTAGAATGTATTTTCACTGAAATCTTATTTATAGACGAATTATAAGACACCTTTTTTGAACACGTTTTTTTACAAAAATCGAATTTCGCGTCAGAATAAAAGTGTCTTATATTTCGTCTTTAAATAAGGTTCCGGTGAAAAAATCATTATTTTAGAATGTTCTGAAATCCCGGGAATTTACGGGAAAGTATTCCCGAGAAAGATGGTTTTAACTGCTCCATGTTGTGTCTTACACCAACTTTAGGTAAATAAGCGCCCGAATTTCCGATCACTGCTTATAAGTTAACCTCTTGATAATATCTTGTATTTCTTTTACAAGTTATATCTAATTAGCTTCTTGAAATATCAAGAAGCTAATTAGATATAACTTGATAAGTTGTTTAAGTTATATCTAATTAGCTTCTTGAAATATCAAGAAGCTAATTAGATATAACTTAAAGAAGAACTTTAGCTTTATTGTTAATAGTTGCTCATTAATAACCCCAGTTCGAGGAAGTTGTTTCCATCCATCGTAACTGTTGAATTTATCATTTTAGTGGCATAAAACCAATAAAGAGAAATTGACGTGAGCCGACATAGGCAGGTCAATTTGTTAAGTGAAGTTGTAGGTACACATTAACAGCTCCTAACGACTGACTTGCATGTTATTGCCTTCGTCGTCCTGAGATGTTAATGATTCAGATCGTGCTAGCTTTGTAGTACACTAGCTTATAACTGCGGCTTCGCTGATGTTAGCTTATAAGTACTCGAGATAAAAACCAAATACTCTTTAAATTGGACCAGAACTTCCCTGAAGATTTGCAGTACAAACGTCACTCCTAAATGCCAAACAAATATCCAACTTTGGACTCGAGATAAAAACAAAATACTCCTTAAATTGGACCAGAACTTCCCCGGAGCGTTTGCAGTAAAAACTTCACTCTTAAATGCCAAATAAATAGCTAAACTTTGAAACCCATTATTCCATAAATTGTCTAATCTAATACAAAGTAACAGTGTCACAAGTACCTGGAGCATTCTTTTTGTAAAAGATTTACATACAATTTGTGTTATTAGGTTTACAAACAAGATTCTCTAATCTTTCTTTCATTAAACAATTACTCGGATAAATCAAGAGCGCCCGAGCCCCTCTTCTGTTCCTTAATTTCGAGGAAAACCAATCGCTAAGCCTAGTTAAATTTGTTTTGTACCTGTTTTTAGGACTACGAAAAGTAAGGAAGATTTCCAAAGTGTATTTTTTTATTAGTGTGGAATCATAATGTAAAAACTGAAATCAGTAAAGGTACTTAAGTATTTATTTTGCCAAACCAAACCTAAGGTTAACTTAAAACAAGAACTCTTGACTGAAGTCAAGATTTCAGAGATCTTCAGATCTCGAGTATTATAAAAACATGCAACAAACTATATTTCAAACTAAGTTGAAGAGGCGCCTAGAGTACTCCGCCTAATTTGGGCAGAGGAGATATCTAGGTTGGCTGAGACATAGGGTGTCGTCTTGCGGCGTGACTCGTTAAGTCCTCGTTTCCGGGCCACAATGAGAGAGAGGAAGGGTGGTATTGACGGGGTGGCGCACACTGCGCATGTGCCACGCTGGCGCCCCGGAGTCTCAGGGGTGGCGTACTTAAATCGTGCACAGCCCCTTCGTAGCCAGTTCACTCGCGATCCTCAACCTGGCAATACAAGCTAGCCCTAGTAAGGCTAACTTCGCGCCTATTGAAATGTAGGTCCCTTTTCAAAATTCTAAAATTTTAATTTAAAATTTACAAAAAACGAAGTGATATGTTTGTTGCAGTAAACCTGATTGGTATCTCTCTTGTTTTAGGCTTGAACCGCCTTGGCCAGTTGTCGGCCTTACCGGTCCTGATTATTGATAACGGTAAGTGATTTTTACTATGTAAATTATCTTCCAGAGATTGAGTAGAATTTAATAGGGATGCGGAACCTGCGGCTTGTTTAGTGGTCAACGGTCAACATTTTATTTTACAAGAGTGTTAGCAACAGCAAAACTATTTAAACTTCATAGGTCCACTAGGCGCAGACTTTACACTAATCCTTAGTGTAGCCTCTCGTCTCTATTGTTAAAGAAACCGTGGTGTATGTAAGGGAATGGATAGATAGATAATTCTCACAGAAAACAGTACAGAAATAAAAGCTACGAGAAGAAGTACAAAGGCTGTCTTATCGCTATGAGCGATCTCTTCCAGGCGACTTTGGGATAGACTGGACATGTAAGAATAAAAAAGACGGTGGCACTTGAAAAAATAAATTATAAAATAATTATATAATACTTACTCTACTAAATATCTACATAACCTACAAAGTTACAATAAATGGAGTGCAGGTGAGACAGCTGGTCCTTACATTTTGAACGCCGAATGCTCTAGTTTTTTGTACGTTTTTTGCGCGCGTTGGTTGCTTTAGTTAGGTAGTCCGTCTTTGTGTTGGAACACCTGCTGCCGCCGGCCCGAGCAGTCGCGTTTGCTCTATTCACACACTTAGTTATAACTTTATAACTCTTAAGACGTCCTTAACATGATTCTGAATCTAAAAATAGCATCAATGCGATGGAAATTAATATCGATATCCTGTTAAGGTCCCCAAAACGACCGAACTACTTTGAATTAATGCCGTATTAACTGTTAAATTAATATTTGCTTGAACACGGTTCGTGCTTTAGTCATCAAGTTCACCGGGAAATAATTCGCTAGTTGGTTTTGGTTGAGAAAACTGTCGACTTTCATAGAGCGCAAAAAGTTCGCAAGTGGCTGGCTTTGCGTGGCTTTTTCAGTGCGCTTTCATATTTGCTGTAACTTCTGTGTTTTTTTCTTTCATTCTTTACGATGCGTACAAGTACCTTGGTAAGGAAATCAGTAAAGTGGGGATGTTGTTGTTGATTATGAGCGGCTCGCCTCGTGAAATCGCAAATGATCGCGGGCTGCGAACTTGGGTGTAGGCGGCACCTGCTGTGTCAGTGACCTCATTCACCTGCTGAGCAGACGGCCGGAATTAGCATACGTAGGGGCTGTTTCTGACAGATTGTCAAGGGTATCTCTATGCCGATGTGGGAGGTGGATCCGGTGTTCGCATTGTCTTGAATGTAGATTACGTTTTCGATAGCAGCTTGAGATTTTACATGTCTAGACGATTTTACGCTGTGTTTTTGTAAGGAAAACTTCCGTCAAAGAGATTTCGGCCCAAGCGTTTTTCTCTAAAATAGTAATAGTAAATCTTAATACAGTAGATTATGGTTAAAAACATTTACCTGCTGACAAATCAAGTCAACGCCAGGCAGAAAAAGCAAAATATATTGGATATAAAATAATCTAATTTCCAATAGAGAGTAGAGACAGTTCATTTCAAACGCAGATGTTTATTCAACAAATAAGCCTCTATCACCGCATTTCTTTTACCATAAATACGCGTTTAATAGCCCATATTATTGTAAAATGCATCTGACCGCAGGTGTAAGGCGCTTAGACGCTAACCTGGCTGCCTCACTTTTTAACTACATTGTTTCTACACGAACTGTTACCAGTTCCATCAAGTTAGTTATTGTCGAATGCTTTCGACATGCAATCATTTCCAAATACTTAGAACAATATTGGTATCCTCAAATCGAGTTTGTTATTACGGAATGTTGATCTAAACTTTGAGCTCCCGCCTTCGAGGCTTATGAATTCATCCAAAGTTATCTATTCAGTAAATTAATCTTGGAAGATGAGAACTGACATTACACAACGCAAACAAAGCCCGGCTAGAATGTTGAAATCGGTAATTCTTTCAAATTGTTCGGTTCTCGTCACTGGCAATATTATTCGATTTGTATAAAGCTTTCGACGTTGACTTTGATTTTTGCTCCTCTTTTTACGTTTATTAGATTTTCAGTATTATCCAATAACTATTAAAGTTTATTACAAAGTCATCGCACGTTCTTCGCTGTGACTGAAATAACTGTGAATGAATCCGGTGTCTTCCGTAAAAGTGTTGTTCAGGGTTCAATGTTGTCTCCTTATCTGGTCCACGTATATGTAGGTATACTTTTATGATAGAGGCAATGTTGAATTTTTTTGTTTGGCTATAATGAATTATCTCAAGATATGAACCTTCTGGTCCGTTTCTGTCTTTTGTTAGTCCGGGTAGGGTACTTTATAGATATTACATAAGCAGCTACAATTTCTTCGTGCGCAAAAGATGTATTTACTCAGGTCACCAGCAGAAGCGAAACCGTAAATATAAATATTTGAGAATAGTAAAAATTTGAAAACAGTGATTCCTCTATTCTCAATTATAGATTAGGTAGTGATTCCACTGTTCCAAATTACAGAATAATTGCAGTAGTAGAGGCTTTTGCATTGTGAATAGTGGAAGATTGGTCTTTGCACTGCAGAGGCAAAACTAATGATGGTGTAAAATATATAATTAACTGAAAACGAAATGATATTAGGTACATTAAATTTACTTAAACAAATTGATGCACATGGTATTAGAATGCAATATAAGACTTTCTCCATGGTCCAGGCAAGATGAAGCGTGATGCTTACGGAGACGACGGCCCCACTCAGAAGCGGCAGCGGCAGACCGATGACGAAGTGACTTTCCTGATACCCAGCAAGGTATGTCTTGAAGTTATTCCTTTCGTGCTAGTTTAGTACTTTCTTGATGATCAAGTATCGCAGCGAGTCGATGGATGTAGGCGGCTCGGGACAGCTATACGTATGTGACGAAGCGGTGTGTGGGGGAGGCTTATGTCAGCAGAGGATGTCCTGGGGTGCTATGATGGTGATGGAAAATACAATAACAAAATTACCGATGTCTGCATGTCTGTAATTTCGTCACGCCAAAACTACTGAATAGATTGGACTGAAACATGAAAAAACCGTGTGTTTCAAATATGTATTACAAAATTTTACTAAAAGTAGAAATTATTGACTTCGACCAACAATACCTACCTACCAACATAAAAGAGGTACACTTTTGTGTGTTTGTATTCACTAATGATATGTAATGATATGATAGCTATTGGTAAATTATTCCTGTGTGCTGCAGGCACGTTTTAAAGGTTGTTTATTGCATATAACTCGCGAACCTTTTGCTATAATCTCCTACGATCCCATCGCGCTGTAGCGGTTGTGGTCACGGGGCACGTGCCGTTTACACATTTTATCCAGGTAAAACGCGTGCGAAGTCGTGGGCAGCTATTATTTCAATACATATAACTTACAAATAAACAAAATTTCATTCCTATAGAACAAGAATGATAGAGCATATGTGACGTATATCTAGCCTGTAACATAATATGTTACAAATGCGTCGTTATTAATGAAGTTATTCGGTACTAGGTCGCTGGCTCGATCATCGGCAAAGGCGGAGTCAACATTTCCAAGCTCCGGAGTCAGGTCAGTATTCGATATAACAGTAATTAGGCAGGTAGCTAATTATAACATTCAGGTATTCTTACTATTCGTAGTTACCATTCGTGCTTCGTAGACCCAGAGAAAAATTCTAATTGGCTTTTTAATGACGACTGTAGCAAAAAGTATTTCTGCTTTTTCTTATATGCAAGACCAATATTTATCTACATTAGTTTACATTCACCAGATTCGAGTGTAAGTTACGTTCATCTATTTAATTGTAAATCTCATATTAATAATGTTGTCTTTTAAATATTTTCGCCACAGGTACGTCCACCAATCTCGTAATTCCACCACGGTACTTAATATCTCAGAAAATTTCCACTTCTGTAAGCTCTAGTAGAGATACCAAGAGAATTGTTTCGAAGAGGAATGCTCGTAACGGCTATCGTTCAGGCGTCCAGTCCTAAGCCGTAGACAGAATAATCCCCCGGCAGCCAGTTCCAGGTCTGCCCCCGCCGCCCCTGCCCTATGGCGGCGCGCCGCGCCCCGCCCGGTGACCGCCGGACGGGACGCGACGCGCCGCTACAGCGAGTCTTGGTTGCCGGTCCCGTCGGACGCCGCCTGCCCGCCATGCCCCGCCCCGCCCCGCCACGCCGCGCAGTACAAAGCCTCTATAACAGTCCCAGATTGCCCCGGCCCCGAACGGTAAACTATATCGCAAACTACTCTCGAATTATATACTCGAGCGGTTCTTACGCTCGTCAACAGTCAGGATTCCGTGTTCCGCGGTAGACGCTTCACCGGTCCTCATCAAGCCATTCGACCGCACTCGAGTCGCCTTCCCTCAGTTTCTGACCTCGGAGTCCCGTCCCCTCATTAGACAAGCTACTTCACCGAGGACTACCTCCATCACGAGACTTCTCTCCCCTCAGGGGAGACTTACACTGATTTCTACAATGTATTTCTCATTATCATGCTTCTATACTATTTATATAGTACGGCAATCCTCCCTGACCGTTGATTATTACCGATTATTTCTGTTACTTTCTCTCTGTTGCTGCTGCGACGGCCGAGGTCTAATGCTCGTTACGTTTTCAGGGTTCTGTCGATACAAGCAGAGGATATCGACACTGTATTGGAGATCGTGAAAGACATTCTTCCAAATTTGGTTGATGTAAGTAGCTCTCATTATTTCTAATTCTATTTCAGAGTACTTTTAGATAAAGAAAAGGAGTCTTTGTAGTAAGTATTTGCTACCGGCTGGTTAGATAGATTTAGAATCATTTTACAGACTTCTTAAAATGGAGTCGCACTGTTCGTCATATATGTATTTTCAGCGGCATTTCTTCACCGTTTTGAAAATTATTTTGAAAACTAAAAGAAACCAAATCTTTGTATCTGTAAAATAATGTTCCCATTTATCGCCAAAACGGCTCGACGGATTCAGATACGGTTTTCTGTATCGGGTTCGGAATTTATTGGCAATGGTTCTTAGCTAGGTGCCAGGGGGCGCTGTGATGAGTGTATTTTGTGATAACCATGTTCCCATTTATTTTAAATATGACTCGTATATTTTTTGTAGGGAGGATCTGGCCCCAACAAGGGCAATAACGCGTCCAACAACGAAGACTTGGGCGTGAGGCTGCTGATCCACCAGAGCCGAGCCGGATGCGTCATCGGGAAGGGAGGCGCCAAGATAAAGGAGCTGCGAGAGGTGAGTCTTAGATATAATACACTACTTCTTTATATTTTATTTTATTAGGTTCATTTTTGTGAGTGGTGTTCGACGGCAAAGGTGGCGCTAAGTTTAAGAGGACATCGAGAGAAACGCATGTCTTAGCTATAATAAACTGCTCATTTCGTGGGTTAGTTATGTGCTTATAATAAATTATCTACAGAATTAGGTCGGATAAAATCAAACTTTTACTAAATAAGTAGTTATCACCTACTACATACTAAACAGTTAACACGTCAGTCGTATTAGTCGTGGGCGATATTCACTACAAAGTCGATTAGCGACCTCGGGGTGGACCATAGCATCTATAGAAAAACTGAACGCTGGTCTGAAAGATGAACTTAATGTTGCAAAACAGAGGAGTGGAAATAAGAGGGGATACCTTTGCCTGCAATGCGATTGGTTGATCCTGGGGCTACGTTATATCTATAGATCCCACGTGAGCGATGATGCGGACAAAAGTTAATTTATAAAAAAAAATATGCTGGACTATTCACACAGCATTATCTAGCCCCAAGTTAAGCAGAGCTTATTTTATGGGTACTAGACAACTGATATACACATTACATAGATATATATTTTTTATTATCATAGATAATGACCAGAACACCCGGAACAAATACCTGCAGATCTTACAAATATTTGTCCCAAGGCGGGAATCGAACCCGCAACCTCCTGCGTCGCAGGCGGACTTTCACCCACCGCGCCACAGAGGTCGTCGTATTATTATTACCATAGCAAATATCACGAAGTATCTTTAACCTGCCCTAGTGAGGAAGATTTTGTCATGGAATCTGTAAGAAATGATCATCAATTAAAGCTCTCGGTATAATTCATGCTAATTAATACTGGAAAGTACAGCCGCGCTGTGTAAGAAGCAATGCGCGCGTGCACAAAAAAGGTCGTTACACTTACGCCTTAACTTTTACGGCCATCACTTTACCTTAGGCGCGGACTGCAGAGCAGATGCTTGCATCATCTGTCTGAGGAACATTTAATGTTTTTTACGCAAAGGTATCGGGCCACGTGGTCGGCGGGATGAAGGCAGATGTGAAAGCAGCTGCCGCCGTGTTGAACCTCGCTTATCCACACTGCACACTTCACCAGCGGATGTTTTGCCGCGATAGTCTTATTTTAATGAATCTTCCATATCCCCAAACGTTTGTTCCGTAAACGATATGCCCCCGAGCGTAGGCACGTTAGATTAATTTCATCAACCATTTTACCAGTATCATAACATCCCTTTATTACGTTACTCGTAAAACTTAAAAGCTTTCGACGGTGACGTTTCGAATGCGGAATATGGATTTTCCCAGAGGAACAAACAACGTTAAGCGGCTGCATTACTGTGGGTGGAGTGCATCCTCAATCAATTACTCCCTCCATGAAGTTTTAAAACTCGCAACTTTCCAATCTCGGTTTCTCGGGTGTTGCGTTTCAAAACACAAGTCCTCGTCCGGCCTGTTAGGATCCGGACTCCGCTTGACAAGTTGACGTTTCTTTGATGAAGCGGTTCCATCTCCGGCCCTACATTAAAACCCTCCTAATGTAAATTCCATTCTCATCTCAAACCCGTCGATTTACCTGAAACGTTGCTCGGAATTCTCGCTTATATTTTTTCAAGGATCAGCTGTTCCCTAAAATCCTTTGTTCTCTTTGATGTATCCTGAATCTGAGTTACCTGTAGAAGGTATCACAAAGGACGCGTATAATTTCTATTCTAAATCACTGAATAGATTGCGAGATGTTTTTGTGATACAAATATTTCGCAGTAATATCGAAGGGGTCCTTGGGTCGGTCCGAGCTTTGGGTAGCCGTGTCGACGATAATGATTCCTCCATAATTTTACTTCAAAGCGTTTTTTTATCGCGTCCTATCACGCTTTTAATCATTCATAGTTTTGATTTTCTAGAAATTGCTCAATGATTCGAGTGAAAGCTGAATTTCAGATGCAGAATAGGTACTTTAAATGTCTATATATAAAAATCTTATTTCGCTCTCAACTTAAATGCCTATTTACGTTAAGGCAGAATAAACTGCGCACCTTCGAAATTGAGCTAATTTAAAGTTGATTGCGTGGATACCGCCGCTATAACTTAGCTTCCTCTCCCTCTCTCTCTCTCTACACTTACTCTTATCTTGTCTCTTTCGAAAGCAAGCGCGTCTGTTAACAGTTGCATAGATATGTATATAAGGTGATTAGTGTTGAGCTTGGAACGTTTCTTTCACGGTTCGACGACGTTCCATAGGTCCTTTGTCAGGGCGCGTGCGCGAGGCAGCTGTCGGCAGGTGCGCCGCAGCCGACGGAAGCCACAAAAAGCGCGCGCGCACCTGGGCCCGCCGCCGCCGCCGCCCGCGCCGCTGCGCCTACCTTTGCACAATGCTGCCGACGTAAAAATAGAAATTCCACGACATGTGGGCCCTTTGCATCCGCCCTAGGATTCGACTTGCGACGACTTGTGAGTCGGTATAGTTGTAATTTCAATACCTAAATCACTAAAATGGAAAACTGTCGATGGTTTGTCAAATTTCTTATCGTGCTTTCGTCACTAGCATCTAAACTATTTATTATTAATTATTTTTTGTAGTCTTAGTGACTAGATGAAATTACATTTTGATCACAGTATGTAATGTCGGTTCCTATTGCCCATCTGAGGTGTTTCAGCGTTGTTACAAGTAGAGTTGTGTATTTGTAACCCAAAATCCCAACAAAAAGCTTGTTTTCCATAAGAACAAAAGCAACTCTTAGAAACTTCTGTTAACAAATCAAAGTCGTATCAAAGGTTTCTTTATTTCATTTTAAAACTTAACTTTTTAGGGCTGTATTTACCCCCTTAAACTTTGACAAGGAACTTCTTACGTAGCTTTCAATTCTCCCCGTCGCTGTACAAAGGGCACGAAGCCAGACCAGCTATGTCGATGTTTCTAAAGGTTTAATTTACGAAAGGGTGTAGTCACGTGGTCGGAAGCTCGTGTAGTGTTACGGAGTCCACGTGACGGCGTCCACGGGAAGCGTTTTTGTTCACCTCCACATCCTTGGGACTTGGGGAGGGAGCGGATGTGCTTGGTGCTTTCACGCGTGTGCGGTGCCACTTTGACGCACCATGTGGGTTTTGTACGATAGCATAGCACTTACAACAATGTTGGAATGGAATAGTCAAAGTTAGATCGATGGATAAATTATTTATTTGCGTCTTCAGACATTTACACATAACACAACAAATATTTATTGACTTTTAAAATCAAACTAAAAAAAAACGACTAACTTCTTTATTAACATCTGTTGTAAAATATTACTTATTGATTTCCTATTCTTCCTGCTCTTCCGTAATATTGTTAAAAGATCTTCTGTATATAGTGCATGTAAAAAGTGAGCAGATCTCTAGCATAGCTCGTACATGTCTCTGATATTGAACCCATATGGATCTTCGTAGATACGAGGATGTCCAAAGATGAATACAGTCGCTGCAGTCGTTTTCTACCTTCATGGTATTTAAGTTTAATCATTTGTGGGACCTTTTCATGCCTCTTGTTTCGTTTTGTCCTTTTCCAATACGCTTTAGCCAGAATCAATTGTGATAAAGATCGGTCAGTCCCTTCTCAGTTCGACATGTAATCAACTCGTTTGGTCTCTAGTCTCTATGTATGTATGTTTGTCGGTTTAGGCGGGGCATATGTCGTGTCCGCTGTAATTATGGTGACAGCGACAATTAGGTGGCCGGCCGGCGTCGCACGCGACGAGCTTCCGCTTCCGATCCAACCGCAACGGGAATAGGGCTTCGGCCATGATGGGCTTCGATGGTTTTGGGAGGATGCACGAAGCGACGCATTTCTCTGTTGTTTGTAACATAGGGCTGTGGTTTCATTTCCAGCACATTGATGGGCGGTATTTGTAGAAACGATTGCAAAATACAGTTTCCACATTTTAATGACAAAGTTTGAGCCGCATGACGCCTCCGAATCTCCCCCCCATCAAAAGTCCAGCACCACCCTAATATAAAACGTGATTTCTTCAAAGACTTCTGTGAGTCAAGTTTACAATTTGTTGCGAAATTCGCGAAATTAAAACGTTAAGTTAATTGGGCAGCGCTGATTTATTTGGGCCGCGCCCCGGGGCACAGCGACGCGGTTCGAGTGCCTCTTTAATGGATTAAGTACACTGGAAACGTACGCTTCTCCGCTATTTAGGAAAATCTCCACGTTTAATTAGGAATCTTCTCGGAATATTTTGTTATTGCTATTTGTGTACGAGCTCGCATTTTTTCACGAAGGCTTTATTTAATCCCCGCGGAGGGTCACACGCGAATAAACTTCATGATGGATGTAGAGACCTTCTTGAACTGATCGCTAACGCCGCTCAAATGGGTTTTATCTACAAAATGTATGATATTCCATCCTTGAGGGATAACCCAAATTCATCTCTATCTATTACCTGACTGTTAGAGATGAATTTGATTTGAAGTCTAATTGGATTTTAATATTGCATTTAACTTGTTTACTTTACTCATCCTCGGCAAAACTCTGTAAAGTAAATAAGGGAGTTTAACAGTTAACTAAACAAATTGAGACAAAGTTGGAACCTATTTGTCATATTTCGGAGACACGGCCTCGGCCTGCGGTCTTTCGACAAACATGTCGCGCGAAAACAAAGCCATAAAAATACGAAACTCAAAAGAGAACCAGCAAAACAAATATTAACAATGCCCGAAAGTTGCGTAGTACCATCAAAGTTGAAACTTTTAAGTAGGGAGAGCTTTTTCTAGATTTTACTTGAGGCCATTTACGAGTCCTAATAAGTTGGAAACCTTCTGAAAGTAAAAGTTGTACGTACGGAACTCTAAGAAAGTCCTTGATAGGCGTGGCGCGCGGAACCCCACAAGTGCAGGTGTTGCACGCTCGTGGGTCGAAAGCGCTCATTCCGCAAGCGACCGCTTTTCGGGACGGACGTGTCTCTCTCTCTAGTAGTTCCTAAGTGCCTGTGTGTTTTGTGATTGTGAGGTGTATCGTAATGTCACCTGAACTGTTGTCGTGGTGCGGACACGTGGTCGGTCGATCTGCCCGCGCGTGCGCGGTGCTCCGCGGATGTCAACGCGCGGCACACTCGTTATCTATGCCCGATTGATCACCAGTCTCGACTGCACACGTATGTAGGTCGATTATGGGATATGCAGGGGTAGCTTATCAAAAGGCTTAGGTAAATATAATTATATTTTGCTTCTTTTAGTATAAATATTTGAATGAGGAATTGAATGAAGAAATATTTCTAATTTCAAATGATCAATTTTAATTAAAATACCGAACTTCAAATGATGCTTTGATTAGAGGACGATAAAGATTTCTTTAAATTGAACATTCGATGATTTATTTCATGAACTCTTTTTGAGCTTCAGAGTTTTATTCAACAAAAGCTCAAGCCTGAAACGATCAGGATACATTATTAATATAGCTGTTCAAGCTACAAAAAATAATTAATTCTTGATCCACATCAAGGCTTATACGCTTAAGTCTGTGCTGCTCCTAAAAAGTGTAGTATCTTCAAATCCTCATTAAGAACATCAACTATGGTAGGCAAGCTTTCAATTAGGTATTAATTCTTCCAATCCCTTAGCGTTTACAAACATATCCTTTCGTTGACTGGCGCAGTTCTTTCTTGGGGTCGAAACGGTATTTATGTTTTACTATAAAAACATTGATAGTTTGAGAAATTCATTCGGGTCCACTACGAACCTACTTAGTGCTGGAAGAAAACCAACTACTGGTGTTTACGTTTGTTAGGCTACCCTCCGGTTCATCAAAAATACGTATTTAACGTAACCCATATTTCAACACAATACGATGCAAAGTTACACGTTGGTTCATAGAAAAGCTTTCATAATATAAGTGTAAAAAGAGGTAGTGTGTTGTTTGAAAGAAATAGGCAATTTCCGGAACTGCTCCGGTTCTGAAAACTCGTACGCTGTATCCGCAATTTGATTTATTAGGAAAATAAATGAAAATGTTAAATCTGAATGATCTCTTAGTTATAGGGGGGTTGAAGTAAAGTAAACAGAAAATGTAAGCTCAATAACTCAAGCAAACCTAACAAAATGGATCAGTTGAGCTACCTGTAGATTGTTTGCAACAGTCTGCAGTTAGCTCAATTGTTTCAATTGTAAATACTTGTTTTAATTTAATTATTTGATTGTAATTTTCTTTGATAATAAACATGTTTATTTACTGTAAAAAAAAATGTTATATTGTCTAAATTTTGCGAACACAACCCGTGGATGTCGTTCGTAAGGTCCGACCGGGATCCGTACTCGTTAAAATTAAATCGAAATTTCTGATTCGTGGTCGTGCAAACGCTAATCTTATGCGAGCGACATAATTGGTTTTGCACGAAAACGAATCAGGAACTTCAATTTTAATTTTTCGACCTTTCCCTAGAGCAAGGGCAGTAGGGCTATATGGACTTGCACTCGTAGTGGTTGTGGAAACCCCATCTTGTTTGGAGGAGGTATGATCAGCTGTGGTCAGTGTGCTGGTGAGAGACCACAGGCACTGACTTAAAGCATTGCCTGACGTAATTTGTATATTTGTTGCAATCCCAACAAAGCTGTACTATAGCGTTTAGGAATCATCTCCCTTCATTACAAACCATCGAGCTGCTCTGATGATGGAGACAGAAGGTGGCCATAGGAACTCGTAAACGAAACGACTTGACCCTTTCGAGTTTGGGTTCGTTCGATTTTTCTTCCTAAGCACTTTGGTCCTAGATGGTTATGAAAGCTTCTCTAAAAGTAATTATAATAAATAAATAATAATAAATAATAAAATCGTTTATTTCTGTATTATTACATTATAAGTATAATATTGTACGTAACACCTGATTCACCATTTTTGGTTCAACGCCTCGCTCTAACTAAGTTTAGGAAACTTGTGGAATAGACGCGAGGGCACCTCTCGGCAAATGGCCAGATAGGCAATTTAAACAGGTTTAGTTACATTATCAGATACAACAATTTATAAAGGAAACAAACTAGAAATGACTACTTATTAAAAGAACTAAAAAAATAAAAAACTGTAAATTTACCTATCTACCTTTAGACTAAATCTATTTGTAGTTTTAATTATAAATTTATTTGTAGATTTCAAAAACATTATTTGTTTGTTTTAGAAAACCGGCGCTCGCCTGAAGATATTCTCGAACCCGGCACCACAGAGCACGGAGCGAGTGGTGCAGCTAGTCGGCAAGGCGGAGGCCGTGGCCGCTGGCGTGCGGGAAGTACTGGATCTGGTCAGGCAGGTCCGTTACTTACATACTTGTTTACCTATCTGCCATATGCTGTATCATGGACCCGCGCTCATCTAGACATACCTTCACGTCATGAGCGTGTAATGCAAAAGACATGTCCTGTGGAGTTGTCGGAAACAACTTATTTTCAGATTAAGTTTGATTCCAGAAGGTTCGATTCAGAACTCTGCCAAGTTTTCTCCAGTTTCCAGTGTGCGCATGTCCAAAAATGGATATATTTGGTTCTTGCATCTCGAATAGGTTACAAAAAAGTTTATCTAGTAATTATTCTTGTAACACTTACTAGATGCTGACTTGGAGGTCTAAAACCAGATGTGGGTTATGTAATGCCAGGCCATTTATGATGAAGATAGGTTAATGTATTTTCCTAAGCGTTCTTATTTTATTGCATAGGTCCCAATCAAAGGCGGCATCCAACCCTACGACCCTCACAACTATGATGACTTCTACGCGGAGGAATACGGAGGCTTCGGCGGGGGCGGTGGAGCGCCCGGCGGCGGCGGCATGCGGCGTCCCCCGCGCACCCCGCCGCGCCCCCCGCAGTCTATGGGCGCGCCGCCACGTGGGCCCCCACCGCGCGGGCCCATGGGCCGCGGACCGCCCCCGCCGCCCCGGCCCCCTCCGGCCTTCCACGACTTCCCCGGACCCGCGCCCGGACCGCCGCCCAGGAGCTTTGGATCCGGTGGACCACCGAGAGGAGGGTTTGGAGGTAAACTAGTTAGTGTGTACATTTGGATTTCAAAATTAGTCCAGCATTCGTTTCGAGTAGATGATACCGAAACTTAGATTAAAGGGATATCTGTTTAGGAGAATTTGCAAACACAAACCAGTCACACACTTACTATCCTGGTGCATCGACCCCGAAGTGGGTCTTGGCCTCCGTCA
Organism: Eupithecia exiguata; assembly: GCA_947086465.1. NCBI lineage: Eukaryota > Metazoa > Arthropoda > Insecta > Lepidoptera > Geometridae > Eupithecia > Eupithecia exiguata. The sequence continues at coordinate 11,550,913 of OX352241.1, forward strand.
CAATAGATCGTCTCCTACTTCTGTCCTGCGCCGCCTCCATCCAGTCCGGCCTTTGTGGGAACACAGGGGCGCCTCCAGGCTTTGCCTCTTTACTCTGGCTTAAACTCGAGGGGTGATAACCCCTCGGTCTTTGTGCTTAGGACAAAGCCGTTATGACATTCAACATTATACTCCAACCAGGTGGTTTTGGCGGCGGTTTCGGCGGACACGGCGGTGGCGGCGGCGGAGCGCCCGCGCCGCCGGCTTTCGGGCCTCCCAACGGCGCGCCCGCCGGACAGAGGACCTCTACGCAAGTTACCATACCTAAAGACGTGAGTGTAGAACTACACATTATTTTGTAGATTCTGCTGGGAAATCCCCTATGACGGACTTTTGATTGTGGGATATGACCATCACCTAGTGGACATCTATTGGCTGGGACGGTGATGATCAATCCTGTGTGACAAGTCTTAGTAGCACCTTTAAGGGGAGGCCAAAGACCAGTAGCTGATGATAAATCTTGTGTGAGATAACTATAAAGTTACCATACTTACCATTTTAATAAACATTGACATACAATAAAATACCTGAATACTTAAAAAATTAAGAAAAAGATGATTGAGTATTTTTAATTCCATTTGACACTGTGAAAATAAAGTTAACTCAGTTTTCTAGTGCCCTTCCTAGTAAATGGTTATTTACTAGGAACATACATGCACCCTATGTATGTTCCTAGTAAATAACCATTCACCTTAGACCTAAGAATGAATGTACCTACATGCAAGCAAAAGTAAATGAAATATGAAACATCTTTGTAACAAATATATCCGACAGAGCCCAAAGTTATTGACATAGCTCCAAGAATCTGCATCGCGAAGAACTGACAAACGTTGGGATTACGAGCTCTTGGGTGGAGACCGCGACAAACGTACGACGCCCTCTGGTGCTCATTAGGGGAGATATATGTCCGGCAGGCGACTAGTGTACACTGATGATGAATGTACCCCTTTAACCACCAACCTTTATTACCAGTTGGCCGGTGCCATAATCGGCAAAGCCGGCTCTCGCATTCGCAAGATCCGCAACGAGTCTGGCGCCGGCATTGAGATCGCGGAGCCACTGCCGGGCTCCGCGGACCGCATCATCACCATCACGGGCACGCCGCATCGCATACAGCTAGCGCAGTATCTACTGCAACAGAGGTAAACTTACTCATTATTTTGTGTCTTTACATTTATACTTACCTTGTTAATTAATAATACTTAATTACTTACCGATAAATTATTTTTTATGGCATCATTTGATAACTGATCTGAAAGAATACTCGCACCATTCAATGTAACAACTAAATTGCAATTATTTCTCTCTTGTGAGGTCTGAACACATTTCTTACCTTTTATCTAGATAATAATGATTTTGAAATGATATAGACATGACACTTGTAATGCGTTTACTGAATATATTATTGTTGAATGCTTAGTCTTAAACATCACAACAAATAAGGTAAATTTTTAGAGTAAACTTTTTTAAATCGTTCCTTCGAATTTTATAGTAACTCATGCTTCTAACATGTAACTATAGTTATTCATAACCGTATTTGTGTTTTATACTGCGGGTTCGATTCCCGCAGAATTCGCAAAAGGTTGTAAAATAATAACATGAAGCTTTTGTACATAATAATCTTTATTAAGCTTTTAGGTGGTGTCAGTTCTGTAAGAATAAAATAATATACAATTTAAGTATTAAGTGTTCTTTGCCATTTATTTTGTATGTTTGCCTACTCCTTATGCCAACTGTTAAAATATTCACTATCATTACTAACACATTATTATTTTGACAATAGAATGTTTGAAGAATTCCCCGATTTGGCAACAAACCAAACTAACATGTAGTATGAAATGTGAAGTCGATTGTTGCGATCAGGTAAACATACATGCAATTGTTTGTAGAGGAGAACTATCAATGGGGTACTTGTTAGAACCTATATTACTTGAAGCAACATCTGTGAATAATGTTCCTTAAAATACAGTTTTTGCTTTCTATTTGATAATTAAATGAAGGAAAGTTTATTTCTATAGCCAAGTAACATTACTCAGAGATGGTGATAGTTCCAAGTATTGTTAACCATCCTTCCGTAGACTTGAATTGATCTGTATCATTCTTGTATATTTTGTAAGTACATATCATTTGTGACTAACCTTACATTCCTCTAATAGCATTTCTAGGCCTCACCATTCTCTAACCGGGCAACGAAGCCTCGCGTTGTGTGGAAGACTAGTGATTTTGTTGTTTTATCTGTATTAACAAAGAATCACTAATCTCCCTACAAAGCGATGGTGCAGTCATCGGGTGAAGATAACATCATGCTGATTTGTAACTAACCTTTTTCTGTGTATTTTATTGAATTTTGTAGATATTTTTTTTTTCAATTTTTGCATCATACTGCATCAGTATTAATATTTTGTTATTTTTTACAGTGTACACGAGAGTAACCCGAATCTCGGAGGCGGCGGCGGTCGCGGTAACTTCTGATCGAAAGTCATTCAAATACTTCAACAATCATGCCACACAAAGGGCTCTACCTTAGCGTTTAAGATACCTAGCTATTTGTACAGATGATACACAAGAGGCTCATACATATTATTTTAAACTTATCCTAATAACAGACAGGAAAATAAATACGGCAACTAGGTATATTAATGATGTTGAGCATTCTCATAATTATTGCTAGACTATTATTGGAATAATTAGGTATCATCACGGTTTTGTCTTTGTCCCCAAAGATATAAAACTTGTAATATCAAACGCATTTATCATATTTGTATGTAATTATTTAGGAAAAAGATAACTAAGATTGTGTCAATAATTTACTGAATGAATTGTAACATCAATGTATATTTAAGTGATGAAATAAATACTTTATTTTCTGGATATTATTTTTCATTTTACAATACTCTTCTGCAGTTTTCCTGAATAACTAAGCAAACTCTAAGTGACTAGGTAGATAAACTTGTACTTCAAACTGTTGGAATCATCTTCATCAGCCTATATTAGTCCACTGCTGGACAAAGGCCTCCCCTAATGAGTGCCATAGCGCCCTGTCTTCAGCTTGCCGCATCCAGCATCTGCCAGCAGTTTTGCGCCAATCACCATCCCACGTCGCGGTCGCCACTCAAGGACATGTATCCACCCAGCGGTTGTCGGTTCTTCTCAAAATATGGCCAGCCCACTGCCACTTCAGCTTGCTAATCCTTGGTTCTCTGTCTGTTGTATTCGTTAGAATAGAATAGAAAATTCTTTATTTGTGTTACAAAGTTAAATATGACATGACATACTACATTGCCCTTATAACTAGTTACGAATCCTATCCTTCAGAGAAACTCCGAGCATCCATAGCTCGCTGGGCGACTTTAAACTGGTGGACGCGCCCTACCGTGACTGTCCACATCTCGGCTCCGTAGGTCACGACGGGTAGGACGCACTGATTGAAATCGCGCTAGATATTCAATGCTTGAAAATAAAAGGCAGAAATACAAAAAAAATATGATACAATTTATTAAAAATCACATTGTGTCCCCTTAAACATACTCGAATAATAAAAAATGATTTACACAATATACCACCAGAATTAAAGCTTTCTGATCAGATCAAAGTTAAACAGTGGTCAAGTTGTATGCAAAGGTGGTAGGTCTGGATGTTCAATGTCATGCTTTTCTAAGAAAAACATAACATAGATGAGGGGCGCCATCACACCAAGAACTAAAACAAAGCATAGAAGGTGAAACCATTTCAACCCAAAATCTGCTCCTTGGGATGTCAATTGTTTGACTACAACTGCTTCAACGGAGATCTTTTCCTTGCTTGGCAGGAGCTGAGTATCCTCCGAGGCTTGTTCTGCAGGCTCTATGTCTGTGTAAGGTATACTAGCGGGGGCAAGAGTACTATTTAAAACTATTTCATTACAATCTATTGCAAAATCTTCTTTCACTTCAGTTTTATTGTTTCCAAGACTGAAGTTGTTATTATGAGTTATTTCTTGGCTCTTGTTGATTTGGCTTGAAGTGGACGGTGCTGACTCAGTCGGGATCAACTCTGTCAGCACTGAGTATGGAGTGATAGGGACCTTGATAGTTCTTCTTGCAAATATCTCATTGTCTTTGTGTATGTGGTTAATTCGTTTTAACTCTGATATCTGAAATAAAATGCATGATAATGAATGATAGCTTGAGATGAGATCTAACATAACAATGTTATACAGGCGACAATTACTTCAATGGATGATAAGCTGAGTAATATCTGAGTATAAATACCAACACATCAATTTAGACAAGACATCCATAGTTGGTGTTTCATATCACGTACTTAAGATGGATCATGCATTTTTTTAGTGTATAGGAATACAAAGAAAATAGGTACCTAGTAAACGAAAAGGGAACTTACAGAACAATAGAATCTGAGAGCAATGGCCTGTAAAGTGTCTCCTTCCTGGACTTGCGCTTCGATAAAATGGTCCTGTTTCATTCTGTGCAGCTGTATCTCACTCGGATCTTCACTGTCTTCTTTTTTAGCATTGCCCATGTTATAGGACGCCAATTCTTCCCCGTTCTGCATTGATCGACTCCTAGGGAATTCCTTCGTCAGTAACACGTAAACAATCACTCCCTATTATAACCTAATAGTCACTACTCCTACACTCACCTTTGTTTCATTTTCAAATACTCTAATGCTAGTCAAATCTACCATGACCTGTTTAGGAAATACCTGTTTTTCCCATAAAATTAATTCGTTGAATAGTAAATTACAAAACAGCTGTTGATATCATCACTTGTATTGTTTTGACAGACAGGTGACAGCTAATTGCGTCGCGTCATTAATGTCATTTTCCATAGACAAAAAGAGCTTGTCTGAAATATTAATTCCGTAGATCGAGTATACCTAGATGGTTGGCAAGTGTGGCCACAAAGAGGGACAGACTATACGAAGTGGTGTTGCCATGCAATTTTTTTACCCTGACTTTAGGTTCGTAAGGTTCGTGCCTGGTAGGTGGTATTTTAGTATCATACATCATTAAATTAGGTACCTACGTATGCGAGAATAGGTAAACTTTTGATTTAATTAGCACAGAAATAAAACAACGTCTTTCGTTTAAATTTATTACCACCGCCACATACATGTCAGACATAATTTCAAATACTAAACTAAATACAAAAAGTATGTCATTTTGAAAAGAATATTTTTGCTAGACAATCAATTTAAACACTAACCAAACACAGACAATAAAAATTGCACATAAGAGATCACATTTCTTTTGAGTAACTAAATCTTACACTTTAGGTATTGCTAAGATAAGACAACCATAGTACGAAATTCAAAAGCACTTTTAAATTATACTTCAGGTAAAAAGTACAGAGAAAACCAAATTATATTACAGTTTTTACACCTTATACACAATATTACCTACGTCCTTGCCTATGTTTCCAAATATTTTATATTCTGTTATAATTATTACCTGTGTAAAAATGACCAGTCTTTAAAACGATTCCAATATATTCTCCACAAATCATAGGATCACAAATCAATCAGTCTTTATTTCTATCAAAGAGCCTTAATCAAAATATTTCTATAAGTACCTGGCTACCCAACTTATCAAAATGTACCCTTTTCAGTCTTATATTATTCAATTATAATGTATAACATTGCAACTTAGTACTAGTAATTAATAATAATAGTACTTGATACTATAATAAAATTGTACATACACTAATTAAACTGTACATACCTACTTACTTATTAACACTGTTGGTTTTATTTATACTGCATTGTATTTTTAACAAACTCAAAGTTTTCGTGATGTTCCTCACGTAGTAGTATTTATCTTACATGCCTGAAATAAAATATTGAAGCATTAATATGAAGATTATACATAGTGCTATAGTAATAGTATTAAAAATTGTAAGTAATATTAGTAACACCAAATCCCAATACCATTTAAATATATTTGATTTAGTATTTGATTAGTATAGAAGGTATAATTTTTTTATCCAAATCTCAAACAGTCCTTCACCCATCATTGTAGCACTGATTCTTTTTATGTATTTATTTATTTTACTTACCAGTCTTCTAACAGCTTAAGGGAACAGATACGTTCGCGTTTCTTTTTTGTTCACGATTTACATGAAAATGTTTGAACAAATTTACTAAATATTTTTGGGTTCCCAGTTTTTGCGACCCGTGGCTTCTATCCAAAGCAAACGTAAATCATTGTTTTCGGGAAATCTGTAATAAACAAAAACATATTTTAAGAATGTATGTAGATGTAGGTATTCATGTCTCAATGCGCCACGACATTTGGGGAATTTTATTTTCGAGTGCAGGCAACCCTAAATTTTCGTAATTTTAGGTTATATTTATTAGAATTATTTTAAAACATAGTTTTTGAGTCTTGTCTGTACGGAAATCTATGAAACTATAAATTTTAAACCTTTTTTGAAGTCAAACGAGCTTGTACTTACGATTGGAATGACAAACTCGGCACTTTTCGTTCACCGTCACTTTTACATCCAAAAACACTGCACCGCACCATTGTTGCTTCAGATTTATATCGTTGAGAGACGCAGGAATGCCCGCAGAGTCACTTTCACACATTTAATTAGCAGAAAGTATCATTAGGTCGAAAACAACAAATACTATGTGATGTGCCCGGCATGTTTGTTTAGCTCTTATAAGAGCTAAACAATGAAAAAACTGGCACACTGGTAGAGACAGAGAAACTTTCATTCTATCTCATTTCTTCTCAGGCTACAAGCATATTTTTATCTCTCTCTTGAGTGACTGAAATGGGTATATACAACACCTCTAGTGCCTTATTACTCTAAGATTAATTCATTGACTTGACATAAAATATTGTGGCGACAAAATGCATGAACGCATTAAACTAGAAGGGGGTATAGATTCTGCTTCTGCGCTCTTCGACCAAAGGGATGAGCAGAGCACTAGTGGCGTAAGGGGGGGGGGGGGGGGGGGGGCGGTTCGCCCCGTACACCCGAAAAAGTTAAAAAATTCAGTACCTACACCTTTTTTGTATTCCAAACTTCTTTGCTGATCTCATGAAAAGTTCTACGCCTGTGCCCGTTCACTGTCTCGTGGTCGTCTTATGCCGGGTAGGTACAGACCAAGCGAACAAAGGCGAGCGAAGGTTAACCACTGAACGCGATTGATCCAGTGTGGACGTCATGGCGAAAGCAAGCGAGCCCAAATGAGGGCCTTCGTTCGCCTTCGGCTGTCCTCCGCCGACTGTTTCTCATGTGTTCGTGTGGTGTGGATACAACAGCGAAAGCGAGTGAACGTTCGTCATCGATCGCCGAATCCCACTCGTTAGCCTTCGCTCGCTTTTGTTCGCTTGGTCTGTACCCGGCATTAGCTTCCTTGTCTTTGACCACACCAAACTTCATTGTTTGCGACTAGGTAGGTACCCGAAAAAGTATAGCAAGTTTCAGTGGCTCACTGCGCTCGCCGTTACATCTTTAGTAATCTAAGTTCACGGAGTTATCTATATATTAAACTTTATTTTCAGAAAACAGTAGGTACCTAAAACAGTACCTACCTAATACCAAACAATTTTGAGCCAACCATGACATGACTTTGTGCACAGTGAGTTGGTATTTTCTACTTTTTGAATCCATGGCTGTACCTACCAACGAGTATCTAATTTCATGAATTTAATTCAGTGTTAGAAAGGGTTGACGAATAAAAATGCCACATTTACATTTTCAAATCATTTCGTTACAATTTTATTAATTCAGAGTATTTTACACAACAGATAGAACATAATATACCTTTGGTATTGCGTAGGAGTTGGTAATAATTGCACATTAACTATCTACCTACTTTATGTACAAAAAATACAATAATACAAAACCGACTTGATTAACATTTAGATATTTAGGTAACACTAGATTAGTTAGTATAGAAGACGATCCTGTGCAGTTTTTTAAATCCATAATTCCAGGTAGGTACGCTACGCTAGTACCAATACAAAATTTTGAAATTTTTGACTTTAAAATTTACTACACAAACGGTACCGTTAAAAATGGACCTAAAATAAAAATGGATTACAGTCAATCTTTGTTGTCTTTGTCAAGTTTCCTGCTATGAATAGGGCTTACCAAAAAAAATATACCTGCTGCATAACTTAGCACAAGGCAAATTATATTAATATTTTAGACATGATTAATAATTTTCACATAGACCTGCAGTAACAAAACAAAAAAACGCAATAAATACAAATCGTAAAGCATAATAAATAAGTGTTAACAAATCCGCCAAAAATATCATAATAACATATCAAAATATCACAGCGATTTAAAAATAAATTCATAATTAAATCTTAACATAATTTCGAGTTATTTGAGTAGGTACACAAACTTATTCACAGTAATTAATGAATTAATAAGAATATGTGTCAATATTTTAGCTACAGATACGTGCAGATTACAAAAATTTAATTAATCAGGTTTATTCGACGCGCATTCAACTATTATGAATAATTATATAAATATTCACAGCAATTCATTAAAAATAACATTAGCAAAATATGTACAATAATACTGTTCACATTCGTACAGATCTGTGCGCAACATTCTCAAGGTTCATCATCAACCTTGAATTGACAACCAAAAGCGGTAGGAAAATTTCGGTCGATTGAAGGGTACTTTTGTACCTACATAGTAATGTAAAAAAACTAAGGCCGGCCGCACACGTCCGATTTTTTGTCTGATTGTCGGATGAAATTGTCTATGGATAGGCGTATTCGACTATCCGAAAGTGTTCGTTCCATACATTTATTAATACACAAATCGCCTTCGGATAGTCGAATACACCCACCCATCAGACAAAACTCGGACGTGTACGGCCGGGGCGTCAAACACACTCTGCCCATCGGCAGTTAAATAATAAAAGAGCTTTACAACATATCACAGGGAGTGGCACATACAAACTTGATTAGACTTTCAAATTCATACATGTCTTGTAATACTACAACTATACTCTACTGAATGGGTATAAAACTTTTAAACAATGACATTTTCAATATTTTATCAACATTTCGAATTTGAATGAGCCCTGAATTTGGCGACCTGACCATAATATGGCGACAACCTATACTTGGATCTAGGATTCAAGATTTTTTTATAAACAAAAGGTTACCTACTGAAGTAAAGAAATATAGGTGAAATAGTAGATTATACACCAAGTGTGTAAAGTAGTGTATTACGTCACGAGTGTACTTGAATCCCGAGCGCAACTCAGGATTCTAGAATATATAATTTGCTCACCCGGTAATGAATTATTACATCTCTTGTATAAAAGTGTATCAAAATTCGACTGTCGATAGCGAAAACAATGGTCAAAAACGGTGATGATGGTCATTTTAGTTCTGGACGCCGCCGTTCATGGTAGGTACTTTCAAATAAATTCAAATTCTAAATAACAGGTTTCATAAAGGTGGATTTGATAAAATATTCAGATTCAGGTAATATATAGCAACGATTTGTTCAATTATAATTAATACATTTCTGGAAACATGAGTGGTGCCTTTATAATATTTACTATATGCTAAGGACCATTATGAAGATGTAGACACCAACGTCTTAGTTTAATTCAATACAGTAGATAGGTATCGAAATTAAGTGTTTGTTACATAAATAAAGCTGGACAATTCACACAGCATCATCTAGCCCCAAGCTAAGCAGAGCTTGTGTTATGGGTACTAGATAACAGATATACACAATACAATACATATAAAGATATTTTTTACCATATATAGAAAATACCCAATACAACATCCGTAACAAATAATTGTAGATCATACAAACATTTGTCCCAAGGCGAGAATCTAACCCGCAACCTCCTGCGTCGCAGGTGGACATTCGCCCGCTGCGCCACAGAGGTCATCAAAGAAATAAAAGAATATTTACTTACAATTAATGTTATCCATTATCCAAATAAACCTTAATTCATGTAATCGTGCTAACAAATAGAAAACTGATAAAGGCACCACTAATGTTAAGAGAAGCGACGAACGAAAAGAAAACCAGCTAAATAATAATGTCTGCCTCTCGTGACCAGCACGAGGGAGGGAGGGAGGGAGGGGGAGCTACCATGTGCACAACACACCTCATTTATAGAACGATACTTCAAACTTCCGCTACACCATATTATTACTTATTTTATAATAATTTATAAATACTTATTGACTTAATAAATACCTTTCGGTCGACTTAACCCCTCGCTTATAAACTTTGTTAAACTGGTGGTGTTGCTGAACGATGTTTTGTCATTTATTGACGTATGTTAGAGTAAAGATAGACAAAACACTACATATTATATAAAAACCACAAAAAATGTTTGATTGGGTGATTCTGGACCCCAAGGGGATCATGTTTTGTTTGTTCTACGTTTTTTTTCCTTTATCTGAAAAAACATTTTTTTTCTACATATTTGTCTTATTTTACGTATATTCTTATATCAATATTATTTTTTAAGATATCGAAGATTTTAATAATTTTTTGTAATAATTTTATGACAAAACACTGGTTTTACTAACTAGAAAACAAATACGAAAATATTTTATACCCAATGTTAAATAATGCAAAACTGCGTGTAAAAAAATCAAAATATAAGTTATTATATACTTATATTTTGATAAAAAAAAAGCGAAATTAAATCAAATAAAACACATATTATTGAAATGTTGCACCCCTCGAGGTCCAGAATCACCCCTTTTTGATTTAGTACACATGGTATGTGGCACCTTGTATTGTAAATTAACATCGTTTATAAGTAAGGGGACAATTGGTTAATTATTATGAATGAGATCTAATAAATGGTTAATTTTATATAAAAATGGCAAGATGTATACAGATTATTCTGCAAATAATATCAATAATTAAAAAAGCTTGGTACAAAACCGACTGGCCTAACTTTAGTGAGTTTTCTACGATAAATACGTGTCTGGACCTTAGATATCTAACATAAGGAATGAAATGTGAATCCTTAAAGTTACCAAAATGTTGTATAAATATACGAATAAATAAACAATACTCTAAGCAATATAACCGGATATTGCTTTGGTCATCTTATTTTTAGATAAAAATGCATTAATATTTCGGAAATTTCATTATCACTCCGAACGCAAAGTTCCAACGGCCTCTTTTAGTTTCGAACTAGATGGCGCCACTCTGAGGACATTCTGCAATATAATTTAATAGATACCGAAGAAGTATTATAGATATTCAATCAAGATACTATTTAGTCCCAGCCAGCGATAGTCATTTCGAATAGGACGAAGATTACTGTTTCATTTTAGTGAATTAGAATAAAAATAATTTTTATTCAGCGCCATCTAGTTTGAACGCTCGAATCGGCCGCAAAAACCTCATTTCGTCATAATTGCGTTCACCAGAAAGACTGAAGTTCAATTATTAGTCTGTACCCTTTAAACATTTTCACGCATAAACCTCTGCTTTAGAGTAACTTTGACTCATTTTCGAACCTTTAAGAGTCATTATGAGGCAAATTTTCTGGTGTTATATTAATTTTCACGAATTCTCGAACCCCTGAAAGTCCCCCGGCCAGTTCTCTCTCCGCGCGGCGCGGTCAGAGCCGGTGCACGCGAAGAACGCGTCGTTCTCGAAGGGGTCCGACTCCCGCGTGAATATGTTTATCGACTCTGACTTCTTGATGTCCTTGTGCGGAACGGCGGGCTTGCTCCGGAGAGGGGGGACGTCGCATTCCTCCTCCTCGGCTATCGATGCTGTGCGACCTGCTGGGAAAATTACAAATGACTAATATTATTTCTTGTTTAAACATGGACTATGGTTGCACCAAACTTAGGCTCGGAATGTGAAACGTGCTCTTGCTCAGTCATCGATCTCTGCTTGAGTGAAGCAGAGATCAATGACTGAGCAAACTTTCATAATACGGCCTTATAGGAGTAGAAAGTGTACAGGCATTTGGCTTACACCCTTAAACCGTTTCCATAGACGCAACGCGTGCGAGACCGCGGACAGAATCTAGTATTATATTCTAGTTGCAGCCCGCGGCTTCTGGCGCGTGCTGTATTACTAGTTTTGGCGTGAAGAGGTAACAAACTTCCAAATTTTCACATTTATAATGTTAGTGTGATGTTCTGTTTTTTAGGGTTCCGTACTCAAAGGGTAAAACGGGACCTTATTACTAAGTGACGTCCGTCTATCCGTCTGTCACTAGGCTGTACCTCATGAACAGTGATATTTAGATTGTTGAAATTTTCAAATATTATAATAATATGTGAAAATTTCTACTATGAATGTTTTTTGAAACTATGATGTGTTTTTGTTGCCGCTGTAACAACAAATACTAAAAAATTGAATAAAATATATATTCAAGTGGGTGATTATTTTGCTCGTCTCTGCTCGATATTAATAACGGCAACAGGTAGATGCTTGAAATATTCACAGAATACTTCGTTATATATTCACTTTAAAATTATATAATTAAATTAAAATAAAACAAATATTTAAGGGAGGCTCGCAAACAACAAACGTGTTTTTTTGCCGTTTTTATAGATAATGGTAAGGAACCCTTCGTGCGCGAGTCCGACTCTCACTTGGCCGGTTTTATTTATCGTAATGAGTGAGTACGGTAGGTGATTTGTTTTGATTACACTGACCTCTAGGAGTAGAGAGCGCAGTGAAATCATCTTCGAACATAGATCTCGGCGAGATGGAGTCCGAGTCGAACCTGAACCTGCAACAAAACGGTTATACAACTAAATATCGTAAAAAATTATTAGTGAAAAGTTTCGTCTGTCGCCTCTTTACCCTGTCTTGTTTATACTTTTATTAACGATTGGTGGCAGTCAGCTGAAACACGCTGTCCCTTCGTAATTTGTACAGATCTTTGTAACGCAGTAGACGAAGCGTCGTCGCGTCGTCTGAGACGCAGGAGGTTGCGGGTGCGATTCTCACCGCTATATAGATAAGTCTTTGTAGAATCTGCAGTATATGTTCCGGTTATTTATGGACGTTCCGTAATCTCTATTTCAAAATATATTTCAAAAAACATAAAAAATATTTAATCAAAAGATGACTAATAAATAAGGTTGAAATTGTGTTGGAAAAATATAAATTTGCTTCAAGGAATTCACAAAGTTTAAAAAAAAAACGTTTATTTTAGGGTTTTATTATTATTGTATTAAATAATATAATAATCAAGATATTTTATTGAAGTAGTAGTTCTAATGTTATTTATTCAGGTGGTGTTTTGTGCGGGTTAAAATCCTGCGCTCATTTTGTGTATTTTCAAGTGATTAATTATAAACACAAAACATTGTATAATCAAATATTTGATCGTGATCGTGTCGTTTCATTACTTATATCTGTATATTTGTAATACCACACTGCACATCTGCCTCCAAGAGTGGTTATGATAGCCGACCCCCGCATTTGGGGGCACGTATGTGTGCTGAAGAGTTTACCTGGTGGCGGGAGAGTCTCCATCTCTTGCTCTCAGGGAGGCGGAGATAGGAGATGCTGTGGAGGGGACGTCCTCCTCGAACGCGAAGCGAGAGCTCAGCTGGGTGGTGATGGGGTACATGTTGAATCTGGAACTAAGGGGAAAATCGACATTTAGCTTCAAATATCAGTGATGTATTTCCTTTAGACTTATAATTCAAATTACTGACATAAATAAAACTAATAAAGTGATCACTTTGATTTTTTGGTCACTTCAATCTTTAAAGGTAAACTAAAGAAGCAATCAAGGAGCCTTTACCCTGTATGAAAGTCATTTGAATTGCGCCATTTGAACGGCTTCGGCCTAGCCATTCTACAAATGGGCGGGTTACACGCTCCGGCGGCGACAGATACACCACACGGTAGATATTTATATGTTCGGAAATCATAAACACTTACCGTTTATGATTTCCGAACATATAAACAACGTAGGTGACGTGACGAGTACCGGATAATAGGCTATTTGACTACATTAAAAATAAGTTCCAAAATGTTTTCATCCTAGTCAGTGACAATATAACAAAGCGTAATCAGGTGTTTTTTTTATTAAAATATGCCTTTTTAGGTTAAAAAAACGGGGTTAAAATTACACATTTTTTGATATATGATCACGTGACCGAAATCGCTCTGCGTTTGGTTGAATCGCAAGTGACGTTACACTATCACAGATTACAGTGTCAATGAGTTCTTCTTGTTAGGTGTGGTATGGCGGGGTGACGTCATTGCTCAGAGCACGGGAGCCATGACAGATATTATCGTTTTGACGCGCCATTATTATATTCCATCTTTAAAATTCGTTTTTATAACTAATAAGACTGGCCTTGAAGAAATATTAATTACACTTTGCATTATTTTTGTCAGACATGGCTGACAAAAATAATGCAAATTAATTGGCTGATTTTTGACTTTATTTATTTATGATTTGATTGTGAATAACGTTTAGGAATAATTAATGTAAATATGATATACTTGACTATAATTATAATTAGCGTAATAGGCTTAAGGTCGTTCAAATTAATAAATTAAATTAAATAATAAGTCATTCTTGGCAGATTAAATCATGATAACTGTTACCTAATCTAATTTCCTTTGTTCTGTGAGTTGGTCTTTGTTTGATGGGCTTGGGTGTGAAATGTTATACATATCTTTTGACTAATGTTATCTACTCCATACCAATAATAAACTTACTTATTACAGTCAGCAGGCAGCGGATAAGACCTCTTCTTGTCATCCTCCTCTCTCGGCGAGAAGTCGTTGGAGAAGCGGTAGTCTCTCCGTCTCGCTTCCTCTCGCCGCGGCCGGCGGCGTGCGTCCCGCTCCTCTCTCACGTCCCGCTCGCGCTCGTCGCGTCGCGTCGACCGTCGCGACGCAGCCCACCCGAGGGTCGAACTATATCTGAGACATTGAAAATTTTTTTTTTTTTTATTAATATGATAACGGTAGTGTTTGACCACCATCACACTTAAGAAATGTGTTTGTTGTTGCCACAGTGCAGTGTCGAACGAAAAATTGTGCTCTATTACATTCATAACAACAATAACACAGTCAAAGAGTGGAATGAGCTTCCAGCGTCTGGTTTCCCGCCAGAGTACAACCTTGTGAGTCTTCAAATCCAGGGTGAATAAGGTCTTTCTGAGCAAACGTGCTCCATCTTAGGCCGCGTCATCATTTATTTGAGTGAGATGGTTGCCAAACGATTAACCATCACCAATAAAAAAAGAAGATTACTCGGTTTTAGAATCATATTATTTTATGTCAACAAAGGCTTTTGTGAATGAAAACTTCACAAAAACTGATAACGATAACAACAAGGTCATAACTAAAAACAAGGTCATAACTAAAAACAATCAGGTCATCACTAAAAACTAAAACAAACTTTAACAACGCATAATTGCACAAGATGCAAGAGAGGGTGCTATGGCGCTCACGAGGGGAAGCTTATGTCCAGCAGGAGACTGATATAGGGTGATGAACCTGAGGAACTGCATGCACGAACAGCGAAAAAGGGTTAAATTCGAGTATGAAAACGGACGACCGACGAATGATATACTAAATGAAAGCTTTCAAAACCAATCATTGGATCCCAAAACCAAAAATTGTTCACCAATGTTGTATAATAGATTCCACCAACATTCCTTTGGAAATAATCTAGGATTAATATCTAGAACTGAGTTGGCATGGTATAATAATATACTTCGTCAGGTATGCCACCCACGTGGCTGTTGTGTCTCGAAATGCCATCCGCCACCGTTGCGGTATGTGTATAAATTGACGATTGTAATTTTTTTATTTCACTAATTTATTCTAGGGTCAGGAAAAAAAGGGAGGGAGGCCTTTGCCTCCCTCCCTTTTTTCCAGTTTTCCTGACTAGGGCTTCTAGGGTAAAGACCCTGCAGTGGGACATTACGGGCTGAAAATAATAATCATCAATAATATTTGATTCCCAACTTGTCATGTTTTGTTGCATTAAGTGGCAACTGGACAGTGACGTAAGTAAGTGTCACTCCCGGAATGTCAGACCTTGTTTTTTGCATGATGCGAGTAGGTTTAGTAACTCGTCTTCAAATTCAGGATGAATAAGTTCCTTCTGGGAAAGCGTGCTCCATCATAGGCCTCGCAAACGATTGAGCATCAAAAAAGTAAATGTGAGCATCATACCGTGGATCTTCCGTAGATTCCCTCGGCCGCGGCTCCACCCGCCGCCTGCCGCCTCGCCACCCCAGCGAGCCGTAATTCTTCTCCGCTAAATATAAATGTTACTAATAAAACATATGCAGTGGTTTTAAAACTTATAAACAATAACCAAATTAAGGAAGTTCAGTCGGATTAAGAAGCTAAAGAGCTGTCTAGGAAAATCAAACACGAGAAATACAAGTGCATTGTGGTATTCTAAATTATTGAGTTTTCGGTAGATTATATCCAATATCAGACTAATTGTAACAACTGTGTATTGATATGGATCAGTTACCTGTAGATTGTTTGTAACAGTCTGCAGTTAGCTCAACAAGTTGATCACTGATGGTGATGACTGATGTATTACAATATTAATCTGACTAATATTATAAACGTGAAAGTTTAGATGGATGGATGTTTGTTCCTTTATCACGCCAGAACGGCTGAACGGATCTGGTTGAAATTTGGCACAGAGATAGATTATAGCCTGGAATAGAACATAGGCTACTTTTTATCCCGGAATTCCCACGGGAACGGGAACTACATGGGTGAAACCGCAAGGCGCTGCTAGTCTCACTAATATTATAAACGTGAAAGTTTAGATGGATGGATGGATGGATGGATAGATAGATAGATGGATGGATGTTTGTTCCTTTATCACGCCAGAACGGCTGAACGGATCTGAATGAAATTTGGCACAGAGATAGATTATAGTCTGGAATAGGACATAGGCTACTTTTTATCCCGGAATTCCCACGGGAACGGGAACTACGCGGGTGAAACCGTGAGGCGCTGCTAGTCTCACTAATATTATAAACGTGAAAGTTTAGATGGATGGATGGATGGATAGATAGATAGATGGATGGATGGATGTTTGTTCCTTTATCACGCCTGAACGGCTGAACGGATCTGGATGAAATTTGGCACAGAGATAGATTATAGTCTGGAATAGGACATAGGCTACTTTTTATCCCGGTAAAATGGATGGTTCCCGTGGGATACATTTGTTTTAATTTTTCGTAGAGCGAACTTAACCATATACTACCTATAACATACGACCTACTGTCATCATTATCAACCCACTATTTTATGTCACTGTCATATCCGTCAATTTGTCCTGCCTGTCATGCTATCTGGAGTGTCATGCCATTACACAATGTATACAAACAAAACAATTTCAAATACGAAATGAAATGAAAATGTGAAATTATAAAGTAGCAGCATAAATAAAGCAAGAAAACTCAGTAAGAAGAAACTCCTCATCAGTACACGTACATAATATGAACCGTTGTGAAGATGTTTGGCTAAGGCACCTAAACGCCAAAAATATTGAATGGATCAAGTTGAATTTTTGCATGTTCCTACCAACGCTGCACATAGGAGACAGGATTAAGAGTTTTAATCCCAAATAAGCCTACAAAACGTATTTATTACATTTTTAAAGATGAACCAAATCTAACATTATTCCGTAGGAGATATCAGCGAATTGCGATAGTGGAACCTCTTGCTACGACATCAGCGCAGACTTATTTTGAGGAATATTGATGAAAGAGCCCTCAGAACTGGAACAACAGTAAAACCGCGCTACGGAGTCACTGGAACCTTTCTCCATCTGCGATAGTAAAAATCCGTTGGAACTTCCGCTTTTTTCAGTGCTATACCAGTAAATAAGCAAAGTGTGATGTTGTGGTGTATTGTTTTGGTGCCGTGGCGTAAATACAGCAAAACGTAGGTACTATTGAAGCAGTTAGTGATATGCCCAACTCATTCCTAAACAGTGCACCAATGAATGTGTGCTAATAAAAAACTATGATGATAATTATACCTAATTGTTTTCTTTGATATACTAGAAACATTAAATAGCAAGAGAAAATCTGCAGTAGTGAACAGGTGTTAGCTAACACATAACGTTTACTTGGGCCATGTTCACTTATATTTACAACAGGCAGTATGTTCACAAAAACAGTTGTACATTAGAGTGATCAACTAGCAATTAGGTGGTTTGGGATGGCAATGTCCCAGTAAGACAGAAAAACGGGGGGTTGGGGGGGCGGAGCCCCCCCTTTAAAAAAAACCTTTACTTGGGCCATGCTCACTTATATTTACAACAGGCAGTATGTTCACAAAAGCAGTTGTACATTAGAGTGATCAACTAGCAATTAGGTGGTTTGGGATGGCAATGTCCCAGTAAGACAGAAAAACGGGGGGTTGGGGGGGCGGAGCCCCCCCCCTTTAAAAAAACCTTTACTGGGGCCATGTTCACTTATATTTACAACAGGCAATATGTTCACAAAAGCAGTTGTACATTAGAGTGATCAACTAGCAATTAGGTGGTTTGGGATGGCAATGTCCCAGTAAGACAGAAAAACGGGGGGTTGGGGGGGCGGAGCCCCCCCTTTAAAAAAAAACCTTTACTTGGGCCATGCTCACTTAGGTATATTTACAACAGGCAGTATGTTCACAAAAACAGTTGTACATTAGAGTGATCAACTAGCACTTAGGTGGCTTGGGATGGCAATGTCCCAGTAAGACAGAAAAACGGGGGGTTGGGGGGGCGGAGCCCCCCCTTTTAAAAAAAACCTTTACTTGGGCCATGCTCACTTATACTTACAACAGGCAGTATGTTTACAAAAACAGTTGTACATTAGAGTGATCAACTAGCAATTAGGTGGTTTGGGATGGCAATGTCCCAGTAAGACAGAAAAACGGGGGGTTGGGGGGGCGGAGCCCCCCCTTTAAAAAAAACCTTTACTTGGGCCATGCTCACTTAGGTATATTTACAACAGGCAGTATGTTCACAAAAACAGTTGTACATTAGAGTGATCAACTAGCACTTAGGTGGCTTGGGATGGCAATGTCCCAGTAAGACAGAAAAACGGGGGGTTGGGGGGACGGAGCCCCCCCTTTTAAAAGAAACCTTTACTTGGGCCATGCTCACTTATACTTACAACAGGCAGTATGTTTACAAAAACAGTTGTACATTAGAGTGATCAACTAGCAATTAGGTGGTTTGGGATGGCAATGTCCCAGTAAGACAGAACAACGGGGGGTTAAAAAAAATTACTTGGGCCATGTTCATTTATATTTACAACAGGCAGTATGTTTGCAAAAGCAATTATGTAACTTGGGAGGGCTAAGTACCTGTTAGTAAGAAAAACGGGGGAGTGAATGGGCAGGGGTGCCTATTACATTGAGAATTTACCAAGCCGCTTCAATAAATATAATTTTTTAGCAAAAATGATTAAGGATAGTAGGTAGTATACACATCGATTAACAGTGTCGCGATACCCAGGAAAAAAACACAAGTTACCCATTTGGATTTCTCAGTTTACTACCGCAGCAAGTGGTCTTTCAGAACACAATGTCACGCTAAAGGTCGGCGTTCAAATAATGCTGTTAATACACAACCAAAATTTTGTGCAATGGAACGCAACTGAAAGTAACTGCTTCACATTGAAATTTTATTGAGGCTGCGATTCCCATTGGATGTGGCTCAGGCGAAAGTGTCTTTAAACCGCGTACACCATTTATTGTATACATTTATCATTTATACAAGTGTACTTTGCTTTGACAATTAATAAATCGCAGGGACAGACAATAAAGGTGTTGACCTAAGTTAGTATTACTATAACATTCTCGGCCTAAGATCTCATTGTTTTTCTTACGGCCTACTATAATGTCCCGTCATATTTTTGTGTGCGCTCCAGAGGGGAAAACGTTAAATGTGCCGCTAGGTCAAGAATCATTGCAGGTCTCAGTCTACGTTGACGGTAGACCACCTCCAACTCCACTCCACGCGGACGAAGTCGCGGGAACAGCTAGTATTATATAAATGTAATATTTATATTGTAATATTAATATTATATAAATATAATTTAATATTATATATAATATATAAATGTAATATTAATATTATATAAATATAATATTAATATTGTAATACATCAAACTAATATTATCAAAATAATTTTTTTGGGATATTATAAAATTTTAGTAGTGGATGTTTGTTAACTATAACATATGACACAATTAAATCACAATAAAAGTGTACGTAATTTGCGTAGTTCCCTGTCCGCACTCCGCAGGATAGAGGCGCTGAACCGAAACCTATGGAGCAAGGAGACGCCACGAACACGTCTCGTTACTGTCCTCATAGACTCTCCCTACTGGAATGACACACGCTAATTTTTATTAAACAAATGGGATGGAAATAATCTTTGAACGTTTCCATGTAAGCAACGCGTGCGAAGCCGCAGGAAGAAACTAGTTAATAATTAAATATGTAACATTAAAAGAAGGGTCTCACATTTTTATAGGTACCGTCAGCCGACACGAGGTTCAGTTTTGGTTAAATCCGCTTAACTAAATTCATTACTAACTTGACCAAAAATTAGGTACAAGTATAATGTAAGTCAGCTTACCTTCTCTCCGGAAGCGATCCCACCGGTCCCGCGGCGACGACCGTCCCGACCCGCAGCCGTCACTGTAACTGGAAAATAATACATAAATATAAGGCATCTTTTCAATTTTGAAGTTTTTCGGTCACGTATCGAGGCGAAACAATGACTCCATTGAACGTATTGTCGTGCAGGGAAAGGTGGAAGGTAAACGACCGAGGGGTAGATCGCCTATGAGGTGGACCGACCAAATAAAATCAGCCGTAGGAGTCCCCCTGCATGAATGCTCCAGAATGACCACTAACAGGGAGAGATGGCGATATATCGTGAGGCAAGCGACACAGCCCCTACAAGACTCGTCATGACGACCACGACCGTTCTGCCAAGAACGCTACGAATGAGAAGAATAAGGCATCTAATCGTGTTGAACCTCGGTAAACGTAGTGTAGAAAGGCCCTGTGGCCAGGTTTCGATCTGTGAAAGACTGCTATAGCTTGAAGGGGCTGGTGCAGATAAAGACAGCTATAACTGGTAGAACCTGGTGCGGATAAAGCTAACGAACTCATTAGGGAGAAAACTGTCCAACAGTGACGGTGATTACCGTCGACAGCAGTAGATCTGTTCGGGTAATGCTGTGTTCCGGATTGTATGCCTCGATTTTATCGTAAAAGATAATGTAACAACAACATAATGTAAAAAGACTTAACTTCCAATGGATTATCATTAATCTCTCATTATGGCTAACGCTGGTCTTCCGTTAAATTTCTGTATTAAGTGTCACAAATCCACCAACCATAGACCATAGTGATTATGTCAAAATCCCCTTGTGTGGATAAGGTGTCGGTACTCTGTACAATACTCACTCCTCCTCCTCGTCGTCGTAGGAATGCCGCGGCTTCCTGTGCCGGTCCCGGTCCATCTCCCGGTACTCCTTCTGCCGCTCCCGGGACCGCGAGTCTCGGTACGGCTCGCGGCTGTATGTCCTCTCTCGCTCCCACGTGTCGCTGTCTCGCTCGCGACTCCGCCGGTCGCGTCTGTGTTCTCTGGGACGAAAACATTTTGTTTAAAAGGGTCTCTTGATGGCCCAATCTGATTTCTACAGATAGATTCTCTCCGCTCGTACAAGGCCAAAAAATGGACATGAAAACAATAACTCTATGAACCAATATGGCGTTTTTGCTTTGCTTGTTATTGTTTTTGCTAATGCTACTGGCTAAGATTTGGTGAAAAAGCATATTTATTCTTAAAAATGGATTAACATTCCTAATCTGATTCAGAACAAATAAACAATAGGCAATTTTAGGCTTGACTTTAGGGTCATGAGTGGCCAGTAGGAATGGAATTTTTGAATAAGAATAATAATTCTTTATAAGTATGTAGCAATTGAAAACTAGACGAAGAATTTGTGCTCGAAACGCGCGTATCTTTTTTTGCCTATTAGAAATGTGCGAGCCTTACATAGTGGATGGCGTTCAATATCCTTAAAACAAAAATCCTTCGATTCCCTTTTGACGTTCCATGACTCTAAGGCCCGTATTATGAAAACTTGCTCAGTCATCGATCTATGCTTGAGTAACGCTTTTCTATGGCATAATCGTCGCTCAAGCACAGATCTATCACTGATTAAGCTTTCGTAATACGGGCCTAAGACTAGCGCCCCAGTCGTGTGCAGTCCTCACCTGTGGTCCCGCTCCTTGCTGTCCCGCCGGTCCCGGCCGCTGCCCGAGTCCCGCGGGTCGCGGCCCGACTCGCGGGAGTCCCGGCTGAGGTCCCGGTCGCGCTTGTCCCGTTTGTCTCGGATCTTGTCCTTTTCTCGGCCGCTGCCTGAGTCCAGGCATTCTCGGGACCCGGAGGAGTTGTGTCTGCTAAACATATAATACCAAGACGTGTTTGACGGGAAAATCCTAGCAGATTTTCCCGCAAAAAACACTGTTAATTTCGTTTGTTAACTATAGATACTACGATCATGGAGTCCTCGCGTTGCAAATACGATATTTCAGAGAACGCAATGATCACTACACTCAATTATTTTCCCTTGTTGGTTGACTTGATACAGACAAATAATACAAATTCAACTCTTTTGCCGTATTTTACCGACATCTTGCTTTTTACATACATATTTGTTTTACTATAAAAGTAAAACAAATGGGTGTAAAAACAAACATATTTTCTTCATTTTGAAGTCAAGACCACGCGGTCTTTTGTGAAGGACTTGAGTAAGGTACGTCGGTGTATGTTTTGTTACCTGGACTCTCTGTCCCTGTCCCTGTGATGCGAGGGCGGGCGCGGCAGCCTCGAGACTGGAGGCAGGTCTTCGTCCCACGGAGACACGTCTCGGGATGATGATGATGTTTGAACTGGAAATTACAAACTAAATCAATAGTGCTTGACGTTTTACACAACATCATTTAGTCTAAAAGGTCTTAAAGTCTAAATACATTACAAGTGCTGGCCTATCTTTATGGGCCTGGAAATAGTTTATTGAAATAAAGTTCATTTCAGATTGTGCCTCTCCGTCAGGCTCTAAATGTCTAACAGCCGTCTTTCTACGTCGAAATGAGGGCATCTCCTTCTACACTATATGGCATATAAACTATGTAAATATATTGTAATACTAGTTTTTCTGTTTCTTTTTTAACTTTTATTTGCATTCTCGTTTTAGACAAAAACGGCCCGCCCAGCTCCGGCCAGCGACTGGACCACCTGTGGGAGCATGCTGGCAGGACTTACTGTTCCTCTGGGTGTGTGCGTGCCGGGGCGGGCGGCGCGCGCGCGGGCTGGAGTCGGAGGAGGCGGGCGAGCGCGGCCCGCCCAGCACCGCCCAGCGGCTGGAGCAACCGGACACCACCACCTTATCTGGAGGAAAAAAAGATGTTTGAAAAAAATATGTAAGCTGTATCAGGGCCTCAGTAGCATGGCGTACGTGATACGTCTTGTGCGTGCTGGACGTCAGACCACATACCGGATACTCGACCATTTCTCCATACAAAAGTCTCGGCACTTCAACGCGCAACCTATTTTTTGTATTTCGTATGTCCACGATTTAACAAACAAAACATCAGAGGAATGAACGTTTGTCAAAATGATTATATTACCAACGCATTTGCATTTTGCACCCATTGCGTGCGCCGTTCCTTGCATTTGGAACGCAAACCGAACAAGGTAGGAGGTGGCGGAGTGAGGAGAGGAAGCTCGGTCAGGCGAGAGGCGAACATTGTCCACTCTATACGTTACTATTATATTTGATTATTATACATTTTTTGGCAAAACAGAACACGCCATGCACCTTGAAAGCATGAAACTCGCTTCACTCGCCGCAGGGGCATCAATCAATCAATACACAATGTGGTGAGCGAAGCGAGCCGCGGAGTTGCGAGGGACAGCGTCCTATTGTTACACAGCGCGGCTTGCTGCGCTCGCCTAGGTTTAATCCCTATTCTAGATCAACTATCTAGTCCTAGTGATCAACTATCTGTTCCCTGTCCTAGGTCTATCCTCACCTTTTGTATCAGGCGAGGATCCGCTGCCGCCGTCGCTGATGGAGCCAGTGGACAGCCGCATGGGCTGAGGCTGGAGCGAGCGGACTGGCGGGTCTAACTTCACTTCCTTCTTCTCTGGTAGTTGCGGCGTTGATCTGGGAATGTCGGGTTTTTCTTCACGGTCTTTGACTATGGGGCTTTTTCTGATGGAAGAAAATTATTATTATTAATTGAAGAATTATTAACGTAACTAGGATATAAATACTATTTCACGGAGCAAGCAGATGCCCATTGAAATAGCCTTTATCCGTGCAAGACCTATTGACCGGTGGTACGCAAAGACCAGAGGCATAGGTGCTAAGCTATCACGCTATAATCCACGATTTTGTAATCTCGCAGTTCATTATGTCTGTAGTTATAAATAGAGAAGTTGTTCCAAAGACACCTTCTTCCTTTGTAGTGTCATTGTGCATTCTATAAATAAAATCTTCGACATTGGACTGGTTGACAGCTAGGCATATTGTCCTCAGGCAAAAGCGCTCAGAAGCAAGATAGTAATGTGATCAAACCTGAACGCATCCTCAACATGCGTGAAAGAGAGCGAGCTATTGTCGATGCAGTCGAAAAAGTCGGAATTATCGAACCCGTCCGATTTCTCGTCGGATTTCTTTCTCTCTTTGGGAAGCTCGGGCGGTAAGGATTCGAAGTCTTCTTGGGGCTCTGTTATTGTGATCTCGCGGAGGGCGGCGTACCTGGGTGGGAATTATAGCACAGGTAGTTAACTAGCCTACGTGTAGCTTTCTATTCAATAAAGAATGGTGAAACAGACGAGGAAACACATATCACTTTATATCCATGCCTATTATTATTTTCAGAATTTAACATTTTTAAGTGTATTTACGGAAATATAGATTTTTTGATTGCTGTTTTCCGGAAGCATAATAAATTTACAACATTTTAAATGTTTCTGTGAATCAAAGGTCTAATCTTGCTAAATGAAAGACAGCAACCAGATCCGTTGGAACTTGATCGAAAGGTTTCAGAGTACAAAATATCTATGTTGTCTAGCGGCGCTTAAAAATTTAAATTTATCTAAATAAGTAATAATCTCCAAAATATTAAAACTGTAATAGATATTAAAACTGGCTGTAAATCGTTGTGTCGCTTCGACTGACAGAGATTTTTCCTTTAATGTTGTAGAGAAACACTGAGAATTTAGAAAAATTATGCTTCTCGAATAAAATAGCATAACCTAAGTCAGAATTTTGGTAAAAAATGTCAGAAAAAAACGTTAGCAATATATCTAGTAATGAGTAATAGAGTGCAGCCTAGAGTCTGACCTGTCATTATTGTCTTCCTGTTTGGCCTCCACGTGTCCGTTATCCCTCGGCGAGACACTCCTCCTACTCTTCTCGATCTGCAAACTCTTCATAACGCACTTGATATCCTCAATCTTAGCGTCAATGGGCGTCGTCGACGGCTTGGGGCTCACGGAATTACGGAACATGTTGAAAGAATCCATCGTTAACTCGTCCAGGGATTTTAAAGGACTCTTGGAGGTCTCTTTCTCTTCGCTCTCAAGGTCTAAATTCGCTCGCATTATGTTGTCTATAGCTGTTAGTTCTTCTTTTTCGTCTGAGTCTTGTTTGGTTTCCGAGGGCTCGAGCACAGACATAGCTTTGAGCTCTTCTTCCTGTATTTCCCTAAAAGCTGCGTATCTGTCGTATGACGCGTTGGCTTTTTTGTCGAAGTCATCGAAGTTAGCTTCAAACGCGCCGCTTTCCGGCGGCGGTGTGAAGTTGTCTTCGAACTGGGGTTTGAATTCGGAAGATGGGGGGGCGGTGGAGATTTTGGGGGGCTTCACTAGTCGAGGCACTTCGATTTGTTCGGACTTTAGTCTCGGGATTTCCATTTGGTCGGGGGAGGCGGCGCGGTACGTCGCGATTCGGATGCCGTATTTGTTTCGACCGAAATTCGCCAAGTCGTTCGGGTGTATTCGCTGAAAATAAACAATTGTGTTATATTTTTTTATCTATATTAAAACTAATAATCCTAACTAATATTAAAAATAAATGCGAATGAGTTTGTTTGTTTGTCCTTCCTTCACGCCCTAACTAAGCAACCAATCGACTTGATTTTTGGTACAGATTTAGTTGAAAGGATGGAGAGTAACATAGGCTACTTTTTGTCCTGGTAAAACATAAAATTCCCACGGGAGATTGACGGGAGTTACCCCCTAAAAATGTGAAATTTGATTTGAACGGCGGTAAAACCACGGGGAACAGCTAGTAATATTATAAAGAGGAAAGATTGGAGAAGTCTTGTACCCATAACACAAGCTCTGCTTAGCTTGGGGCTAGATGAGGCTGTGTGGATTGTCCAGCGTTATTGATTAATTGACTCACCGCTCTGTCGTTCTCGGCGGCTATGTAGGAGCGCAGGTAGTCCGTGAGCTGCGGCAGGGTCATGGAGGACAGACTGCTCACCGGCACTCGCAGTCTGGAATGTTAAGGCGTGGATGTATGTGACTTGACGACGATTGGGTTACGTTAAAACATTTTCTCTCCGTTATCTTTATTGAAAAAGCTTCGAAAAATATACATTAATATGTCCAAAAATGTTTCGACTCCTACGTCACTTGACCTCGTGGCGCGATTGACAGCGCATCCCGTAGGTACTCAGGGAGGGTTGCAGGTTCAAGCTTCGTCGAAATAGTATTTTTTTTTGAGACATTATTAAATATCATAGAAAATTGTCCCAGTGCGAGGCCTACGCACTATAATAAGCAAAAACATTATCCATTATCCGTTAGTACAGTATACCCGTTAGTCTACACACCTGTTAGCCAGATCGTCTATGTTGCATGTGAGCAGTTGGCTGAGCGTTATGTCGAAGCGCCGCGCGGCCGGCAGCGGCGGCGGCGCGGGGCTCAGGTACTCGTCTTCGCTGCTGTTGGTGGCTGCTGATGACAGGCGGGGCTTAGGCTGTAATGCGTAAAAAAATACAGGCATTTGAAAGTTGTAAAGAATTTCTATAGATAAAATAATCTTCTGCACGACGCATTCGAAACGAAACCCATCCCGCGCTGAGTTTATTACTGATTCACGGATCAGGTCGAGCGGGAGTGGCCGTATATGACAGAGCTCACGATTATTCCGGTGAAGCAACATGCTGTGCCAGGCAGGGCGCTGCTCTGCAGCACGCACGACATAATGATAATAACTATATATATAAAAATAATCATCTAATAATATTTGACTTTTTAAAATGTATGTTAGTCTGTAAGTCAAGTATAAACCAACAATTAATAAATAAAACGTTTCATACATATTGCATCGCGGCTGCGTCTCTGATACAGCCCTAGTGATTTTTTTCATCAATAGTTTAGTCTTACCATAGCATCTTCTTTCTAACAGGTCTGGTCAGCGGATGCGCCTCGAGAGATGGTCTCAGCCAGTCGTCGTGCGATGGTCTCAGCCCGTGTATAACTCACCATAGGCTCCTTCTTCCTCGCAGGCCTGGGCAGCGGCGGCGCGGGGTCTGCCTCGGGCTCGTGGTCTGTCGGGGGCCGCGGCGGCGGACGCGCGATGCAGATGTCCACACTCTTCTTGGGAGGCAGCGGCGGCGGCGGAGAGATCGTCTCTCGCCAGTTGCAAGACCCACCTGAATCCGAACTTGGCTGAAACGGTTTACCTCATTGAGGAAGAAGCAGTGTTTTGTCTTCCGACTTGTGCCAACAGAAGAGAGCAAACGACTCTTGGATCATGCTTGGCAATCGCTTAAACTTGAGAGAAGATTCAATGTATGAGGGGTTATAGTTAGCTTCCTTTAAAAAATACATATAATTAGAAACGAAGTGGTTAACAATTTGGAATTTGTTATTATTAGTCGTTATATCAGCCACGTTGACGAACGAACGACAAACATCAAAACTAAGCTCGGCAATCAGGTTACGTCACGTCAAATAGGACAGTTAAAATAAACTTTAAAACTTGACGTAAAAACAGTAAGGTCCAATTTCACTGTATGTTAAACAAACATGAGCTTGAACCGGCTTGCAGAACTCGTTTAAAGCGCTGAACTGAGTTTATCTTTGTTGATCGCGTTCAATTGGGACGTAAAATTGGACCTCAGTTGTCTGACTAGGTACTGACCAACTACTACTGTGTGGTATGGCAGACACATCACGGTCAGTTTAAACTTGCGTCTTTTTGCTGACTCCCCGCAGAAAAATGAAAAAAAAAATTAACGATTTGTACTGTTCGAAATAGCTTTCTATCTGAACGTTAGTTTCACAATAATTATCATATAGATAGACGGAAATATCATACTATATTCAATGTTATAATGTTATTCGATTATGTTGGTTAGGGTCCCATTCCACTCATCCAATATATTTGTCCAGCATTTGATCAAATTTCTTGAACGGATGCCCATTCCACTCGTCAAATATCTTTAGATTCGTAAGTAGTTTGCCTAGTTGAGTTCAAATGAAATCACACAAATATTAAAAATGCGAAAGTTCGGATGGATAGAAGGAAGTTTGTTCCTTCTTCACACCAAAATTTCACAATAGATCGGGCTGGAACTTTGCATAGGTGTAGCTCTTGACCTAGAATAAATCATAGGCTACTTTTAAATCTATAAAATTTCAGTTTTCTTATGAAAGAAACAAACTTTTGTGTGTGTGTGTGTGTGTGTGCGAAACCGCGGGCAGAAAGTAGTATCCAAATGTTTGATCAAATATCGGTGTTGCTAGTAAATTGGATGAAGACATCCAAGTTTTTTGACTAAATATCGGTGTTGCTTATAAATTAGATGAAGTCATCTAAGTTCTTTGATCAAATATCGGTGTTGCTAGTAAATTGGATGAAGTCATCCAACTTCTTTGATCAAATGTACATTGGACAAAGATACTGGATGAGTGGAATGGGTACCTTAGGTCAACGCCTTAGTTAGATAACAAAAGCTCGGATAGCAATGAAACATTCACGAAGGTAATCGACAATACAACGACAGCACAACGCATATACAATACTCATGTAGGTACAGTAGGTTTGTGTGACCGTTACCTTGCGCGGTCTCGGTCGAGCTTTTGACTTTACGTCGTTCCTTTTGACGATGGCTATCTGGAAACCACCATTTCTTGTGTTATTCTTTTTCTTAACCGTTTTATAACACCGCAGGATAATAACAGATCAATCTCATGGTATGCAGAACATGAAATTAAATTAACTGAAAGTATGTAAGAACACAGTCTGTGACAACATTTATGATTGTTAACGTATGTGCCTGTTTGGTTTCCACAATCCGGATATGTGTTCTATGAAATTATAATTTCCATCATGGTTCTTCTTGTGTCATGTAATCAATACCAACTAGCTATTGACCGCGGCTTCGTACACGTTTTTCTAGAATCCTAAAGTAGAAGCTACAAAAAATCGTATGATTCTATTAGTTGTTTTCATAGTTTCTGCTTCGGATTGGAAAATCGGGTGAAATCTTAAATCATAAACAAAGCTCTTTTTTGAAAGTCGATAGAGCACTGTTTGACAGCAATCTCACCTGATAAAAATGAACGTTGCTGACGGTGTAGATATTCATATAGTATAACTATTCTGACCTGTCTCTGTAACCGCGGCGAGCGCGGCGCCGGCTCCGGCGGCAGAGACACCTGCAGCGGTCCGTTGAACACGTTCTTGGCATTCTCCCTCACGAGCGCATCGCTTTCCTCCCGCCGCTTGATCTCTCTTCTGATCGCCTCTCTCCTCTTCGGAAACTCCTGCATACTCTTAAACGGATCCTCCTTCGACTCAGAAAACGGGTCCGAATTATCGAACGGATCCGTTTCCTCGAACGGATCCGATGCGAAAAACCCAACCCCGAAAAAGGACTGCTTCACCGCTACCGACCCCCCAGAATGGCGCGTCAACGAGGTCATAGTCGTCGTCGGCATATATTCTTTCTCCGGCTCGGATATTTGTAAATCTTTGAGCACCTTCTTTGGAGGGTTTTTGAGCTCCTGAAAGAAGAGTTTTTTGTCAACGTAAGGTTTGCTCTTGCCCGTGCCGAGAGGGTCTAGGTCGGTGAAGACGTCGTAACTGACTGATGAAGATGAAGGCGCGACACTCCCCACCGATACCTGCAAACACCGCAAGACTAATTATGTACTCGGACTCATTTTACTGTCATTTCACTTTTGACTTGATACAGTTTTTGTGTCTCAATTGTTTGTATCAATTGGTTGCGCAAATCTAAATAGGACCGATTCGGCATATGTCTTACAGGAACAGGATTTTATATTGTAATTGATTGTAACTTACGCAAAGTTAATTAGGACGGATTCGGAGCGCACCGCCCATTTAATTATGTTAGGTACTTAAACCCACTTTTATTTACTTTGGTTAGGTATCATTGATTTTCCCGACGCAAAAAATTCTGAATCTGTCATTCAGAAAACTGTGAATCAATTTTGATTTAGTTTTTTCTTTGAAAGGCGAATTGACCGGGGTGCTCTTGGAGGCTACACTTGGCTATATGACTGATGAGGTCCGATGCAGATGTTTTAATGTTGCGATGATCGACCCGAGTTACAAAGTTAAATCTCGTGGGTTATCGATTTTTTGTAAATTATCTTATATTTAAGTACATTTCCAATTTATGATAATTTATATATTTAGGGTTTTTTAAAAGATTTTTTGACAGTTAATAAAAATGAAAATGATAGGGTTGAAGTGTAGCTGTGATAGAAATAATTTGTGTGGCTGTTTGTGTAAAAAGGTATGATTGTTGCAACTCCGGATACGTATAAATGATTTGAAATCTCTTTTGTTTCTGTTTTGATTGTGCAAGAAATTGAGGCAAATTGTTTTCAAAAACATTCTTTAAGTTTTACGGCAATTCTTTTTTGTTTACTTGATACATTAATAAGATCAATGTTATAATGATTGAGATCTGAATGTCCTTGAATCAGCAATTTAAGGTGAATTAGTGTTGTGTAGAATTTTCGTAGAAGTAACACATGGTAATTAAATTCGATATTTTACTATTAATTTGTGATAAATCAATAATCTATCGTAATGCACTAAAGCGATTTATGAAAAAAACAAAAAGTGCAAAAATTAACTTGAAGGTCGCAGTAGTAGGTGCGATGTCATGGGTTTCTACACATGCTAGCTACGACAGGTTGTCACGGGTACATTTTATTAGTCTTACAGCGGAGGCGGGACGACACAGGGGAAACACAAAATAGCAATGGCTTATGTCGCCCAGAAACAAAACTCCATTATTATATGTATATTTAGGTAATAAACAACTTATGTAGAATTCACTTGGGTATTCAAAATAGCTTCATAAACTAGTCCTAGACTCGCCATATTGGATTTTATGTCATTTTTTAATAGAATGAAAGACATTAATTTAACATTGTGTTTGTTCTGGGGTGTCCATGCCAAAGCTGCTTTGTGGTAACATATAGGTACAAAAAGGATAACATGAAATAAAAATGCGAAGTTTAAAAAGCAATTTCCTTATTCTTAACAATATTAAAAACTACTGTTGAGCTCTAAATCAAATTATAAAGTCTTTATACTTCAGCCAAATGTGTCTAATTCGTTATGAGCCGATTATTGAATCGTCCAATAACTTTTGCCTGAAGAGTACAAATGAGCACTTTGACATAAAAACATATCTCCTGTCAAATCCCAAATGTATATAACCTGCTTACTTAGAGAATGGATTAGAGAATGACGTCATCTCTCATGCTGTCCCACTCAGATCGGATTCGAACTGAGGACAGTATGAGAGATGACATCATTTTCAATTTCTATAAGAACGCAGGTTTAATCTCACCTAAAAGTTATTGAAAAATCCGGCATTTAGCTGAAATATATTCCAACATAAAGTACGTTTGCCCCATAACGTTAAACATTTATTAATACAAAATTAATTTCTGCAGTGAGACAACAGCCTACTAAAACATAAAATAAATATATCATAAAAATAGCTTATATCAGGTGCACATAACACTTACCGGTGGCTCGCTGGGTACATTATTATCCACTAATGACGTAGGAGGGGTTTCGAAATCCGAATTAGCGGCGAGGTCGAAAGGCAGCGTGGTCTGTTTGTTCGGACTGAAGACCGTGCGAGCGGTCGCGGGCGTGTTACGCCCACGTGTGGAAGCCCCGGACGGAGGTGGGGGAAGAAGGGCTTTCTGGGAATTGTTAAATATAAAGTTTAGAACTGGATGTTGTTTAGTCAAAAGAGCTTCAAGGGAGGAATGAACAAAACAATACAATTCCTGAAAAAAAAGGGAAGAACGGGGTAGGCTATTACTGATTTTGCATCTTTTTCTGGGTAGCGCGAACTGTTACAGCCAGTTTTCTTCTATACCACAGATACTACAAAACTCGGGCTAGGACGCAGGAACACCGCCCTTGCTTTGTGGTGGTGGATCTGGATCCACCCTTATATATCTAGTTATAAGAACTATATTCACCTGTGACTGCGATGTGGGCACTATAAACGAGTCCCCGAAGGGATCAGCCGATGGTGTCAGCTCTTCAACCTGCGTGAGGCCCCGACGCAGGGAGCACAGCTCTTGCTCCAGGTCCACCAGCTCGGCGACCCCGCCTTCTGCCGCGGAGTCGGGTTTCGCGGCCGCTTCCGAAGACATCATGCTCTGTCGGATAAGGTACTGATGATGGGATTATGGAAGTCTTTTATTAGAAAAATAAGGGTAAGTTGTTAGAGGAAGGGCAAGAAACTTGTATTGGAAGATACGAAAATATTGGTTAATAGATAAATAATGCAACAAACACCTTCAAAAAACAAGAAAACAGCATCATCTAGCCCCAAGCTAAGCAGAGCTTGTGTTACAGCGTAGTGTGGGTACAAAATAACTGATATTCTTAATACAATATATCAAATACATAGATATTTTTGTATAGTAAAAATATCTATGTACCTATTTCATATAATGTAATATAGTAAATAACCAGAGAATAACCAGAACAAATATTTGCAGATGGTATGGCTTTATTTTATTTATTTGTCCCAAAACGGGAATCGAACCCGCAACCTTCTGCGTCACAGGCGGACCTTCACGCGCTGCGCCACATCGGTCGTCAAAGTTACTTTACTAGTAAGAACCTTATACTATGGAAGGATAATAATGGACGAAACAACGAAAATATTAAAGAAACGAACAAACGAAACACACTTTAATGTTGGCATCAAACGGATGTATTATTTTTACTGAACCGCAACACACGGAGCGGACTATCGACAAATTCTATAGCATAGTGATCCGTTTAGTGCGGATGACGTCATTATTCGTTTGCAAACGGTCGGCAAACCGGTTGCTGCGGATTGCCACCCGTTCCGTCCTTTAGGATGCACCCGACATCACGTTTAAAAATCTGTCTGATTCCGCCAGCCTTTAGGCCGCATCCTGTGTGAAAGCGTACCGCGCAGATTTCGCAGCGCAATAAAACCTCAACAAGTTTCCAAATCTACATTATTATCTTATACGCTCTCCAGTCCGCTTGAACGATTAGCCATCACTTAGGACTGCTACAACTGTCTCAAATAGAACTCCTTACGTGAATGTACTTCCTGGAAGATCTGCACTAGTAGATCTTACGAGGTATACCTACGTGCCAAGACAACGACTGCTAAATGTGGTCGCAGTTATACATTTTTCGAGTTCTGAATGAGAGCGGTGTTTATTGCTTACTTTACAGAAAGGACAACTCATCGTGTGGACCAAAGCCTTTGTACGACTAATGTCCAAAATACAAAACGTCCAACTAGGATTCAAAGCTGATTTTTGTACAAGGCAACTTATTTTACGCGGCTCACACCTCAAAAATTACGCTGGGGTTGGCCTCTGCCTATTACGTTAATTAAGATGCCACACTGCAGCATCTAGGTCCGCCTCTTCGCATTTCACATACCAAGAATACAAGAATTTATTAATAAAAATAAATTTACACGTCAATAGGTAGTTTCATACATTATCCTACAAAATTATTAATATAGAAATCATTTAGAACGGGATATTTACCATGATTCAATTTTTGAGTTATTATTAATGAATTAACAATATTAAATGATAAATTTTGTGAATTATTATAATTTAAATGATAGAGAAGAAGGAACCACTCGAGTATTCTATTAACAAGCGATATTTAAAAAAATTCTGCGAGTTTTTTTAGCGGATTACATTCCAAACTTGATATAATCATCGACGTTTGGATTTCAAAACGCCTTTTCATTCAGACAACACACCCTTCGTAGAATAATCAACAAATTATGTTTTCAATACCTTATAAGGGCATTTCGTTTTATTCTTCATTTTGACACTTGGAGTCGGCGACAGAAGACTAATCCTGTGCTCCGAACACATTACCACAAGAGTACACTACTTAAAACTGGTACCTTTAACGATGTACTTATTAAGGCAAATAAATGCAAAGTATTGGTCAAAACTTGTATCCCTTCGACGCGAATGCACAGCACGGTCTGTCTGTCGGCATTACGCAGTGTTTGTGTTAGCGGGCAGCATTGTCATAACAAAAATGTAAGCAAACAATATTGTCACATGGTTATTTGCAAACACACAAAGTTCCTCGTCATACTTATTTTAAGTATTAACCAATAATATAGTTGGTGGTTGCGCAACGAACGCTGTCATAGCTCTTCGAAATTATTAGTATTTCATCAATGAATACCTACTTACAAATGTAGGTGGTTGTGGATTATTTTTGTAGGCTTGAGAACTAAAGTTCTCAATCAGTGCGTAAAGGTGTTACACATTTAATTGTTAACAATGGCTATGTGAATTTACCACTTGAGTCTTAATGTGCATCCTATTTTAGGATATTTATTATTAAATATTTTGTAATCGCAAGGTCCGGTGATGGTTCTTGTGCTGGTCTAGGCAGAACAACAGCGCCATCTGTTACATTATATGAATAACAGAACAGTTGTCATTATGCTGAGCCTGGGCCCATGTGCTACGGTGGTGCCGTAGCACATGGGCTCAGGCTGATTAAGTGATTAATTACCTACTTATACTTTTCTACTTATTATCTATATATTGTTATATATGTCGTTTTTTCCCCTTGCAACACTGTTTTTTGTTGTTTGATGAATATGTATTGTATTTTTATTTTAAAATTGTAAATTAATTTTGTGTGTAAATGTAGTGGCAAATAAATGATATGTCTATGACTATATACAAAGTTGCCCTTTGTAACGACAAAGGATTTACGAATCATTTTTTTTAATAAAACTTTGCTCATTAAAGTAGCCCGATCGAAACCTTTAGCGAAACCCTTATTCTGTTTACTGGTTTAACTAGCAGCGCCACGCGGTTTCACCCGCGTAGTTCCCGTTCCCGTGGGAATTCCGGGATAAAACATAGCCAATGTCACTTCCTGAAAAGTAAGCTTTCTAATAGTGAAAGAATTTTTGAAATCGGTCCAGAAGTTTTGTTTATTCGTTACATACATAAATACAAATCTTTCCTCTTTATAGCATTAGTGTAGATAATATACAATGATGTCATGATCAAAAATTCTCGGAATCAGTTTGACCGGAGAGTCCTATAATTACTTCACAAACATGTTCGCCTACATCTGGTACAGTCATTGTGGTTAGAAACAACCCCGCTTTTACTAGATTACACTCTAGCTTGTCAAATATCTTTCACGTCTCTGAAGTGAACTCACCAGAGGCTTCCTTGTGGGTATTTTTAACACTTCCATTGCGGCCGGCGGCTCGTGGTGCTTGTGCAGGACGATGGCCACCGCCTTGCCTGCCTCCAACTGCTGCTAGTGTGTAATGTACAACACAAGTGGTAACTACCTTCATCTTCTCCGTGAGCGCGATGGCGGCCGGCGCGGGGTGCTTGTGCAGCGCGATGGCCACCGCCTTGCCTGCCTCCAGCTGCTGTTTGGCCATTTCCACCTCTTTCTTCTTCAGCTCAAACACTACTTGGAAAAGATCCCGCATTGCTATTACTACCTGGAATTAATTGACCACTTTTTAACAAACTTCGAAATCAAAATAATACGCCACAGAAGAATTCCACACGTAATCACATACTAAACTAGCTAACAGGAGATTCTTCACTTACTTGACTAGCAGCTTTATCAGTCTTGATGCCGAAGAAGCGGTGCCCTGTATCGGGCGATCCGAATATGTACCCGAACGCTCTGGAGTCCGTCATGTCTTGCGCTATGAAGGATATCTTGTGCACCGGGTGGTGGTAGAGGGAGTCCTGCGAAACAACACATGAGTCGAATCACGATTAGTTTAAACCCGCTTCTGCGGGGCCGAATTCTGCTAACCAATCGATCAACTATGACAATAGTATCGTCGATGAATCGTCTATAGATGAAAGAAACTCTAGAACTAACGAGAAACTGAACTTAATTTACTACTAACATTTCTAGTAGCGGCTGGCCGCCTACGCGGTCAAATTGAAGCAATTGAGCAAAAAAAAACAAACGCCCCCGCGTTAAACCGCTAGTGCGTAGCAGCTAACCATAGCTAACTTAGAGTTGTAGCTAACCATGTCATTTAAGAGCTCATCTCTAAGCCCGCACATCGTTGGGTTGGCAAAAATAGAAAGCGTGCTTCAATAGTTCAACAGACCCCCTAGCGTGACCCCTCTATACCCCCTAGAACCCCTTTTGTCTAGACAAGAAAAGAGAAATGCTCTACAATATAACTGAATTGAGTACCTATCAATCCATGAATATTATAAATGCGAAAGAAAGTCTGTCTGTACATCTGATACTTTTTCACCACTATGGGCTCTACGGACTATATGTATTAATGAAAGGTAAGGAGATAAAAATATTGCATTTTGGGTATGTTTGTCATTACCAGTTGCCAGGCAGATGCTGGATGCGACAAGCCGGAGACAGGACGCTATGGTGCTCATTAGAGGCCTACGGGGAGGCCAGTGGATAATAATAATAAACAGTCACCTATCTCAAAAAATAATCTAGAAAAGATGAAATAGTACCTAGATGGTGTTTTATCTCTTACTTTGGTAGAGTCGACGTTGGAAAAACAAACCCTACACGTCACTGAATTACAAGATAACATTCTATATTTTAATTAAAGCACGTTCTTTCTGTCGTAGCGCAGCGCAGTGCCGTTTGATCCTCGACAAGACAAATAGGTTTAATGAGCAGAGGTTATTGTACGAAACATTGCTGATTCGGATTTACGAATCTTATGGCTTTTTGCTCGGCATTCCAGCTGGCTGAGTGCCCAAAATGGAGGGCACAGACAAGACAAGACGACACGCTGTCGTACACGCTATGTCGTAGTAATTTTTTAACGTATTCAGTAAATACGTTTACTGCCGAGCGTCAAGTACAGCTAATTGAAG
The DNA here is from genome assembly GCA_947086465.1 of Eupithecia exiguata. Lineage (NCBI taxonomy): Eukaryota > Metazoa > Arthropoda > Insecta > Lepidoptera > Geometridae > Eupithecia > Eupithecia exiguata. Next base: position 11,588,408 of record OX352241.1, read on the forward strand.
ACGTGATGTGCGTCATGGGTAATGAGTGTTAACCCTCGGTTAGTCGTGAGATGTCTTTGAAATAATGGTGTTAAAAAAAATCTCAGCAATTCATATTATGTACCCCCTAAATTGAATTATAGTTGCCGCAAATCGCAGCTAACTTTTCGCGTGCATGCGTTTATTTATAAGTCTTAAACTGGTTTTTAAGTTTCATGACAAATATGAATCCCTCGAAAATACATTTTTATTAGACCACCTTGGGATCCTATTCTCTATACAACTGCAATGATTCTTTTGCAGTTGTATAGAGAATAGGATCCAAATCGGTCCATAAACGACGGAGAAACATAGAAAAAAGCATACATACACCTGAACATGGTAGGTACCTCCTTCTTTTTTCCAAGCCGGTTAAAATTAACCTATCTCAATTTTTACAGGAGAAGTTAGATAGATTATCTGGTTACCGCTTGGCACTGGTGAGCAGTCCCTGGCTCTAACCAAGGGTTAATAGGCGCGCTAATAGACCTGACGACAATGGCAGACAACACTCCATCAGAGTAATTAACGGGTTGACACTAATTTGTGACGGTTTTCGGCTTCAATTACAACCTAAATAACACTGTTGTTGGTTGACACGATACTCCCAACATCTATTTATATCATGATTATTTCTTAATTGATAAATAATAAATCATGAATATTAATAATCTTTACATATAGATCTTTCGTAAGAGGGGCATCAAACTTTTTTTTTGTCTGGATTCGTTTTTCTATAATTATGTGTTGCTGTATTAATAAACTACATGTTTAAAAAAACATGAATTCATGATATACAGTTTTACTTGTCTATACTTACTCCCGATGTTTTGTAAGGGGTTACAAAACCCAAGGAATATAGGTGGAACTTAACATTGTAACCACGTTGGTATCACAGAAGCTCGAAACAATCTTTGGTTTTGAATGCATAATTCAATTGATTTCTCGTTCGTTTCCGAATTCAAATTTAAACATTTTTCGCTGCACATGTGAGTTTATGCTTTGTTACAGTTTAGTTTTAAGATGTAACAGCAATGTTTGCTGTTACGTTTTCAATCATATATGTCTTTGTTGACATAAAATATCTTAGATTCTAAATAGAAATACAAGTGCTTATTTTGTAAGCCTAATTAAATAAAGTTATTGAAATTGAATAATACGACATCAAACAAGTAAAAAATTCCGACTTCGTTTTTCACAATTTTTTTCAAACGAGAGAGCGATGACCTACACTTAGCTAAGAACCAAATATTATAGGAGACCATACGAATATTCAATACCTTATACCAATTCTCGATGGCCGTCTGGGCTTGGCTAAGTTAGCTCAGGGGTCAGTGACTTTTCCTAAGTCTATGGGTGGGGAGGGCCCTAACGAGCCAGCCATCTCAGCAGCGCGTGGTGGATGGCTGGGCTTAGAGGGGCGATGACGAGAAACACTCCAAAAACATATAACCCACAAGAAATGTACACGCAAACTACATGTACGCCTCGCGGAAAAAACATCAAGATCATGAAAAGTATCAATAATACCCTAGTAACGTGCGGATTGCTAATAAGTAGTCAGCAGGTACAAGTTGAGTGACGACATTTATTACGTTGCCGAGAAAATGAATGTCACGTTTCAAATAGTAATGCCCAACTTATTTGGGAGTTTGGGTACAACTAGAGTGCACTGCGTAGAGTTGCGCAAGTGCACCAAATTTTTCTGCGAGAGGTGACAACTCCGGCGGCTTCACTACACTTGGTTCTAGAATCCTACATATTATTTTGTAAACAAAAGGATTACAAAATCGCAAATACCTACTATTAAAAATAAAATATTTTATGACACTTCTATCATCGGAAAAAATCGCAGGAAATCGAAACAGTTTTGGGTTTTGAAAGCTTTATGAAATGAAAGCTCGCCTTCTGTCCGTTTTCTACACTCTTTTTAAACTCAAACCTTTTATTTGCTGCGTTTGTGCAACAATGCTTTGATGAAGGTTGTGTTTTCGATTTTAGGGATTACCTTGCTGTTACGTTGTTGTTTTCTGTTATAGTCAGTTTTTATTAAGTTTAAATTACTAAAAATGCTTTTGTTGACATAACATACTCTCGGATTCTATAACTGAATATATAGGCGTAGGGCATCGCCACTTCAAGGCTAGTGACACGGCTTTATAATCGAACCTGAACCATAGAACAATTTTATAGTAAAAGCATTACTTCAAATTCTATGCTTCTAGCATAAAAGCTAGGAGTACAATTAGTCAGTGCCCAGCTTACAAACTAAACTCACCCCAGACTTATCATCTCGTAACCGCAGCCCGTCGATCGCCACGTGGACCTGTATTCTCTGCTTGTGTTCTCCCGCCGCTCGGATCGCTATCTTCAGATCCGAGAGGGCCTCCTGACACATGCGGTCCCCTCGGGCCTCGGGGACCTCCAGCACGCCAATCAGTTTGGCGCGAAACGAGACCCCCTCGCCGAGAAAACGGCCGGGCTCGTTCTTGTCTGTGGATCGTTTTCGAAATTGGAATCGGTCGTGAACGGCCACTTCTTTTCGTTTTCTTTATTTCGTTTGTGGATAGTATTTGAAGTAGGAATTTGCTTTTGGCTAGTTTTAAACATCCGGAACGGAACGGTATTAATCTATTCGTGGACTCTGACATAATTTGAATGGATACTATGATTGAATGAAATGTTATTCCGTATATATTAGTTAATTTTATACTAAGTCTTGGAAATAACTAAAAATGTTATTTTTGTCCAAACAAAGTAGATGTAGACATACATAATTGCAGAATGTAAAGTAAACACAAAACACAACAAAAAGCTCACAGCGTAGATCATAACAAGCGTTCTAAACATAGAACAAAGCACAACAGCACAAAGATAAACTAAAACACGAAATACCTGCACTCAAAACTTTACGTTCCATTTTTTTCAGAGTCATTTTTAAGTGAACTATCGCGGCCGAGTCCAGAGACAAATAAAAGTGAGATGAGAGGTGTCCTATTTCGGTCCCTATTTACGGTGCAACATTGCGGGATTAATTGAATTTCCGGTTTTTAAATTTAGATCCTCGAATGGGGACTAGCGGACGAGTAGGTAGGTATTATCCTTTCTCCGGTGAAAGAGAGTCCTCGATGAAATTAAACTTACCTACTTACTCAGTTCTAGAACCCTAGATCTTTTTAGGGTTCTGTACCCAAAGGGTAAAACGGGACCCTATAATACTCCATATCCATCTGTCACCAGGCTGTATCTCATGAACCGTGATAGTTAGACACTTAAAATTTTCACAGATGATGTATTTTTGTTGCCCCTATAACAACAAACACTAAAAAAGAGAATAAAATAAATATAACAGGGGGCTCCCATACAACAAACGTGATTTTTTGCTCGATATTGATAATGGTAACAGTTAGATGCTTGAAATATTCACAGAACATTAAGTTATACATTAATTTTAAAAATAAATAATGAAATTAAAATAAAATTAATATTTAAGGGGGGCTCCCATAAAATAGACATATTTTTTGCCGTTTTTATAGATTACGGTACGGAACTCTTCGAGCGCGAGTCCGACTCGCACTTGGCCTGTTTTTTTTAGTGATTACCTTATTTTAACCTTGTAGTTTTCTGTTATTGTAAGTTTTTCATTCTTAAATGTCTTTGTTGACATAAAATATCTTGGACTCAAGAACAAAGTAAAAGTAGCTACGGAATAATAGAAATTCAGTACCTACCGCTTGTGCGGTTCTGAACCCCTTTCTTAATGATTATGACCTTGGCCTAGGAAATTACAGTGCGGAAAGCTTGACGCTGTAAATACATAATTTCATAAGTCGTCTGATTTATATGCAGAGCCGGCAATTTAAGGGCAAATATGCGCAAAAGCGTTTCGGGGTCCCAAAAATCGTGTAGATAATCAACATCGAAGCGTTTCAAGAAATCCACGACCGCAAACGTCAAATCAATTTTTAAAGAGGTTTTCTCTAGTTTTGCCTTTTCAATTCAATAGATTCAATAACTACGAAAACCCATAATTTACATTTCAAGGACAGCTGTCTGTCGTCGTAAATCCATCGGTCGCAATACGATTTAATTTAAACCGATAAAGTAAAGCTGCTATAAAGTTTCCGCGTCGAACGAAACCCCTTAAGCCTTGCATCGTGAAAACAGTCGCTGTCCTAGCTATAGATTATAGAGATAGATAGATCGTCAATAGCTATAAAGATAGTAGTTATGGCGACTGACAAGGATAGTCCGTATTAAAATAGGAATTGCATGCGGTAAAGTATTTTTAGAATAGGATATATAATGAATAGGTACTAAATATTAGTAGAGGCAATTGTTCGACAGTTGTTCGTCATGCAATACGCAATGTGTGAGTCAAGTAAAGCGTGGAAGGAAGCTGAGAAGGGTCTTGTACACTATCCAATTTAAATGTTGAAATATCAGCTGTCTTATCCAGACGTAACGATTTGATAGAAATTGGTTATGATAAATCAAACTGCACAGATTTCAAGCTTTGACAACGTGACAGTAAGAGTTGACATGCAATGTTGGATGGTGTTTAAGAACCCTTTATATGAATGTTACTCACCAAACTGCCGTAGAAGATGCTGGAAATGACACACCTGCATTTTGCCTGAACGGAAAACCTGTACGTAGACGACTGCCGGTCCTCAGCCTCCACCCTCTGTCCAAAACACCACCGATGTCAGATGATACGCTCGGACCGGACATTCAACTCTCGAAGCAATCATTGTCATCGTAATAAGGTTCAATTTCGCGACGTAAGAGTTCAATATCTGTGCCGATAAGGCTGGTATTTAGTTGAGACACCGGTTCTAAGTCACAAGATCAACCTGCGATACATCTAGGGATCTACTGAAAAGAAATACACATCTGTAGTCCAATTAAAGCTTTATGTACACTTCTGATAGGTTACATTTCAAGTACGCATGAAAACTCTCTGACTTTAGAACCAGTGTAGAAAGGACTCCTTCCATGCATGTGATGAAAGGAACGACGAAAGCTCTAAGGGTGCCCTCGATAACTGTGATGTCTCGTATGTCAGCCCATGCAACCAACGTAATAATCGCAAAACAAGCTGGGGTGCTTAGCAATCTAACACCGCATTAAAGTTTATAAAATAAGGCTGACTAACCCCAGAGATGTGCTAGCGAGGAATTAACCAATAAGTTATCCAAAGAGATAAATTGGTTATACATATCCATCGAAAGGATTGAGTGTAATGGCTAGCAAGTCTCTGGAGGACAGCCAGCCGGAAGGTGGAAGCGTCGCGACTCACATTTGCAAGGGCTGGTTTTCTTGCGGAGGGTTTGCATTGGGAAGTCGGTCGGTAACTTGTGATTGAACATCGGGAACTTAATAAGTCGTCTTTTTAAACCACTGAAACGGTAATACACTATTGGAGATCACTCGTGCTGAGACGTGTAACACGGGTCTATTGATTTTCACGGCCGCGGCGCGGCTTGTCTGCCAAGGGTGAGGTTCACAGGGGCTTACATCTTGTCATTGGAGAGTTTTTTCATGATGCGGAAGGGATTCGGCTGTTCCTAATGGTTTTAGATGGTTTTTAGTGGCGGAGAGCGGAGCCGCTGTGGCTAGCACATGTCAGCGCGCGCGGTGGGGCGCATGCGCGTGGCGGAGGGGCGCCGCGGTCGCCCCGGTCGATACTCGCCGCCCTTCCTTCGAGTCCCCTCGACTGACATCCTTCTTACAACTTTTATGGTACTCAATGAATTGCGTCATGTATTTAGTACCAGGGACAAGACCTTACATCATTTTATGGCATATTTTCGCGCGTCTGGATTTTGTCGAGTTTTTATTTCGAGCTATAATTGTCATCGTAATAAATAGATGCTTACTTATTTCAATTTATTTGATAATGACGGGCAATCGTTATTATTTTTAATATTTTTTGTTTTGATAGTTTTGCAGTTTTTTTTTTTTGCGAAAAGTAAAGACAAAAATAAAAAGAATAACTAATTTAATATTGATAGAGCATAGAGTAAAGAGGCATAGATAGAGACAATCACCACAGTTTTAAAAGGACCTCCACCATGTAGGACAAGAATAACTTTAAGGGGCGGACTCGTCTCTCTGCTTAGCTATCCATGCTATAATATTATAAATTCAGAAGCAACTCTGTCTGTCTGTCTGTTACCTTTTCACGCATAAACGACTGAAGGGATTTTAATTAAATTTGGCAGGGAGGTAAATGATATCTCAAGGATGGACATTTTTTTTCACGCTTTTCAAGTAGGCTATGTCCAGCCTACTTGAAAAGCGCGTGCGAACCCGCGGGCGGCAGCTAGTTGACTATAAAAAAACCTTGAGAATTTGCAAGTAAGTATCGGAATATCGGCATGGTCAAGATTAGGTATGTAATAACAAGTTCTATTTACGCGGGTCGGCGTAGAAAGCGCGTAAAAGAGTCTTAATTAAATGTATAAGTAGTTGTCTCGAATGGAAGGATTTGTATTGTAGATTATGTTAGGATGTGTTGTGTTATGTATGTCTGCTTTAATTTATATAAACCAGTTTAAAATACTGACCAATTACTAGCTCATTGGCACATACGCAGCCCAGCCACCATGAATCCTGCAACCTGCCCATGCATGTGTCCTATGACATGGGCACTCAGTGTATCAACCAACATGATACCAACGGCTTTGGTACCTTAGCTAGGTCTTTACTTTGGCAAAGTCACCCAAAATATCAAAAAACCCCCATTTGTAAAAAAAACAACCAAACTGCAAAGAGGGTGCTTTTTTATGTGGGGCTTTCAAATTAAATTAGTAAGTATAGTATAGATAGAACATGGCTAATTTGGACAAGACATCTTATTGACAACCTAGTTCTTCTCAATTCAAAATCCACACCGTGTATTAATTCTAAGCAATATATTTTAATTGAAAAAACCCTCACGACAGTTTTTTTTTTGTAAACACCTTATTGCACAGCAAAATGTGCACATGCAGGTACTACATGAATGAGGGATTTCATCATATGCAGATAGTGTATCCATCAACATAAGATAGACAGGGTGTAAGCCTGCCTCAATGTTTATCAAACATAACCAGATAACAAACCATTTCAATAGAAGAATATTAAGATAATTTATCTACAAGTTGTCTCCACTTCCTCTCCTTATCTGTTTGTAATGTTTTATTTATGTACAAGGATGTTATATGTCACAGAGTTGTACAAAGTAAGTAGGTTTGATATCAGTAGAGCACTTTGCTGAGTGAAAATCCTTGAAGCTGTATAACTGATTGCTATACAATGAGTGCATTTGCAACTTTGAAAACAAAGGGCTCTTAGGAAAAATCTTTTGAGAACTTGTTAGTGCTTCAAATCAGCCAGTGCTCTAGAGATATTTTTTATACTTTTCCTGTCATTGCTATGATATCTTTAATGCTGAAACTACATAAAAAGATTAAATTTTCTTGAGATTGTGTTTGCGACATAGTAGTCTTTTTAGAGGCATAGAACTTTGTTATGACTATTTCTATTCTTACACAAGTATGTTTGTCTGAAATAGTGTTCTGTTTCTGGTACTGTCTATTCTTTTCTTTTTGTTAAATTTGATACAAGTAACAAAGAGCATTCGATGGGCAAGTAGGACTACGAATAATAACAAGAAAAGCTTACATACCGGTTCTATCATTCATGGTCGAAGAGTTTCAATGGTCCATCAATAATGTATCTTCAATGGTACAAGCGTACAAAAGTAGCCAGATAATAATAAGAAGAAAGCTTGCACGGCTGGAGTTGCGAGTGGAATCACGACGCAAATTCACATAGAAATATTCAGCATCAATACAAAATAACTAAACAAACAGAGTTGAAAAATAATCAATTTACGAAAATTGAAAATACTTGAGAGTCCGTACGTGCGATACTTCGCGTTTTCAACCTGCCTACTGTCAAAATCATCAGCTGCTATATTGACTTTTGTGTAGAAAAAAATGTAAGCTTTAACGAATTACACGAAAGGATTTAGTATAAGAAACACCAGAATGCGCATTTACATTTTAATGGATGGTCATAATATAACTGATTAACTAATTATGAGGGATTTATATGAAATAATATTAATTTATAAACGTTAAAATACTTTACAATAATTTTCTCTTTATTCCTATTTCTACAGTGAGCAACTGACATAAGTTTTACAATACTTGTTTTCTATTCGACGTTCAAAAGTAAAGTGAACTCTCCCCGAGCCTTTCATTGTGCCTCGCCTACGTCAGCGCGCTGCCTCGCCATTGGTCGTAGCGAAACCGCCATACCGTAGCTCAACCAATAGCGTGGCAGCACGAATTCCACCAATGACAGACAAGTACGTAAGCAAGATTTGAAGACATTTGAAAGACTCGTTTTAACCGGAAGCGTGATAAATATTACTTGAATAAATCCAATCTAATAAATTACTTATAATAATTGCTAATTTTGTAACAATAAATCATATCCTATTTAATCAATACAATCAATAATTTTATGAAACACTATTTAAACAACCACGTCGTTACTTTTATTGTGGTTTCCGGAAGAAGGCGGAGGCGGCGACAACATCCGGCCGTCCTGCTCACGCATCCGTCCCTGGATAGCGTTGTAGTCTGATGCGAATGCTGAGAACAAATAAAGAACAATTAAGAAATTATCAATTCATGAAGTGTGCATTTCAGTTAGAAATGTCACCCAATCTGCTTGTCATCAATGTGTAGCAGAAATAACATTCGTGTATGACACATTATTGGTACTCAGAAAGTCTCTGTTCCATCACCGGTCAGTTATTTGAAAATCAAGACTTGTAATTTCCCTAGGCGATGCCTTTGGCCAACCCTAGTTGCATATCATCACAAATCTTAATTTTACCCTGCAACAGATTTATTTTACACGGATAAATACTGTTACAAGACTATCCCTCTGAATACCAATACTGCGTTCGAAGCAAACGCTTCAGACACCGTAGTTATAGAAAGGAAAGCAACTTTAATTACACGAACATACAAGACAAGTTATTATTAGGAAGGAAAATATATAAGTAATGATACCTGACAACATCCCAGTCCATCACTCCACAGAATCTAGTTCGGACAATTTGATCCATGGTTTCATATTTTCGGCACAAGTCGTTCCTTCATAGCGCTTACTAGACCTTTCAGCACCTCGCATATCTTTTACTTTATAGCGGTCATTACCCAAAACTTCTGAAACTTGGAAAGGCCCTTTGAAAATTGGTAGTAATTTGGTGCTTTGCCCATCGTTATATTGGCTGGGAATTTTAATGACTACCAAATCTCCGACTTTGTAAATTCTAGCCGCCTTACGTTTCGAGTCGAACTGCTCTTTTTGTTTGTCGGCATTTGTCTGAATGCGATTGCTCACTGTTTTTCTTAATGAAGTAACATCAACGGGTGTGCCTTCATTGTTTTCCATCAAATTGTCCGAATCTGTTTGTAGTCGATATCCAAAAAAAACTTCACTGGGAATTGCCGAAGTAGTTTTGTTAATAGTACTGTTAATACCATGCTGGATACTAGTAATATGTGTGTCCCATTTATTGTTGTCTGTTCCAGCACCCATACTCCGTAAAGCATCGAGTATTGTCCGGTTGTAGCGCTCCACTTGTCCATTAGAGCGCGGCATGGCTGTTGCTATTACATGTCGGCGGATATTTTTGTCTTGACAATATTTAATAAATAGTTTAGACGTAAAAGAGCTTCCTGCGTCACAAATAATACGTCTCGGATTACCAAACATCTTAAAAATCTTATCTAGCTCATTAATGACCATTTGGGTCCTTGTATTACGCACAGGAGAAATAAATACAAATTTTGTAAAAGAATCGACGGTAACAAGAAGGTAAGTATTCTTTTGCGTTGTCATGACAAAGGGGCCCAGATGGTCAATATGCAAAGTATGAAATGGTTTCGCATATTTTGGTATAGAAAATAATTTACCTTCCTTTTTGCCGTGGACATTCTTAGAATAGATACAATTTAAACAATTTTTTATGTATTTTGAAACAATTTTCTTCATTTTTGGAAACCAATACAAAGACTTGATTCTTTCGATTGATTTGTCCACCGCAAAATGGCCAAGGTCATCATGATTAGCTTTTATAATTTGCCAGATACATTTCTTAGGAACTACCCACCGCCTTCCGTATTCAGTACGGCGGTAAACCTTATTACCAAGTAATTCATAGTCATTAAATATTTTTCGATTAAGCTCGGCCTGACCTGATTCTAATATGCTTTTGATTTCAGAAATATTTGTGTCCTGTAATTGTACCGACAATAACCAATCACCTTCTGTAATAGCCAACACGCTTTCATTGCAAGGGGGAGCCGCTACTTCAATGACTGGATTTCGACTGAGCGCGTCAACATGTTGCATCTGTGTACCTGGTTTATGTATTGTATCAAATGTAAATTCTTGTGTCAACAAAACCCATCTGCCTACTCTTGAGTTGATTTCTTGTTTTTTTAATGTATGTCTAACAGCATTACAATCTGTATATATTTTAAAAGTTGATCCTAACAGATAGTGCCTGAATTTTTGCAAACCTACTACAATTGCTAAAAACTCTAGTTCAAAGGAGTGGTAACGTTTTTCCTCATTAGAAGTTTGCCGACTGTAAAAGTGAATAGGCTTTTCTCCTCTGTCCGTTACTTGAGTAAGAATGCACCCGATCCCATCGCGGCTAGCATCAGTGTACAAATTTATGGGTAATTTGGGATCAAATATTGTTAAAACAGCATTATTGAGTAATTCTTGTTTTAGTTTATTTACAGCTAAAACCTGCTCTGTCCCCCATACCCATGTCACCTCTTTCTTCAGTAGTTCTGTCAGTGGTTTAGCCAAAAGTGCACAATTTTTTATAAATTTTCTAAAATAATTAATAAGACCTAAAAATTGTCTAACCTGATGAACATTTTTAGGTTCAGGATAATCTGCAACCGCTTTTAACTTCTTTTTCCCTGGACGGATACCGTCTTCTGAAATATCATAGCCTAAAAAACTGACAGAGCTTTGAAAAAAATGACATTTATCTAAATTTATTGTCAGACCATTTTGCTCTAAAACTTGTAAAACTTCATTTAGCTGTTGTACATTTTCGTCCAATGTATTTGTTGCTATTAATAGATCATCCATGTAACAAATAACTTTTCCGAAACGAAGCCTTCCCAATACAGTATTCATCAATCTCTGAAATACAGCTGGCCCATTACATAAGCCAAACGGCATTCTTTTAAACTCATAATGGCCGTCAGGGGTGATGAATGCTGTCTTGGCAATTGAGTTTTCGCTAATACCAATCTGATAGTACCCGCTTTTTAGGTCTAATGAAGTATAATATTTACAACCCCTTAATTTATCAATTAGATCTTCTACAATAGGCATAGGATATTTCTCTTTTATTGTGACCTTATTAAGAGACCTATAGTCAACGCACATACGCTTCTCACCAGACGGCTTGTCCACTAATAGAATAGGACTTGCATATGGGGAGTTGCTCTCTCTTATAATCTCGTTTTTCATGAGATCATCAATTATTTTACGGGTGGCAACCTTTTCTGACTCTGACATACGATAAGGCCTGTGACAAATAGGTTTCTGGGTGGTCAACTCGATGTCTAACTGCACGCAACTAGTTTGACCAAGTGTTTCTAAATCTTTAGATACAACGCGTGGATATTTGGAGAATATTTTATTCAGTAACGAAATGTGACTCATAGAATCTGTATTAAAGTTATTAGACTCTATTATTGCTACTTGTTCATTACTTAACGAGCAAAAATGAAGACTGTTACCTACTCGCGTATACATTATTCTCTCATCTTCAGTGAAATTCCTACCTACCAGAATAGAACAACCCGCTAATTCATCACAAATATACATTGTTACACTAAGTTCCGCTGTATCTACCCTGAGCGTTACTTTAACGCCCTGGAAAACTTGTGAACAAGAATCGATTTTAAATCCTGTTAACGTAACTGGCGTTTCTAGCTCATAAGGAACCAGTTTTAACTCGTGTGCCAATGCTGACGATATAAGTGAACAGCTGCTGCCCATATCAATGAAAGCCTGTCGTTTACAACTATTCAATTCGACATCTTTGAAAAACTTATTTTTAGGGTTAGGTTCAGCAATGAACTTAACCTCTGTATCCTTTTCTACCTTTTCCGATTTAGGTTTAGATTTTGATCTGCACGCAAGCTCCAGGTGGCCATACCTACTACAAGCGTTACATTTTACATTGTCTTTTTGAGTACAAGTAGTCTTCTTATGACCAGATTCCCCACAGCGAAAACAAGTTATATTCGCACTAACTGGCTGAAAACTGTTCGATCCAACTGCATTTGAATTTGAAATTTCAGGCTTCCTATCATTGTTACCGAATGATGAACGAGCAGAATTTTTATTATGTTGATTGTTCTGCCTGTGGGAAAGTTTTTGTTCCGGCTCACAGTGAACCTTTCCATGTAAAAATGAAGCTAGCTCATCACAGTACCTAAAATTACCGGCTTCTGCTGCGGTACTTATATTTTTGTCACCAATCGACCCCACAATTACGGATATAATATCTTGTTCCGAAAAATCTAACCTAAGTTTATCTATTTTCCCCTTTTGTTGAAAATAAAACTCGTATAACGATTGGCCATCTGAAGGTTTCGTTTGAATCAAATCTTTTAACAAACTAAACATGTTACGTTTTGTTCTAAATGTATCTAATAGTGTATTTCGCCAGTCTTCCCAATTCCAGGTGGTCCATCGTGTCTTATTTTTTTGCAATGAATCATACCAGGTTTTCGCTGTGTTACGTAACTTTTGCAAGGCTTGATATTGTAAGACACGATCAGACCAACCGAAAGCGCGAGCATTGGCTTCGACTACATTATTTAACCACATGGTAATATTGTCCACTAAAGGGTCGAATTCCGGTATCACTGATGATAGAATAATTTGGCTTACTGTGGGAGACGCACGCCTGGTGCGTCTCGATTTCCTGCGCCGCCTATCATTACCACTACTATTCGATGAACTCGACGAAGAACTGGCACTCGAAGAACTCGTAGATTTATGCCTCCTTCTCGACTTGTTCCTTTTTTGTCGCTTGCGGCTGCGTGGCATTTTTGTGAGCGTTGTTCCTTGGCACTTCGGATGTAAGCTTTAACGAATTACACGAAAGGATTTAGTATAAGAAACACCAGAATGCGCATTTACATTTTAATGGATGGTCATAATATAACTGATTAACTAATTATGAGGGATTTATATGAAATAATATTAATTTATAAACGTTAAAATACTTTACAATAATTTTCTCTTTATTCCTATTTCTACAGTGAGCAACTGACATAAGTTTTACAATACTTGTTTTCTATTCGACGTTCAAAAGTAAAGTGAACTCTCCCCGAGCCTTTCATTGTGCCTCGCCTACGTCAGCGCGCTGCCTCGCCATTGGTCGTAGCGAAACCGCCATACCGTAGCTCAACCAATAGCGTGGCAGCACGAATTCCACCAATGACAGACAAGTACGTAAGCAAGATTTGAAGACATTTGAAAGACTCGTTTTAACCGGAAGCGTGATAAATATTACTTGAATAAATCCAATCTAATAAATTACTTATAATAATTGCTAATTTTGTAACAATAAATCATATCCTATTTAATCAATACAATCAATAATTTTATGAAACACTATTTAAACAACCACGTCGTTACTTTTATTGTGGTTTCCGGAAGAAGGCGGAGGCGGCGACAACAAAAATGACCGTGACAATGTCAGATATTGGCTCAAACCCGTCATAATCAGCTGCTGTAGTTTTTTTTTGTTTACATTAAAATTTATTTACGTTACGTTGAGTGAGGCTTGCTCGTGCATTTCAGTTTTCCGCTTTACTTCTCTAATAATAGATTTGGCTTCAAAATGAATGAATTTAAAAGTAAATATCATTTATTAGATCACAGAAGATCAATCAATAAACTGTACAAATCTGTAAGAGTAAACGCGAACATAACCTCGTACAAACTTTTAGGTGAATTGTTTTCGATTAAAAATGTAAGCAAAAAGCAAGTTATAAGAAAAAGAAGTCACGATTCTGATGGTCTACAAGATGAGGTAAAAGCGCCATCTATTTTTCTACTTATTAAAAATTAATAGAATACTTTTCGTACATTTGTACCTCTCCGATTACTTATTCGTAAATATCTTGTTGTAGACATTAGCAGTGAAACGAATGTACCAAGAGTTCTTGCTTGACATTCCCACAGAGCTCAAAACCCGCACAAGTAAAGAAACAACTCAATCAGACACATCCGCGGTCCGGGAGCTTGCTCGGAAGTTGTTTGAGTCAACAGTGTTTGATCTTTCCGGTGTTCGCGGAGGGAACACAGCGGAAGAAGCTCTAAAGTGCGTTGTGAAGGATGAGAGCTTCTTAATACCAGCGAAATCCAGGTAAAATGGCTAAATAGCCTGAATCATTTATAATATTTTTAAGATAGATACCTACTGCATACAATGTAACCTTCTTGATCTAAAGGACTGAAGTTTCTTATTACCTACTAAGAATTTTCATTGTTAAAAATAGAAAATGAAACCATTTCTTCCAGATTTCACTGTGGGTGTGTAAAGGAACACTGTAAAAGATTAACGGGCAGTAAGTTCGACATACTAATAGCTGACCCGCCTTGGTGGAACAAATTCATCAGGAGGTTGAAGAATGCTAATGAGAAGTTAAGGTAGTAAATTTCTACAAAACTTGGTCTCTGTTTAAATTTTTGTCTACCAAAGCCATTGTGATTTGATGTGTACTTAAAACTTAATTTTATATATCTTTCAGCTACTCAATGATGTACAATGAAGACATAGCATCCATACCCGTCAGAGAGCTCCTGGCTCCGGACTGTCTGGTAGCAGTGTGGTGCACCAATGCTCCTAGCAACATAGATGCTGTGAAGAATCTGATATTCCCTCAGTGGGGAGTCACTTATCTCACTACTTGGTTTTGGCTCAAGGTAAGTATCTGGCTGGATACTGACATTCGCTGAGTTAAGTTGCCTGACATTTTCACAGAACTACAGCACAGAACTATTGGGAATAAGTGGATTTGATTGAAGGATGGCAGATTAAAAGAAATTATTTATAAAACTACCAATACTTGACAACCGATTTGGTGCGGTGGGTGATGGTCTGCCTGCGACGCAGGAGGTTGCGGGTTCGATTCCCACCTCGCGAAAAATGTGTGTACGATCTGCAGACATTTGTTCAGGGTATTCTGGTCGTTTTCTATGTGTAATAAAAAAATATATATCTATGTATTGTATTATAATGTATATCAGTTATCTAGTACCTATAACACAAGCTCTGCTTAGCTTGGGGCTAGATAATGCTGTGTTAATTGTCCAGCATAATTTATTTTATTTATTAAACCCAAACCTTCAAAATTCTATCACACTCACAAACCTACAACCTGCCCTACGGCCATAGATAAATAAAATAAAATAAAGAAGTGCAGTGAAAAACTAAAAGCACTGTGATGTAGACTAATCAGCTCACAGCTGCTCCTTTATTATGCATTTTTCTTATTTCTTCATTTTATCTTTGTCTGTTATTTTTAAGTTATGTGTGCAATAAAGCATTTTCTATCTATCTATCTATCTATTATTGAATAATAATAATCCAGCCAATCATTATGGAAAAAGAACTGATTAAGAAAATACGTCATACACCAATGTTGGGTTTGAAAAGAATTAAACAGCGTGTTATGTGTAGCGAAGAAGGTCATGCGACGAGAAAAGTGTTAGGTTTGAATGTGGAGGGATATAGGGGGAGAGGAAAGCAGCGAGAAGAAGAAAGTGGAAGAAGAATACATGCTGTGTGGGATAAGGACCGGCAGATGATGATGTGATGCCTGCTATAGAACTAGAACCCATGACCTTGGTAATGACGAACCTCGGATTATACACATTTCAGTTTGACCATCAACGGCTGCAAAGTTGACCGCACTGTGATGGCCTGCACCTGCGCTTTCAGCCAACATCATCGCGGCTAGCTCTATTAATATTAATAGGTACTATTAATTTGCTTATAATAGCGCTACTATTTTTTTTATTCTATTTTATTAATTAAGTAGTCTATTTCCGGCGGATGGAAGCCCAAAAGATTAACTTCATTGTAGAGCACCCGCATAAAATTGGACGACATATTGTAGGTAAAAAACCGCAACTCTATCGCCACATAATTCTGCAGTTGTCAATCAAATAATTCTGGGTGCAGGGCCTAAAGTGACACTGTTTCCTGATGGTGTAGAAGAAGGTTAAAACCAGCTGTAAGAAAAGAAAGAGTTGACAATAATGACCATTTATGACCATGATTTGTTATCCAGGTTACTGTGGACTTGGAGCCCCTCTGTCCGTTCTCGTGCGGCAGTCGCAAGCAGCCCTACGAGCGCCTGCTGATAGGACGAGTTGGAGACGTGCGCGTGCCCGAGAGACAGCTGATTGTGAGCGTGCCCAGCGCGTTGCACTCGCATAAACCACCTCTATTGGGTAAGGGACCGCTCATACTTATGGTAAAAGGTACAAAAGCTCTGCCTTTATTGTACCTTCTCACTTCTAAGCACTATACTTTGCCATTATTGGACCTGGATAAAAAGTAGCACACGTACTTGTATAATGTACAATAGTCAAGCTTAAATAAAAACATAATACTATTGAAAAATCACAACTAACTACAACAATTTTGATATTAATTATTTTGATAATAGTTACTATTTATAAAGCTGTGCATGTATGAAATTTGACTTGTCTATGTGCTTTATTTGTAAGCCTAAAAAAATAAAGGTTATTGACTTTGACTATTGAATTGCGTTGATATCGTCGACAATTCATAACAGATTTTGATGATTCTTTCCTTGTTGTCATAGATTCATCTGTGACAACAAGGAAAGTAATTTTGTAATATTTTTATTTTGTATAGTTTAGGCAGAGATACGAAGTTGCACTTTGTGGCCACCAAACTCTATTTTCGCATCTCTGCCTAGACTATCTCACTAATCTCACTAATATTATAAACGTGAAGGTTTAGATGGATGGATGGATAGATAGATGGATGGATGTTTGTTCCTTTATCACGCCAGAACGGCAAAACGGATCTGGATGAAATTTGGCACAGAGATAGATTATAGTCTGGAATAGGACATAGGCTACTTTTTATCCCGAAATTCCTACGGGAACGGGAACTACGCGGGTGAAACCGCGAGGCGCTGCTAGTAGTATATAAAACTATTACAAAGGCATTAAAAGCTTATAGTAGGTATCATGAATTGCCCATTGAACATTTTGAAATTACCTTTGTTTAACGTATGTATAAGATAAAATAGCGCTCATTAGGGGAGGCCTCTGTCCAGCTGTGGACTGATATTGGCTGATGATGATGATGATGATGAAGATAAAATAGGTGGCGGCGCTAGTTTGGCTCGTGGGAATCGTATTAATACTACTTTCTCACTCTTTTTCTTTGTTAAGTTTTTGTTTTGTTTATAGTTTTTTTAAAGACGCCTGATTATTCTGTTTGCTAACCTAGACAACAAGCCCTGTGCTTCGCCTACAGTTTTATTTTCGGTACACCAAGTTCCTGTTCACGTTCTGAGATTCAAACCCGACCGATTGCAACTTCCTCTGTGACCTTAATCTACGTCCAAGCTAGTTAACGTCAATGCCCTGTGTGTATTCTAGATCTCCTCTCACCCCACCTGAAGACAGCCAGCCCCCAGACCCTGGAGCTGTTCGCGCGGTACTTGCTACCCAACACCACCAGCGTGGGCTATGAGCCGCTGAAGTGGCAACATCTGTCTCTCTACGAGGAATTTAAACAAGATAATAAAGACAGGTGATGATATATTTAACTTTAATTTGATTTCCCTTGTCCGTCTTGATTCGGTTCACAGTTATAATAATTGACTCGAAACTCAGCCCGTGAAATTCACTTCACGGGCGAATTTCACGGGCTATTTCACACTATTCGCCTATCTAAGTCTTTCGTATATGAAAAAAGATGTAAGGTTTCTCACCTGGGGTTTGGCAGCATAATTAAATGTGACTTTAAATAAATTAAGAGTATAAAATATTAGCTTCAACGCCTTCAACCGATGGTTCAAGGAAAAAGTAGCTTACGTTTTATTCCAGGCCTAGAACTACCTGTATTCAAAATTTCAGCCTGATCCGTTCAGTAGTCTTGGTGTGAAGACGTAACAAGCATCCATCCATCCAAACTTTCGCATTTATAATATTAGTGTGTTGAGATAGCTGGACAATCCAAACGGCATCAGCATAGCAGGACAGAACAATGAAGACGGCAGCATATTAAATAATACTTCCAGGGCAGGCATTTAATACCTTCAGTGCGATTGCAATAATCCTACTACCATCTCACGTAAGGAAGACTCTTGCAAGTGTTGCAAGGAAGGTGTATAACAGGGCACTCACTCTTAGCCTAACTAAAGTCTAAGTGTACACTTAGGATTGTTTTTGTTGAGTAGCTAGTAAGTGATATATTAATTATGATAATTATTGTATGTTCTCTGGTCACGCCGCGGCTCGTTTTGCGTTGTATCGACTCTCCGCTCGATAAACATTTTAGGGGGTTCGTACAACTCACTTAACTATTAACGAAATCTACTAGTAACCAATTTATTCTAACTTTAAGTATGGCTGTACCCTCACGCTAGCTCCCCGGAGATCAAATAAAACAGGCTGCTATAAATATACTTATATTTAATATGATAAGGTAAGTAAATGCAGGTTAGCTGACGCCGTTTCCGTTGACGAGCACGCTCTTGGCCGGTTTCTTGGGGTATCCCTCGGGGTTCATGGTCTGCCATCGCCAGAAGTCTGTGCCTGGAATCAAATCAATTGATATCCTTAACACTCTATATATAAAGTAAGGCCCCGACTCTGAAAGATGCTTGTTGTAAAGAACGTATACGACCTTATTGAAGAGCCTTTTTGCATTGCTTTTGCATGACATCTTTCTAGGCCCAGAGGACCATATAGGCCAAGAGTTTAGATTACTATTCGCCAGACTGTAACTGGTCAAACGCTACGAGTAGATACCTTTAGTACCTTTGACTTTTGAAAAAAATGTCACCAACCATCCCCAAAGACTACAACCCCACTACAACCTGGGCCTTTTCAAGACGAGAGTGAAGCGAATAGGTGTCTTCTAAACCTTCGTGATACATCGTCGGCCACATCGTCAGTTACCATCAGGTGAGATTGTGGTCAAAAGAAGGTCTATTCCCTATCAAAAAGAAAGAGCGTTCTGCCCAACTTGGTTTCTTAGGGGCAACTACCAAATGAAGGTATTGGGAAAACGTTGAATGCGGGTTGCGCAGGCACGGTCATTGTGGTGATCTTTGGGAAGGTCTCTTTGTCCAGCTGCGGACTTGCGATGATGATAATGTGTACTTACACATCTCCTCCACGGTGTACCGTGTCGTCCAGCCCAGCTCCTCTCTCGCCAGCGATGCGTCCGCCCACATTGCCGTGATGTCTCCGAGCCGTCGGTCCACGTACTGCAACGGGATCTTCGTGGCTGTCACCTTCTCGAACACGCTCACTAACTCCTTCACTGACACGCCTCG